>CM032761.1:3600000-4326198 GCA_019155195.1 Avicennia marina
CCTCTTACACTCCCAAAGAAAATTGAACTGAATCAAAAGGGGTTCTTTCCCAAAAAACAAAAAAAAAAAAAAAAAACAGAATTAGATATGGCATCCGAAGCAATTGCAAGTCTTGGGAGTGAAAGAACAGAATCCAAAGGGCCTGTTTGGAATGTGGCAATTGATTGCATAGCAACAAGGAGATGGCAAACAGTAACTTTTGCTTGCACCTCCACAACAAGTGCACAGAGAACAAATCTGAAAGCTCCCCAGCTTCCTCCTCCTGTCATTCAGCACCACCCTCATCTCCACCTTCTCGGGCTCCACTAGTGGCACCATCTCCGCAACCGCCAACCCATATCCCTAAAAAGGCAAGAGACCATTTTCACAAGAGCTAATCTAGCCAAGACCCAATTTTTTTGCGAAAGATAGAGATGAAGAAGGAAAGTATGCAATGAAGACCCAAATTTTCACAAGCGTATTGGTGGGATCTATGTTCTAAACCTACAGATCATTGCACAGGAAGAAGAGTCATGAGAAAGAAACTCACCGTGGAGAGTCCAACTTCATGGAGACCGGAGGCAGACAACACAATGAATAAAGACCAAAAAACCCAAGTACCAATTGTACCCATCTCTTGAAGATCTCTCTGTTTTTTTTTTTTTTTTTTCTGAATTTGCTGCTGTCTGAGGTTGTTGAGAGGAATCTTTAAAGAAAACTGATGGTGGACAGGCGATGGATGCGACGTTTAATATAATTTGGGGGAAGTAAATGGCAGTGGAAGTGGGGATCTTTGAGCGCGAGCGGTGCCGATTAGGTGTGAGCATGCATCAATCTGTCCCTAATAAGTATATATCCTTTTGGTGGTCACGAGTGAGGAAAGGTTGGGTTTAACGGCATTCAACAATCAAGAAGATGGATTCTGCATTGTTTTCCCATCTTCTTTAGCTTTTTATATTTCCTCCTCTTTTCAGGAAATGGGAAAGAGCGACAGTGAGAGTGTGAGGGCAGGCAACCGAGCAAGGCGGGTACCCCTAGGCCCTACTTCACCTGCCACGGCCACACATACTCTCACTGGAAGTAACAGCAGTGACGAAATAAATAGTATATTTAAAAAAATATTTTAATAAAATAAATAATATAATTTATTTGAATAGTAGTATAAAATATATAATAATAATTAAATGATATGATAATTTATAAGAATAATAATTATGTTATAAGATATAAATAAATATAAATATAAATATAAATATATAGGTGATGTATTAATTTGATTATGAATATGTATAATAATTAAAAAATAATTAATTAGTTAGTTATATGAGAATAAAATTTTAAATTTAAATTTAAATAAAAATATAATTGAATGATATGTTTGATCACGTTAAATTTAAAATATTGTCTTATGGTTTGAAAGTTGGTTTCCAAGCATAAACTTTGGATGTTTGAAGAATTTTGATCACATTAAATACAATTTTTCAAAATACTGCTCATCACAATAATTTTAATCACTTTTTTTTCTTTTGTTTTACACTTTTCAAAATTTGCACACCAACTTTTCTATATAAAAAAAAATTGTATCCAAATAGTTTATGATTCTTTATTTTGATTTTTTTCGAAAAATGATTCTTTTATCTCTACTATTTTATTATTTAAATAAAGATTTTACGTTGCACATTATGCAATTATATAATTGCCCTTATCTTATATTGTTTTATTTTTTTTCTTTTTCTTTTAACTTATTATTGTTGGTCGGGTTCAATTTTCTCTCATTTTTTTAAAAATCTTTTTTGGGTTTAATTTTCTGTCAAATTTTTTTATCTTTTTAAGTTCTTTTGATTTTTGCTCATCTCTTTATTCTATTCTATCATATTTTTTTTTGTTACACAATATTATGTTACAATAATACCCTTATTTCTTTATACATATTTGATCTCTTTCCCTCAATTTTAATGTATTTCACTCTCTTCTCTCAATTTTAACTTATTTATTTTTTAATTTTTTCTCTCAAATTGAAGTTATTCAGTTTATTTTTAAAATTTTTTTTACCTCTCATTTGGTAAATGATATAAAATTTAAATTTTAAATTACTAATTATTTGTATAATTATGCACTCGCATCAAGTGTGTTAATTACTTGTTTTAATATTTACTCCTGTTATGTTTGGTTGGAGACTTTGGTTGAGGGATGAAAATGATGAAAAATTTGTTTGCTTGTAAAATTCGGACGGATGATAATTTGGATTTATTTCAATTTATGTATGATAAAGTAATAATTAAATGAATGATATAATTAAAAATAGTGAGTAGTTTTTAGGTTATATATATATAAATGTTTATGTGCGTGTATATATGTTGCTATTAATTGAGTGGTTAATAAGTGCAATATTGAATTATTAAGATTTGAAAATATGCTTTTAATGAAAATTTAGTAAAGTAATATGTTTGTTTGGATGGATGGAAACTCAACCAAACACAGACTCTCTAGTCTACTGAGAGAGAGAGAGATATTTATATATTTCCATTTTCCACCAAAACAATTTTTGCTTTGCAGCTAATTGCATTCTCGATGAATTTCAACAAACTTTAAAGCAAATAATTGATTGTCTAAATATGTGTTGCTAATTATTTGATTAGGTGCTTTATTTTTTAATAAATTATTAATAAAATTATGACAGAATTTTTAAGGTTTTGCTTAGTAAATTTCAGAAGAAATGAAAGACAGAAATAAAAATTTGTTTGTTTTATTTTGCACCGAATTTATTAGTCAATACTCTTTTTAACTTAGTGAGTATTGATTAAATAAAATCCTGATTTGAATTTGGCCAATACATGACTGAGATAAATCTTTTCTTATTTTTAAAATTGATTAATTATAACATGTAGTTATTTAATTTATTTTTTTATTAAAAGACGGAAAATTGTAATCAAAGTTAATCTGTAGAGATACAAAATTGCCCCTATTTCATATGTATTTTACTTTTTTACGTTTTTTTTCTTTTTCTTATACTCTTTCTAGCAAAAACTAGTTGTTAATTCTTATTATTTTATTTATTAGTAAACATTTTTCATTCTTATCTCATTTTATAATATAATTTTCTATTACATTTTGGATTTTTAACAAGTTACTTTTATTATTAAAATTTATAAAAATAAAATAATTTATATTTTATCGTCTCTTGGATGATTATACACATACACACACACACATATATGTATGTCTATATTAGATAATTATTATAACATGAGAAGTTGTAAATAAAATACACACGCAATACAATTTTTTAAAAAAATCATGCAGTACAAGTAAAATTTATACATTCTTAACATATTTTATATTTTATATTTTTGTATTTTACATGTACCAAATGAAGGTGCAGATATTGCTAGTAGAATTGTATTGCTTAAGTATTGAATTTTGAATCTCAAAACTAGTCTTCATAGTAGAAATTGCATACTTTTATGTGTGTGTATTTATTAAAAAATTAATTTTTTATTAAAATAAAAGAGGAAAAATAGTTCAAAAAAAAAAGATTAAAAAGTGAGAAATCAAAACGTAAAGAAAATGAGGATAATTTGATATTTTAACATTGAAGACCAAAAATTAATATGATACTCATAAATTTATACATTTTGTGTGTTTGCAGGCTTATTAAAAAGTTATATAATTTCTTAATTATAGTAAAAATATAAAATCACTATCTTTTAATAGTTCAATAATAAATGAAACTATTTAATTATATTTTTTTAAAAAAAGATATAAAAGTTAGAAGTGATAAAAATAAGGAAATTTTTAGGGGGGAAGTAATTTCAAGTAATAGTAATTAAGAGAGAAAAAAAAAAGTATTTTAGGCGAAGAAATCCCGAAATTTGGTCTTTCGTGTCATTTGATTGCTCGGCGTCTTACAGAAGAAATCATCAATTCCTGATTCTATGGCTGTGTCAAAGAGAACGGGTGCGGCGGGTATGATTGGGGTGGATGGCGTCCGCCGGAGAAGGGAAGAGTCATCGTCATCGCCATCGCCATCGCCGTCGTTGTTGACTCGGGCGGTGAACTCGGTTTTCGCCTTTGTCCGCTTTGCTGAATTCGAGATCCTCTTCCTTCTCTTCTTCATCGTCGCGTTCCTCATCTTCAAAGATCTGGTTAGGCCATTTATTAAATCGTCGTCGTCGTCACGCTCCCTTTTTATCCACTTGTTTTTTTGTTGATCCTAATTAAGCTTACGTACTATGATGTATTGAATTTGTGGTCCAATCAAAGTATGCACTGATAGCATGATGATTATTACTGGATAAATAGCAAATTTGAATCAGTTTATCAGTGCTATAAATGGGAGTAAAACGAGGAATTGGAACAAGAGAGAGAGCTCAATGATAAAGCAAGAGCTGCAGGGAGCATAATTAACCCATAAGGACGTTGGAATATTTTAGTGACTAGGTTATCGGATATGCTTTGAGATTGTGTTGGCAGTCTCTGGAGATTGAAATTGAATAAAGAAAGTTTATTAATTGATTGAACAAAATACACTTACAACTTCACAACACCAAAAATCTCAAATATTAAAATACACCGAAATTTGTCGAAATTTTTTTAACACCACTCTCGTCTACGTAGCAAAAGAGCGAAACTCATTCTACAATAACTAAAGTCGGGTTTTAACTGACTTTTCCTGATCAAGATAGTTGCCTTTGTCAACTTGTGTTCAACATTTGTTCTTCAAGGTTAAGTATCCTAAAGCTGGGTTTAATTTCCAACATTCTCTCTGAAATGGTTGGCAAAATTCCACTTCTTGTTTGTAAACAAATATGATACTTTCAAAATTGAGATGCCTGAGACACATATGCCATAATCAATCATCGTCAGTAGTTGTGGAGTTGCTGTACGAAAAATGGCCATAGTTGATGTGCATTGGAAGTAAACCACTAGTTGACATCTTTGTCTTCAATATTGTGCCTTTCTTTGAATCACTGACAATACATCTATACTTGTCGAAATGCAAGTTATATCCCTTTTCTCCTAGTTGTCTCACACCTGGCAAATTGTAATAAATTCTTGGAGCATCAAATATTGTAGAAATATAATTCAATGACACATCTTTCAATATGATGGCAACCATTCCTTTTCTAATTATTGTTATCTTAGAACCGTCACACTATTTGGCTGTGGTTCAAAAGTAGTCATTCAAGTTGAAAAATGTTTGCCTTTCTCCTCATAGATGATTACGCAACCTGTGTCGAACAATCATTGATTGTCATTACCATCAATACTTATACAACATGTCATTGGCATCACTTTTGTATTATCTTCATTTTGTGCTATTCGGCATAACTTTCTTTAATAGCAAATGTTTTAGCTTGGCACTCTTAGATACAGTGACCATATCTCTTGCAATTATGGCTCTGAATATGTAACTTTCACTTACTTTGGAAATAACATTTTTTTTTTGCACTTAAAACACTGGATGTTTTGATTTATCTGGAAAGGAATTTGTAGCTTGACCTGCACTGCTTCTAAAATTTTGTACTCTGGAACTTTGTCCCATTTGGTTATGGTCCACCTTTTTTGGAGCAGTTAACTCATTCTTCAAGTTTGAATGAGTTGTTAACATGTGCTCAATTGTGTTACCTGATTTTGCATTCATCCACATTTCTCGTGACTCCAATGAAGTAATCACATTTATCAATGTTTCCATTTGGGAAAGAATCACAGATATTTTTGTTTTTTTCTTACTTCCTCAACTCACGCTGTCTTTAAAAGCCTTGGTGTCTTGATTTCTTTATTGAATTTGCTCCTCCATAAGAATTGAGTATGATAGACCAAGCCTTCTTTGTTGTATTGGCGCAGAATACTTTTTTCCAAAACTATCAAATTAACAGACTGGCAAGTCAAGAATAATGCCTTTTCATTGAGTAACCTATCACGATCTAATTGTTACCTCTCTATCACTGACAATTGTACTTCCTCTTTTGGTTAATCTGCTTTCATTAGATTCTCCACAAATGCATACTTCTCAAACGTAATTCCATCAAATGTTTCCACATTGTAAATTTTTGCCCCATTGAACTCAAAAATTGTTCACCGTCCCTTGCACTTGTACTTGAAGCAATGTTGGTAACTTGGCTTTGATGCCTAATGTTGGCGGGCCTAAGAAATTTAAATTGAACAAGAAAATTTTATTGATTGATTACAATACCAAAAATTTTATACACTAAAACATACTAGAACACACCAAAAATCGTAGGAGTTAACACTCTTCACATCAATGCAAAGGAGCAAAGCTCCTTTTATAATAATTAAATTTGGTTTTTAACTGAATGGCCTGTTTTTGATAGCTTGTGTTCAGCATTTTTTTTCTTCAAGATTAAGTATTGCAAAGCTTAGTTTAATTTCCAATAGATTGTTGAGGTTGGAACTTTCTGCTATACCCATTTGACAATTTATATGTGCTTTGGTGATAAATTTAGTAAACAATAATTCATGAAAATAGGATTTTGTGGCCGAACTATTCAGACTGTTGCTAGGAAATGACATTACTTTCTTGGAGGAGTTGAATGAAGATCAGCTTAGAAACATGTTATACCTTTCAAATATCTTCATGTATGTTGCTTCTTCAGTTGGTTATTGTGGATATATAAGTCTAATATTTTCCCCGCATGCACAACTTCATTTGCTTAGTGTAGATTTGAATGTTGACTTGGCATTCTTTACTCAGTCAAAAATTTATACAAGGATGTCCTAAATGTATTGCAGACCTCAAGACCTGAATATAATGATATCCTTGTCAAGAAGCCTGGTGGGTATGATTGGTGGCCTTACTAGCCGGAAAGCGGCCTCTGCAGAGCTATTTCCATCCACGCAGGCTGCAGTCACATGCATTGTGTATTTGGTTTGTCATTTTGTTTTCCCCTGTAACATAGTAAAACAGAGGTTTAAGGATGAAGATGATGATGATACAGATTGCATGAAGGGATAGTTTTACTTCTGTATATCTCATCACGTATAACACGCAATTTAATTTCTTCCCCTTTGCTGTGCTTCCAATGCTGAAGCTGGTGAAGCATGCTGTCTGACTAGTTTTCTCTGTCGCCAACTCTAGTGCTTGCAATTTGCATGCGTTCATTTCTTTCTTAGACAACCAGTAGCCGTAGTGTGGTAATCCAAGGACTCAGGATCCATGTTGGATGTGATCACACCGTCACTCACATTTCAAAGTAACTGTGATTGTGATCTCTTTCAATTTTTTTGACTTTAACTATTTTAGGTGATAACCAGACCTGAGAACTTTCAATTTACCCAGAGCCACACACACACACACATTCTCTACAAAATAACAAGTTTGCATGCAGTTAAAATGTGTGTAAACCTCTCAAACCAAATCTGTCTTTAAAATATTAAGCCCAAGATACGGTTGAGAGCCCATGTAATCCTGGTTTCAAAATTCCACAAGAAATAAGTTGCTATTTGCCTCGCTTCTATTTTTGTGAAGCCTTCCATACTGCTGTAATCATTAGCAATGCTTTGATATGTTAAATTTAGACAAATATAAAACCATTCAATTGGTGCCGTACATCCGCACCAGGAGTTGGTGTACCCAGGCCAATCAATGCAAAGACAAGTAGTTTTTGTACCAGAAGCTGGCACTTGCATTCCATAGCTTCCAGGGCACATACATACATAAACAAACTGAATTATAGGGACCATCCTTTACCAACTCAAGTGCCTTGAATACACAGACAGCCATCTCCTGGCAAAATTTGTATGCATAACCCTCAGAAACACCAACAGTACAAACACTTCGTACCTCGAACATCTCCCCATCTCTGTTCATGATTCCCTAGATTTATCTTTCTCAAGCCGTTACATCCCTGATCTAATACTGTCCGGGCGTATAATTACACTTGCTGGGCATTGCACGACGAGAGTCCAACAAATGATCAAATTTTCATTGCATCAATCTATCAACTTCGTTTCACACTGATTGTGTAAAAGTTCTTTGCTTGTGAAAACAGAAAATATTCCTCTTCAATAATCGATTTTATAAAGACCGACAGGATCCCATCGCACATACAAAATGTTTAACATGTACCAAGCTTAAGCCCCATCTCGCTGAAAACATAGTTTAATTGATGCTTCAAATATTCTTGCCTGCCATAATACCAACACGCAAAAGACGATCGTGCATCAGCCCATATGATGTTCAAGCATCATGTACAAAAGAAACAGTAGCACACCAACAAAATGCAAATAATAGATAAAAGCCAAGGGATTGATACTTCACATTAGTTGGAGAATTTACATGTAAAAAGCAGTCCGCTCACACGGTCCACTTAATTTCCCACCAACGAAAATTGCAAGAAAATTGTGATCAAAATGCAAGGAAGAGTGACAATATTTAACAGAATCCCCAGTACTTGTATGGATACAGAGAGTAGTAACTTCCAAGTGCAGATATTTGGAGGAGGCCACGTGTTCTTAGAAGAAGACATGATCAACCTTGAAATGTACTTGGCCACTTAAATAGATAGCAAGATAGATAATGTCGAGGACAACACCCTAAGTTATTTAAGTAGTAGCACAAAACAAGCTGATACCACTTTATTGTTTCCATCTTCAGTTTAACTTCCAATTATTACAGATGTGTCTGTAAATGACACCATGGACTTGGACATCAAATTATAAATGAGAAATTTGACTTTTCAGAAAAACATAATCTGGAAGAGAGCTAAAACCATGCAGTTAAGAGTAGTGACACCAACTTTGTATCAAAGTCAGGAAAAACATACCTCTGAAGTACCAAAATATGATGGCGGTGTTTAGAATAATCATATTTAACACTAGCTCCCCTCAAAACTCAAAACAAGAAATGCAACTCCAACACATAATATTTCAAAAATGATTTTTCCTCTCGTTTATATGTACAGATAGAAGTATTCAAAATCCAAGCATTAGTATCTACTTAAAATCAAATCATTACATATGACACATACACACAAATATTCAAAATTCAATCACTATTACTATTCAAAATCAATTCGTTGCATGCACTATACACACTTAAATTTATATGTAATACCCTAAAATCCTATAGACTATCTCTTCATCCAATCATGAATACACACACACACACATACATGCCCACAAACACAAAAACCAACAAACCAAACATACAAAATTATATCATACTATTCATAAAAACATTTAAACCAAAACCATAGGCTTTGTTTGTTTTGTAATTATAATGTTTTATCTCAAGAATTGTGCAAAAATAAGAGAGAGAAAGAGATATAAAAAAAAAAAGTGTAATGACTGAGCGTGTGTTTTTGAAGGATGGATTATTTGAAAACAAACAAAGCCATACTTTTTTACCCTCAAACTTAAATGGCAAACAAAGTGAATTCCTTTCAAACTTCAACACTTCAGGCTACATTATGTAATCATGATAAGTCACTGTAAGTCCAGAAAGCAGTTATGGAGTCCTGTAGCAGAAGGTGCATTATGAAACTATATTTCCTGATTTCCCCCGACTAAGAATCTTGACAAAAATCATTGCATACTCTCATGGGCAGTTAGATGAATGATACCTATTACAATAATAGGTTATTACAGCTATAACAGCAAATAACATTGATAATATGTAAAATTATAACTTATTTGCACCTCTTGTGTGCTTAATTTATGCATACATGTGAGTTAAAATGAAAAAAATTTGTTGTCATACATGAATTATATTGAACATGATGATTGTGAGGTACAAAAGTATAGATATGGGGTTAATTATTAATTTTGGATATTTTCTACACTTTAAATACAATTTTATGACTACAAACCAACATCGCAATTGCATAAGGAAGAGCACAGAAATGCAACCGTGAAGCATCTGGAATTTCTGTAGTCGTAGGAGGCTTTAACGCGGTAGCGGGAATTGAAAAGCAAAACTTGTGCAAACTCACGCCTGGGTTTTCAAGAGCCAAAGAAGGATCGAGAGTAAAAAGAGGTTTTGCAAGAGCGAAGTTGATGTTTGCAACCGTGGAGGGCAGCACGACAGCACTACTACCCACAATTCTGCACGATCTTTTTTTGGATTTTTTTTTTATCTTTTCCCACTCATTCACGAACCCTAAGCACTATAGGACTATTAATATATGTTCTCCATGTCTTGGAGAGGATCTTAGGCTTAGTTTCATTTTTAAAACACTTGGAGTTCATAGAAGATCAAGATCAAAAGTGTGGGGAAGAAGGAATTCACAACCAAAGTTGAAGAGCGTTCATTTTCCCACATAATGTGGAATATATAGAGTAAATTTTTTTAGAATTTTTTTATTACTTTCATGATTGTTTGGATGATGAACAAGTTAGCTTTAAATTTGTCGAATTTATAATGGATTAATAATTTCCTTTCTAGTGGCATATGTTTGTCATTGGTGAAATATGTATGCACGAGTTTGGATTAAGTATCTTTACCTGAGTTATTTGCAATTACGAATTGGATAGTACTTAGGGAAATTGGTCAATCCGTAAATTAATTTGTAGTTGTGCAAAGAATAATGGAAGTAAAATTTGCACACTAGATATATAAATTGCAAACATTAATTCTGTTAAAATAACGAGAGTGAAATCTTAGAATTAGTGCCGGTAAATATTGTTAATCATTAAACTTGAATGCTTAACTCAATTTAGCTTAGGAGGACCGCGAGAATCTTGAGTCAAAGTTTCAAGAGAATCTAGGAAGACATCTTATAGTAGACTTTAGGATTAACAATTCGTAACTAGTACAATTAAATTCATAATTAACGTAACTGGCATACATAGGAATACTTCACCCCTTGATTTTATGTTGCTACTTTTCTCAGTGTTTGTTTGTCGTTATTTATTTTTATTCACTCCATTTTTTAAGTCTAATTAATAAGAATTTAATTAAATCAATAGACAAAATCTTTCCTCATGAGAACGACACATGTATTCACCATAATACTAATTTGATTATAAACTTAATTTTAGTGTAGTAACAACCCACATTAAATTTTGCCGCTATCGCTGGAGAGGGCGACGAGTGCTATTGAACACTCTAAGGGGATGCTAAATTAGGTTATTTTATTTTCTTTTCTTATTTTTGTTTGCTTCTTTTTTTTATATTTATTTCTCTTTCTTTTGTTTGGAATTTAGTAGGTTTCTGCTACATACTAGTATAATTTATAGATTTCTATCTTACATCTTATGTGCATTGATCCTTTTATCCCGATCTTGTGCATAGCTGCATAGGTTGTATTATTGATGGTTTTTTCGTATTTTAGGATCTATGATAGGTGCTTACTGATTAATGATGATTGGGATTATAGGCAAGCTTGACATTATTTTTCTAATTACACCTTAGATAAGGCATGGAAGCAAATTGATCAACTGAGATATTATCTTAACTTATCTTTTGTGCAATTGTGCAAATACTGTGGGGGACTTCATGATTCATCCTATTGTTAAGGAAGAAATTGTAGGCCAACCTAATGAATGGATTATGAATTCCAATGTTCAAGCTAATACAATCCACGTAGCACACATAATTAAGGATTAGGGTATCAGCTGAATCCCTTTTGGGCGAATAATCAAGACACGATAAGCTTAATGATGGAACCTTTACCACAACAGCAATTAATAGAAGATGTTGTGAATTACGAAAGGTTTGCCCTAAATTCTATGGCAAGGATGGACATCCTCATTAAAGAGCAATGAACTACCTTCATACATTTGGAGGAGCAAACAGAACAGCTAACTAGAGTAGCATTTGATTTAGCCTACAATACATTATTGAGCAACATTGAAGTATATCAAGAAGTGCATCAACGAATAATTAGAGGATGAATTGGGATAAGTGAAGAGGGAGAAAATGAGGAAGGCGTGAAGCTAGTAGTTGAGCCCATATAGCATGAAATTCATAGTTCTACACATACCTTGAAATGCCATGAAGAGCAGTTTAACATACCAAAACTTGAAGAAGACCCAGATTCAGATTTGAGCTATGTGGAACCACACATAGTTGTCAAAGGTGTCGAAAGGCACCCAAGGCGCTGGCGCAGCACCTTGCAGGTATGTTTGGCATGCACCTTCGTAGAGGTGTGACATTAGTGCGCACCTTTGCAAAGACACAACGTTTTGTTTTTTCTTAAAAATTTTGATGAAAAGTCGTGTTTAACAAAAGATTACCTGGTGAGTGTTTAAAAACACAAAAGCCCACACGTTTTTATTAAAAAAAAAACAAAGAAAAAGCTCTAAAAACTAAAGAACAAGGCATCGTTTGTCACTAAGAAGCTAGAAGCTGCGCAAATCCCTTATCCTCCACTGTTCCTCCACCATTTCAACCGTTCTTCAATATTTTCTTCTCGATCGGCGCAGCACAGGCTCTTGCCATCCAAATCTGGTGAGTTTTCTCTATTTCTACAGTAATTGTCTTCTCCTCCACACATTTTTCAGTTCCTTCACTAACTTGTATTGTGGCAGGCTAGCTCCTTTCCTTCCTGAATAAAAATTTAGTAGCAACATTTCTCAGTTTTTGCAAAAATTTAATCACGAATTTGGATTATGTTGTCAATTTTAATTGTATGATGTGATGCTGCTTATGATTCTATTGTATGATAGCACCTAAATTTTTCAGTTTCAGGCTTTCTGCAATGAACATGCTATTATGATTGTAATATAGATTCAAATATAGAATTTAAAGGACTTAGGAGTTGGGAGTTATTTTCGTTTAGTGTTCAGTGTTCAATGTTGTTTACTATTTTTGTAATTTGTATGCTAGAGCTAGATTCAAATACAATAATTACTATTTTTGTACATTGTTGATGGCTTGATGCATTTTGTTTGTTGTGGAGACTAAAGTGTAGAGTGTGGACATGGTAGTGTTGCTGTTAGGACTTAGGAGTAGGAATGTAGGACTTATGAGTTAGGAGTTATTTTTGTTTACGTTGATTGTTGAGTTGAATTAATTGTTAGAAATTATTTATTTTGTCATTTGTGTTTGCTAATTGTTGTATTTGGAATTTGAAATTTTAGAAAATGAAAAATGTCCTCTTTTGATGCATCGAATTCAAGCCGAAAAGAACTTACTTGGAATTATGCATTGTTGCCCAATCCCAACAAGACAAATGATATTAAATGTAAGTTTTGTGGAAAACTTCCAAATGAGGGATTATGAGACATCAACATCTTATTAAAGGATTTTAGAATACAAAAGCATGTCCTAAGTGTCCCAAACATATTACGGATGAACTTAAGGCTTACGTAGAAAAGAAGAAAGACCTGAAAAATCAAATGAATGTGCTACCTCATTTTGAGATAGTCAGTGAAGAGCGTTCTAGTTGGGAAAAGGAGGCAATACCGTCAAGTCATGGGAAGCAAAGTCGAAGCAAATAGGTCCCATTGACTTGTTTTTTACACAATCTACAGCCGATATTCTAAAAGAGAAGAAGGGAAAAAAATACTACTTTGAAATTTAATGAAGCTCTAAAGATAAAGAGGGATTATGCGGGGCAAAAATTATGTAGGTGGATGTATGATGCTATGATTTCATTTAATGCTGTGAAACATGAAAATTTTGCACCGATGATTGAAGTAATTGGTCAGTTTGGCCTTGGTATGAAACCACCTACATATCATGAAGGAAGAGTTATGTGCTTAAAAAAGGAGCTTTAGCACACCAATGAAATTTTGAAAAGTCATGATGAAAACATATTGAAGTATGGTTGCTCGTTGATGGCTGATGGTTGGACTAACAAAAAAAAAAAAGATATTAATCATTTTTTTAATGACTTGTCCAAGAGGAAGCAAGTTTATTGAGTCGATTGATGCATCCTCATTTGCTCACACTGAAGAGAAGATGTTTGAGTTGTTAGAGAAGTTCATTCATTGAATTGGTGTGGAAAATGTGGTGTAAGTAATTATTAACAATGCCAGTACAAATGTTGTAGCAGATAAGAATAAAATTAAGTATTTCAATTTTTTATTCAATAAGTTTGTTTTATTTACTTATTTAAAGTGTTATTTCTATTATTATTTATATTTAATAATCTTGAATGAATAAGGAAACTTTTGGAAAAGAAGTATCCACATTTATATTGGTTCCCTTGTGCCACTCATTATACTAACTTGATATTTGAAGATATCTTCAAACCTTCAAAATTGAAAAAAACTTACAAGCGAGTAGTGATGTAAACAGGTATATATATAATAGGCCGCATCTTATAAATATGATGAGACATTTCATTGGCCAAAAGGAGATGGTTTGTGCAGAGAAAACTCGATTTGCCACAGCATTTTTGACCTTGAAGTGCTTTCAAGTTCCAAAAACAAATTTGAAGAAAATGTTTACTTTTGATGAGTGGAATAAATCAAAATATTCAAAAGAGATGCAAGGGAAGAATGTGGCTGGAATAATTTTAATGCCTTCATTTTAAAATCACATTTCCTATGCCTTATTGGTAGGTCATTGTTAAATGTGCTTTGTCTTGTTGATAATGAAAAGAAGCCAGTGATGGGATATATTTAGGAGGCAATGGATTGGGCAAAAAAGGCTATAATGACCTCATTTGACAATAATAAGGATAAGTATAAAATAATCTTCAAAATAATTGATAATAGACGGCAGTTCTAGCTTCATCGACCTTTGCATCCGACCAGTTATTTTCTGAACCTAGTACAGACGTACAAGATAAGAACTTGTGTATTATAAAAGGGCTGAAGATCTCTTTAGTAAGTTAATTGCTACTAGAAAAGGAATCTCATATCACCAGATAATTAATATTCTTAAAATTAACGTGTTTTATTATTTAATGTATCTGCTCTTTTTTTCTTATTTTGGCTTTTTTTGAAAAAAAATTTACCAACTGAATGATGGGCTACATATGACTTTGATACTCTAAACTTACAAAAGTTTGCAATTAAAGTGCTTAGCCTCACTTGTAGTTCATTAGGTTGTAAAAAAAAATTGGAGCATATTTGAATATGTAAGCACATGTTTGTTTTGTCAAAAAAATTATCAATTATGACAACTAGAGTTTAACGCATGTTAATTATTTATAATCTTGCAGCTTCATTCTAAAAACAAAAACCGGTTGGAGCAATCACGCCTTAATGACTTGGTTTACATAAAACATAGTAAGGTATTAAGGTGAAGATACAATGCGCAACTCTATTGATCCAATCGAATTGGATGGATTTGAATTTGATCAAATAAGTAGTGAGTGATTGTTAGGGAGGGTGGCTGAAGGAAGTGGGGATGAAAATGCTCTTGTATTTGGTGATGATGATTTGACTTAGGGTAATGTCGCAAGAGCTTTAGGAGTTGAAAAAACTCCATATCAATTTTGATCCAAAAAGCAAGTGGTGTAGGATAGAGTTTCAAGAAATCTGCCTCATCCAAAGGAAAATCTATTGCATGTCAATTGGTTGATGAAGAATAGGAAGAGATCAACTTAGATGATATAAAGATGGAGGAAGAGGATCTTGAAGGCTACAAGTCTAATGATGATGATGATGTGGAAGAAAAAGAATACGAAAAATCATTTGATTAGAATTTATATGATTTTATTTATGCTACTTGATTTGCTATGCCAATATGTATGACAGACATGATCATTGTTATTTGGAGCTTTATGTGTTAATTGGTTTATATTGTTAATTGTTTTATATTTATAATTTATATTTTTTTCTATGAAATGGTTAATCACATGACCATATTTTATTTATTTCATAAAGTCATAAATTGTACACCGTGCTTCACAAAGGCACATGCCGTGCCATTCGCCATTTGCTACGGCTTTAAGGAATTTTTGCGCCTTAAAGAGGGTTGATGTCTTTGACAGCTATGGAACCACGAGTCAAAAGTGACACCTTGAAGAGGGTTGATGTCTTTGGAGAGCCATATAATCAATCAGAGTCTAAGGCCAAGGAGGAACCAAACTTTATTAAGATGAGGCAGCAACTGAAGGGAAGTATAAAACATGAAGGGAAGATTTATATGCTTGTGCATTTGCTATTTTTCCTACTCTCATTTCTCCTAACTTAAAGTAAGAAATTCATCCAACTGAGTATTGTCTTTCTGAAGGAAGTACTCAATTGGGACAAACATTTGGATGATAGTGACATTGAGTGTCTCGTGGGAGCATGTAGATCCTTGCAATACAAGTTCCGGTAACCAGAACCAAAGGTAATAAGAGAACTTCAAGGGCATTGAGAAGTTATGTACAAGTTAGGGAATGCAGCTGATTATGATACAAGGAGTTATTCTTTCCCTAGTCAATTTAAGTCTCTAATTTTCATGAATTTAGTACATGAATACAATGGGTCATTTATTTATGGAGGTACTAATTTGAAAATAAATTGGGGTTATTGTCTTGATGTATGCACGAATGACCTAAAGAAGAGTGATATGCCTACACAAATATCGTCAGTAACCATAGTGATGGATTGTTGGATGAGATACAATTAATGTTGATATTAGAGTTGCACAGAATGACCCAAATTTATCCACGTGCCAGATTGAAGAAAGTTACACTAGTCAAGTTGCAAACATTAAATACAACGCTTATTAGAAGACAATCCAAGCTATTTTTCATTGCATTCAATTTATTTGTTGTGTTTTTGAATTTGCTTTGTTTTAATTGTGTGGATATGATCTTTTTTTTTTTTCTTGGTGTAAGATTTTGCGAAGAATGAAGAGGAAGGAACTGAGCATGTACAAGCTCTAGAAAAAAGAAGATGAATAAGCACCACTCTACCAAGTTATCCCGCTCCTTGTTGCCCTAATTTACTTGTGATAATATAATTAATAGAGACAACAAGATAAGTATGAAGGTGGGAAGAAGAATAGGAAATTTAGGGTGGAAAAATAGTGTAGTTGCATATAATGTAATTGCTGAATTTGTACGCATGCAATTATATGGTTTACATGATTAAATTAATGACATGAACATTCCATAGACTTTGTGGCCACTATACTTAATTTATGATGAATGTCTTGCAAGAAAATTTTATTGCTTGGTTCTTTAACTGTTTTTGAGAGTAGCATGCTAGACTTAGTGTTAAAGGCATGGTTCATATTTATTTGAGCACACACTCTTTACTTTTTGATTACTAGATTATTTGAAAAGTTCTATAGTAACGATGAGATGATTGAATTACGGATATAAGCTTTACTTTAGGTGTTGATGAACTCTCTAGCAGATAAGGAAAATTAACAAGAAAAAAGAGAGTGATGAATTAGAAAAAATTGAATGAAAAATCTCGAAAAAAAATATGTGAACATGAGAAATATTAGTTCTACTCCACTGATTGAAACTAGGAAATTAGGATTGCGCAAAGACCCTTATTCAATTTCGCATTAAAAAAGTTACCTGATTATAAGTGTATGAAGCATTTTGAGTTAGTTGTGAGTTAAGTAATCAGATATGCGTGGTGACTCTTGTACACCTTTGTATAAAAAAGACTTCCAACTGTTTAAAGCAGAAATTAAAACTCACAAAAGAAAGTAAAAAATAAGTGTTTAGGAGAAGGATGAAAAAAAAAATATTACGCGAGTCCTTTAATTAGAATTAATATTGATTGCACTTGTTCAAAAGAAAGTAATACTTAAAGTGAGTGGTCCTAAATTTAATTGTCTTGAAATTGCTATAAAATTATTAAATGATTGAAGTGATTGGGAGTTAAAGAGTGACACACTAGGACTCACGTTGTAGACCTTTAGATCGAAAGTGCTATAATCTTAAATGATACTAAACTAAGCAGCTTGTGCATATTTGACTTTTCAAATTAAGAAAGGTGCCCAAATTCATGATTTTATGCATCAATAAATTAATTAAAAGAAAAAATATTTGCTTGAGGACAAGCAAGCAAGTGTGGGAGTGTGATTAACATATGAAATTATAATTTATTTGTACCCCTTGTGTACATAATTTATGCATGTATGCAAGTTAAAATGAAGAAAAATATGTTATCATGCATGAATTATATAAAACATGATTTTAAGGTAAAAAAGTGTAAATATGAGGTTGATTGTTAATTATGGACATTTTCTATACTAAAATACAATTTCATCACTGTAGGCCAGCATTGCAGCTACGAAACGAAGAGCTGCGGCCACGAAAAATGGAAATGTAACCGCAAAGCATTCTAGAATTTCCATAGTCGACAATCATGGTTGTGAGGCTGAATTTTGCAATCGCGGTAACAGGAGTCAAAAGGTGGAACTTATGCAAACTTGCACCTAAGTTCGTGAAATTGAAAAGAGGATCCACAACTACGGATCTAAGTTTTGCATCTGCATATGCAATGGTTGCTGTCCAGGCATGAGCGCAAAAAGAGGTTTTGCAAGAGCGAAATTGGTGTTTGCAACCATGGAAGATGGCGCGTTAACACTATAGCCCACAATTCTACACAATTTTTTTGTATTTTTTTATTTTTTTCTCACTCACACACAAACCCTAGACACTATACACAAATATCTGTTCTCCATGTCTTTGAGAGGATCTTAATCTTAGTTTTATTCCAAACCAAGATCAAAGGTGTAGGGAAGAAGGAATTCGCATCAAAAGTTGAAAGCGTTCATTTTCTCATGCAACGCGAAACATATAAACTAAAGATTTTTAAACCTTTTCTATTACTTTCATGATTGTTTGGATGATGAACAAGTTAGCTTTGAGTTTTGTTAAATTTATTATGGATTGCTAATTTACTTTCTAGTTGCTTATGTTTGTTATTGGTGAAATATGTATGCATGACTTTTAATTGTCTTTTCTTGAGTTATTTGCAATTCTCAAATTAGATAGTAATTAGAAAAATTGGTCAATCCACTAATTAATTTGTGGTTGCGCAAGGAATAATGGAAGTAAAACTGGTACACTAAACATATAAATTGAGAACATTAATTCTATAAGAATAACGGGAATGAAGTAGAATTAGTATAGGTAAACATTGTTAATCACCAAACTTGAATTCTTGACTCAATTTAACGTGGGAATACCAGTGAGAATCTTGAGTCAAAGCTTTAAGAAAATTTGAGAAGATATCTTGTAGATATTAGGATTAACAATCCATAACGAGTTCAATTAAATTGATAATTAACGTAACTATCATACATAGGAAACCAATATAACACCAGTAGCTAGACTGTTTTAACTATTGATACTTCACCCTTTGATTTTGCATCGCTTCGTTTCTCAATGTTTGTTCGTCATCATTTACTTTTATTCTCACTCTATGTTTGAGGCCTAAGTAATAGAAGCTTAGTTAAATCATTAGACACAAAATCCTCCTCGTGGGAATGATATCTGTACTCACCACAGTATCGGTTTGATCATAAATTTAATTTAGATATAGCGAGGGTCCATGTCAAACATTAGCCATCAAATAAGGTTAAAAAATGGGCATCATTACAACACTAACAGCTGATGATTACAATAGCCATCACTTGAGGTTAAAATCCCAAAGCTTGATACTTTACAAGTTTGCTATGTCGACCTCTTTAATGACATGAAACTAAAGGCCATTGTAAAGTGGATTCTTTTACATATTCTATATAAGCCCAATGCCTAAGACTTAATGTTCTTTACTTGCATGTTAAATATCAAGATATGTTAGTTTTGAATCTCATGCTTGCTTCTTAATTCTGCCAATACTTATTAAGGTTTTAGTGAGACACACCCACTCTCGAGCCTCATTTATATGTTGATTAGATATTCCTGTGTGGCCTCTCACGTACCATGAAAATACGCCAGCTATATGGCTCGTTCAAAACGAGTCTAGAATTCAGGGCGCAGATTTAGGCAGGAAAATAAAGGTCTTTTACAGAATCTGTATCTGTGACTAGTGGATTACTTCAGCAAAAATCAGCAAAGATCTAGCAGCAAAAGTTTTGAGGTTCCAACTTTTTGTTGGTAATGATATCATCAATCCTTTGGCTCTTTTCTGGCATCACCTTTTCAAGAATCTGTAAGAATTTCAGTAAGATTCATATTTCTGCATCTCTCGTCTGGGTTGAAGATAGTTTACACATCAATCAAAACAATAAATTCAACTTTATTTTCGTATATCTACATTAAAAGATTTTGTTTAATTTTGTTTCTCCCCCAACCCAAACTCAAGCATTCCCGACAAAAGTTCAGTTAAACCCAGTAAAACTTTCCCTATTCAGAGCCATTTTCCCTGATCAGCAAATACTACTCATGAGCAAAAATATGTTGGAATTCATTGCTCTGTTTCTAGAGACTAGAGACTCAATGTTGTCAAAAGATGCTAGACGTTCGCAACTGTTAAGAAAGAACAGTTATAACTACTGTAGTTCAAGCTATAAATAGGTTTTAATTTATTATAACAACCGGAGTGTTGGTATCAAGAAAAAATTTCATATTCTCAAATAAGTGGAGCATCACATCAGAAGTTTCTAATAAATGGAAAACAAGTGAAATACTGTATCAGTAAGACAAGCAAAGACATATAGGGCTGGCAAACAACAATTAAAGAAACAACTTACATGTTCATAGATTCATTGAGTAAGATATTCATCTGGACCAAATCAAGTTGAACCAGTATCTTCTGGCTACTACACCACGGAGTGTTCCATCGTGAAACTGTAAAATGATCTAGTTTCCTTTATAGGCTACTGCATATAGCCAGTCAGTCATGAAATATTTTATCCCTTTTCCATAAAGACAGCTCTGGAAGCCTCATTTGCTGCTAATGATGAGAATCCAGATGCAGACATGCCAACATACACGTTCTCTATTTCAGTTCCTTCTTCTGTTCCTTCCTGGGTCCCACCTTAATGAAATACTGCAACTGACAGATGTCTTAGGATAAAAGCTCCATTCATGTTTGTTATCTCATGAAGATGCAGCTGAACAAGAGAGAACGGAAGAGAGACATGAAAAGACAGGCATTTATAAAAAAAGGCATCATCAAGTAATCTTTCTGCAAAAAAACCTGTGCACAAAAGATAACACTTTACCAATTTTCCATTATCTCAGCAAAGAAACTAATATCACAGAACTTCTTTTCTTGGAATTTATACAACTCCAGATCAGACTAATTTGGCTGAAATAGTTGGAACTTGTATCCGCATCTGTGTTTAGTCTACAGTGTACATGATGAAACTGCATTAAATTTAAAAGCTCTTCTTCTTTTATGTAGGGCTTACATGATAAGGCACCAAAGTCTAAGCTAGTTCTTAATGTGTGTAGTTGTCTTGTTTCACCGAACATATTTGGCAGTTAAGGCATAATTGTTTTCAGTTCTTAGAATAGGGAGATGCCTTAAGCAGCAAAGCAACATCCTTGTGCAAATGCACTTCTGTCTGGCGAGTAATGCAGTTGTGGTCTTGCAAAGTTGGCATCGCCATCTATCTCACCTAACTATATAGTAGGTAGACCTAAAAGAATTACATGGGCAAGTTCAACCGTACTCTTCTCAAAGGAGAATACCACACAAAAGGGTAGGCATCAATTAAAAAACATACAATACCAATAGGTTTTATGTAACCTCCTTGCAAGTTATTTCTTCTCGCGAACAACTTTTTCTTGAACTTCTTCTAACCCCTCACTATCGTGTTATTTTATCTTCAAGGACTCTTTAAGCTATAATGATATCCTACACAATTTTCAATAAAATTTGAACCATCGACTTCTATATTATGTTTCCATAAAAATTATAACAGTGTTGCATTTTTTTTTTCTGGTTAAAAACATGCTAAAAGAAGTGTCTGACAAATCATTTTTCTTAAATTATAGAAATGTCCAAACAAGATGTGTCTAAAAGTGTTAAATTGTAACATTTGAAACATATCAATGTAGGTTAATGTGTTGTGTCGTGTTCCTTTACAGAAAACTGAGCACAGATTTCCATTGGTTTATAACCTCTCTCATCCTCAAAATCAAATGCTTCATCACAGAAGAGCCTAGAAGAAAGAGCAAGGTCAAACAACTTTAGTACTAATCTACAATATAAACTCTGCCATTCAAAGATGCAAATCAATTTTCACTAATTTTCCGATTCCAACCTTCTATTCTCATATGATCATTTATATATTCTGCAATCTGCCTACTATCTTCAATCTTGAAGAGCCTTTAGAAAATCAGTACAGCAATCTATCAACTGCTGAAGAGATACCAATGAATATTTTGCCCTCACTTCTTTGCAGATTCAACTGGTGAAGCAACCTGGGTTTAACTAAATGGTACATCACCTACACAACTAAGCCAGACATGAGCTTCAAGAGTTTCAAAAACTTATCAGAACTAATAACATATACAAATAGTTTACAGCAAAATAACCATGAGTAACTTCTTGGCAAGAACAAGCTAACAATCTTAGAATTTCAATTCTTCCCAGTGCATCTTTAGCTTTCTAAATCAAAATTTGGAGATCAGTCTGTTATGGCGGGGTTTCATCAATTTAGGACTCTTGGTTCACCTGAGGACTTAATCACATTGTTACATTACTTTTCTGCAGCATAAGAACAAACCATACATCTCTTTCTGCACGTATTTTTGTAAGACCAAAATTTTAGAAATTAATACATATTCTTGCAGAGAAATCAGTAATCAATGACAATACTATGATCCAACATCTGATTCAAGGTCAATTGGAAGGACAAGTTCCAAATCCCATTCCAGATAAGGTAAGATCCATATCGCAAAATGATATTGAAAAATATATAAGATTCAGATCCACTGGATAGCATGAGATTTCCATGATGTCTTGATGTTGACCCCTCAGAACTTATCCTAATTGTTATCTTCTAAATCATAGACGAGAAAGCAACTTGTAAAAAAGGCTACCTCTAGATCACTTAAAAGCACAGTTTCTAACAGCACAATGACAGCCAATAGCATGATTTTGTCAACTTAAAAAAAAATAAGGAAAAAAAATCATTTGACCAATGGCACAGTCCATGAAGAAGCTCCATCCAGATTCCTAATAGAAAAATTGAAGCAAAATATAATTAGTGATGAGATAATCAATTAATATGTAATAATAATTGTAAAAGTAATGCTCATAATTTGTTTACAGCTGATAACGGCCATGATATCAAGGATATAACATGATATTTAAGACAGTAGAAACTAACCACAAGCTTTAGAAATAGATGTTTGGATGAGAAATTATTCTGGCGTGTTTATAGAAGACTAAAGCCAAACCCCCTGGTGAGAATTCAAATGTGCAGAGGACATTCAAAGCGATGCAAAGATGTCAGGAAGATGTTTGTCGAAAGGATGAAATGATTATTACTGGCATTAACAAAAGTAGCAACATTTGCAGATTTATACATCACAACACGTTGAAAAAGCCAATCTAGTCAACTGATCTGCATCTTTAGAAGAGCAGATTGACTTGGAAATAAATTCTGTACATCTCCATCCATGGAAATGAATTTACAAGAACTGGCTATTTATTTATCTTTCAAATGATTGAAAAAGGCGATAACTTTATTGCATTTGAAAGAAAATTTCATTGCTCTGAGTCAATGTTACTATCACCCGAGGGTTTCTGCCTTGCCTCTGACAAAGAGAGGCGTCTATTGTGTGTGAAACCTCCTTCCACCAGTCCTTCTGGAGAGAAACTTAATGAGATAGTTCCTGACAGTGATGCAAAAAAACAATGAGCAGCAGGGGAGTCAGTTGATGATGATGATGATGCAGTGGCATTGTAAGCAAAAACCCTCATCGGATGGTCAAACTTGCAGCTTGTACCAAATTTGCATATTCCATATCTGGAGTAAAATACACATAAAGGCTCCCCCTAAAACAAACAAACCACAACAAAATAAACGCAACAAAGAATTGCTCAATCATTCAAGACAAATAATCAAACAGGTTTGGTACTAAAAATAATAAGGAAAAAACAGGTAAGTTCCATCTTCACTCAATTTTTTTCCCTCTTTAAACCTATTGCTAAAACTGATCTCTTTATTGTTCACAGATCTGTAAACTAGTCCTCTTATATCTCATTCCTCGGCTCAATATTTCTTCTGATTTCGGTCTTTGCAAGGATACAGTAAGCAAAAATTAGTGTATAAGAGTAGAATTAGACTACCCACAAATGTACTCCTGAATTATCAAAATAAGCAGAAGCCTCTAGAATTTTTGTCACCATTTTTTCTGTCCTGGTTTTTTGGCATCAATGTTATTTACAGAATTTCACAATGCCTCATCCAACCAGAGGTTTCATGTCAATCAGTGGAAGAGATTATAGCTGATATCTTGTGATTATGTTGTCGATGGCAGTGGCTAAAATCTTGAGATTAAGCTACTACCAAGATATTAGCCACTGCCGTGGACGGCACAATCACAAGATATCAACCAAAATTTTTGCTATTGATATTGCCCAGCCAAAGGTCTTATTGAACATTTCACAGTTGCATTATCCAATAATATGCATACTATGTTTCCTAATTCCACTGGTCCTCTTGGCCCCACACCCATTCCCCAACCCAAATGCCAACAAATAAATAGCTAAAGAAAAAAGAAACGCTGCCTTGTAAGTTTTATACATGGTAAAAAAATGGATAAGATGTAATCTAACAAAAAGAAAAGGAGGGAATTAGAGAATAAACAATGAAGAAAACCGATATTTGCGTTTGATGAAATACATCCTGAAGCAAAAACTAAATGCCAAAGAAACTTTAACTCCTGTAAGAAAAAGTTTCCAACAAAAGTGATTAAATCCATGCCAATATTTGATCACCATACCATTGGGAGAAGAAAGAAAAGGGTAGCTTCGTCCCAAAGAAATCCTCAAAATTACCCAACATAAAAAATTACTATTCAACAGTTAATATTGAAAGTACATCGAGAAGATCCTAGACTTATCACAGGAAAAATATCCAAATTAGTAGTTCAATTCATATAATATTTGTTAGCTAACAGACAGAAACCTTCTTGAAAATGAAAAAAATTCAGGGGTCGGAAAAAAATTGAGAATCATAAAATAAATGTAATTGCCTTTGCTTTCATGCCCCACATGGGATCTTATGCAATACATATTCCTGCAAGAATATTCACTAAAACCAAATGCTCATCATCTCTACTAAACAACTTATGTTTATCATGGTAGAATGAATGTTCCTAAACATAGAACTGACAGAAGAAAGACCATTGCACTATAACATCTATTAATTTGCCTTAAGAAAGGGAAGAAGGAAGCCTATTGCAGTTTCAAATTGCTGATGGAACAAAATAAACAAGATAGAGAATAGCCATCCTCAGATAAGAACATAAGCTGAGTTTAAAATGTTTAGGATGAATTGATCAAGACATGAATTCTTCACAAGGTATATCATTTACTTTCATATTTCTTTTAGATTATTGTGGCTAGCAAACATCAGTGTGCTTCCCACTTCTTTTGACAACCTAGGGTTGACCCTAGAGAAGAAATAAAGGTGAGTGGTGTATGACAAGTTCAAGCCACAAAACATTCCCTCCTCTGCTGGGGCCCAGCGAGTCCCAGTTTTCTTCTACTAGTTTATTGTAATTATGAAAATCATGTTTAGTTCTATCCGTCACCCTCTACCACAAATATGAAATAACTGAACATATCTAGATCAAACCTCATGCAAAATCTTACTGCGAGACTCAGGAGCCCAGTCATACTCATTAATATCATAGAAAAGTAAAGAGAAACAAATGTGAAAGAAAAATAAACAATGTCAACTGTGCATACATTGATAAGCATTCTTGAATACTAATGTCAAAAAACTAACTACTAGAATAATTGGTCACATAAAAATAAAGCAGAGATCAAAATAAACTGTGCAATTGAACGAGGACAAATAAGAAAAACCACATAGAAATATCTGATACAAAGATCACACGAGAAAGACCAGAGATGGTTTACCGGCCGTAAAGGAAGTCCAATTGGACTCAAGGCACAGTCAGGAACAGGGATAACTCTTTCTCTAGGATGGTGATATTTACATACTGCACCAAACTTGCAGTCCCCAGTCTTCATATAGAACTGACATTCCGGCTGACCTGGTCTCTCAGGAAATACATTCTCTTGCTGAAATGCATAATACCCCATAGGTACAGAACCAGATTGAAATTGAGATCCCACATTTGTGGCTTTACCCTGCTGTGATGCACCATCATTCTGGCTGTTTCCTGCTGTGAGATGTTGATTTTCTGAAGATAATACAGAACCCAGATGCTCCTGGAATAGAAGCCAACGCTTAAGAAAGCCCTGCTAGAGGATGTTGGTTTTCACACATATCATATCATTAACAATAAGTTGGAACAGATGCAAAACACAATACGGATGTCTCATTGTGTGGAGATCTGATTTAGTAAAGAATAAAAAGAAAAGATGCACACACAATGTGGAAGCAGATTATAGAGTAAGAGATGCCGTTAAGGAAGGAAGAAAAAGTCGCTAAATCATAATCATCTTTTTAGCAGAATATTGCATTGAAAATGGTATTCATCATGTCCAGAAATACCCATCTCCTTTGGTCCAACTTTGCACTCCTATAAGGGGGGGAAAACACATCACATATATTATCTTAACTCAAACTACATGCTTCTTAGAGAGAACTTGAACACTTGAAATCAGTGTGCTCCACCACATACCCTAGAGAGGCTAGAGAACTCCATGCAAAGTCATGTATAACAAAATTACGCACCCAAGTACTAACCATATTTTCTTCTTACTTATAGGAACCAAGTTAGTGAAACACACTTCAATATACAAAAAGAATTCATGAAAATATTTAATTATATAAAATCAGTTAAATAAAATGCGAGAAAATTAAGTAGCAGAAATAATAGGAGACATATAAGAAATCATGAATAAAGAAGAAACAAAGATACGGAGAGAAGGAAGAGAGAATGTGCGAGAGGTAAGAGAGGAGAAAGAACAAGAAAAGACTTCAAAGACATGGAGACAAAAATATAAACACCCACCAGATTGACCTATTGACCCCTCTTTAATACTCAACAGTAAGATTTCTCAAATAACAATACTTATCTTAGGTTATAACATAAAAAACTTCATCCTGATACTACCACTCTGTATTTCATTCTGCCCAGGGGCATGTCTTGACCAAGCCTCCAGGCTAACTTTGTGGAAAACATGTTCACATCTGATCACAGACACTCTTCCTTCACATTATCATTACAATTTTTCAGTTGGTTCTTCCATGTAAAGGGTTGTTAATGATAAGCATTCAGATCTCCACTCACAGTCAGGAAAAGATGTAATTAAATAAAAGTTCTAACAGTGGAACAGAAAGATGCAGATGCCAGAGAGGAAATAGAAATCCCACACACGTGAATAAAATGAAGGGGAAAAAAAGACATAACGGAAGTGAAGTTATTGGAAAATTACACTGTACGAGTTCCATCCTGGGACAGATACTACTCCCTGTGGCATGACAAGCGATGAATAACTTGAAGGGCTTTGCCACCGTGGACCGGGGACAAAAGAAGCTCTTGATAATGGAAATGACAGCTGGCTGTTAGTTGGAGAATGAATGGGTGGATATACAGCAGAACCGCGTAAGGAGACCATCATATTAGATGGCTCAGGATGGTGGAATTTACAAGTGCTCCCAAATTTGCACTGCCCATTTCTCATATAATATGCACATTCTAACTCATTCTATTGCAAAGGCAGAAAAATAAGAATAAATACACAAAGCACAATTTCACCAAAAACAAAGAAAAATTGACACTTGTTTAAATTTTAATAAATTTACTCTTGGTGATCTAAAACAGATTAGACCATGCATCAATGCAGAAGGGAGGGTTGGTCACATTCTGGTTTTTCTGTAATGCCAGAGATTAATCCATCATTTTGTTTCGAAACCATACCTGACTCATACTCCAGCTCACAGGAGCAAAGCTACATTTGTTTTCACCATTGTCAAGGTTTTTATAAGTATTTCTTCACATAGTATTACCAAAAATCATGAAAAGACAAATGCCCATGAACACCTCATAGTTACCAAGAATTCAAATTCTACACATAGTATGTGCAATATTGTCTAATACTATGCAGTTAGGCAAATTATGAAATGAAAGAAATATATCCAAACTCCAAATGAGCTTAAGTTGATCAAATTCAAACTGACAATAAGAACTAAAATTGGGCGAAAATGAAGGGGAGGATAAAATATGCATACCAGGCGAAGAGGATAACCTAAAATATTTAATGCAACTCTTCCAGCAATTCCAGCTTTGTCTCTTGGATGATGAAATTTGCATGTGGCTCCAAATTTGCAGGTCCCCGTTTTCAAGTAATACTAGAAAAGAGTTAAAACTATTCAATTAACATCTCAACAAGCAATTGCTTAGAAGAAAATGGAGCATCAGTATTCAAATTTTAAGTTGAAGCAACAAAAATAGCAATCAAAAACATCTAGCATCCTGCAGACCCTGAAATACAATTTCATAACTGCCAAAGAATGGTGTGACACGATGGAAAGGAAACATACAATTCACCACTTTTATCAGTATTAGTAACGGTGATAACAAAGTCCATTAAAATCCTAGATACGGATAGAGAAGGTACAAAGTGGCACTTTTTGGTAGAAGCTTAATCTTTAAGCCACTGTCGTTAAGTATCAAACATAGCCCATATTTCCTTTTCTTGGGCTAAAAACTTTGGCACAAGAAAGAAAATTGAATCCTCTACCAAAGGCATGAAAGCAGACAAGTATTCAGAACACTGAAAATTTTTAAGTGTTTTAAACTCAAAATATACAAAAGTTTCATGACACAAGGCCCTAAGAAGACTTAAAGTTTCTTCATATATCAACACCTAATGGGATCAAGAGTAAGAGATACAGATTCAACAATCAACAGCATATTTAAACAAGAAGAGAAAGCATTTTAGCTTCTTTTAAAACATGGATCAATGATATATAAAGTTACTAGACAAATATCAGTAAAGCAGAGTAAAATTAAAAATAGATGGAATAAGTTCTGTGAAAATTAAGAAGAATAAGGAAGATAAAACAAAGAATATTCATAAAATTTTATGATAAATTATCAAAACTAATTATTTATATTAAATTCTTTACTCTAGTTATCCCCGAATTCAGAATATGTCTCGTGTCTATCTACCAAATGTTAAAAGGTGCATTCTCCTTAAAATACGACAGATGGATTAGGACTCATGTCATGATGTGAAGATGCCACATCGAAATTCGGAAATCCCCTTTTAGACTGCATGACAATTCCAGATATTATTTGTCAAATGGCTTACTCACACCTCAAGTTATTTGAGACTCTCAGAGCATCTTGAATTTCAAGGTTGAGAGCAATGATTATGGAAGTAAGTGTCACTTCTGTCATTGCGCAATCTTTGAGCAAAATATGTCATCCTAGTTCTTCTGTAAAGTCTAGAATTGCCAAATATAAAGGACCAATTGAGGTTTTCTTACTGTTTCCTTCAATAAGTGGCTTTCACGATGTTACCTTGAGTTATTCTGTTCTCCGATGGACCAAAAAAAAAATTATAGGAGTCCACAAAGTACAGCCAACTACAGGGATTCCAAACAAGAGGCTGTGCAAAGAAGGCCTTGTGTAGCCTACTAAGTCCATTACAGTAATCAGAATAATAATCTAAAATCAGTTGCAAGATTTAAATCAGGATTCAGGATACAACATTAAATCAAAATTGAGAAACATGGGTAAAAATCAGGATTACAACATAGCAGCCTCAAATTAAGCAATAACATTGTAGAAGACAACCACTTGAGCTTCTGCCACTTCAATTCATTTTTTCAATAATGACATACAAGCACTGCTAAAAGCTAAAGTTGAACACATCATGTAACAAAAGTTCAAAACGTTTCATAGAAACAGATAAATTTTGTAAAGTTAGGAAAACAACCCAGAGAATATCTGCGTGCAACAGCATATTAAGTAGGCCATCAGGTTAAGCAAAGCAAATTTAAAGCAGCCTTCAGAATATGAGCACATAACCGCACAACATGATTAGTAGAAAATTGTAGACCTTGAACTCCATATGCTGGAAATGTTTAATGATTTTGGCTGACCAGCTTACCTTCACATAGTCACAACACAAGGATCATAAAACAAAATGATGAGTAATTAGGATACTGAGGTGCGTCCCTCATTCAAAAGTACCAAAGGAGTATCTTAAATATGTTAAGGTTCCCTCAACTCCATGTGCACACAAAATTTAGAAGGCACCAGCCTGACTGGGCTAGGATGAATTTTCCAACCTCATGGACCATTTGGGAGAAACAAGAAGTCCATATTCTACAGAAGAAAGAAGCAACGATGGCTATCATCTTCATCATTGTTTTCCAAAATGATGCATGCACCCTACTGACACTAAGAATTTAAGCATAGGAATCTCATCGTGTAGATCTATATGCAAGGACTCAGAATTTCAGACATAAAATGCATAAAAGAGCAAGTTTGACCATGAAACCTTATGAAATCGCCGAAAGAGTTAGTCCAGATAGTATATGGCAGGAAAATGGCTTATAATGTAGAGGTCCATACCTGACATTCAGGTTGTCCTATTCTTTCTGGATACTCGCCTTTCATCCTCGCTGTGGCAATGGCCTGTAGTCAAAAGTTGAAAGAATTTATCAAATGAAGGTTTACAGTGAAAATTGAATATGAGTAAAACAGTCAAAACCAACATATTTATTTCCAAAAATATGTTAACGGAACCCACTTTATTTTTTGTTTTCTGATTCTGACTTCAGTTTCTCAGGTAGCACATACAATTAAACTATCATTTCATTCTTTAACTACACCAATATACGCACCCAACAAACATAGGAGGCCAGTTCAGCATTTTATTGATCCGAACTAATTAAATTAGCCATGATAGATCAATCCCAAGCAAAATGATGTTAGGTCTATGTTGGAAAAAAATTGGAAGAATAAACTGTATTTTATTGATGAAAATTCTACCTCAATTATAGTATAAGATTGGGTACAATTATAGAAGATTCTAAGTTTAAACCATGTGAAACAAAAACAAAGCAATGCTAAAGGAAACACAATACTAAAAGAAGCAAATCTTATAACTAAGGAAACATAAGATGCCTAAACATACAAACCAAGTAACAAGATATATGAAATATCAATTCTAATATTTTCTGCAAACACTCCTCCCTCATCTAGAACATGGTAAATTTTCTTGAAGTGTTGAACTTGTATTATTGACTCAACAGACACTTGAGTAGGCAATATCAAACACGACACACAACATGGGCACACCAACAAAATTTATGCGTCATAACAATAGGCAGAAACCATCCATAATTGATCACATTTCTACCACTTGTTTTCTTCATTTCCACATTTATGAGACACAAGCTTGACATTCACATGTCAACAGATCAACTGCATCATTAGTAACAGGTGACACTTGATTTTTAAAAGATGTCTTTCACAACATCTATATAAGCGCCACACTTATCACACTTGTTTGGAAAGACGTGGATCTTTTACCACAATTACATAGAAGTAACAACTATAACACAGATAACACTACTAACATGAATACCAATGACAATAACTACACTACATGACTACAAGACATTTTTGTCAACTACAACTACTCAATAGTACTAGGATGCTGGGTGTTTAGGCACAATTCACACCTAGACAAGGACCTAAATAAACCAAATGTAAAAACATAAATAACCTAAAAAAAGGGGGCATAAATCAACCACAACAGTGTTATCTAGCACATAAGGCAAAGGCTGCCCAAGGCATTACTACTTTGATAACATGTTGAAAAACAATTGGAAGAATTGAACTTCATTGATGAAAATCCCACCTCGATTTATGATACGAGGTTCAGTAATAGTTACAAGAGATTTCAATATAAATCCAAAGAAAAAGTAAATAAAACAATACAAATGAAGTATGATACTAAAGGAAATGAACAATATCAATCCTATAACTTAGGAAAACATAAGATATCTAAACACATCAACTGGTCAACCAAAAACACAAAATATCAATTCAAATATTTTCTAACAGTCTACATCACATTAGGTCAAAATATTTATCAACCATTCAAATTGATATATTATTCGATACCAGCTTCCTGTTGGGAGGGTGGTTAAATCGGCATGTAGACCCAAATCTGCATAGACCTGTTCGAATGTAGTACGGGCAATCTGGTTCACCTTGATGCTCAGGATAAGGTCCAGATTCCATTTGTTCCCTTGACCTCAAATTCATTTGCCATAAAGCATCTGAAAATATTAGAAATCATCAATTTGAAAACTCTAGTTTGCTTAACTTGAACTGTAATTGTCGTCCTCTAAATAAAGTGGTCCCATATATAAAAAGTGGAAAGAAGAGTATCCAACTAAAAAGTCCCAACTTCAGACTTTAGAACCACATTATCAAAATAAAAAGGTTCATAAAACCCAAAGCTATAGAAAATTAACGAAACCACTTCCAATTTTTGAATCACAAAATTTCAGTAGGAAAGAAAATAATATGAGATCTCAATCATATGCATTAAGATCATAGATATGGAATCTCCTGTTTATCTCCAGTTTAATTAGCATATATCACCCTAAAGAAGCAAAACCACCACAGAAATACTATGTCTACATGATGCAAAAATGACAGGAAATTCAAGATGCTAAAAATCTTTAATTTCCTGGGTAACAGGGAAAATGGCAAATTGCAGAGGTCCATGTACAATTCTGATTGTAACCACTTCCATCTGAAGCTATGTAAAATATCACAAATAATTTCTAAGTTATCAGGTTACATTCCAAAGTTCTGTGCTCAAATCCGTAAGCATGTGAAAAAATTGTTAAGAAACATCAGTTGCAATCTTATAGAGCAATCAAATACAAGCTAAAATCATCCAGACGACAAGAAAATCAAAAGAGAAAAGGATTTAGAAGAACTTCAAAATCAATGGGACAGTATTACGCACATGTGATCAATTATGGGCAGAGAAACACATGAAATTACCAAAGAAAAACTACTGGCAGCATATGGACATAGAAAAAACAATCATAAATCCCACGATGATCGACATAATTGCAAAATTGTGCCTGGTTAGCACAAAATGGTAAAAACCCACCCTAGGGTATGGAAAAGTTCCAGAGATTCTATGCTCCCTTGATCTCACTTGCAAGTGCCAAAAAACATCTAAAATAAGGTGCTAGTTCGGTGCACTTTACTGTAACTACCACCCTATCAAATTTAATGAAACTGAAACCACTTACAAAATATTTTCCATGACCTGATGAATTTGGCATTTTGTTTCCTAAATGAATCAAGGTGGCATTTTATATAACAGCTCGAAAGAAGTTTTTGACCCAAAAATTTGAAGTTTTGAATTTGATCCAATGTTCTAATAGAAAAGTTCAGAATCATATATATAAGCAGCTAAGGTGCCCGCAATCCACTTATGAAACACCACAATCTCCTCAGAGAAGAAAATATCAAAGAGTTTGTGCACTAGAGAAATAGATATTAAGCCCCCTTTTCTAATTCCAGGCCGACTAGCATGTTTGAACTAAATTGGCAACATGACCACCTTGAGAGGGGAAAAAGAATAGCGGCTGCATCAGTTTGCACCAAATCCAAAACAAAATAAAACTGGGCAAAATTTATGAAATTTTTAAAGTGAGATTTCAACTGTCTTTATTAAACCCTAGTTTTATACATGTAAACAATTGGTAGGGATCACTAAAGAAGCATTCAAAGAAAGAGAGCTTGTGACGAACTCCAAGCAAGGATCACGCAAAATTAAACAAAATATGTATCAGAAAAATGAAGAGGAAGAAATTGGAGCAGTATTACTTGCATTTGATCAACTAACGGGTAAAGGAAGCCACAAAATTTAAAAGAAAATAGGGAGGGAGAAAAAGAAATAAAAATGAACTGCTGGAATCATGCAGACAACTAAAAAAATCTGATCAGAAAAGAAAGTCAATGCTGATGAACAACTCGATCGCGCCCAAAACGTGCCCTCAAGGTGAACAAAAAAGCATCATAAAACAACATAACTTGCACAACAATCCACGCAACCCAAAAAGGGGCAAAATGAACCTTGATGGTGGGGGTGGAGGTGAATGGAGGAGGAAGCGGAAGAAGTAACGGCAGTGAGTGACACTCGCGACATTGGAATCCGCAACCCACATCACATGTCGCTCGAGAACTCAACAAGCAGTCGTCAAAACTCCGCTACCCGCCAAGCGGCACGTGCCACCCACCACAAATTAGCAAGAAATTCTTCTGCGACTCATAGGAACGGAAAAGGAGGGAATGAAAAAGACAAAAGGGTGGCAAGGATAAGAAGAATATAGCAGTACCGTGGGATACGCAGGAGGGAGAAATAGAAATGGTCTCTGGTATTGGGTGGTGGCGTAATGCGCTCTCCCCTCCACAGAAAGAGAAAGGGAGTAGAGAGGGGAGGAAAAGGAAAAGGCAGAGAAAATGAAATAAAGGAAGAATACCACCCAACCAAACCGCCCACGCACTCACCTTCTCAAGCGCCTGCTGCCCGCGGGTTCGGGCGGGACGACCCAGATTCAACCTGACTTTCTTCTTCAGGCATGCATCAAACCATTACATTCTTGGACAGTTGCATCCCTCGGTAACTTGCACTGCTACAAATTTGGCAATCTGCAAGGATTGAAATCCCTCGCAAAATAACAAAATTAGTTGCCAACTTCAATTAGCAAGAAATTTAGCCACGAATTTATTTCGTAAGTAATTTGTTGCTAGATAATTTCAGCAAGAACTTTTTTTTGTTAATTAAATACAATTATTTAACATACAAATGTTACATAAGAGTTATATTATGCAGAATTGAGGAGAAAATCTAAATGGAGAAGCCACTTGAAGGTTAATCATTAAAATAAGGCCAACGATTAATCATTTAAAAGTTTTTTAAAAAATCTTTCAACCATCTAAGATGACGTTTTTAGGGTGAAAACTTTCAAAGTGTAAAGAAAAGAAACAGACATAAATTAATTGGAAATCGTCAAAACAAAGAATCAGCGTCATAAGGTCGCGTTGGACCAAAATATAACATCAACCTTCTCCCCTAAGTCACTTGTAGTTGACCTCGTCCTTTTATTTTTGTTTTTTGAATTTTCAACTATAAATAGTATTATTATTTATTATTATGTCCCAGTGATTTCAAATGAATAAATTGTGCGATGTTGCATCCTCGTCATAGTCCCCAATGACCCTTTTGTTTTTTTCTGCTGTTTCACGACGAGTAATGCCTTGAAACTTTAAGAAACAAAGCTCCTTCCTCTTGCAATGGTAAGGTTCCTGTGAGAACAACTTTGGCAAGCGAACAAATTCTTTGTTATCCCTTTTAACTACGTGTGTCGACAGCGCAACAAAGGCCCACTTCCACCCACCAAAGTAACATCTTCTTTTCTTGTCCTTGGTACGACTTTCAAGATAGAATGATAAGAGGCATTTGCTTCACTCGCAAAATAGTCCGGACAAGTGTGTCATTTTGGAGAATATTTTACTTGTCCAAACGAGGGAAATCCTCCTTCAAATATCTGATAGGGATTCAAGGGCTCAGCGGTAACAGCGAGCATATGAAGTAAATATTCAAATTTCATCTTCGTACCATCCTTATGTTGGTAGGAACTTGGCCACTTTAACACCACGATAGTGGAAATTCCAGTAACGAACGCATATGCAATGCCATTTTCTACTTAAAACATTGTTGATATGGCCGGACTCACATATTGAAATACAACACTCTGTGTTATGTTTGTATTGTAACACGCAAAGAACACCAGAATATGTACTGGATAATTTATGCAATATTTAGGTGCTAAATTGGTAAAGTTCACTCAAACACCCTCCAAGAACATTAACATAAAGAACAAAACAATAAGAATGAGATGAATGCAAAAAATGTCAATACAATGCAGTGTAAACACACTTATGTCTACAAGGGCTACACTCAATCTAAAAAAATCTACTAAAATTAATGAATATTACATTCAAAAACTCAAAATCTCACTTGAGCTGTTGCATTTCTTCACAACTCAGGTTCCTAAATGGGTAGAATTCTACAAATCCTTCTTGCTAAAATATAAACCTAATTTCTCTAAACCCAACCATCCTATCAAAGTAAAACACTACTCTTGAGATACTAGATTTTTGAACTCAATTACAAACACAAAACAAAAGATAACACTTATTTTTAGCTACACATTAACAGTGCACACATGCCTTACAAAATTGATCAACCATGACCCTTAGGAACTTCAATAAATCACACAAACACTCTCTCTGGGCTGGGTTTCTTCATTTTCTGTTTCTCCAACATTTATAGAAACTCCTCTAACAAATTTTCATGAAATTGGGATTTTTAATATGTATCATGATCTATTTGATTCAATCAACTTTGCACTTCCCAAACTGTGTTGATTCCATAATGCAACTCGAAGTTGACTTTACACATGCAACCAAGATCTACAGCATGCCAAATCCCTTCTAGTAAAGCAGGGGAATCTTCCCAAGTACCATAATTTTTAAGGTGAAAATCTCTAACAGATAAGGAATTTTGTTTTAACTAAAAAATCATAATAATCAAGAAAGAGACTATTCACAAAATAAGAAATATCTTTTAAGTATGGCAATGATTCGATGACATAGACTATCAAATGTATACCACTTAAGTATTAACACACCATTGCACTAGCAGACACATATATTTTAGAACAAAAAGATTTAGAATAAAACAAAGCATAGTCAATGATTGAAGAAATTGCACTATTTGAAACAACTGACTTTTACTTTGTATCCTTTAGTAACAATAGTACAGGTAAATAATCACCCTCATAATGATGCTTGTTCATATGCAGCATAAAAAATAACAGCTACAACTTAAGAATAAACAACTAAACACACATATACTAATGGTACACTGTCACTTTGTAATTATACAACTTCAAATAACAGTTACAGCCCTCTTCAAGCCTACTTTGCAAAATTTAATCATTCTCTTTATTGTGGACATTAGATAAAAGACTCATTAATTTAATAAATATCAATGGAAAAGGAAAAACTAAAAATTAATATACACTTTAGTGTAACAACTCTGCTTAAAAGGGCATAATGTGACCTCATTCCATTATCTCAAATTTGTGCAGCTAATTTGTAGCCCATAAAAACTCAATTGTAATTTTATGAGAACATCAGGATAAGAACGATTTTTGAGTAGAATTCTTAAATGTGGTCATTTGTAAAACCAAAAAGTTCTCTGGTTCTAAGGTTATCAATTCAGACAATGCAAATAATGTACTTGAACCAATGATGTCTTAATTTAAATATACCATATACAAAAGAGTCGACTGTTAAAGCCACTTTTATGGTAGGCATAAAGTTAAATTAGAAAATTGCCACTCTTTTCCTTTTGTTCTATATTTGTTTCTTTTAATGTTTTTGTCTCTTATATCTTTTTTTTTTAAATCTTTTGTTTGTTTCTTTTCCAATGTCTTTCTATTTTTTCTGTTTTTGTCTCACTTTTTTTCCCTTTAATATGATTTTAATTTTTAAATAATTTTATTTTTATAATATTAGCCAATACATATATTTAATTTATAAAAAATTTTATGCACATAAAGAGTGCATGATATTTTCTAGAACTATATTATTATTGAGATAAAGATTTTTGGTTACACACAGTAAATTTCCACAACTGCTTTTAAATTCTTTTATTTTTTTCTATCATTTCTATTTTCTCTTACATCTAACTTTTAATTTATATTTATGTTCTCATATTCTTTTAAATTTTTTTGGTCTTTCTTCATTTTTTATTTCAAATATTTTTCACAATGTAAAATTACACAATTTATTTATTTTTTTAATATTTTTCTTTCACTTTTTCTTTTAACTTGATATTTTTATTTGTGCTTTCTCTCAAATTTTCTCTTTTTTTCATATTATTTTGATATTTTTATTTTATTATTTTAAATATTTTTATTTTATTAATTAAAATACAAAAAATTTATGATTAATAAATAAACTTTCACACTCATAGAGTGTGTAACTTTTTATTAGTTATAATTATAAGTGCTATTTACTATTGAAAAATACATAAAAATTAATAAAATAAAAATACAAAAAAAGGATATTACATTAGAATATTTAGTCAAATTATAATAAAAATTGAAATAATCTAACATATAAATATCCACAGCCATAACACTTAACAATTCATTTCAAATCATAAAATAAGAGCTAAAACATTCCACAACTTAATATTATCTAATTCATACAACACCATAAAACTTTAAATTGTTCTTGGTCATTCTTCAATCTTTAAGCAAAGGACCATTACTATTACTCTCACCCACTTTGAGGTTAAGATATTCAAAAGTAAAAAAAGTCTATATCATCATCAACCTCCACATAGTCATTATCTTCAATGCTATCTCTATCATCTACATGATATAACAAATAAGTATAACATATATCATTTTAAGTTATATATATTATTCACAAATATTTTCATATATTAATTATATAAATAGCTTTCCAAAGATGTCGTCTTTACCTTTCTATTCTTAGAGAATCTAATTACTCATAATCATAAAGTATATTTTTAGTTTTCTTTTAGTCTAGAAATGCCTTATCTTCTTCTTCCAAAATTCAAGCATGAATTTTTTCAATACATTAATAATCAATTGGATCAGAACATTCATCCTTTACGATCCACATAAGGTTTTCACAAAAGAAAGAATGTTAATTTGGCAATTATGATATATAAATAACAAGAATATAAGAATATATAATTAAATTCTTCTGGCTTATCTTTAAACTTTAGGTTACAATAAACTTATACATTGTCATTTAACCTTTGACGATCTAACATATTCCTCTTGGTATTGATACGTTCAAAAACATTCTAATTTCTTTTACATTCAGATGAGATACTTGTTTAGGTGTACATATAGCAAATAACTTCTACCATTCATCTATGAAAAAGGAAAACATTTACATTAAAAATAAAAGAAAAACTAAAGAAATATCAACTTACATAAAGGAAAAGTCAAAATAAGTTACTAGATTAAGTATTCTTGCTAACCTCTAGAGCAAGTGGTTGTCCAAAATTCTTTTAGTTGATATTGAAATAATTTAGTCTCATGTAGCATTTTTCACTTGCTACCAATTCCTTTAGAGGAGATAATTTCAAGAATATAACTCATGACCTCTAGTTTATAGCAAAATGATGTTTGATTACATTGGAACCTAGGATTAAGCTAGTAAGATGTATCATGTGTGTCTTGTTCCCAATTGCACATCCTAACAACTTTTGTCGATACTTGTGTATGACTTATATAACCTCTTTTTATTTTTAAAAAAGTATTAATGCCCTTGTGTGCCCTATACATCCCATCATAAACATATTTCATAGAATGTTTCATATCTCCATCAACAATTTTCAAAAGAGGCATTGATGACCCCATAATTTTTACAATAATCAAATAATCATTTCGAAACTTATCATCCAAAACAATTGCAATAACATCTCTTACTTTTCTAGTTTTGAAAATTTTTATTCCTTTTTAATTCCCCTATTTTGATAATTATCTTTTGAAGGGGGTGTTTCAAAATGCCATCTTTCATTGTTTCAAATGATGGTATTATTAAAAAAAAATGAAAATTCCTAGAATTATAAAATATTTCTGCCTGACACACTAACATTTTGTATTACAGAATGCTAAATTTGAAGCTAATGCCATCATTTTAAAGATCAAAATGTACATAAAATTTGTATTTTGTCTTTCTAAATGGTAACATTAAACTACATTTTTTGGTGATTAGAGTTTTCCGGATTAGGAATGTTTAATTAGAACTTTTTATTATGTTTCATGATTAGGGATTCATGATTAGGGTGTTTAGCATAGGGTTTTTTTATTAAGATATTGAAGAATAATAATACAATTGATTTGGATAGTTTACGACAAACAAAATTAGGTTTTGATGATTTTAAATCACGAGTGAATAATAATATTGAAATGAGAATATGGTGACAATAAAGGGTTTGTTCAAATGAAAAGATTTTTAGATAAAGAAAGAAATCATATGTAATTAGGCGATTGTAAATCGCTAAATGTAAAGATGATAGAAAGCTGATACCTATCAATATTTTTAGAATTGGACTGGTGATTGAACTGATCAATTTACTAGGTCTGTAGATTGACTAGTTCGACCATTTTCAAAAAAGCAGTTGACCCATATCATAATATATATATATATAGATATATATACATGTATACACACACATATATTCATCTATGCAAACTTATGTGTATATATTTTCACGAATAAATTTTCTACACAAAATTATTCAACAAAAATTAATAAAATAAAAGTAAGTTCCATATAACATAAAATATTTTGTATAACAAATACATAGGTTTCAAGATATAAATCTAAATTCTAATACATAAACACATGGATTACAAAATAATATAAAAGCAATTCAAATAATATAATTAAGTAAAAGCATATTCAATCCTAATCATAATCACCATCAACATTATCACCATCACTGTCATTTATAGCTTGACAACCGAAGTTTTCAATGTTCATGCCTTCAGCTACCATTATTTTATTTTCTTCACCTAAAACAAACATAAAGATTAAATAATTGTAAAAAATTGGTAAATCAAAAAAATACAAATATTTTTTAGCAAACCTATAGATGGTTGAGAGTTTGGCCCTTCTTCATTTCATGGCACCTCTTGTTCAAGCATATGTTGATAATCAAGTTAACCTTCAAGAGTATTTTCAATAATCCAAAATTATGTTTTATCAATACACTCGTAATTAATAAGATCATAAAGCCTTTTATTGTACTTAACTCTACCATAATTACAAATATAGAAATAAAGAAATAATAGAATTATAACTACATTAATGAATTGCATAAAATGAAATTAAAATTTATAATAAATGTTCATTTACCTATTTTGCAAACGCAAATTGTGATGTACAAAAACCTAATTATTTAATCTTTGATACTTAGTCTATTTCTCTTCTTAGAATCAATGCACTTAAAGACATTCAATTGTGTTTACATCCCCAGGAAGAAGTTGTATAACTCAAAAAGTGTGGAGCATCAATCCCAAACAATTTTTACCAATTATCTACACATATAATCGTTGAAAAATTAAATTAGAAAAAGCAAATAAATAATATGATATCAATATAAATATGAAAAATAATTCAAAATTATAGTTTATCTAGCCTAATTGATCTAGCAATGTTCAATGTAGTTGGTCTAGCAAAACACTTTTGTCTATTTGTAAAAAGGGATGTTTCATTATATGCTTGTGTCCCTTTATCATTACCAACTTGATTATCAATATAATCTAATAATCCTTTCAAAGCCTCTAACTCTATATAAATTTTTTTTTTATCATATTGAAAAATAAGGTTCAAGTAATATATAGCAACATGCAATTTTTTTTCACAATATCTTATTCTATCTAGCATTAATAATATCAATATATTACTGATACAACATTTGTTCATTCTTAGACAACTCCTCAATTCCCCTCTTTGCTTTGCATATGCCTTCATACACATAGCCCAAAGCTAGTTTTTCATTTGAATCACAAATCCTAAATAAAATTATGAGTGGAGCTCCAATTCTCACAACTATTATACTATTATTCTAGGAATTCTCATTTAAATAATTCGTTTCAATTATCTTGCAATATTCTACTTCAAACATTTTTTGAAATCCTAAAAAGTTACCACTGCTTGCAAATTCTTTTTATGATTACTTAAACTCTTAAACACAATAAAAGTTGTGGCAAAGCGAGTATTTCTAAGTCTGCTAATTTCTTTCCACCGCTCTCTTTTCATCAACTAATTAAGTGGTCATTTGTTATTATCAACAAAACAAGTCACTCTAGAAGTAAGAATAGCTAAATTATTAACAAAAGGCAATTCATTAATTTCTCTCAAGATTAAATTAACACAATAAGCAACACAAAGTGACCAACAAATAGTTGGATACTTATTTGAAAGTAATTGACCATCAGTCTTATAATTGCTTGTATTATTCATGATAATATGAACCATATTGCCTAAACCAACTATTTCCGCAATTTCAACAAACGAGTTATACAAATTTTTAGCACTTGTCTCAATATCAAATAAATCAATAGATTTGATAAATGAGATTTCAATACACAAGAAACTATAAAATTAACCAATGGGCTTTGTCTAAAATCTTTTTATCCATCACTTATTATTATATAACTAATTTCTACTCACCTAGTTCTAAAGGCATCAACAATTAACTCAAACTATTTTTTAGCATCTTTCAAAAGATTAGCATTTCAAACATGATAGCTAGGCCCTATTTAACTATGACCCATCAAAACAATTTTACTCATAGCAATTTGCAAGTAAGAACAATTGCAAGCATTCAATGGTATACATGAATCATAAAATCACAATGCAATTGCCATATCAGTGTAATGTCATTTTTCTTTACTTTGTAAGAAAGCTTTTATAGTAGATTGAAAAGGATCACAAATACCATTTTTGAAATAAGTTTTCAATCTAATTGTGGCTTTTCTCTTACATGATAATGTACCTGTTCCTTTATGAGTTGATACTTTTAAAGATGATGAAATGGAAATTTCTTCAATATCATCATCGTCACTACCTTCACCAAATACATCTTCATAAATTTCTAAATTGACTCATTTTTCTTTTTCTTTTTTATTATTTTCCTACAAAGATTCTTAAATCACAAACCAATGGAATTTTTTTGCAACTTGAAACATTTCCTTTCACACCCCCCCCCCCCAAAACAAGATATTACTTCATGCAAGTAATCCCTTCACCCCTAAAAAATAACAAGCAAAATTCACAAGTAAAAATTTTCCTTTTTTGAGCATTTGTAGCTTTAGAGACATACTACCAGGTTGTATCCTTCATTTTTTTTTTTTTTTTGATGTGGATTGTTTCCACTTTCACATTATTGTTGCACTCCTCCACCGATAGACTGAGATTCATTTGGTGTGGAGTGAAAACTCATACCTTCTACTAAACTGTAAAATAAAAATTGTTTCCTTGGTCCCGTGTCATTTGCCATAACACTTTTTTTTAACTTAGTTAGCTCCTTGATAATCCTATCTAGACAATGACATGCATCTAGGTTTGTTAATTCTCCAAAATAAAAAAAAAAGGGGTGGCAAGAGTAGTTGCATCTGTTTCTTTGATCAGTTGGAATCTTAGATTAATAAGACTTAATATTAGTTTGAATGTTCTATCAACTCCTCATTTAGTGAAGATAACTAACAAACATGTTTTATCATAAGATTGTTGCAATATCATACTACATTAGGCAGCTCCAAAACAAAATCAATACATCAGCCAGCACAATAATTTAACCCTCCTTTTCTATTTAGTTTACTTATGTAATAAAAACCAATTAATCTCTCAAAATATAGTAACCAAATTTACGATTAACCTCTAAGAAAAAAAGCCACATCTATTCTTCAATTAATCCCTAGGAAAATACAATCACCCTTGTTCTTCTCACAGATTCCATTCTTTCCCCATCACTATTTCATGTGTGTGTGATTGTGTGGTATAATATTCATTTATAATTAATCTATTTGTTACATATGGGCAACTCTATGATTCATCTTCATACACTAAGATCCACAAGATCTCGAAAGTGTTTTCTTAATGTGTCAAAATAATTAGTGTTTTTCACCAAGCATGAAAGAAAAACCAAAAACTCCTAAAAACATTTCAAAACTTACTTGAAATGCATTGCGTGTAGTCTATTGATGGATAAACTTGCAAAAGTTTGCTTGATTTTTATTAGAATCTAGAGATTTGAAAGAGATAGGTGAGATGGGGATAGAGGAAGAAGGGAGTAGCACAGGTCGTTTGTAGAAGGGTTTGTGTTGTAGACTAGGCAATATTTGTTTGCCCCTTCTTCTTTTTTAATGTTTTGTTTTTTCTTTATTTTTTTTTTAATATTAGCAATTAGGTTTACAAATTTCAAATGATTGCACTAGGTCAAATTCACATCGATTTTTTTCTTCCCAATCAACCTGGATGCATGACTAGTTTTGACTAGCTCTAAAAACATTGATGCCTATATGAGTTTAATGTTGAAGTAAACTGGCCAATGATAAGCCATGGATGTTGTAGGAGAGAATGAAGAAACAACAACACTAGTTCTCATTAGAACAGCTCAATGTCTTAGAGCAATGCTTAGTTCCCACCATGCTCGTGCTTCTTGTTCGTATTCAACAATTATAACTCATTTTTTTTACTCTGGACCTTGAGAGTTATTGCTTTTGATCTCTATTTTTTTACCCATACCAGGTATTGGTATGTACCCCGATTTCGAATTTTTATTGAACGTGTTCATTCATTTTAATGACTTTAGCTTATTTTCTCATAGTTCGACTCCGTCTTCCCAACGTTCATTCTCTGGGGCATAGTTGCTAGCAATTGTATGGAAGTTCGTGTGGTAAATACATATAGCCATTTTAATATTTTCCTCTTGTATTTGATTAATCACCAATGTCTTACCTACGGGCATGGCTCATGACACAATAATGGCCTTTTGACGAAGGGAACAAATTTCAAGTTCTTAAATCTCAATAAAAACTTAATGTTGATCTTACAATCAAAATTGCCATTCCTTCTCTATTGTAGCCAAGTATGTAGGTGATTATCTTCTATTAGGACCTAAACTATATTAGCAATGGTCATCAAGATACCATGATCTTCCCATTGCTCAAAAGACATCACCAGCAGTGTAATGCATCTTCGATGCCTTGAAAGGCTATGTTGAGGAATGTTTACAAGAGAGAGCACAGGTATTCACAATGATAAAGGTGCAAGCATTTTCATGTGGATTACCAAGCATCTATGACCACTGGGGACAAGGCCACATGAGTTGGGGTGAAAGGCTAGATGCAAATGGGCCTTCATTTTGTCATCAAACTAGTAGACCCACTAACATGATATAGTAACTATACACTTAGTAGGCTAATGACTGGATAAAATAACTGTGTACTTAATAGGCTTTACACATGTCACGTATATTGTAGTGTATGTCTAGAGAAGGGCTTGATAGAAATGAATAAATATGAGCAATTTAGAAGACTTAAGAGTTGTGTGTTTAGTCATGTCAAGCATTTGTGAGTTTTAGAAGATAATGAGGAAATGGCGAGTGGAATTTGAATGTGGTGTGTGGTACAAAAATGGTAGCATTTGCATGTTGATTCCAAAACATTTGTAGCCATCAAGGATGGGGTAACATGAGTGGGGGTGAAATGCTTGATGTGAATAATGTTTTATTGCATTGTTAAATTAGTAGGCTTAGTGATGCGTTATAGTAACTGTAGTCTTAGCAGGCGTTACACCTTTCATAAACACTAGAGGGTATGTCTAGAGAGAGGCTTGATATAGGTAAATATATGTGGACAATATTGTGGTTTGTGATATAAATATAGTAGCATTTGCATGTGGATTCCACTACTTTTTTAGCCATTGAGGATAGGGCCATGTAAGTTAGCGTGAAATGTTACATGTAAACAAGCCTTTATTGTTTCTTTAAATTAGCAGGCTTAGTAGCATGGTACAATAATTGTGTAATAATTGGGCTTTACTCCTATCATGCACATTGTAGCATGTGTCCAAATAGAGGGTAATAGGGTTAAATAAATATAGATAGATGAGGAGACTTAAAAGTGGTGTGTTTGGTCCTGTCAAATATTTATGGAATTTGGAAGCCAATAACACAATGGCAGGTCAGAGTTCAATATGGTGTGTGATACAAAGGTCTATGTCCCTATGGCATAGAATTTAATGAGCAGTGGGTGGATGAGATGTTCTATTAAGAGTGTGGGACACATAGGTTAAGGCAGCCCTTTGGATGAAAGCCTATACTATCATGGTCTAGTGCATTAGCTAGACTTTTTTGAATTTGTTTTGAAAATAGCTTTTTAGTCAATGTGCATGACTCCTATAAATATTAAATGGAAATTTAATATGAGGCAAGTAGAGAGCAAGCAAATCATAGCTACACGCAAAGATGCTACACACATCGTAATAAGCATGGTCGACTACCCGAATTCATGAAGGCAAGAAGTTTAGCTCATAATAGTGCAAGATGAAAACTATTCATCATTGATATAAAGTGATCCAACAAAATACTATTGTGGCCTATGGAGAGAGCAGGAGCACAGGGTTAAGGAGTTCGAATCATTAGTCTTAGACCTTCGAGCTCTAGGTGTGAAGCCCCTTAAATGACAATTCATATCCTTGTACAGATATGATGTGGATAGCTACACCCTTGCTATCTAACCAATAAGACAAGAAAACAATCGAATACTAGCTCAACGGTGTCGATTTCAAATACTTAAGTTAGCTAAACAAATGGCATACGCTTGTAGAACAAGGCTAACATGGGATGAGATTTTCAATGTAATAAGTCATCTACGGTATAAGCCTAACTATGATGAACAGGATTAAGTTTTTCATGTTGAGTGTATGGCTAGTTACATTATTAGTATTTGTGTTAGTGTAGTGTTGTTGTAATGCCTTGGTGATGTTTGTTATTGATATATGTTGTTAAAGCTTATGTTGATTTATTGTGGTATTTAAAGCATGCTTACAAGTTACTACGTGTTAATGCAATGTTGTTGTGTCTCACTATAGTGTTCACAATGAAGTTTGTATTGTACACAATTCATGCTTACACTGAAATACTGTGGAAATGAAAGTGTGTTCTCAACTATGTATGATTTTAGTAGAGCAATGTAGTGACATAATTTAATAATTTTATGATACATAAAAATATAAGGATAAAGAACAATGAATTCATGCATGTGTCTGAGTTATGATACCTTACACTACAACTGGCCCCAATGTCGTATCTCATGCCCAGATATTTCAATGGGTCCCCTTATGGTTGCTCTGTTGTGGTATGTCCCTATCCAATCAACTTATCTACATAGTCCTAACTTTTTACGTCATGATGTATGTCTATATCTAAGTTGCTATCATGGCTATGAAATGCTCCAAGCTCATACAACGATCGTGTGGCAAACATGTTGGCGAAGGGTTTGGAGGACATAGGAAATTGGAAAAAGAATCTTTACCCCACATTGTACTACATCAATAATCATGTATGGTCTAAAGCTATGTAAATCCATTTGCATGTAGGGGTACTGCATCTAACAAGAGTCCAATGGCAATAGTGTGTGGATATTGCATCTGTGTGTCTATTGGTGCTATTACATCGTAGTACCCTTTAGGATGCCAATCATTGTAACCATGTTAGGCACATCTATAAATCTTGAAGTGTACGAAAGACAAGTCACGTCTAGATGAGCAAATAAGTGTAAGGCATTAGGCATGTGTGACAAGCCAGGACCAGAGGCAGTGCAATTAGGAGATGCACCTGGAATCTTGGTAAATGACTAGAAATCTCAAGTCAATCACTAAGAGCTAATGCTCTTTATGTTTCCAAACATGACTAGATCGTACTTGCCCACACGCATCTGTTGGGCCTACAACAAAATATAGATAGCCATAAGTTGAACGTGTTATGTAATTTACTAAAAAAAGAGGTGCAGACAAGGTAAGTAGATGAAGGAGTGTATACCATACGCATTAATACTTTAGCACCTGGCTAGCATCCCAAATGCATGCACACATATGTGACAATAGTAAATCGTCAAGAAATCTGATTATACCACTCAATATACTCCTCTTTGATGTAAAGTTGACAATCCCGGTGTACAATGAACTAAAACACCCACACTAGATCACTCTATTAATCCACATAAATTCAGTAATGCTCCATCCAATTCTTGTTCGGCCTCGAATGCCAATGGGTGTTGTATAGCCTATCAAATGCCCTATCTAGATCCGTTAGTACATGCTTTACCATGCTAAACTGTCTGAGTATTCTCTCTGCACAATGCATCACCATTATCTCATAAAACATGAACAAATCCAAGTATGTCCATCTATCGCATGTCCATCTATCGCGTGCCACATCACAAGGCAACAATGCTATATCATCATTATACGACTGTCATACAAACTACACAATTAAATAAATACCATGTTACTGGAATTGTATTCAGGATATCATGGCTTAGAGAAGATGTTCATGTATAACTACATGGTAGTGATTATGCCCTAGGCCAATCATGTGAACACTATCATTCTATTTTATTTAGAGGAATTTATTATTATATTGTTTGCATGTTAAGTCTATAATAATGTCCATAAATAATTACAAATATTATTCTAAGTGCTCCTAATCACTCATTATTATGAGAACAATAATGAACTAAGACTAGTATAAGGTTTAATGGATTATTATGAGATAATCATGTGTATAGAGATACAAATTAGACTCTTAAGTACATGTTGGAGAATAAGGTATTGGACATGTATCAGATTGACCCATTCTGAGGTCACTACATGAATTAATATCATAAGTGACACTCATGATAGTCGTGTCATTGAATCCTCAAACCTAAAGTCACCATAGTTTCCTACATAAGAAATACTATGTTTTGACTCAATCAAGCATTATCTTTAATCGTATAGCTAAAAAGATTATTATTTGACATAATGAAAATCATGCAGAGAAGATAAGTGATTGAGATCGAATTTGTTTCTCTCATTATAAGAGAGATATCTCTAAACCCCTCGATAAGTAAGATTAACAAATGTATGGCTGTACTCAAGTGAATTAATAGAGAATTCAATGTCATTTGTTGTATTAGTCTACTTGGTGATTGAAATAATATGATTAAGCATATAAGGATGATAATTTTCATACCTTATGTTCAATCTAGATAGTATAAGACAAAAGGATTAGACATAAGTTATAAATTAGATTGTATAAAATTATCAATATTCTTTTAACTTGGATAGTTATAATACTTTGCTAGAAGCCACTTATGACTTGTGGGCTCAAAATGAGATTGAGGTCCATTGCCAATATTAAGTGATACTACTGGGTCGCACACACTTGGATCGAGATAAGATGGACTTAATGTAAATTTTGTCTAAATTCATAGAATTTGGATTTGATGAATTAAAATTAACTTAATTGTCTCTTTGAAATTTTATTTAATATTCGCATGTGTGTAAAAACAAATTAGCCATAAACAACTATTCAACTCCTAAATCCGAAAAAAGAAGTCTATTGAATTTCAAATAGTATATATTTAATTTTATTTTATATTTGATCCGTTTTATTTATTTTAATTTTTATCACTTCAAACTTTTTAATTCCTTAATGTATGCAAAGTTTCTAATACAACTTTATTTTTAAGTAATTTTATTATTAAAATTAAAATGATTGAAAATAGATTTGACTACATTATAAAACTGCACATTTTTTTAAATAATGAACACACTCAGTGTGACATTTTTATTGATATTTTTACTAATTATATCCATACCAGTTTATTAAAGGTATAAAATCGTTTTTGACTTCACAACACAAAAGTATACAATTTTGAATTCTTTTATTTTTACTGCTTTTATTTTTTATTTTTGAACTTATGTTTATTTGTGTTTTCTTTCACATTTGTTTCTTTTCGATTTCTTTTAATCTTTCTATATTTTCTTATTTCAAATATTTGTTATACTTTTATAATTTTACTGCTATTATTTAAATTACATTAAATTTGTAATTTATAAATAGTTGTGTGTGTGCATAAAGCATCTGACTATTAATTATATATTAAGGTTAAAGACCTCTTTTTAACTACAAAATGTATAGGGTGTGTTTGTTTTACTTCATTCACTCTAAAAATACACACTACAATCATTATATATTTTAAATTTTATTTCTTTTTCTCTCTTACTTTTACACACTTTTCAAAAAAATATACAAAAAAACACACATGTGAAAGCATAAACAAATATAACCATAGTTTTTAAAATATTCTTGCTTTCATTTTGATTTTTTTTATTCTCCAATCCTTGATTTTCATTTATTTTATCTTATTCATCAATTTTAGATTATATATTGTTAACTTTTTTTTCAAGGTTTTTTTTTTTAATTTATGAACGATACACACACACATATTTAAAGTGCATTATTCTCCAAATGCTCGAGCCTGCCTTATTATCACTAATATAGATAGAAATTAAATTTAGGTGCGTGTGTTTAGATGCGAGTATGAGTGCAAAGATATGTGTAATTATTCATTTCGAATATAATTTATGATTAAGTAATGATTTGATTTGAAAAGTTTGTTTGCCCATGAGATAGAAAAAAATTTACTTATAAGGTTAGTAGTCTCAAGATATGTAAGACATTAATGGAATCATAAATTGTCAAAACGTTCAATTTTTATCTATTTTTTTAATTAAAAATGAGCTATATATTAAAAGCATTAACAAATCTAACTGGACTCTAATTTAACAAGCAATTTGGTCCAAATTTGATTCAAACTTGAGAAAAATCACAATTGAATCAAGTTCAATCATATTAGCCAATGTTTCAAAATTAAATCGAGCTAACTAGTCTAACCAGTCAAATCACAAATCAGCAGCGATGATGTTCAGACTATTGCTTGACCCATAAAGAGCCAAACAAAATCAAAAGAATCCATTGAATTGACAAATCGTCAAACTGTTTATTCTAAACATTGATGTTAGGTTGTTTTCAAATCTAGGTGCATGTTTTTATTAAAAATTGTGTAAAATAAGAGAAAGATAAAATTTAGAAACTATAATGATTATTTTGTGTTTTAAGTGGAAAACTTGAAAACAAACATAACCACATTATAATAGGGGATTCATGTCTGATTTACACTACCACAAAATTGAAATATTGAACTTTTTGTGAACTTTAGTAGGTGCGAATGAATGCATGTGGTTGGGTGGGATTCTGTTTGTTCGCATTAATATTGCCAATGAGACCTCAACGATGCAAAACGGTGGAATGAGTCTATTTGCCAAAGGGTGGGGTGCGGCTGTCCGACGGCTAAAACATGCTGTTAAAAACCTAGTTGCATGCGGTGGTCCTTCTGAAATTTAAAAATCCTAGTCCACTTTATGATTCAGATATTGAAAAATTTATATTAAATAAATATCATTTATGCATACATTAAGCTACATACATATATATTATCTAACTTGTCTTATTTTTTAATAAAATTTATTTAATTATTACTTGTCTTAAAATCAACATGCATACATAAAAGGAGGAGGTAATGTTTTTAAAATTGGACTAGTTACTAAACCTAAAATTAATTAGGACACGTTAAACTAGTTTAACTACTTTTAAAAAATCAATTATTTTAAATAATACATAATTATGTGTGTACACAAATATAGAAATATTAAATCAATTTTATCATAAAAATTCAATTCAATCTATATGCGAATGATATATTTTAAATATAACATTAAAAATTTAATAATTTGACTAAAATGAAAAATTATAATGCAAATGTAAAAGAAACTTGATTAAATTCAAAGCCAAAATATAAATATGAATATAAATATTAAAAATTACTTTTGTATAATAAAAAAAAGTCAATTAAAAAGAAAATTTATTTTTTTAAGATGCAATATTTAAATTTCCAAAAACTCATACTATAGAGGAGAATAATTACATAATTAAATGTTAAAATAAAAAATAAAATTATATATACAAATTAATCATATAGGATATAAAAATTTTAGAAATCATAAGAAAAATTTAAAAATTATCTTGCTCATTTTTACTAAAAATTGGCCAAAAATGTTTTTCTTTTAAAATCTTTTATCAATAAAAATATGCAATTTTAACTTAGTTTTAATTGATTTTGACCGATTTACGTTGGATTTTTTGTGATGTCAGTTTTTATAATGTGATTGGATTGAAAAAACGACTAATTCTCGATTGAATAGCTTAATTGACTGGATTGAAAAATCAACTGATTCTCAATTGAATCGCTTGATTCGATTTGAGTTTCAAAATATTGAGTGGAAGAAAGAATTCAATAATAAATAATTTGAAAATAAACAAAACAAACCAATAAAGAATGAAGAAGTAAAAATAGAAAAATTTATTCTATCATAATTATTTTAATAAAATTTTTTCATATGTTTTGAATGAATAAATTATATTTTTATTTAAACGACAATATTACTTTGATATTTGAACTAATTAGTTCAATAATTTAAAAATATTATTAATAGTTTGAAAACAATTATATTAAGATAGCACACACATATTATAGTATAAAATAGTTAACTAGTTTTCAATTGATAAGCAACTCAATGAATTATTACTTATCTATGTTGACTACTTATAATAGTAGTTGGATTTTCAAGACGTTGATATTAATTAGATTTCTGAGTTGCATATAACTAAATACTTATCAAGTATAAATTTGTATTATAAAAATAACTAAAACAATCAATGGTTTAGTCTTGGGTCTTGAATTTTGATGATCCAATTTGAGTTCAACTCCAGGGAATTATTAAATAGTTATAAAATAATTTGAATGACTAATTTATCATTAAGATTGATTATTTAAAATAATTATATTTATTTTTTCAATATAATTTTAATATCGAGATTATTTAATTAATAAAATTATATTAAAATAATATATAAATAATTATCGATATTTTGATTATTTAACTATAATTTTTATATAAGATTTTTTATCTAATTTTATAGCTAGCTCTCCTTTAATCTAAGAATTTAATTAATTAAAGTAAATATATAATTAAATTTGATAAAATAATATGATCGTTGAAGGTTGGTGTCTGAAACCAAACGCAAATGAACAAAATCTATTGCTCACATAAAATAATTAAAATGGAGGTGACTATGCCCACGTGAAATAAATTCATATTCGATCTGAAACTCATAAGACGTCGGTGTTAAGCTCTGCGAGACATTTGACCGGAATTAGAGGAATCGGTGAATCTTTCTCCTCACCGATATCCCACCCAATCCCCAATTCCCTCCGATTCCGTTTCTTGATCCCCTCTGTTTCTTACACTACCGATAAATCTACCAATTTCCCGAAATCCGGACCTCTGAAATATTCAAATCAAATCCAGGAAAGCAGAAGCGGCGGGCAAACATGGGTCGGATCCCGTCACACCCGGCTCCAAGGATGGCGGTCTTTTTATACGGTTGCCTCGTCTTTCTGTTCTTCCTCTCTTCCTGCCTTCATCAAGCTCATGCCCAGGTACTAAAAAATTTTCTCTCTTTCTTTTACTTCTATTTTTGGCGTTCGTAACCTACTTTAATGATCTGGTGATGTTACTTTATTTGCATGGGTAGGAAAATGGAGGGCACCAATCAACTGAAGCAATCATGGATCTGGGCCGCCGTAGTAAGGTCAGTACGGTCGCTGTCTTTTGTCTGTCTTCTGCTTTGTGATGCTGAAGTTTATTTTTTGAACCCTGAAAATAGCCTTGATTCTTGATCGCATAACTCGATAATATAGCGGCTGGGTTTTATTGTGCTAAGCAAGTTAGAAGCTTCTAATGCTCTATATATTCCCTGTCAAAACATAAGCCTCATTTGTTGGTGCCTTGAAATTTTATTAAGCCGAAGCGTGTCTGCAGAATGTAGATAATGTATCTAGACTATGTCTGCCTGCACTTGCACTTTTTTTGCTACTACACCCCCTACCAGCCACATAAGACTTTGACAAATGAATTTTGTACTGATGTTCGCAAATTGTTTTCTTATGGAACTACCTGACATATGGACTCTTAGAGTTGAAAGTAATTTGCTTATATTCATATGTACGGTTGATGATTTTTAAGTTTTTTTTTTCAAATGGAGCTGTCGTATTCATGGATTAATATTGTATTTTGAACATGTCTCTGTGAATTATGTTGGACAGATATTTGTGGACAAAATTAAAACCAGTATTGTCAAAGAAGAGAAAGATTCTGATTCCATTAATCTTGGTGTTGATCTGGACTCTGGTATTGGGGTCTTTGATGCTTTCTTTGCAAGTTTAACCATGATTCTTGTCAGTGAGGTAAGCAAATTTTTTTTGTGTTCATCGCTACTCTGCTTTGGCTTTTCATGGAAGTTGCTGTAGTCTACTGCACTAGTGATCTTTTGAAGAGATGACCTTGTCTACCCAATGCACCACTAAGAGAAAGTTGAGTTGCAAATGAATTTGAGTATAGTGGACTTCTGAAATAAACATTTGTTCTAGGAAGAATTGTCCATTTTGTTGGTTCCTTCATTTAAGATTCCTTTTTATTTAATCTGAAATGATTATTTGGTGTTATGCTGCTAGGTTGGAGATGAAACTTTTATAATAGCAGCTCTCATGGCAATGCGTCACCCCAAGTCTATTGTTCTATCTGGTGCACTGAGTGCATTGTATGTGATGACAGTAAGTTCCTCTCCTATTTTATTTTATGGATTGGAGCATGCTTTCATGCATTTTAAGTATCCTTTCCTGGGGCACGCAATGTATTTACACCTATATATGGATATATAGATATTTTCCTTTCAAAAATACTTCATGGTGAATGATACTTAAACTAAACTTGGTTCACGTGCCTTCCAGATACTTTCAACTGGTCTTGGTAGGATTGTGCCGAATTTGATTTCAAGAAAGCATACAAATAGTGCAGCTACAGGTTCTTGTTTCAGTTCTCTAACATGTATTATGAATCGGATGCTTTTCTGGTTTTTGGTTGGTCCTCAGAGAAGGGGCTGTGACAGTTAGATCCTTTAATTGGTTTAATAAAGATGGTAAACATAGAGAACATTGGTAGTTGATCAAAAATTTGTTTCTGCAATTAAATGTTATGCCATGTGATGCAACTTCTTTTGCTTGTGTGCTTTGGTTCTGCTCTTTTAAGCTTGATCAGGTTCACTTAGAGGGATAAAGAGGCCAAGCTTGAAAAACATATTGAATTCCCAAAGTTTCCAAATTGGCTTACATTTTATATGGTAATTATTGACCAAATACTGCACTTTGCAACAATCATTCTGTAGGTCCAAAAGTTTGAAGCTGAACATTGTTACTGTTAAAAATTTGCCTTAGAGTTGTGGAGTCAGAACTGGTAGATAAAAATAGAAGGAAATGAAAGAGATAGTAGTTAAGAGTTGTTAGAGAGGAGAGAAAAGAACTAGTAGGGGTTGGGATGGCTGTAGAGATTAATCGGAATGCCATATGGTACGGCAGAAAAATGCTTGTTGATTTACTTGGAAGGATTGTGTTCAATTTCACTTCAAGTGGAAGTGCAGATGTATTTTGATCTGTCTTCTGTCTTTCAAACCTCACTCCACTCAATATTGACCTGCATAAGTAATAGGTTCTATTTTAATATCTGTAAGCTAACTGTCATAGTTCAGTTACTTGGGCACCTATCATCCGTAGGTCAAAATATATATTGGCTATGTTTGTTTTTAAATTTTGATGTGTGTTTTTAGGTGTTTTTGTCTCAAAAATTATGTAAAAGTAAGAGAGAGAAAGGAATAAAATTTAAAAAGTGTAATAATTGAATATGTGTTTTTGAGATGCAAAATTTGAAAACAAACATAGCCATTGCTTTTCTTGGAGCAGCTTGAGTGGGGTTCAGATTTGATTCATCAAATATTATTCTGGTCTTAGCTTTTTAAAAGTGAACAAGGCAAATTTGAATATTTTATTTGTCTTTGTTATGTTGCCAATCTGAGCTTGAGCAATCTTCAGCTTGGCTTCAGAGGACTTGTTTACTGCTTTAGCTAAAAGTCATTATTGGAGTAAATAAATGTGCATCTCGGACTAGAGGAGAATGTGCCTTCTAGAGCTTCTTTACAAGTGTATTTGAATTTTTGGTTTGCTTATGTATCTGAAATAATTACCCTCTTGCAGTTCTTTATGCCTTTTTTGGGCTCCGACTACTTTACATTGCATGGAGATCAGATTCAAAATCTTCTCAGAAAAAAGAAATGGAGGAAGTACGTTCCTCCTTTAAAATTGATTTGAGTAGTTTAGTTTTCTTTTTTCATACATAGCTAAAGATATTTCCTGCTCTTCTTGAAACACACTTCTTCAGCTTGACTCTTGAAGTTGCATGATATATTTTGATGTTTGTCCAGTTGTGTATTATATTTCATGTGAAATGATGATGCAATGGATGCTATTTTATCATGAAGAATTGTGGTTGAGACATCTTACTTTGATGGTCTTGTTGCATGGTGGACTAACAAATGCTAATTTTTTTTTTTCAAATTTTGTTATTTTGTTCTCCTCCGCCTCTTCCTCCTCCTCTCTCTCCTCCCATCTTCCCTCCCTCTCTCACACTCCGAGCACTGAACAAGAAAACTTTTTATTGTAATCTTAAATTTCATACACATATATCTCACTGTCAATGTGTCCTCTGAACTCCCTCATTTTATGTATGCTTTTTAACCATTTTCCTGTTAAAGATGGGGCCAACTGATATTATGACAGATATTCCTTATGAAAAGAAAAGGTGTTCAGAGTATATCTTGCCTGTAAATATGTCCAATCCTGATTGGTTATGTGTTATTGCATGTTTTATAGCCTTTTATCTTTAAATTTTCTTGCCAAAAAATTCCATGGTACTTATGCGTGGAAATAAGCAACAGACACTATCCCCTCAAATAACTTCCATTGTCTCCTGAAGTGATATCCACAACCAATCTCTCTTCCTTTATATATTCTTTTGATACTATTGTATGGCTCAGTTTAAATGTACTTATTACCTTTGTCTTTATTCTACATTTCTACCTTGTTAGCCTCATGAAGTTTCTGCTACTTCTTGCAGAACAGTTTGGTGACATTTGAAATTTCTTTCACATTTTACTTGTTGCATGAATCAAGTAGCTTTCAGCATTTAATTAGTTCAAATTAGACTTTGAACTGTGAATGTTACAGGTACAAGAGAAACTTGAAGCTGGACAAGGGAAAACAACATTGCGACGTTTCTTTTCTAGATTTTGCACACCAATCTTTTTAGAGGTATACCTTATTGTTTGTTACTTTAAGAGCATATTGCTAAACTTGTAAAACATGTTCCTTTCTTTTTTTTTTCTAAAATTCTTGTCTGTTTTTGAAAGAACTAGCAAAATTATTTACACCTACAAAATTGGAGTTGTTTTTATTTTCTTCTTCTTCAGCTTTTAATTTTGACCATCTAGAGATTGAAGTATAAGTGATTAATGTTTTCTCCCCTACATTGATCTGTGTGTGCAGTCATTTATCTTGACATTTTTAGCAGAATGGGGAGACCGTAGCCAGATAGCAACAATAGCTGTAAGAATTTGTTTATTTGTTGCCGATTTTTCTGGCTTTATGTTTTTATCAAAGTTCGATCTTGCTTGCCTCTCAATGCGGTTATCAATTCTTTATTTTCTCTTATAATTTTTTAAAAAATTTTAACTAGTTTTTGAGGTCTATGCTTGGTAAAATAACATCAGATGCATTTTGCGTGGGATCTTTTAAAATATATTTAGCCGCATTCAGGGCACTAGGCATTAGAAATTTCTCAGATGTTTTATGAATTATGCAATCAATTTGTAAGGTAAAACCAAGAATCATCGAAGTATGATAATCATGGTTACAATTTAGAAGTATTAGTAATAAAGCTGTGCAAGTTTTATTTCCTAAAATCAGATCAAACAACCAGGATTTTGGGTTGGGTAATAGTTGTTTGTTTATGAAGGTAAAAAATGTTGAGCATGTGGAAAATAACACTATGAATTGCTGAAACAATTACTAGAGTTTTTGATTTGTTACTCAAGTACTTGATCAGTTTATGGGTAGGATTTCTCTTGGGCAAAAACCAAACCTACTTAATTGTGTGGTGTATCAGGTATGTAATACCTCAAATTAGCACTTATTTGATCCAATGTCTCTGAACTCAATTAGATGCTGAAACTCTATTTTCCCGTCGATATGCACCCCTTGCCTACTTGGAAGTTGGGTGCACTTCAAACTTTGTCTAGGTTTTGAGGCTGAAAGAAATGATTTTTGATGGGTTTTGAGCTGTGTCAATCTAATGTTCTACTTTTGGGAATCAAATTATCTTTAAAACTCACCAGGGTCTTTTTGTCATGGTTTGCATAAGCTTGCCAAAAAAAGAAGAAATGGGAAAAAAAATCTTTCCAGGTTAAGAAACTTTACATGGCTTTTGTAGGCCTGCTTTAGACTTTGACAGATTTTAACTTTTCAAAACCTGATGAAACTAAAGCTTCAGTTTTCCAACCCTTTAGCTTCGCCTTGTTAGGATGAAGTCCTGACTGTAAGCACAGTGATAAGAGGATTAATAATCCAAGGCTCCCCTCTGAAATTTGTCCTGGTCTGGCCTTTTACTACTATTAGTAAGTGGGTATTATTATTTTGCTTACATTTTATCATTTGTTGTGTCACAGTACCTAGGTTATGAACATTTGTTCTCTGAGCATGGTAATATCATTTTTCCTGCACATATTATTGATGGCTTACTGTAAAGGAGTTGGTGACTCTGTATCCTACAGTTCTGCACGACGAGTTGAATTATCACAAGAATTTCTGACATGTTTGTCTATGATTAACTAGTTGGCTGGATCTAATTGAGAAGATATTAATTTCCCTTCGGTTGCCTCTACTCTTGGCTGGTCTTCTGTTCTCCAGATCCCAGGAAAAATCAAGAGTATCTGGCCTCATTTAATAATTGTTTTGATCCAGTTTGTCGAGAGCTGAAGAAATTCTTGTTTATTTAACAAAATGTTTTTCTCCCTCTCCCACAGCTAGCAACACACAAAAATGCTGTTGGAGTTGCTGTAGGGGCCAGCATAGGGCACACCATCTGCACATCATTGGCTGTAATCGGTGGAAGTATACTGGCATCAAAGATATCCCAGCGTACTGTTGCAACAATAGGAGGACTGCTTTTCCTTGGGTTTTCTTTGTCTTCATACTTCTATCCTCCGCTGTGATTGTGAAAGTTTATAAGAATGTTTTTGCATATTCACATTTCGTGACATGCTAGAAAAGTTTTACAGGAAATATGTCAGATACAGTTAACAGTTCATTGATAGATTTATCAGCTTACAGCATATACTTGTTCCAGTGTGGCAGAATTAGAATTCCCTGCTTACGGATTGCAGATGTTAACAATTAGATGAAACAAATGGAACAATGTTATGTTGTGGTTTGAGTTCTTAAAATAAAAGGTGAATGATCAGACTTGGGATCATTTCGTTTCTAGAAACTGAGATGTTCCAACTCTACTAACCAGCTGAACTGTTCTGAATTTCATCTACAGCCAAAATTTCAAGACAAAAACCAATGTTATGTTTGTTTATGTTGCTTCTAAATTAAAAAACAAATGTCAATCATTATATTTTTAAATTTTATTGTTATTTCTTTCTACACAATTTTTTTTTTAAAAAAAAACACTTAAAACACATACTAAAATTTGTAAACAAACATAACACCTGAGTTTTTGGTCCAGTGTGTATATTTTGTGCCCAGGTAGCTTGAAAACCATAAAGGTCATAAAAGTTGCCATTTGGGCGTTTGGTCTGGTCCAACCGGTTGCTTGGTTTTCACCCTCTTTTAAAATCTCCTTCAGTCAATATCAAACTGGCCTTTCAAGTTGGTAGGCTTAATCTCTAATAATTATTGAGTATTGACTGGTCTTCAGATGTATATGCTTTTCTAAAATCAATCAAGAAACCACGATAACAGCCACACCTCTACTTAAGAAGTTTATTTACATTTGGCTATTAAACAAATTCTTGCACGGTGTATGTAGTCAGAAGTCAATCAAGTAAACGCACCAGTTCAAGACACTCAAGACAATGGTTTCTAGGAAATCGTATTTAGTCAAAAAGTTTGCTTGTTATCTACTCTTATGTGGTGGAGTCTAAGCAAAGTGTATTCTTTTGGAATATAAAAGAAAGGTCACAGATTACAAGACAAGAAAATCTATACTACAACGAAGCATACTTGTAGGAGTAAAAAAGAACAAAAAACATGTAGTATGCCTTCTTCTTTAAGAGAGGTGAGTAAAGAAGGAACCCACCATTTATAACTAACAGAGAGAGAATAAAAAAATCACTCATGTTAACTAACAATCATACATCTGCATCAATACTTACAATCAATCAAAGGATTAATCATACACAATTAGGAATAGCATGTACTGTAGCGCATAGCCTGCAGCAGTAGCATTAGATCTATCTCCTTGTTTCTTTCATCAAACTTGAGTGGATATTTACTATAAACAAGAATTGTATTTCCAACTTAGAAATAAAGCAAACAAGTTGCATATATATTACATCCGCCCCATTTCCCCATACATACCATCTCATAACTTTTGTCACTTCTCTGTATCTCTCTTCTTCACAACATGAGGGATCGAATGGAAAGACTTGTATTGCTTCCCTTCACTGTTGGCTGCATCTCTGAGTCGAGCATTGCGATTGGGCCACAGCATGCAAAAAGATCAAAGATGGACACCAACTCAGCTCCCACAAGTGCTACTCTCTAAACAAACAATCATTTTTTCTGCTGTGTTTACTTGTACCATTCTTTGACCTTGCTTCGTTTTGGTTGTGAAGGAGATCGTGAAGAAGACAAGGAGGAAGAAGAGGAGGAATACGAAGAAAGTTTATCGGGTGAAAACTTGAAGGGCCCTTCAACTCTATTGGCACTTCCAAGGTTCCAAAAGCTGTTCAAGAATTTCAAGAACTTCTCTCAGTCATTTGGTAAGTTATTCAGCAATACAAAAAAGAGACAAAAAAAAAAACTTAAAAGGCAAAGTGAAGCACAATATGATCATATTTCCATCTAATTTGAGGTCCCAAACAAGCAGTGCTTACAAACACACAAATGCACGCATGTGTAATTACCTTCATTTGATCTGTTTTCAGTGTACAAAGATGATTTTGAAGAAGCAGAAATGGGAATGGACATTGGATGCCCAACAGATGTGAAGCACGTGACTCATGTAGGGTTGGATGGTTGCGCAAGCTCAATCCTCTCAACAGGGTGGGATGATCTGAAAGAGCCAGATACGATTAATCTCCCTTCTTTTTCTTTGACGCCTGTTGAACTTGCAATGGCAACCCACACTGATAAACCCAGTGTGAGGAATTTGCTTGAGACCAAATGAAGAACTGATGCTGATCATGGCAATAGCACAAGGCCAAGGCATTACAAAATCTCAGTGTACAAAAACGATTACCTCAGAGTCCAATTGTTCCCTCGTATATAGATACATAAAGCATTTATTGTGGTTATGGCTATTTGAGTAACTTTGTGGAAGCTCTTAATGCATTACCATTCGCAGTTATGGTGTTGGTTCAATTCTTAAGACATAACAGAGATTTTAAGCACACAAGAAAGGAACAAAAAGTACAGGAGTTCCTGTAACTGCGGACAAAATCCAGAAGACTATTCAAATTTTATGGCTTTTATTGGTTCCTATATGGAAATAGACTACCTGTAGTATAAGTTTTTTTAAATTTAGATAATACTATGATATACTACGATGGTAGAAAACAATCAAGATTAGTGATGAAATTATTGATCTATTAGCAATTAATTAGATTTTGCACACTCCAATCTTTATTATCAGAATCAGGTAATCAGCACAGGAAGCTGTACATATGTACAGCAAGGTACGTCTTACTAATGAAACAATCAACTAAAACATCAGCAAAAACACATTGCCACTCCAATTGATGTGCATATATCTAGTTGTCATGCCACTTCCAACCAGAAATAGGCTATGCTCCATTGCTGCTACAGCATACTGTAATCACTAACATTATCTTTATTTCAGATACCTATCATTTGAAGCCAGGGTTAGGGGATTGATGCATAAGATTTTTGGATGTGGGGATCATTTCAAGTGTTTAAGCAAGAGTGACATTGTGCCTACCTAATTCCAAACTGCATCAGTTCCAGTTGCAGAGAAGCTGTAATGTCACCCCAACAACAGAAAAGATCATTTTACCAGCACATAGACATGGCAAAGATGTAACTTGTTGAAAGAAACATCTCATACCAGCCTGCCTCCAGAAGGTCAGACCCATTCAACCAATTTAAGACAACATCAAATATGATGGGTATTCTGATCCTAAATTATTTTCTCAAACAAGACGATTCACTTGTTATCCAATGATAAAAGGTTAGAACTACAATCCAACAGAAGGATGCATGCCCCTTGTTGACCTCTGTTCCCTTAAGAATCAACCATTATGCATCTGCTATGAAGCCAACAGAATTCCAGAGTCTAGATAACAGTGCTGGCAATTTGCCATAAATTCTCTTCTACTCATCAGACGCTATAATAGGATCCTATATCTGGACCTACAATCAATAGTTTTCTAACTGAGGTACTTGGAAAATTAACACCATACATGAACATTTTCAGTTTAGCATGAATAAGATGATGTCAACAAAGATAATCAAACAAATCTTGATTTCTGCACAGTTGTGGTTAACATCAGAAATGCAACTGCATTTCACATTTTCATTTAACTTGTGATTACAACAACTCATAGTCACCTTTGGATCTCCATAATTTACAAGGACTGGAGTGGTTTGATATTTCATACTCGGAGTCGAATTGATTGAAGTTGAAACTGGCAAATAAAAAAGAGGTTCAAAGAAGAGCAGCATCATTGTGCAGCCAGTAGCTCATGCCTCTGCTGTCCCACTGCTTTCCACATTCCATCAATGACATACTTGCAAGTAAGTTTGTTTGGTGGAAAACCTAATTTTGCCATTCTATCTTGGAATTCCATTAGCTGAGATGGATCACTTTCCTTAGAGAATATTCTAACAAGAGCATTATAACATTCAGTGTCGAAGACTTGGAATTCCTGGGCATAGAAACACAAGAGTGACTCTGCTTCAAATATATTTTTCTCTTTGCATAGCCCATTCACCAAAGCTCTGAAAGTTTGAATATCCACAGACAAGCCAGATTCAACCATCTCTTGCATCGACAACAGAGCCTCCTTGCTTTTGCTTAATTCACACAAACCTCCAATAATAGCTTTATAGGCACTGAAATTAGGTTTCATATCCCTTGATACCATCTCCACTTTCAGTTCTAATGCTTCCTTTACAAACTTGCCTCGACAAAGAGAATCAATCAACTCATTATACATTTCCTCACTTGGCAGATAACCCTTTTGAGACATCTGTTCCAAAAGAGACTTTGCTGCAAACGGCCGATTCTCCTTGCACAGAGCAAGGATCAAATAACAATATATATCTTGAGAAATTGTAATCCCAAAGTGTCTTAGCTCCAGCACCAGATTCAATGCAGATATCATCCTATCCAGATTTTGATACCCTTTTATGAGCAACCAGCAAGTAAAATTATCGGGGCAAACCCCACTACCAATCATGTCAAACAACACAGATCTAGCCTCTTGCATCATCCCCTCTTTGCAATATCCATGTATGAGGGTATTGTACGAAACAGCATCGGGCTTTATCCCACCGTGAACCATCACACGGAACATCCTATGAGCCTCTATCATACTGCCACCCTTACAGTGACCATTTATCAAGGCTGTGTATGTGATCAGATCAGCAGTTACACCTCTCCTAGACATGATGTTATACAAATAAACAGCATCCTTCAATCTTCCTTTCTTGCAATACCTATCAAGAAGGATGTTGTACGTCACAATATCCGGATCAAATCCTTCTTCCTCCATTCTCTCCAAAAACTCGTTCACCTTGTCCACGTCACCCTCCTTGCACAACACGTGAGTTAGTATATTAAATGTGCACGCATTCGGGTGTAACCCAATTCTCCGCACCTCTCCATATATTTCCCAACACTTTCCTACATAATCCATCCTCGACAGCCCATTCAGAAGACAATTAACAGTAATTATACTCGGAACAAATCCAAGTTTCACCATTTTTCTGAAAGTTCGAAAACCTTCCTTAACCATACCGTTTCTGAGGTAAGCCTTGACGAGCATGTCAAATACCACGGGATCCCAATTACAGTTATTAGTACTCAAAAGCAGACTATCATACACATTCAAACTTACGGAAATTCGTCCATTTCCATTCGACTGCACCAATTCTAGCATAATTTTCATTGCTTGCTTAAAATTCTTTGACCACACCAAAATGTGAATCATAATACATGAAACACGCACGTTAGGTTTGAATCCCAAGTCATTTCTTACCCAATTAAAGAAAGCAAGGGTTGCGGATGAATCCGACTGGCATCTCAACAGGATCGTCGAAAACTCTTGGCCGGTGAAACGACTAAACAGCCCTTCCTTTTGGAGATAGTCCCAAAAGACGTGATCTTTATGCTTGAGGGACGCGCAGACGACCGGAACAACGTTGTTCGGATTCTGGGTTTCGGGGAGAAAATTGTAAACTGGGTTGGCTGTAAGCTTACTACAGCTTATAGTTTGAAGGGCAGCCGGCAAGGTTGAGCAATTTCTGGGTTTAGAGGGAAGAATTCCGGCAATGAAAGTTGCCCCTGCGGATTGAGGCAAACGGTTACCTGATTTAAGAGCGGTGGCCATAACAACAGATTGCAGTTCCGACGCCACTCTGCCACATCAGGAAGGATGAACAATTCTTGTTTAGGAAAGCCCGACCCAATGAATATGAGGACGGAGAACCAACCCGGCCCACATCGTTACACTTCACAAGCTTAAACCGAATTACCGAAGCCCCTCCTTACTCACTGGTAAAATGGGCACGTATTATTAATAAATTACTATATATTATATAATAAAACTAATATTATTTCAAATGAAAAGTATATGTAATATTTGATCAAAAAGAAATTAATGTGAGAAAATTTAAGATAAAACACAAATACAAAAATATATTTAAAAAAATAGAGGAATAGAATATAGAAAAAAGGAATTTAAAGTAAAAGTATAAGTGGAAACTCATATTATATAATCAAAATAAATTTGAATACTTAATAGTCTAGTGTAGATATAGGCTTTACTCGAACACTGAATAATATAGTGTAGATATAGACTTTACTCGTAGTGAATGATTGAATTAAAATTTTTTAAAAAATATTTTACATGATTGTTTATTGTATCACATTATATTATTGTATACTAAGTTAGACATTTTTCAAGAGTGGTCATAAAAAAAGAATATGTGATTAGTTTTGATAAAATAATTTATCTAATTTAATTGGTTTTGATAAAATAGCCTATCTAACTTAATTATTCAAAGTAAACATAACCATAATAAATTAAACAATATTTTATTAATTATCTTAAATGTGCAAATCTTTGACTATAAATTTTTTTAAACTAGCTTCAATGGTGCACTCATTGTGTGTGCATATTACTCTTCTTAATTAAAAATAAAATATAATATTTTATCACAAATAAAATTCTATTTTGATTGTATCAATGTATTGTAATCATTACATATACATTTTCTTTTATAATTTATTATTTAGAAAACGTTATTTATTTTATGCGTGTAAATAAGTTTTTATTTAATGGCAATAAAGTTAAATTAATAATTTTTTAAAAAATTAAAAACAAAAAGAATTATAAAAATTAAAATCTATTACAATTTTTAGAATTTTAAAAATAAAAATAAGTTATCAAAAATGAAATTTATATTAGATATTTTTTTATAATATGAGAGAAAAAAAAGTTGAGGAGATGACAAAATGATAAGTAAAAACTGAAAATTGAAAATATTAAAAATTGAAAGAAAAAATAATTTTACAAAGGACATTTTTGTAAATCAACTTCGAGAGTAAGGTGGTTATTATCCATCCTTTAAACATCCTATATAGTGTAGATATGTGATATATATATTAGGTATAAATTATTTTTATTCTAGACATTAATCATCTGTAAATAGAGTAACAATTATTAATATATGAAACTTTTAATTATCAGGACAAAATATACTATTTACTTGAAAAAATATAAATAAATCTATATGAATACAGTATTATGAAATAACATTTAAAAAATAAACTATAATTTTGTAGTATGAGAAAGAAAATAATATGTTCAAGAAAAGATTACCATATGAAGAACGTTATAGATTTGAAGCTGCATAAACATGCAAAAATTGTTATATTAAATAAAGTTTAATATATGAGTAATTTACTGTAATATATTATATATGTGCACAAAAAATTAAATATAAACATGTAAAATATAACATAATAAAAGTAATGTTACAAAATGAAACATAAAAAATAATTAAATTAAAATTAAAACTAAAACAAGTTACTAAAGTATTGTAAATTAAAAAAAAGTAGCATTAACAATATGAAAATTTGAATAAAGATCAGTACATATTTAATTGCAATATATTAATGGAATTTTTATTAATAAGATATTGTAGAAAATATTAAGAAAAATTTATAGCAAACATTGACAACGCATAGATGAATAATACCACATCAACAATTTTATTCCAACAAACAAAAACTAACACGAAACTTGTTGTGCACACAACTTAATCAAATTTGAAGATATAAAATAATTCATGAATTATGCATACAAATAACTAAGGAAAATTTAATGCAGCTAGATTATTAGGAAATGCATTATAAATTGAAGAGCAATTATACTTTCACAAATAGGGTTACTCAAATATAATTTAGAACATGATTTCTTAATTACTAAAATCCAAAGAAGGAATTCATATAATTAATCATTATATAATATTATTGTGTAAATATTTGAAGATATAATTTTGACAAAACACCTATATACTTTGAAAAAAAATATATTATTAAATTCTAAAAATCCCACTTCCCTCATCTATGAATAATTATTTTTATAATAAATATAAAATTATTTTATTCATTTGTATAAATAAAAATTAAAAAATATTTTATTACTTTTTTTGAACTTAATAACTTTAAGATGAAATACAAAATCATCACTCTTTAAACAATCCAAAATTTATTTATATAATAATTATAATTTACTAATTATTTTTCAATTATTATTAATATTAACAATAAAATCAACATCTATACACACACGCGCGCACGTTCACATTTACATACATTTATTCTCTATAAATTTATATATGTCACTGTATTATTTAATCATTATTTCATATTAATTATATATAAAAATATTCAAATTCAAAACAACTTAAATTTTCTCTGCCTGTTACGTCTTATTATCAAATATAATTTTTCCATTTATCAAAATCTTCTCTACTTTCACAACCTCTCAAATAAAGAACCAAACAAAGCCGAAGTGTTTCATATTATATACAATAATTAATGCATAACAAATTATGCAATTACTAAGTATAATATCTTTTCCTTACACAAATACACAAATACGTACATGGACTTGGCTATTTCTATTCTACAAATGTACATGTCCAATATCTATCCGTCCAGTAATAATATCTAGGGCACTCCATCTTTTTCGCCGCACTCACTTTCGCTGAAGTAGAGCTCCCCAGAGCCCCGCTGCATCCAAGACTCCTCAAATTTGGGTTTAGGGCAAAATCAAACGGAGGATTGGACCCAACAATCACCATGACTGGAAAAGCCAAGCCCAAGAAGCACACCGCCAAGGAGATTGCCGCCAAAGTTGATGCTGCAAACACCAGTCGCGGCGGAGGCAAGGCCGGCCTCGCCGATCGCTCCGGCCACGAAAAGGGCGGCCACGCCAAGTACGAGTGCCCCCTCTGCAAGACCACTGCTCCTGATCTCAAGTCCATGCAGATCCACCACGACGCCCGGCATCCCAAGATCCCCTTCGATGAGGCCAAGCTCCATAATCTTCATGCCGGTCATGTAGGGGACAGCTCCAAGCCTAAGCCCGGTGTCCGCGGCAGTTTGAAGAAGTGAAAACTGAATTCCTTCCCGTCTGCTATTTTTCTTAAAACCCGCCAAAAAGGAAAAAAAAAAAAAAAAGTTATGATGCTGCTATTACCGTGGGCTTTTTCATTGCTGATATGGACAATACTCTCGCAGCTTTTGCTTTTCTGTAGCTATTATGTATGAGTGTGTTCTGTTGTTGTGGTTGTCGAATGACACTACTGGTTGACTATAGAGTCATGCCGTTGTTGTGTTTTCGGGCTCATGGGTGTTGCTTTTATTTGCTTACTCCTAAAAGATACGCAATGGTTGAAACACACGGCTTTAAGTGGAACTAGAAAATGGTACGCGTAGATTTGAATTAATTTTGACTAATCAAACTTTGGAGACCAGCTGCAGATAATCTCATTTTGGCTAATACAAACTGCTTATAACGTAGATATCTATAGTTTAATGGACAATGATTTGTTTCAAAACTTTGCTATGGTATGCTTGATATTTTTATTGACAAGCTTTTGCTTTTACTTAGTGGGAACTGAAGATATTTCAAAGTGCTGGTTGATTACTTTGATTGGCTCAAGGTATAAGGGTGGTAATAGAGTACTTGGCTTGGTGGTGTTCTAATGAAATGGGCATGTTAAGATTCTGTGCTGATATTATTGTACTTTTGGATGAATAATGTTAATCATGTTTGAATTTTTGAATGGTATGAACCGATGAAGTCTTGACTTGACCATCTATCAGACATGGAAAAGGTCTTGTAAGATTACCAAAAAATTCTTCAATCTCTATTGGAAATTGGGCCACTGAATGCCTGATGAGGTGCTTCCTTGGTTGTTACATGAACTTGTATTTCTGAATTTATATTTCTACAGGACACACGGCCTCTTTCTATCTCAAAGTTGTTGGGTTGTGAGTTATTTTACGATATTTGATGGCGTGTGATCCCTTCACAACTACTACTCAATTTTCGTCTTATTTCTTTGCATATTAGATTCTCCCAATTGAATCAAGGTACTTATTTTGTTCGTTGCTGACTTTAACTCTTTTAAATATTATTTAATTTTAATATCCTTTGAACTATATAGCATCTTGGCTTCTCAGAGAACATACAAACAAGTCCGCTGTGAAATTTCCATCATTGTTTTGTATGAAAACTGCCGATCTGTTGATCTGTCCAATGCTTACACAAAATGCAAGTGCAACAAAACTTCCCGAGGGGAAATCATGCCATACAAATATCTAGTGTTATTTATCACTTTCGTTTCTTGGTTTGCTTCTAGATTGGTTGCAGGAAAATAGCTTGTGTTCTCTGTCAGACTATAATGGCACATGTTGTCCTCATAGCCCGCTGATTTGTATTCCTTATTTTAAGTAATTGAATTATTTGTGCTGGCCAAGTCTCAGACACTTTCATCAGCTGTTGTCTTGGGAAGTTGAGCTGATATAATGTTGATATGTGTTTGTATAGCATCTTAAGTACACAATGAGAAATTAAAACGGCACTATTTCTTGCAAGCCTGTCGAGATAGGATCATACTTTTGCATCTGATTTTTCCAAGACTACTTGATGATGAGCTATGCATTCTTTAGGTTCACATGGTTTTTTGGATGCTGACAACAGTATGACATAGATGTAATTGTATGAGATTCAGTCATCATGATAAATGTTGGCAATATTGTTACATGGAGCTGTGGAACAAAGCTAACAGTAACAAAATGAATTAAATATTTATACGAATCACTTGTTGCCGAGGAGGAATCGTGGTCATTCTCTGCATTTGCTTATAGGTATGCCTTGAGATTGTCCTTTGTTCATACTCTTGGAATGCCCACGAATGTATTGCTGCTACGCAGCTGAAGTTGTGTTTAGACCTCTGCTTTAAAATAGCACAAACTTGCACCCTGTGGACTGGCAGGTGTACAATTTTGCTACTTCTGCGGGTGTATGAATCCATCTTCAAGGCCTAGACATGCACAGCACTCTGTAGTCCTGGCCTAGACGCTGTCCCGTTTGATTCTAGCTAGGATCTGTCCCTGTTAATCAGAAAGTTTTGGAAACTTACTGGTAGGATGTCTATAGTTTCGGATAGATCGTGCCAATTACGTGCTCCCATTGAATTCATTTTGTGCAGCATGTAATGGTGGCGTCCCCTCGGGCTTCCATGTAGTGTCGCATTTTGGTGGTGTGGGTTGGGCTTGAGATGGTTAATAATGGATCATCTCTTTGATTGCCATCTTGTCTGCATTTTCAAATAATGTCAATTCTTGTCGGCTTTGTTTCTTTATTCACTTTGTGGGAGCCATCCCATTACAAGGTTTTGATTAGAAACCACTGGGTTTTCGTGACTTGAAAGTGAACCAGTCAAATTCGATCAAAAACCAATCAAAATTGGATTGAGCTGATCCAAAACTGATATTTTTTTTTATATTTTTAATTGATAAAAAAGTTGTAAAAATGAAAATTAGTCTTTTAAAAAAATTAAAGTAAATAAAATATATATATTTTTTATTTTCTTACGACTTTATTTTATCTCCTTAACAATTTATTACTACATATAATTTTCACTGTCTATTTTTTTTGACTTGCATTTATTTTATTTTTTTCTGTATTTTTCTCTGATTGAGTCATTAATAATTTGAACGTTGCATATTGAAATTACAATTGTCTAATAATTGTGCTGTTTTTATTTTCCTAAACTCATTTTTCAATATTTACATTTGGCTTTTTGAATTTAATTTAGTTTCTCTTATATTTGTGAAATGTTTTTTTATTCTTGTTGAATTATTAAATTTTTAATATTACATTCAAAACATATTATTTGATGTATTAATTGATTGATTTGAATTTATTTTATCTGTTAATATTATTATATGTGTATAAACAATATTATATATAATTTGAAATAATTAGTTTTTTAAAAATAATTAAATCAGTCAAATTAATGACCCAATTAGTTTTATAATTTGATTATCAACCTGATTTTAAGAACATTATCCCATGGCAGCGCACTAGGCTCATTACAATTAATCATTAATTGTAGCACATGTAACTGTGCAAAAAAATTCTTAGATTTGACTTAATGCTAAGATTGAATTCTCTACTCAAGAGATTATAATTACGAAACTTTCCAATACGGATTATAAATCAATTTTGTATGGTCATTCTCCCCAATTTGTGACTTAAAACTTTTAATTTAAATAAAAGAATAAATCTCTCTGTCACATCTTTCCAGCTTCCCGTACTTGACTTTTACTTTCTCCAGTCTCCACAGTCAACTGCAAAATGCTTTCTCACCGGTAAGAAGTTGTCATTTACATTTGTGATTTGGATATGCTCCCAAATAAACAAATATCAATTTGTAATTAAATGAAATTCATCAAACAAATAAAGGCATAACAGTCCACCAATAGGATGCACTCGTGCTTCCACGCTGTCTCGAATCTGTCCATTTGGCACTAGGGAGAAGACAATTCACGATATTAAAGAAATTCACACTTCGTTTTTTTATATTTTTTTTGTCATTATAATAATAACAAATGTTAGGAATGGGAATCAGATCCTCCACTATTAAGTTACGAGTGCCTTTGCCACACGCACACGCAAGAAAAAGTCTTTCTTTTTTTTTTATTTGTATAAAAATAGACAAATCACTCCACTTGTATAATTTTTTCAACATTAATTGTGGGAAAATAATGTATATTTGACTTCTTATTCAACATTCAGCAGCGATGACCATGGAATAATAACAATGAGGAGGATGTTTGGCTGAATTTATTTTTAAAAATTTATAAGCCCTTACAGTTCTTATAAAGATGCTATTGATATATATAATCCATACAATTTTACCTTCTTTTATTTTTATTTTTATTTTTATCATATGAACAAGAGATGTTAGCAGTTTCACATGAGAGCCCAGTTGAACTAATTCAAAGTTTTGTTAAAATATTACTATCATTACATTTATTCCACTGCTTTAACTTAACATTTATTTTACTCTCACAATTTACACCAAAACTGCAATTAACACCCCCACAAAAGGGTGCTTGATGACCACCTTAATTTGTTGTCATTTTACCAGACTCCAACGTCAATGTCCGTTCAATTATGTCTAACCCTCTGGTTTGTCTTTTTGTATAAAGTCATTCGACCTGACCATTTATTTTTTGCGTCAATAAAATATACGTATTTAAAAAATCAAGATTGTGCCTGATAATTAGGTAAGTCTAAGGCATGCCAGCTTTAAGTTTCGTAATTAATGCGTGTCCCATGATTTTCATATTAATACAAGAATGTGAGAACATAAGTATCACAAGTCTCAGTCATACTGCTTCAACTTTCGTGATAAGGCCAAAAAATTTTGGGAGCATTACTAATTCTACTTTACTAGCAAAATTGTAAATTTTTATGTGTGTACAAATTTATTTATAAATTATAAAATTAATATAATTATTCAAAATTAAAAGGTATGATAATATTTAATAAAAATAAAGAATGATAACAAAATTGAAAAGAGGAAAAATTTGCGAGTGAACACGTGCAAGATAAGAAGTTATAAAGGAAGAGAGTGAGAAAATGCTAGTAAAAATAAAGGAATTTAAAATAAATGTGATTCTGCAATTTTAAGTTGTATAAAATTTTTTTTTTAATTTTAATAATAATATATTGTAGATATATTATAAAAAAATAAAAGTATATTTGTAATTATATCTGAGTATGTTTGGTTTTTTTAGTTGAAGGTAATGACGTAAATTTACTAGTTAAGGATAATGTTGTCAATTCACAAAATGCAACCAAATTAACTCCAAAGCTTAATTTTACAGTATTTATCTATAAATTATAAAATTATTATATTTTAGTTAACAAAATTTAATATTAAAAAGTATAAAAATATCTAAAACAATAAAATAAAAAACATCAAAATCATTTAAAAAGAGAGAAATTTGAGAGAAAATAGAAATAAAAATAAGTTAAAAGAAAAAAGAAAATTGAAAAATTTTAAAAATAAAATAAGAAAATTAAATAATTTACATTGTGTAAAAATATTTGAAATAAAAAATAATGACGTATCAAAAGAAATTAAAAATAATATCATTTGAGAGAACATAAAATATAAATTGTAAATTGAATGAAAAGAGAAGAAAATAATACAAAGATTAAAAATATTTAACATAAATGTAGTGCGTGAATTTATTTTGTACAACTAAAAATTATTGTGGACACGATAATATAGTATAGATAGATTACAACATTGGATTATAACATAAACTTATCGTGAACTATTTAGAATGGAACAACTGCCTACAATGAACACACATAAGATATACTAATACTATTAAACCTATTTTTCTTGGATAAAAATTAAATTACATAATGCAAAAAAATAAATGAATAAATAAATAAAGTCTTCCAAATTCCAACAACAATAATGTTTTGAGAACACTAGATCGACTGGTTCGACCAGTAAGGCCAAGAATTAGCTGGCTTTTTGTGTTTAGTTGCACTATGAAACCGAATTATCAAATGATCCGTTAAGAATTGGTCAAAACTAGCTTGAATAGGTCATGACCTAGTTTTTTCGTATGTTTATTCAAAAAAAATTACTTAAAAAAATAAATAATTTTTGTTTTAGGTTTTCTTATGATTTCTAACATTTTTTATCTCTTAAATAATTTATTAGTATATATAATTTTTGGTATCTATTTTTTATTTTCACTTTTTTTATTTAATTATTTTTTATCTATACATTATTCTAATTGAGTTTTTAAAAAATTAAATATTGTATCTTGAAATTAAAATTTTTCATATTAATTGTGTTGCTTTTATATTACGAAACTAATTTTTAAATAATTATATTTTTCTTTGAATTTAATTTAATTTCTTTTATGTTTTTATAAAAATATTTTTATTCTTGTTGAATTATTAAATTATAAATATTACAATTGACACATTAATATATAAACTTGAATTTATTTTATAAAATTGATTTAATATTATTGTATGTGTATAGATATTTTAAAATAGGGGGTTTTTTTTAACAATTTAACTTAAAAAATATTTTTATTTTTCAAAATGTCCACATTTTAAAATCATTCACGAAGTAACCCATCACGTGATTCCAAATAATGAGGAATTGAAAAAAAAAATTATTACTCTATTCTCTGTTTGTTTGTGACAAATATAATTTATTATATAATAAAAAATACACAAAAAATATAATTTATCATCGATATTTGAATATTTATATTAGATAAATATAATTAAAATTATTACATAATTTCTTTGTCAATTATTTTATTAAAATATAATAATTGTGACTAATAAATTGCCAAACTTTAGTTTCTATGATTTGAATGTTTCATACAAAAATTAAAATTATTGAGAAAAATAAAATTAATTACCATGTGATTATAAAGAAATTTCATATGTAAATAATTTTATTATTTTTTATTTAATATATTTATGCAATATTTGATATAAATATATTTTACTCTGTCTCATGTTTGTCTTTTATTATATTTGTTCGTGTATTTTTTATTACATAATAATTATATTTTTTTATTTATTTTTAAATATTTAGTTTGATAAATAATTTTAAAATTAGAATATTATAAAACATGGGATAAAAATAGCAAAAATACTCAATCTAAACAAACAAGATACTACCGTAACGATATGATTCGAATTCACGAAATTAATTATGTGAACTTAAATCATAGCGTGTACTTTTTTTTAAAAATTTTTTATACTTTTGTTTTGCTTTTTTTTTTAATGTATTTTATTGTTTATTCTAATTATGTGGGGTGAAATTATAGAATTACAACTCCATAATTTTATTTTACGAAATTGAGTCAAATTCATCAATTATTTTAAAATTCGAATATTTTGAAAAATATAATAAAAAATTAGTATAAACATTAAAAATTCCTTTAAGATAGTCGATTTTTTTCCATTTGATTAATTCTCCTGTTATTAACTGCTGTAGTTTTAAAAACATTAAACTAACAGAAGAGGAAACAGAATTGAATGTCTGGCTTGATAGTGACACACACCTTATCCACACTAATTGCACGAGAGACAGAATTGAATATCTGGCCTGATAGTGACACACATCCAATCCACACTAATAGTACCTGAAAAGGGTTACAGATGGATATCTACTATTATCCATGTGTTTCCTATTTCATAATTTCAAAATTTGCCTTTTTATTTATTTTTTAAAATAAAGATTATTGCTATAATTAATGAATAAAATGAGAACGCTAATTTCCTTAAACTACTATTTTTGAACGGACTGCTTTTGGATCCAACACAAAAGAAACACAATTTCAAAATAAACAATTTTTTATAAATATTTTTTCATATCCCACACACGCTTACAAATTTTTAAAACTAATCTGTTGTTTTTATTTAAAATTAAATCTTATATAATAATTAGATGAATTAATAGTATATAAAGATAATGATTAACTTTTAAAGTATATATATATATATATGTATATTTGTAGATATTGATTTGATAATAAATATATTATATATGTAATAATTTAATAATAATTAGTTATTTATATATGTAAGAAAAATAAATAAAAGTGGTGTTACAAACACAGCCAAGAGTCCAGCTCCTAAATTCTACAAGCAATTCAGCATACACACTCTTATGTTCATGTATATTTATATTATAAAAATTAATTATTATCTCATTCATTGTTATATAATACTATATATATATATATATATGCAAATATAGAAAAACAAATAAATTAAACAAGCACACTTATTATTTTTATACCATTACATTAAAAAATGCATTTACACTTATTCCAATTTAAAATAGAGGTTCCAATCAAAACCATGTAATATAGTCATACATACATTACTAAAATGTGTGTGTGTGTGTGTATAAATATAGCCATAAATACGTTTATATTATATTAGTTATAAGAGACACACTTACGTTTATATTATTATAAAAATAATATTTTTAATTGCAAGTTTTAGATCATAAATAAAACATAAGAGAGAAAAAAAAAGTAGTTGAAACAAAGAGAAAAAACAAAATAAAATAAAATTATAAGAAAAACTAAAAAAATAACATAAATAATAAAAATTGAGGAACACTAAATTTAGGTGTATAAAATAAAATAATAATATTTTTTTAACCATTTATAAAATTTATAAAATAAACAATAGAATTTTAAAAAGAAAATAATATGATAAAATTGAATGAAACCAATAAATATTGAAATAACAAAGTAAAATAAATATTTATAAAGAAATAACAATATTTTGGTACAATGTTCAACAATACATTTATTGACCTGCATAGGACTGCAGGAATTGGAATATGTACCAGAAAAAGCAGGGAAGAAGAGAGAGTACAGATGAGGGAATCAAGAATGTCCCTGTGCTGATGGAGAATCCGATGCCCAATAATCGAAAGGACTCCCCCTCAATTTTTGGGAGCAGAGGAAGGAGTTTAAGTTGACGCCAACGGGTACCTAAATGTCAAACTTGACCAGCATTTCCTTTCCAAAAGTGTTGGCTGCAGTAGTCCCTCCCTCTGCCGCGTCTTCCGCCGCTTTCACACGCGAGCATCTCCTTTTTAAACTGACCAGATCCGTGTTCGCTGCTGCACCCACCTCCAAATCCGTCGTCGCAAGAAGGGTCTTTCCCCTCCGCGCGTATTCTTCCTTCGTCGCGCCTCGCTCGATTATGGGTGATGCCATTGTTGATTCCGCCATGGACGCCGTCCAGAGGCGCCTCATGTTTGAGGACGAGTTTGTACCCCGTCTCTTTTTTTTTTCCCTCTCTTTTTATCTTTTGATCTCTGTGCGGCGTGTTTGATTCGCCCACGCACCGAGGGACACGTTATAGTTCTTGAAGTGTTGGAGGGGGCGGGGGGTTCGTGAATGTGCAGCTATGAATGCTCCGTTCTCGCGATCGTATGGGATTATTGGGGTTTTGAATGTGGAATTGTTTTATTATTTTGCAGTGATTCTTGAATTTGAAAATTTCCGATTCGAGTGTTTCGATCTCGATCTTGTTAAACGGGCCGACATTCGAACGGTTTGGTGGAATAAGGAAATACTTATTTTTCTGTAGCGTTAAGATTTCCCTCTTTCTGCTTCATTTTCCGTTTCCGTTTAGGTAAAAAGTTGGATTTACCATGTGAAGTTGTTTTCGGGCCTTCTGGAGCTATGCTGCTTTGTGGTTTTATTTTAATTTTTTGTCCCCATGTTTGGTTTTGTGCGTCGGATGAAGGTTTAATCTGAAGAAGGATAAGATTTCTTAAATTTCAGGCCATCAGGGTATGCGCTCCACGGCGATTGTTCTTACACTCTGTTTTTCTGACTCTTTGCAGATGTATATTGGTTGATGAGAATGATAGCGTTGTTGGCCACGATACCAAATACAATTGTAAGCTTTGATTTATTTTCCTCCTTCTCACTAAATTCAGTCACGTGGATTATTTTTTGCATTTGATACAACGAGTTTGGTCCCTACGGACCTTGCTGCGACTCCCCCATTTTAGCTATATATATAATATTACTCCTTGAGGGAATAGAGGAACAAAAGATCCACTGATGATTTATTGCCTTGGTTGATTATTTGCTCTTAGTAGTATAACCTGTAGTAAGAGCTAGTAATTGGGTTTACTAAGATGGTGACTACTCATATCTCTAGCCATTTCTTTAAAAATTCCCTACTTTATGTTTATTGCACCTGCTGCTTGTGTAAAATAATGATTTACATCTCCTGTAATGATGACCCTGCAATCTCGTTAATATGCAGGCCATCTGATGGAAAAGATCGAGGCTGATAACTTGTTACATAGAGCTTTCAGTGTCTTCCTGTTTAACTCGAAATATGAGTTACTGCTCCAGGTATTTGTTAGTTGAGGAAATGGAGTGTTCTTCGGGTTTGTAGAACTGATCTAATTATATCTGAATGTAAATGGAGCTTTTTGATTATCAAATCTAGTTCCTGATAACGTCACATAGACAGTGCCAATAATCTTGAATGCTGAAGAAGCTGAAAACCAGATGTGCCACCAGATTTATATTATATTACTAGCCAAGAGAACGCCAAATATTCTTTTACTTTTGAGTTCTGCTTCATCACAATTTACTTTAGAGACTAGCTTATTTCTGGTGCTTGTTTTAACTAATTCCCTGTTTTATTTGCAGCAACGGTCTGCAACTAAGGTAACCTTTCCTTTGGTGTGGACAAACACCTGCTGCAGCCATCCACTGTACCGTGATTCTGAGCTTATTGAAGAAAATGCTCTTGGTATTATACTATGTTCATACATCGGATTAGCGTAGAGTTTTTCATACACACGGATATTGTTTCTCATGCAATTTTCATTTCCAAAGGGGTGAGGAATGCAGCTCAAAGGAAGCTTTTGGATGAACTTGGCATCACTGCTGCAGATGTCCCAGTCGATCAGTTTACTCCTCTGGGGCGGATGCTGTACAAGGCACCATCTGATGGAAAATGGGGAGAGCATGAATGTAATAATTCATACTTTTGGCTTTGTGTTGCCAGTAGTTGTACATGAAACTGCTCCATCAATAGTTACTTTCATTCTTTGATTCAGTTTGGTCGTGGTCTTGATCATCCAGCTCTCTGTTATTTTTCATGTCACTGCATCTGTCTAATGGTCTTTCTTGGTATATGCAGTGGATTATCTCCTCTTCATTGTACGGGATGTTGGCATGAACCCTAATCCAGATGAAGTAGCTGACGTCAAATATGTGGACCGAAAGCAGTTGAAGGAGCTTTTGCAAAAAACAGATGCCGGTGATGGGGGCCTGAAGCTCTCCCCATGGTTCAGATTAGTAGTCGATAACTTCTTATTCAAGTGGTGGGATCACGTTGAGAAAGGGACCCTGAAGGATGCGGCTGACATGAAGACCATCCACAAGTTGACATAGAAATGCATTCAGAATTAAGTTGTTGGAGTTCTTTTTCATTGAGATCTATAAATTGTTGAGTCGGTAGTTTCTTTGCAGAGTTCCGTAACGCAAAATTTATTAGAAATTCCAATGGATTTGCTCGTGGTGATTGAAGTGAGAACTGCAATCTGGGGCAAGATTTTCATGTTTGGGCTTTTACTTTGGTTTCATGTTGTTACTAAATAAAAATGCTGTTTCTTATGCATTTTATGTTGATGGTTAGGGTGGACGTGTAGGGATCACACATTCATTATTGAAGTCTAGATATAAACAGACTCCTTTTGAAGTCCTAAATGCTTGTTTGGTTGAGTAAGACTCCTTGCCAAGTTATAATTCATTTAAAATTATCTATATTGAACATAATGTGCATGTGGAGAGCCAGTCATGCTACATCTTGATAAATAGCTAGTTTTCTGGTAATCCTTTCCTTAATTTCTAGTTACGGTGTATTGAATTTAAATAGTGAAATGAACACAGCCTACTCTAATGTACATACAGGGTGTGTGGTTAAGCTTATTTCAAATAGCTTATAAAATATTTTTGAAATTTATAAATTCATACATTTTATGTTCATAGAGTGTTTGGATGAAATATCTTATACGATTTTGTTAAAATTTATAATTATAATTAATTAAAATTTTTCTGTAATAATGATAAAAATAAATTAAATATTATCAACATAATGTAATAGAATATATTTATGTTATTTTTAATATATATATGAAATAATTTATAAAATATTTGAAAATAAATTAAAAAATTAATTTATTTTTAAATAGTTTATAAATTTCAAAATTTTATTTTAAAAATTTATAAGGTCTTTTTTAAAAATTATAACAAATATTTTTTTAAAAAATATAAATTTTTAAATACGTTATAAGATATTTTAAAGAATTCATGAGTTCATCCACGTACCCTCACCCTCCCTCTTAATTGCAGAACATGACTTCCCAATTTGTATGCTACAGACGATGACAGTTCATTAGCAACCATGTTATTTCCTTCTGCTTTTGCTATTGTGAGGTACTATGAATGATACTTGTATGATGTCGGTGAACAATGATGATGATCTGGCAATCAGGATATGCTTGCAATGTTGAGTGCTGACTCACTAAATTAATCATGTCACGAGTACTTTCAGAATTGTTTCGACTTGATTCAGGCGACATTCATACGGACGGGGTAATTTTAAAATTTACTAAAAATTTCCCTTTCAGATACTGTAGTTGTCCATTCTCCGAACCAATCAACTTGCGTCTCCATTTACCCAATCACCTTTGATTTTGAATGGTTAAGGTACAGTTGTACTTGCTATTTCTATAGCCCGTGCCCACTCGTACACAGACAGCCCCGCCGTTGGTCACTGCACGACCATTACAGGTCCCAACGTTTTCAAAAGCACTGTCTTGGTTTAATTCCATATTGCGGCGGGCTTGTCCCCACACACCCAGATGGACCCCACCGCCCACACTTGTGCTTGTGTGCGGGGGCGCGGCGAGCAGGACCGCGGACGCATGACGGCGGCGATCATCTCCACGTCCAACCCGCAAAGACTGGAACGGAATCTCAGTGGCAAAAGTCATGCTGTAGCCTATGATGGGGGGCGGCCAGTCCCAACTGCGGTGGTGCTGCACGATTATCCGCTGCTTGTTCCGCCGGCGGTGGCTGGGGAAGAAGCAGGCTTAAAATGGTCTGAAATCTGTCCTTGAATGCCCCTAAGCGATTTCCAATGCATTCCATTGTTGAAGATATATGGACCACTGAACACAGCGAGCAGCTCCATGGATTGCAGCGCAAGCAATCGCACGGTATAAAAAATGGAGAGCTCACCCTGGTTAATCGTTTTCTGCAATATAGAAGGGCCTCTTTGCTTTGAAAATTACCCACGTTATAGATTGAATACCCAGAACATTAATTTTCACGTCTGCCCACAAGCGGAAAAGTCAAAAGATTTAGTTTGCCATTTTGATGGATAAATAATTTATTTCTGATATAAAAGGTGTGGAAAATGAGATTAAAATTTCTTTCAAAAATGAGATATAGAAACGATGTTTTTGTTTGTGAATGGATGGTATTTAAGGCTATATTTGTTAGCCAACTTTCTTTTTCTTTGTCTCATCAATTATATACAACCAAATATTTTGTACCACAAAATTTTCTTTTAAATTTAAATTCAAATTTTCCTTCCCTTATATATATATAAATAATTATTTTTAATCATCATATTTATTTATAATCAAATTAATACTTATATATATATTTATATTCTAAAAAATAGTCATTATTTCTATATATACATCGTATTATTCATCGTCATTATATATTTATATATATATATATTTAAATATATAAATTTAAAAAATTATACAATTTATCATATAAAATTATTTATTTTAAATATATTATTCATTCCTAAACAGCCTACGAACACCTTTTTCCAACAAAGCCCCCCTTCCAACATAGACTCTAAGTTAAAAGATAATGACTATATTGATGTGACAAATAATTGGTTGAAAAGAAATATATTGATGTGATATATATATATATATATATATATTAAAAATATCTATACGAATATAAATATATTATAATAAATTAAATGTATTAATAGTGTGGTTGTTTAATTTAATTAAAAGTGATAATGTTATTTAGTGTGTCCAGGAGATTATGTGAAAATTGATAATTTTATTATGCTAAATTACTATTAATGTTTTGTTACTTCAAATAAATTATCTTGTTAATGTTTCTAGTACTTCCAACAATGTAGATGATACTACTGTTACTACCACTACAAGTATCATCATCATCTGCATTACTATTATTTTGTCGATGTTACTAGTTTTATTTATATTTATTAATAATTAGCACTATCGATAAATATAACTAATATTATATTTACTAATAAACATTTTTTACTCATAATTTTTGATAAAAGTATGAAATTTATAATTTATATATTAATTTAAATTGATATTATTTTCATATATTAATAACTTTGTACATTTATCATCGTCATCATCATGATTCTTGCTATTGTTAATTTTGATATTATTATTGCTTTGATAATATTATTATAAATAATCATCATTTTAAATAACATTATAATTCACTCTATTTTGGAACTGTATAATATAGGTTTAATGTATTTCCCCTGTAATTTTTCTGATAATGTTACAATTTTTATCATTATTCTTTTAGTTCTTAATGTTATCATTATTATAATTATTCATAATTTAATAATGATAAAATAATTTTTACTATGATATTTAATATTATATTTTTAATATTGTTATTAATTTTTCAATATTGCACTAGTTGTTATAGTTTCATTATTATTATTAAGAAATTTATAAAATACTTTTTAGTGTTTCCTTGTTATATATATATGTATGTATGTATATAAAGTAGCTCCATCTTTCCACAAGAAAAGCTTTGTCTACTCGTCACCACCCAATATGGCCTGAAACTCAAACTCTCAATCACCTTCAACCCAAAATGAAGACATTGACACCATTATTGAGTCGCTCAAACTCTAAAATCAATAGCAAAAATGGTGAAATTGGATCTCCATTGAAAGCTTGTTATGAGAGTAATATATCTATGTAAATAAAACAGAAAGAAGGAGTTGATTTACAAAGACATATAGGAAGAAGGCGTGGCTTTGTCAAGAAGGAGAGAGAAGGAAGTTTTGCATTCAAAGAGGGGAATTGAAGCAGAGAGAAAAAAAGTGAGATGGGAAATGTCCAAGAAAATGAGAAAAAGTGTACCTGTGAAATTTTTTTGGAAAAATTACCAAACTTCACTAATTTTTCCAAGAAATATCTCAGGGAAACAAGAAACGAGACATGAAAACCCATCCAATCATAGTTTAATGTCTTTTGCCGTGGCTTCTGGCTGTAACTAAACAGTGATGCCTTGGTTTCTTTCTTGGAAGAATTTTTTGGGGAACGATGAATTTATAATCATGGGTCAAGAATACTCCCTGGGGGAGGTTTTCTTTTTTAGGGTGGGGTGGGGGGGTTAGGGAGGCTAACATATATAATAAATAAATGTCGTTCTTTTAAAAATTTAGAAATCTGATTTGGGGCTAACTTTCCCATAAAGCAATAAGACTACTAACGCTATGTTTGGTTTATGTTAGAAAAAAGAGAAGAAACTTCAAATTTCATATCTAGATTGGTTGAAAGGAATATTTTAGTGAGGAAAGAAAACAAACAAAGAAATCGAAATAAAAAAAAAATAGAGTTAATTTTTTTTTGAAGGAGTATTAGAGTTAAATTAGTTTTTTGTCTAATTTTTCTCACCATTTTGTAATGAAAAAAGTTTTTGCCTCACCGTACTAGTTTCTTTTTTTAAGATTTTTTTTAATTGACTAAGTAATTAAAAATATTTTTCTTGACACTTTCTTTTCATTTTCTCTTTAAATTCTAAAAACCAAACATAGTGTAGAAGTTGAAATATGATCATCTTTGGTTAGTATTGGAGCCAGTATTGGACCACATTAATGTCAAATTACATAATATTCAAAATCTCACCTCGTCACATGGTGAAATTATCCTTCCCTGTGAAAGCAACCAACTTGTGTCTCCATTCTTGAATATAGGCATCAATCACCTTCAATTTTAATGATTTAAGTGCATCTATACATAAAAAGTTTTATGGATATGCGCGCACACACACGCACATATATATATATATATATATATATATTTATATGTACACACACACACACAAGCCCACGGTTTAAAGCATTTTCTTGTTTTAATTCCATACTAACATGCAACCCGTGATATATATGAATAAATTATGTTTTAAAATTATATAAAATTAATATTGTTTTAAACCAAATTACAGTGTGAAATTAATAAAAAATAATTAAATTCAGGATTGAATTGAATATATACAAAGAAATACATGTTGAATAGAAAACATATCTACATTTTACATATCTTCTAAGAATATATTTATATAGTAAAGTGAAATATAATTTACATGTTTTTAGGAAAAATAACGACTGATATTCAAAACAAACGAATTTTGCAACGTGGTAATGTCAATGAAAAATAACTTTTAGTAAGAATATACTTTAGCAATCAATACATATATTATTCAAGTTGTAGACAACACATTAGAGATTTTTTCATCAAATAGCAATTCTATGAGTAGTCAAAGTGCACAAACTCACAACTGCATTGATTTGTTAGTTGAGTTATTATAAATAAGTTTCAAAATTAAAAAGATATTATGAATTTGAAAAAATTGAAACACTTAAGAGGATAAGGGAAATGTTAAGCCACAAAATGGCAACGTAGACAAAATAATGAATAATTTAATATCTATTTATTATGTATGTAAATGTATATAACATTGTATAATCATATAAGAACACTTTAAAATTTACTATTTCTTGTGCACAAAATTTAGGAAATTGGATTATTAATCAATTAAATATTTAATGAAATATATATAAAGATGGAAATGAATGTTTCCATGATAAATACATGTATAATATCATTTGATTAGGTACTTTAGCGTTGTTGAAAAAGTTTGTTCTAAGGGCTTGCTCACTTCAAAAGATTAGGCTTATTTATCAAAGCTAATTAAATGTTCACATTAATAGGTAAAAGTCCATGATAAAACATGAGCTCGGTATTGGTATAACAAAATATTGGATAAAATAATTCAACTCAACAATTATAATAAAATAATTTAACCATATCCATCCATTTGATATACTCATTTTTAAGTTATCCTATAATTTAATCCACATTAGTGAATATAAGATTAATTTATCATATAATTAATTTATCCTCTAAGATAATCTCTAGGGCCTCAATCCTATCCATGTCACTTTTCATGGTTAGGTAGGATAAATTATTTATTAATTCTAATCATATGTTCACTTTGATGGATAGCCCGTAACATATGACAAACATATGATAAAATAACTAAAATTATAATCACATATAATAACTGCGATGAAATAATCTTAAAGGGTTTTTATCATATTATTGAAAATGAACATGGCCGTTATTTTAAGAAGATAAAAATATCAAATTGAACAGATGAACATAAAGCTTGCACAAATATAAAAGCAAATGGCTTATATTCTGAAAGTTAACCCAATTATTGTAATTCATAATTGTCTTAATTGAATCAAGAAAATCATCAATCAAGATGGTTTATTAACACAAACTTTTTATAGACAGATTTTTCAAATTTGCAAATTATTTGATTAGCTCAAATTTTAATATTAACACAAACTTTTTATACGAGGAGTTTTCATGTTTGTGAATCGTTTTATTAGCTTAAATTGTGGAATTAGTATTGGTTTTTGCCAACATTTTCCAATTTTAAGATTAAATTGTCAAATTGTCGGGAAATTGTAGGGAAGAAGCAAAGCAAAATAGCAATAAGTTTTGATTAATAAGTAAAAAACTAAATTAAAAAAAATTAAGGCTTTATTTTAATACTTTTTATTGTCAAGAACGTTGCAAATTATCAATAAGTTAAGGGCAATATTATGGAAATTAGCGTGTTTCGAAACAGCATTTGTTGAAATAATATTACTTAAAAGTAAATTTACTGTTACTTTTGGATTGTTGTGTATTTTGTACTTTTATCACGTTTCATTAATTATACATATAATAGGAAATAAATTACTATTTTTTAAATCAATTGTCAATTTCTTAATAGCAAAATTATTTCAAATAATATTATAGTTTTTTGTTGGATTCTCTGGAGGCGGACCAAGTAATGTTCACACAATTAAAAGTTAGATGTTACGAAGTTTATTCATTAGTCTTCAAAATTTTTAGTAAGGCATTAAAATTAACTAAAGAAAAATAAAAATTACCAAATAGTAAGAGTTCACTTTTAAAATATACCTGTCTGTTAAATTTCTCACACGATTTGCACCGATTCAATGCGTGACCAAACTATAAAATTACACCATTCAACATAGCACCATGAAACCTCATTTTCTTTCCCTGCTCATTAGTATATGTGAGGATGAAAAAGGAGATTACTTTCTCTTTGCTCTTTCTTTCCGCCCAAGCTTCGACAAAGAGAGAGTTCAGATCAATTAGCCAATCCAGTCACCAGAAAGAGCAAAAGGGAGATGAGAGGGAAAAGAAAATAGAAAAGAAATAAGAATCCCAATTCCAACCAACCCATGTAACATACAGTGAATGAGATACGAATCTTCTTCTTAAGCAAAAAAATAAAATAAAAAATAATAAAAAAAATCATTTCCTTCTTCTTTGTTTTCTACTTGCGTACATATAGTATTTGTACCCATGAGGAAGACTCCTTCCTTTTCACACTTTCTTCACCACACCTTAGCCTCCGGCATTGTGGAACAGTCCTTGCTATGGCTGTAATGAAAGACTCTCATACACACGAATCACAAAACGTGAATGTTGGGGTTCTCATGGACCTATATATATATATATATATATATATAAAGACAAAGATTATAAAAATTACATGAATCTATTACTTTGAAGTCTCTCTCTCTCTCTCTAACCATGTGTGTATAAATATAGAGCATCACAAGCTTTATTTTCTACAAGAAATATATTTAAATAATTTAATTTACCTGAAGTAGTTGTGTGATTTGAAGTCTTATACACATGTTGAAAACCAAAGAATATCAATTTGTCTTCCCAACACGATGAATGATAGTGAATGCAATCTTCTTGTATGTAAGTCGCTGTATTTGTATCTTGAATGACAATGAAAATAGTGTGTGTAAAATTGGTAGGAAGGCACGTGATCTTAGAAAATTATTTTGGCTTTGTTTGTTTTGAATTCTTTTGTGTATTTTTATGTGTTTTTATTATGACAATTATGTAAAAGTAAGAGAATAAAAGAAATAAAATTTTAAAAATATAATGATTGAGTATGTGTTTTGGGGTGATGTAGGCTTTATTTTTGCAATTCTCTATGAAATATACATTGTCGTGGATCCACTCAAAACATAAATAGAGAAATGAATATATGTGGGCAAAATTTTACATAATTTCATTTGCATATTTTGTCCAAGTATTAACAATTAGTAATAATTCCATGCACAATTTAAATCTCTAGACATTTTGTTAATTTTCAGGGTAAGTTCATTTATTAAATCATTTCAAAACTAATACAATCATGGACCAATGACATATTTTTATATTAAATAACAATTCAAAATTTTATCAAAATAGTGTTAGAATATTTAGTAGTTATTTGATAACATTTGATTTTATATTATTGCCTAAATTATAGATATAAAATATTTAATTTCTTAGTTTATAGTATTACATTTAGGTCAAGTTATTTTTATATTTTTGGTATTTTGTACTTGTCCTATACTATAAATTGAGACTTCTCTTCAGTTATAGTACAAGCATTAATTCTTCCAATATTTTCTAACATGGCAGCAAAGTAGGTCATGTTGTGCCTATTCTGAAAGTTCAGACACTATTCAAACACACCTGATCCCTAAACTTAGAACCCTACTATCCAAACATGTCAATGTTGCTAGCAACCCTCAAATTGTGTAGTGCCGTGTTGAACCCTAGCCAAATGTGTCGTTACACAATCACCTTTGTCCACCATCGCCAAATACCATCCAAACAAACCCTAATCTCCAAACACCTTGATCAGTCAAGCCCTTGTCTACACTGACTCAGTGCCACCCATCAAAAATCCCCCAAACCCTTCAACGCCTAGTGTCCTAGGAGTCTTTGCCACCAAACACAACATGTCTCATATAAAATTGAGCGACCACCACTGCGACGCCCCTCCACAGCATTGAAAGCCCATGTGTCAAGGTGCGTGGCAATAGCCCCCTTATCCTAAAAAAAGAAAAATAAAATTATCCAGCTTCTTTATATTTTCCCCTCCCTCGAAAAAAACAAAATTGTTGAACTCAATTATTTGTGATGTTTGTTGCCTATTATGTTGTCGCCTTGTGATACGACAGCATGTCGTGTTGCCTTTTGACTTCACTCTTTAAGTTTGTTGCTTTATAACACCTATTTTCAATTATTTGAACAGTGTCTTACATCACTATCTGTGTCGTTTGACGACGTTTATCACAGGTGTTCCCTTATAATATCAATTCAATTGTCATCTTATAATAAATACCTACTTTCACCTTACAAAAGTTATTTAATTGTCACCTTATGAAAATTTATTTTTTAATTGTAATAATTCAAGGTAAATATTTATGAATTCCTCATATTTAATTTGGGAGAGAATGTTAGAATATTTAGTAGATATTTGATAATATTTGATTTTATATTATTGCATAAATTATAGATATAGACTATTTAATTTCTTAGTTTATAGGCTTATATTTATGTCTAGTTATTTTATATTTTTGGTATTAGGATTATGCTTATATTAAGTTATTTTATATTTTTGACATTTTGTACACATGTCCTAAACTATAAATTGAAAATTTTCTTCGATTAATACAAGCATTAATCCTTCTAATCTCTTCTAAAAAACAGAATTGAGCACAAATTGGTCTACCGACCATTGTGCTATTACATATGTATAGACCATGTGTATATGTTATTTACAATGAGGGTCTAGAATATTATTGCACAAATTTCTAAAATTATTGTATGATTTTGCCACTTTAAATTTTCACAATTTGAAAACACCATTTTTGGATATAAAGAACAATTTTGATTTTGGCCTATATATTTGTTATACATTATCTCACATTTCGGGTAGATCATACCTCTATGTGTATGTATTTACATGAGGATGGTGAGCAATGAACCCAAGTAAATAAACCAAGAAACAATCTTTAGATACAAGGGGAAAGCGATTATTACGGCTAAGTAAAATGTTGTAGCCACGAAGAATATCCCACTACACAGACATAAATCTGACATGATTTGAGTGCTATCATGAGATTATTCTTGCCATGAATCTAGCGACTAAGGCCAGTGTCATCACCACAAGAAGCAGTGGGTCATTGACAATGGCATCCCTACATGACAATGATCGTCACCACACTCAATTACTTGGATAGCAATTTCAGTGGGGGAAGTTAGGTAATAACTATTGATGTGGAGTTGCCAGTCCAATTCCTGTATTGCTACAGGATTATATGCCACCGACAGTGGTCGAGGAAGAAGCATTCGAATTGTTGGCACAAATACGTAGTGTCATCCATTGACCTTTTAATGATCACACAATCCATAAAACATTATATTACTAAACATGTAATTCAACAAAATTTAATCCAAAATTCAAATTCAAAGTTTTTCTATTATATAACTAACTAATTATTATTCAATTTTTAAATTTATTCATAATCAAATCAAACTCTACATATACATACATTCACACACACACACACACACACACACATATATATATATATATACTTACCGTATAAACTAATCTTTATCCCTATGTACTATCACATCATTTAATCATTATTATATATTTTATAAATATCTTCAAATAAAACAAAATTTATATTCCATCAAAATCTTCCACCAAACATACTAATCCAAATGCAACTTCCAACAAACATCGTTCTCTACCAATACCCTTAGCACAAACACGTCAATGATACTTGTAGTTTCTTTTAATGTTTCATCAATAATATCCATATTATCTGAATTAATTAGCTAATATAAATCAACTCATAATACTTTCTTTTCAAATTTGAATTGAGAGCCTGTGACTTTAATTTTTTTTAATATCATGCTAATTTATTTTTAATTATATAAATATTAAGCTTATTTATTGCTGTTAGACACATTCACAGGCATATTATATAATAAAAATATAATGTAATTTTTTTTATATTTATACTACAATTTGAGTAAATTAAGTTCAATATTTATATTATTTATCATAAATTACAGTGAAAATTCTATTATATTAAAAATAATTTTTTATTCAACTTTTGCATACTTATAGGTGTACACTTTTACTAGTTTGTCCTTGGGAGCCTAACACTAATTTCTGACATCCTCCATCATAGACAAAAAGAGAGGAAATATGTATAGGTGCACACATCAAGAGAAACAAAGGCTATGATTGGGAGAGAGGTTTTTGTTGAAAATTATGTTTGGTAGGAATTGTGTTGAGATAAGTAATATGTTTAGTTGTAAGATTTTAAATGGATGAAAATTTTGATTTATTTGAATATATGTATAAAATATATAATAATGATTGGATGATGTGATAGTATATATATAATAATTAGTTTTAGGGTATAAATAATTTAAATGTGAGTATATGTGTGATATATAAGTATTGATTTGATTAAATGTTGGTATAAAAATTAAAGAATAATTAATTAGTTACAAATGTAAGAGAAATAAAATTTGAGTTTAAATTTGATTGAAAATTTGTTGAATAGTATATTTGATAATATGAAATTTGATGGGCCACGAGGAGATTAGAGATTAGGTTCCAAACATAGCCAAAATATCAAACATTGGTAGGGGTGGTGGATTTGTATCTAAGTGAAGGGTTGCATCTACTTTAACATTAATGGTGGCAAGGTGTGAAATTGTACTCGAGGATAGAGTAGTAATTGCTACAGAATTTCCTTGCTTAATCTTTTTAATCTCCTGCTTCACCTGTACATATTCATTGATCAAATGTTAATGTTAGACCACACACCAAGGAAAAACGAAAAGGCATCAAGCAAACTTACTAAGAATTTCTTGATCTTGCTTGATCTAGCCTTGAAAACCTAGGTATTATCTATGTTGATTGATCCAACCGAATCGTGTTCAAACCATGTACTTCTAAGCCTACCTTCTTCAAGCATTTGGCTGAATTATGGCTAGGTTCAATACAAGTCCTACGAGATATTCTTCTTTGATGTATTCGTAACATCAATGTGGTTCCTTGTCTTCTCTTACATTTCGTAATAGGCTCATCAAATTGATTCTCTCCTTGCCCTTGTAGGTTTCCCAACACTTCTTCAAAATTAGGAGGTAATGAAGGAACTCTCATCTCATAGCTAATCATTGCTTACCATTATTATAGTAGGATTATACTTTTTGTTGTAAGTTTCGACCTTGTTGTACTCATCCACAAAATTTTTTGGTTCTAGATGTTATTTCAAAGTGACACTTATAGCAAGGGATGCCACTAAGCTACAACTTTCTAGATGTGCATGACATCAAGTGTAGATCAACGTAGAATTGATTGTTGTCAAACTAAGGAATGTGGTAGTGTTTATTATTTGATTTAATTGGAACAAAATTTGCCATTTAATATTTCTAAATGATCTTCTTGATCTTAAGAGAATGTAGCCCTTGCCACTTAGCCAGTGCTCCGTCTTTGTTCTGTTAGAGCCTCTTCATGAGGTACTCTTTGATATACTCTAACATAGATAATATTGGATTCTCTCTTGTTTTTAGTATCATAATGTTGAATGTATTGTTTAGAAGCATATTGCATTCTTAATACTCATTAAAATGGCTTCTTGACCACTGGTTAGAAGATTTGTCATTAAACTAGTAAAATGCCTTCATATTAGTTTGCTCTAATTCTTGCATCCTGATTTTGAACTAACCAACTGTAATAGCCTTGGTTGCCCTCCACATAGTAGTCTTAAATGCTAACCCACTAAAACTAGCAATCTAAAAGTTGTTGTGCAAATGCCTCACACAAAACCTATGGTTAAATCTTGGAAATACCTCTTGAAATGCTTGATTTAGCTCTTTCTATTTGTGAAATGTAGAAGTGATTTGTCCCTTCTAATGTTCTAATCTTACTTCAAAATGGTTAAAAACCAGTCCCAAGTCTTCTTGCACTCTATGCATATGCAATGAGGAAGCAGTTGTTGTTTGGATCAAAACCTACTACTATAAGCAGTATACCACCAAGTGGCCTTTTCAAATGACAACTATCCACTCTAATGATTAGCCTACAATCAACCTTAAACCCCTTCTTCAATGCAACCAAGCAAATATAGAATATGTTAACCTATTGCTCACCATTTTCATCCTCAACTCCTAGTATCATTTTTGAAAACTTAGGTTTGTTTTCCTAAGCTTCTTAACATAGACCACAACTTGTTGTACAAGTAGGTAAGATCAACGTCAAGTAATTTCAAAGCCCTACTTTTTGCTTTATAGACTAGGTCTTTAGACACATTACATTATAAATTATTAATAACATCAAACTTGAAGCCCTTGACCTTTCCTTGAGAATTTGACTTAAACTTCTGCAAGTATTTCTCACTAAGCCACTTTGCCTTTACATTTTTTAGATTGAATATTTGTGCACTAGCATGGGCAGGATTGTAAAGGTTCACTTGAAATGTGCACTTATCTTTAAATTTTATGCCATGATTTTTCTACTCACATGAATCATATGCACAAATGGCTTACACTCTGTGTTTGTCAGCTTTAGTGAATTTCATATATCTTTTCATTTTAATAACAAGACACTGCACAATGACTTTGAACTCATCTCTAGTGCGGAACACCATTCTTATCTCGAGTTTAAGGTCATATAATCCACAGGATTAAAAGTTGGAAACTAAGGTGTTTTGTTTGCCCTCTTCATCAAACCCTCTATACTCATTAAACTCTAACTCATTGTCCACAACATCTTCACCCCTATTCCCTATTCTATCTTTATCTCCTAACCCATGCCCTTACTCCTTTTCGGGCCCATTTCTCAGTCTATCGTCGTCATCTCCCAGCCCATGCCTCTACTTCTCTCTTGGCCCATCTCTCGGTCCATCCTCATCTCCTAACCCTGCCTCTTCTTAGTCTACATGGCAATCAGTATCAATGAACTTATCATCACTATTTATCAACTCAATTGGGACATCCTTGGGCTCTATATTAGCATTCTATTCCACATTGTTCCCTCGCATACCATCAACCTCTCCAAGTCCTTTCCCATCTTTCCCAACATATCTTCCACTTGGTGTATATACAAATCAAAAATCAGATCACTTCTTTCCTACTATTATCGGTTTTCATATTATATTCACTATCTAAATAGTTATCTTTCCCTACTATTATTAGTTTCCATGTTATATTCACTATCCAAAGATTCATCTTCCTATCCTAACACATCTACTTGTTCTACACATTCATCAAACAATATATCATCTTCCCCACTCCTTACATTTTCTACTTCATAATCACAAGCCAAAGATTCATCTAAAGAGTCAATATGCTCAATTACAGCAGCATTATTTCCATTACCATTGCTCTACTCATCGGCCTCTCCATATATGCCCATCTCCTTAATTGTAAGATATTTTATGGATTGTGCCCTCATATCATGATTATCTAATATTAATTTAAAGCAATATTAAAATTATGCAGTATCTTCTACCTTTTCCTATGCCAACACCATCATAGAATTCATTCAAATGCCCCGTAGTCAATATTCTAGCATTCATGTAGTCAATCTTCCTAATATTCCCTCAATGTACTTTTTTGAGGCGCATGGATTGCTAGTCCGTCAAAATGCATGCTCATAGTTATAGAATATGAATTCGGATCCAAACACAAAAGTTAATAAAAAAAAGTGAAAAAAATCAATGCCATTCAAACCCACGTTGCCCCAACACTATAAAGAGAATACTAGATAACGGAGAAGGACGAGCACTCAACATATATTACAACTAATGTGGGACCATTGTACCCCTTGTACGAAACCACGCATGGGATGCAACAAAAGATGCTACCTTAGTGTAATAAATGACAAAAATTTAAGTGCATGCATATACTTTGTGCAAAATTATTTATTGACAGTTGAACTTACAATATGCAGGGCGGGGGCAGGTTCAAGTTCCTCTTACTTTTCAGGTATCCCATTCTATTCATTTTTTTCTTGTAATGATTCAAATCAGGAGGAATTTAGGGATGGTTTTATTTGATTTCTCCCTTTGCAGGTCTCTAGTCTTGCTTTATTTTACGTTTTTATTTTTCCCTTTAGAACCAAGAAACAATGTGATGTGGCATTCTTTAACCCAAACACGAGCCATGTTAGCGTGGGCTCCTTAGCACGATGTCCTTTCGGCTTGAAACTTAGAGAACCCCCCATTTTGAGGCTCACGTGGAATGAACATGACAAATTTTGGGCAAAAGTAGAGTATTTCCCGATAAGTGTTGAAATTGCTATATTTTTTTGAGTAGATGTACTTTTTGCCACCTTAAATTTTTTATACTCTGAATCACTATTTTTGAGTATGTAGTGGACATATTTTGCAATTTGGCGTAAAGCAAATTAATTCATTCTTTGCTTCATATTATGAATTTATGATCTTCCACGCACACATACATTTATATGAAGATGGCGAGGAAAGAAGCCAAGCAAATAAATCAAGAAACAGCCTTTAGCCACGGCGGGAAAGCAGTTGCTACGACTAAATAAAAAGTTGTGGCCATGAAGAATATCCCACCACGTAGAAGAAGCCTGGCCTGATTTGGGCGCCGCCCTGAGATTATCCTTGCCACGAACGTGGCAATGAAGGCCATCATTGCTACAGAAAGCAGGATCACTGACAATGGCATCCCAGCATGACGACGACGATCGTCACCACACCCAACTTGTAGAGATTGGACATCAATTTTAGTGGCGGAAGTCAGGTAGTAGGCAACGATGAGAAGCGGCTAGTTCAACTCCTGTACTGCTGCCGGATTATCTGCCGGTGGCAGTAGCCGAGGAAGAAGCATTCTTATTCCTGGAACAAATTTGTCCTTGAGTTCCTGCAAGTAATTTCTCATCATGAACTAAGGAGAGGAAGAATGTGTGTGTGTGTGGGTATTACTTTAAGAAAAAAAAGATTACGTATAAATTTTCTTGCCCTTCTTTCTATTATTTTGTTTTTCCTTAAATAACATCAAGTTTTGAAGATAATTATATTGGATCACCCATGATCTCAGCTGGTCTTTGGGAAATTGAACTCTACACGGATATATTTTGAAGATCAGCATGAGATGAAGAAGAAGGGTATAAATTATAAGTTGTGAGTCATGGAGATTGCAGATGAGTATGATGGGCACGGTTTTATAGTCCATGCAAAGTAACGAGTTTCATTAGAACATGACAATGGCTGTGTATACCATCCTAAGACAATGGCATGGTTTTACAGTACGCAACCTTTGGAGTGGGTCCCTTAATTGACGGGGCGTCAAACTTTAATTTACGTTATGATGATCAATAAAGTCCCGAAAGAATTGGAGCCAGCGACGGCACTCCTTTATGACCAAATACCACTAGATGTCAAACAGCAGCTTATTTATTTTGATTTGTCTTAATGCACTGCGCAATGCATGGTGCCAGTTACTCACTCCAGACCAAGCACAATTCCAGTGTTAAAGCATTTATGTGGAAAGCCTTTAATTTTGAAATAGGAATTCTTACTTGAGAATCTTTGTTTGAGGACTGAAGATAGGGGGCCAAACCCCAACGGATTACGCAGAGGCTTCCTTGAAATATCCTCCCTTGCTTATTGCCATAGAACTCTCCTAACAAAGTTGTTAGCAACCTTGAATTTCTCAATTTCCAAGCGTAGAGTAGTGTGATTGGGGGTTGGTCCACTATTTTATGTTCAGACTTTAGGTATCAGGGTGTCCATCAAATCTTCTAGTGTTGGAAAAACTGTAACTTCTTAATGTTGACTAATGTGCAAAACATAATTCTAGAGATTTTGAGTGATGAAAACACTTGCTTTTTACATAATAGGAACCAAAAAGAGGGAGGGTCCACAATAAGGTAGTAACAATTATTGGATTTACTCATGCGCTCTCTAGTACAGGTGGGCATTAAATTTCAAAGGGGTTAAAGGATCATAGGGAAAAGCATTTAGTTATAAATTTTGAAGGTATTTCATTTTTATTTTCTAGTTTTATTATTGTAAAAAAAAATGAGGAAATATTATTAACGACGCCTATTTTAGTGCGTTTGATAGTGGGGATGATTAGGCAATCATTGACATGCAAGCATATCTTATCTCAACAACAATTCATGGAACACCGAACAGGCCTGCCTACAAGCTGTAGTAATGCTCAACTCAAAATTCATCCATCGCAAAATAAAAGTTCCCAAAATGATTCGGATATGAAATATTTTGGCCAATTTTGTATAAAAGAATAAAAATAAACGGCACATCAAATCATCCTGTTTAAATTGTACTTTCCGTAGGGGAATCTGAGGTATATTTGTACGGATGAGTCGCTTTCTAAATTTAGCAGATTTTGCGGCTTGCTTTTGAATTAATATTACATTTTCAGTTGGAAAGAAATCTTTTGAGTTCGTGGTGTCTATTCCTTGTACTTCCCTTTTTTCCCCCTTTCTTTATCCTTTTTGACAAAATTCATTTTTAGTTTTCTGAAAATGATCAAAATTTATCCTTCATTTTGAATTAGCATCAGGAATTGAAAAAGAGGCAATACGAGGGCTACATGGGGTGGTTGTTTTGTTGCTCTTATTTTGCTTCCAACTAAGGTCAGGTTATACAGAGTTCAATATCTTGGGTTTTCACATTTATAAGAAGCACTCAGCCAAGAAGCCAATGTTAGGCATCAACCACGTTCAACTGGTTTTGGGTCATGCTGCAGCAATCCCTTAAGTCCTACGTTTTTTAAGCATATTTCCATATTGTGTGTATGTGTGCATGGCATTTTTCCATCAACAGCTACTCCGTACATTATGCTATATGACAATTGGCCTTACCAGCTATATGTGGAACCAGTTCATTAATCTTGGCATCATATTTTGATTTTACACGCCCGGGCTTGCGCGTGTGTAAATATGATTATATGAAGATGGCTAGGAAAGAAGCAAAGCAAATAAACCAAGTGATGACCTTTAGCCACATCAGGAAAGCTGTTGTTACGGCAGTATAGAAAGCAACCACGAGGAAGAATATCCCAGCACGTTGCAGAATCGGAGCGTAATTCGGGTGCCGCAGTGAGATTACCCTCGCCACGAAAGTGGTGGCGAAAGGTATGACCATCGCCTGAGAGAGCAGGATCACTGACAATGGATTCCCCGCATGATGATGACGAAGGCGATTTCAGTGGCAGAAGTCAGGCAGTGGCCGATGATGAGCAGCGGCCAGTCTAACAACTGTACTACGACAGGGTTATCTGCCGCCAGTGGGGGCTGAGGGAGAAGGATTCTTATTCTGGGCACAAATTTGTCCTTTAGTGCGCGGAAATAATTCCTGAAGGCTTCCATTATGGTCCAAAAGAGAGGTTCACCGTGAGAAGTAGGAATGCAAGAGCAACTATTGTCTATTTACAGATGCGAAAAAGAGATTCCGAAAGAATGGGAAACGAGACCATGCACTCGGCTTGATTGCTTTAATTGGTCGACTTCCCTAATCTAAAACTGACACCGTCAAGAGGGAGATGCCGATTCTTTTCTTTCAAGGAATCAGAATAATTTCAATCTCTCTTGGGAGGAGGCTATGATTCAAAATTACCAGAGTCTCAAATTAAGTGGAACTTTTTGGCATCAAACAAAAAGGTCATGAAGAATTTAAATTAAAGGTGGACATCCACTCTTACCAAGGGAACCAACTTGTGAGTATGAGGTTAAAGATGTTTTACCTCCTTACTATGCAACTTTTACCACCTGACTATGGGTAATATTTGTTATTGCAATTTCAACGTTGCCACCAAGGTAATGAGTCTATCACTGAATGTCATGGTGAATATCGTCATGTTGAGTTTTACGATAATTGTCTCTTAACAATGTTGTGGATACCGCGAGGCAACTTGTCTTGAAGTTTTTGAATGGATTAAAATGTGATGTATGAGACGAGATTGGAGCCCAATAAATACTTACGCTTTTGGATACTCATAACTTAGTATTAGTTGCGATTGAATTTGAAAAAGAATAGACAGGATGAGATGTTGAAGAGTTTGAGAAAGCTAAGGTACCAAGAGGACAAGAGCCAATGAAGGAAGAACGAGACTAAAAAAAATCCCAGCAAAAGCATCCCAACTACAACGGCCTATGCAGAGTTTTCCGATTTGTTTGTTCTCCTTGTAGATACTTTATCATTGAGCTACTTCAATCCCCTTCTCATATTATCATATGCACCATTACATCAGCTCTTTGTAGAACTATCTTCCTTGGAGTGTCCACATTTATTGAGGCAACTAGCTTGGCCAAGGTGTGTGCCTTGTGGTTTTCCTCCTTGATTTGATGCAACTCAAATTTCCAAAATTTCTATGCCATTTCTTTTACATTGGCCCTCATTTTTTGCTCCTTTTCTTCAAACTCACCTTGTATTGTTTCACCACCGATTGTAAGTTAAATTGCACGTCAATCCTGTTGACCACTAGGCTTTCTGCTACCCTTTGCCCCCACACTAGGGCTCTGTATTCAACTTCATTGTTGGAAGGATCAAACTTGAGCCTTAAAGCATACTCTAGCTCCTCTTTTCTTGGACTAGTCAATACTATCCTAACACCACCTTTGCCCTACGACGTCAAGCCATCTATGAATACCTCCCATCTCGAGTGGTCTTGTTCTTCTTACAGTTCAACCATAAAATCTGCTAGAGCCTGCCCTTTTAGTTAGTTCTGGGTGCAAATCTGATATCAAATTCTTCTAATTCGACTGCTAGTTTCACTATCCTCCTTGACGTCTCTCCCCTTGTTAGCACTTGCTTCAGTGGGTGTTGTATAGAGAGAGTGATGGGATTTGCTAAAATATAAGGCCTTAACCTTCTCGAAGGTGCCACTATTGTCAATTCCAACTTGCCTATCTCAAGATACTTTTCTGGCCCTTGAAGAATCTTGTTTACATAATAGACCAGTAAATGAATGCTTTTTGATTTTTCTTGATATCAAATTGAACGATAACTCATACAACCTTTCTCCTTCCTCCGGCTTGGCAGAGAGGGGTAACCTTGCCAAATACTATTTCAATCATCGGAAAGCCTCCCTACATAGGTTCGACCACTCAAAACTTTTTGCTTTTCTTGGTAATTGAAGGAACAATGAACTCCTGACACTAATTTAGAAATGAAATGGCTTAGGGCCATGATTTGATTTGCTAATTTCTACACGTACTTCACGCACCTCGATGTTGGCACATCCAGTATGACTTTCACTTTTTTTAGGTTTACTTCTATGCTCAAAATTTTCCCTTTTAAACCAAAAGCACATTTGGTTGGGTTAAGTTTTAACCCATGTCTTATTAGCATTTGAAAAGCCTTTGATAGATCCTCAACTTGCTTCTCCTTATTTTTTTATTTTACCAATATATCATCTATATAAACTTTTATGTTTCTTTTTAATTAATTTCTAAATATTTTGTTCACTTACCTTTGACATGTAGCTGTTGTATTTTTCAGTCTAAAAAACATTACTTTATAATAATATGTGCCAAAAGTACGATAAAACTTGTGTGCTTTTGGTTATCCTTTGCCAACGAGATTCAGTAGCATTGTTGGTAGGTATCTATCAACTCAGCAACTCCGATCCTATCATAGAATCTATCAATTAATCTGTCTTTGGAAGTGGGTAATAATCTTTATGACAAGTTTTATTAAGATCTTTAAAGTTTACACACAATCTTCATTTCCTTCCTAACCTAGGGATTACCATTACTTTGGAAAGCTACTTTGAGAAAAGTATCTCTTCTATGTGCCCTGCTTCTATCAATTTTCTCTCTTTCCCCTTAATCACATTTACCTTTTCTATATTGAACAATCTCAATTTCTACTTCACTAGCCTTCTATCTTTTTCCAAATTCAACTTGTGCTTAGCTATTTGTGGAGAGATCCCCCTTAATTTAGCTGATGTTGTTGTAAATACATCAACATCACGTTCCAAGAAATGTTCCAGTTCTCTTCTTAGAGATTCCAGAGTCCCTGCCCCTGTTCTTGTGACTATCCCTTTTTCTTGGGATGTTTTAATATTAATAACTCCTTCACCAGCTCTATTTGTAGTGTGTCACTTTTTGCAAACGTCCCCTCTTGTTCTTTTCCACTCTCCTCACTATATCTACACAGCATTTTTTAGAAATTGGCTGATCACCCTTCACCATGCCCACCTTATGGCCCATTGAAAATTTGATTGCAAGGTGGTATAATGATGCCACCACTTGAAATTCCTCTAATGTCGATCTCTCCAAAATGACACTGTCTGTGGATGAGATGGTTACTACAAAAAATTGAATCATCTTTGTTTGTGTTATCTAATAACTACACTGCCTCCCCAGTGAGACGAAACAAGGCATGCGCTAGTTCCACGCTTTCACTTTCCAGTTGCATTCTATCGAGCTCTTGGTTGATATGATGTTGATAGTATTCCCCCCGTCGGCTAAGCACCTTGCCACGTCAAAATTGGGTATATCAATTGTGACTACCAAAGCATCATTGTTAATGGTGATTACCCAGTCTAGGTTACTCAGTCTAAAGTAGAGATCGGGGCATTCCCATTGATCATTAAATTTCCTTTTCCTTTTCCTTTCAGCATAGCTAACATTTGAAGATTGCCTTTCCATTCCCACTTAATGTTGCCTAGCTATCATACTGATAAAACCTTTCTTTTGTGGTTTCCTTTTGTCCTCTTTTATCATTTTCTTGTATCTCCTTCCTCATTCTCTCTTCGTTATGCGTGAATTCTTGTAGTTATCCTATCCTTATGAAGGTCTTAATTTGTGCATTCAAATTAGAGCATCCTTTTATAGTATGATTCTACTGTTATCAAAATTACAAAAATTTTTATGCCAAGGATTTTTGGGATGGGTATATGATCTTTTAGGCCATTTCAACATATTTGCATCTTATACAGGGGTTAGGATTTTCTCTTTGCTCACGTTTAGCAGGGTGAACTTATTCATCATGGGTCTCTCCATATTAGTATCCCTATTCATAGTGGTCGTTTATACCTTTTAGTGACTTGAATCGTCCTTTTTCCTCCATTTGTTCTCGCGAGGCCTTTTCCATGTTTATTTATTTTTTTGTCCAAACAAGGGATTTATCATAATCTTTAGCCGACTATTTAGTCAATGACTTCAAAAAATCTCTCTCCTTTAACCTTGGGCGAATGCACTTGCTGGCACCTCTTGCATTGCCGTTCCAATTTTGGAACGGCTTAGCGTTGCCGTTCCAAATATTGGAACGGCTTTGCATTGCTGTTCCAACATTTGGAACGGCTTAGCAGTACCGTTCCAACATTTGGAACGGCTTAGCACTGCCGTTCCAAATATTGGAACGGCTTTATATTGCCGTTCCAAACTCTAATTTTTCAGTTCGGAATAGTATTCATTATTGTTCCAAATCTATTTCAAATTCGAACTTTAGAACGGCTTTAAAAAGCCGTTCCAATTTGGAAATTATGTTGGAACAGATTCTAGAACGGCCTTCTGACTGCCGTTCCAAATTTGACTTAAGACTTTGGAACGACTTTCTATTGCCGTTCCAAATTTCAAATTTCAAAGTTCAAATTTCAAATTTGGAACGGCATTAAATGCCGTTCCAAATCCGTTCCAATGCCCAAGATAAATTTTCTCCTTGCCGTCGCTGTCATCGTCGCGACGATGAGAGCGCGACGGCGTGCCGTCTTCCCCTCGTTGCGACGACGGAGGACGACGACGCATCGTTGTCCTTGCCGTCGCGACGATGGAGGACGACGGTGTGTCCAGAAATTTCTGGAACTGCCGTCCTCCTCCGTCGTCGCGACGATAAGAGCCTGACAGCGCGCCGTCCTCCCCCCGTTGCGACGCCAATGGCAACGCCGAGTCCTTTTTCGATTTGGAACGGTATTTTTCCACTTAACGTTCCAAATCCGTTCCAAAATGTTTAATATATCTCCAAACAGACCCTCATTTTCATTCAATTCAGAAATTTCAACGTCCCAAAATTCTCTCTAACTTGCCAAACCGTGAAAATCGTCAAGTCATCAAAGCCGAATCTTGCTAATATTTGGTTCATGGTAAGCTAGTATTCTATATACACTACATTTCAAGGTACTATTCTTTCTTATTTTCAGAAATTTGGTTGAGTCTTAAATAGCATTTTCTCAATAATGTACTTGGTTTATGTTTGAGCTAAATTTCATCAAACAAGTGTTGTTATTGTCCATGGTGAATGAAATGCTTAATTGTGCTTTAATGTAATAGCAAAAACTTTGCTACATAAATTATGCATGATAAGTGTTTGATGAAATGTCTAAATGAAATTCAATTTATTTTTATACCAAATAACATAAAAGAATAGTAGTGGATAATGATATGTATATATTGAGACACTTTACAGTTGATTTGAAGCACATGTGCGTTGAATGTGTTCTCATTGTGCAGCCTTCCGAATTTGTTTGATGTTAACATGTTAAACTATGCCAAATAGCATTTCAACTTCAATGTTGGCTAGTTGTATCTATCGTATTTGACATAATTTAGATGGTTATATTTTATACACTACTAATTCACAGTGAATGTTGTAATCCAATGCCCAACAAGAAAACACTGTTATGGAAGCAAAAACTACTTCAAACAGAAGAAAAACTGCTTATGGCTGAGGAGAAATGGAAGAGTGTGGAGGAGAGGTTTGAGTAAAATGAAGCACAATTAAATCAATTATTGAATTGGATTAACGCAAACTACCCTCAAGCTTTCACTCCCGGTAAGCCATCCCGGTCCCCGAATCAAGATGCAAATGATGATGATGATGATGAGAAGCTTGACTAATGTACCATGTCAATTAGAATTTTGAATCTTCCTCCTTATGTCATGTTATTGTTACAATACATTGTATATTTTTTGATTGAATAGTTTGAATTTTATTTTGTAGTAATGGGATAATATAATGGTTGTATGCTTTTATATTTTAGTTGATGCAAAAGTAGAGATGAAAAGTATTTTTTACAATTATTGCCAAAGAATTTTTGCCAAAAAATACAAAATTCAATTTGAATCTACGTCCAAAACGATCCTTCTCAATTATTATACATTTGTAAAAAATGCATTCTAAAGCCATTCCAAAATAGCTGTACCAAAGCCATTCTAAAATGAATTGTGCTAAACAGAACCGTTCCAAAGTGGTTCCAAAATGAACTGTGCCAAAGCTGTACCAAAAATAACAGTACCAAAGTCGTTCTAAAATAAATCGTGCCAAAACCGTTCCAAAATTCCGTATCAAAACCGTCCCTAAACCGTTCCAATAAAAAACCGTTCCAAATTTCCGTCCCGAATCCGATCCAATGCAGATCCAATTACTGTGGCCTACGTATGTATTTGGAATGGCTTATTGTAACAGTGCCAAATTTGGAACGGCATTTAAAAAGCCGTTCCAAATTTTTGGAACGGGTTTAAAAAGCCGTTCCATATTTTTGGAACGTGCCGTTTTGGAACGGAAAAAATACCCTTCCAAAATTGTTCCAAATTAAATTTGGAACGGCATTTACAGTGAAGCTGTGCCAAAAAACCGTGCCAAAAAGCTAGATTTCTAGTAGTGCTATGATATTCATATATATGGCATAGGCTTGTGTTTCTTGCACTCCTTTTCCCTCTCCCATTTTTTTTGCCTGGAAATAATCAAAATTCAAAATATCTATAGATTGAAATGGAGCCAATATTAGGGGTACACTGTGTGGTTGCCCCCTCCCATTTTACTCGCAATTGATGTCAATCTACGTGACATTCAAGACATTTCCTTTTCAGATACTCAAAGTTATCCATCCCCCGAACCAATCAATATGCGTCTCCATTCACCTGATCACCTTCAATTTTGATGGTTAAGGTACATACAGCATTACTTTCTATTTTTATAACCCATGCCTACTCGTGCATAGTCCTTATATTGGCTACCGCAGGAACATTATGAGTCCCTAACATTATCAAAAGCGTTTACTTGTCTTAATTCCCTATTGCGGTAAATATAGGATTGTACCTGCAAGGTCCTAGAGCAGGGCACCCCACGCCCCACCTCATGTCCGGGGCATGCCAAGTATGGTCCTCGGTAATTGCATAAGGTGGTCGAGTACTATTTCACAAAATCAAAACGCACGTGAACAATGACTACTTCGTACATTACTATGCAATTGGCAATTGGTGCGCGCACACGGAACTACAACACTGAACACAAGAATCCCAAAGTCCTGGCGGATTATACTCACACACAAACACACATATATGGAAACCGCATGCTTATATGGACCGGAAACATATATAAAACCAGCCTGCTGCTAGCTAGCTAGCTAGTTGGCTATATATGAAGTAAATGGATTAATCACTTTCGGACTTCATCTTAAATATATATATATACACACACACACACACACACTCTCCATGACGTGCATATATATATATATATATATTGATATGTTTATATGAAAATGGCAAGAAAAGAAGCAAAGCAGATAAGCCAGGAAACAATCTTCAGCCAGAAGGGGAGAACCATTGTTATGGCTATGTAAAAAGCTATAACCACGAAGAAAATCGCCGCACGCAGCAGAAGGCAGGCGTTATTCGGGTGCCTCCGCGAGATTATCTTCGCCACGAAGGTGATGGCGAAAGCCATCACCATCGTCATCGAAAGCAGGACTGCTGACGCATGACGGCGGCGATCATCTCCACATCCCACCCGCAAACACTGGAACGCAATCCCAGTGGCAGAAGTCATGCAGTAGCCTATGATGAGGGGCGGCCAGTCCAACTGCTGTAGTGCTGCAGGATTATCCGCTGCTTGTTCCGCCGGCGGTGTCTGAGGAAGAAGCAGGCTTAAAATGGTCTGAAATCTGTCCTTGAATGCCCGTAAGCGATTTGCAATGCCTTCCATTGTTGAAGATATATGGACCACTCAACGAAGGGAGGAGCTCTATAGATTGCAGCGCAAGCAATCGTACGGTTTGAGGAGGTGGAGGAGGAGGTATCATATGTACAGTTCATGCTTCGGCTCTTAGCTTATATTGTTGTCTGAACAACAATCACGCAGGCACACACACACTGACTTCTCTTTATTTATTCTTGTCGTGTTACATAGTCGGCAATCTTTTCCGTTTTTTTTGCGGTGTAATATATAAAGTATTAATACCAAGTTTTTATTAACCTACACGATTCGACGGTTAACGACGAAAATTTTTTGTCTAGGGAGCCTTAACTAGGTCAAATATTGTGTGGACTTTAGAAACGTTTGTCCGTGGAACTGCCACAGAAAAAGACAATCAGGTCTGCTAGATTTGGACGGTCATATGTGGGCCCAAACACTTTCAGGGCCTGCTAAGGGCCCAACTTGGCGATCTATTAGGGTTTAACGTTATTTACTTAGCCTAAATTCAGTCGACACACACACTGAAAATTTGAGTGTTGCATGTAAATCTTAATCCCATGTGATTCATTTCAAGCTCAACATCACTTTCTATTGTAGTTATATTTTTTTTGTATTATTATAGAGAAAAAAAAGGCAGAGGTTTCATTGGTTTAAATGGGGATTTATTATGCAATGTCCAAATACGAGTCCTTGGGGAAAATATTTTGGGTGTTAAGTGTGAACTGCGAGAAGACGTGGATCCGCACGATGCTGATGGTGTGGTGGCGGCAGCCAATGATCTAACAACGGTGAGTGGACAGCTGACCCACATCAAAGTGGGTAGGTCCAAACCCTTTTGGGATTGGGTTCATTCAACCCGGAAAGTTTAATTTCACTGGGGCATACAAGCGTGTGAAACTTCCTGGTTCAAACTTTTTTTTATTCACTCTATTAATTAATAGCCATTGGGTTATCACTTGGTTAGAGATTTTGTTATACTCTAGAATATTTACTGTTCTGAAGTTGTCTGACAATGCGTTTTTTAGTATTCTAGAATAAAGGGTAACCTTCTCTAGGGGCCTCGATCCTTGTCCTCTTCTTCATTTCCTCTATTTGTTGATTTAATTCAACTATCTTCTTTTCCAACGTCTTGGACACTATATTTTCTCCTCCCCTTTCACTTATTCTCTTCTCCCTTCTTCTGCTTTCACCAGTATGATCAAAGTAATGGCTATGCCCCCTGCCTCCTAGCGTGGATTCTCGCTGCCTCTGTTGGGTGGCTTCCACCGCTGTACTCACTATCTCATTTTACTGGTCTATTGGAATTTGCACCAACCTTTTCACAGGGGCCTGCTGTGGGTCTTCAAAATGCAATGCTCTTACCGCGGGAGGCCAGGAAAACGAAGGTAATCCGGCCTCCACCATCCTCCTACTCCCTCTTCCTCGATATGATCATCCTACCTCCGTCATATTTTTCGCAAACGGTGCAAACTTGTTGTGACCCAAGAACATTTCTCAATGATATCTCTTATTTTTTTTCCTGTTCACATACAGGCCCTCTTTCCTATTGTAATTCCCCTTTTATATGTTACTACACTGCTGATATACAGTGGTTTTTCTATTCCCCTCCTATGGTTGCATGTGGCCATGCTTGTAAGTGCAGAGCCCATGTCCCTGTACTAGTAACCGTCCGAATGAGTCTGATTCTCCGTTGCTCCACTTTTTGTTCTTATGCTCTTTTGTGGCTATGCCAGGAAGAATTCAATCAGATGTCTAAAATCACTCACAAAATCGAATTCTGTTGCTCTTCCCCTATGCAAGGATAGGTTTTGCGTAGCTTTCAGCCTTTTCACAATATACGAAATTATATTGATTGAAAACTTATTATATAACAATAATCTAAAGTGTTCCTACCCTTTGGTGCCCAAGCATCGACTTTCATGACTCGTGAACATTATTTGCAGAAAAATATTATAATCAGTGTCTTGAAACGTGCCTCGAAAAAGGTGTCTCCGTATCCAGAGACACTAAGTTCTGAACATTCAAAGGCCATAGCCACAAGTTCCCGCACAACAGGCGTACATCACAATTACGACTTCACGTATCCAGCATTCGTCCCACTCAAGTGGTAATGAGCAGCTATGATCGTGCGTGCATCTCGAAATAGGAAATTAAGTGAGAAATACTCTGCCAAGAAACAGAATCAACAATAATATTGAATTACCAGATCACTAGCATTATCCAAATACATCTGAACCACTGCTTCCGAAAACGCCGCCGTTCTGGAGGTACAGCAATATTCCGTTCGAGGGTCTTAACAAGAAATTCTGATGGATTTGTTCATGGTGTTAATTAGGCGAGAACTCCGATTTGGGGCAACATTTTATTTCAATGCAAAACATGATTTCCTGATTTGTTTGTTCAACACATACAACAGACGACAGTTTATCCATTGTGGTTCCCAAATGAAAAATGGTAAGTATCGGGCTTTTTTAGCAATATTCTTGCTCTCCGCTTTTGTTATTGTGAAGTGTTATCAACGATAATGTTATCTGGCAATCAGGACATGCTTGCAGTACTGACTGCCGACTTGCTAAATTAATCACGTCACAAATATATTCAGAATTGATTCCGACTTGATTCAGGAGAGTCTGTGATGTTCATATATATGGCATAGGCTTGTGTTTCTTGCACTGCTTTTCCCTCTCCTTCTTATTTTGCCTGGAAATAATCAAAATTCAAAATATCTATAGATTGAAATGGAGCCAATATTAGGGGTAGACTGTGTGGTTGCCCCCTCCCATTTTGCTCGCAATTGATGTTAATCTACGTTACATTCAAGACATTTCCTTTTCAGATACTCAAAGTTATCCATCCTCTGAACCAATCAATATGCGTCTCCATTCACCTGATCACCTTCAATTTTGATGGTTAAGGTATATACGGCATTACTTTCTCTATTTATAGCCCATGCCTACTCGTGCATAGTCCTTATATTGGCTACCACAGGAACATTATGAGTCCCTAACATTATCAAAAGCATTTACTTGTCTTAATTCCCTATTGCGGTAAATATAGGATTGTATCTGCAAGGTCCTAGAGCAGGGCACCCCACGCCCCACCTCCCGTCTGGGGCATGCCAAGTATGGTCCTCGGTAATTGCATAAGGTGGTCGAGTACTATTTCACAAAATCAAAACGCACATCAACAACTGACTACTTCGTGTATTACTATGCAATTGGCAATTGGTGCGCACACACGGCACTACAACACTGAACACAAGAATCCCAAAGTCCTGGCGGATTATACTCACACACAAACACACATATATGGAAACTGTATGCTTATATAGACTGGAAACATATATAAAACCAGCCTTTATTTCAGTAAAGCAGCCTGTTGCTAGCTAGCTAGCTAATTGGCTATATATGAAGTAAATGGATTAATCACTTCCGGACTTCATCTTAAATATATATATATATATACACACACACTCTCTCTCCATGACGTGCATATATATATATATATATTTGTATGTATGTATGTATGTTTATATGAAGATGGCAAGAAAAGAAGCAAAGCAGATAAGCCAGGAAACAATCTTCAGCCAGAAGGCGAGAACCATTGTTATGGCTATGTAAAAAGCTATAACCACGAAGAAAATCGCCGCACGCAGCAGAAGGCAGGCGAGATTTGGGTGCCTCCGCGAGATTATCTTCGCCACGAAGGTGATGGCGAAAGCCATCACCATCGTCATTGAAAGCAGGACTGCCGACGCATAACGGTGGCGATCATCTCCACATCCAACACATAAAGACTGGAACGCAATCCCAATGGTAGAAGTCCAGTAGCCTATGATGAGGGGCGGCCAGTCCAACTGCTGTAGTGCTGCAGGATTATCCGCTGCTTGTTCCGCCGGCGGTGTCTGAGGAAGAAGCAGGCTTAAAATGGTCTGAAATCTGTCCTTGAATGCCCGTAAGCGATTTGCAATGCCTTCCATTGTTGAAGATATATGGACCACTCAACGAAGGGAGGAGCTCTTTAGATTGCAGCGCAAGCAATCGTACGGTATAAAAAATGGACAGCCGACCTTGGTTAATCATTTGCTGCAATATCAAAAGGACCTTTTTGCTTGAAATATTACCTATGTCACCAGAGATTGAATACCCTTTTGTGCCAAACATTGGCAATGTTTGCTTACGTTTTAGAGTGTGTTTTTAGATATATATATTTTTTAAATTATGTAAAATTAAAAGAGATATATAAATTTTAAAAAATATGAAGACTATAATATGTGTTTTTTGATAAGAAAAATGAAACCAACATATCAATTAATTTTTTAGTCTTCCCACAAGGAGAAAAGTTTTAAAAATAATTAGTTTTCGATTGGATGGATGCCTTTTTCAGAAAAAAATTATTTGTGAGATTAAAATTAAAAAAGTGGAATAAAAATTTCTTTAAAACGTAGGATTTAGAAGTGATATATTTTTTTGTGTGAATAGATAATATTTAAAAAATAAAAGATAATGATTACATTGATGTGAAAAATAATTATTTGTCAAGAAACATATTGATGTGACATGTATATATTAAAAATATTTGTATGAATATAAATATATTGTAATGAATTAAATGTATTAATAGTGTGATTGCTTAATTAAATTAAAAGTGATAATGTTATTTAGTGTGCTCCGGAGATTATGAGAATTGATAATATTATTATGCTAAATTACTATTAATGTTTTCTTACTTCATTTAAATTATTTTGTTAAATTTCTTTTATCCTTCCAACAATGTGGTTGATACTACTATTATTATTATCATTATCATCATTATTAAGTCAATGTTACTAGTTTTAATTATATTTATTAACAATTAGAACTATTGATAAATATAAGTAATAATATATTTACTAGTAAGCAATCCTTTGCTCATAATTATTTATGAAAGTATGAAATTTATAATTTATATTAATTAAAATTGGTATTATTTTTCATACTTTTCATAATAATTAATAATAATTATTTATTTACTAATAATTTTGTACATTTATAATCATCATCGTCATCGTCATCATTATGACTCTAGATATTGTTAATTTTAACATAATTATTGCTTTTATAATATTATTAGAGATAATTATTTTCATTATTTCTTAATAATATTATAATTCACTCTATTTTTGAATTGTATATTATAGTTTTAAAATATGTCCATTGTAATTGTTTGATAAAGTCACAATTTTTATTATTACTCTTTTAGTTATTAATGTTATCATTATTATAATTATTTATAATTTAATAATGATAAAATAATTTTATTATGATATTTAATATTATGTTTGTAATATTGTTAATAATTTTTCAATATTGCACTAGTTGTTATGGCAATGTTTGTTTTAATTTTTTCACCTCAAAATCACACACTATAATTGTTATGTATTTTAAATTCTCTCTCTCTTTCTCTCTCTCAAAACAAAATGCACCTAAACACACACACACACACCTAAAAACTAAAACAAAAACAAAAAATAACCTATAGTTTTATTATTATTAAGAAATTTATAAAATGCTTTTTAATGTTTCCTTCTTATGCACACACACAAACACACATCTCTCTCTCTCTCTCTCTCTATATATATATATCCATCTTTCCACAAGAAAAGCTTTGTCTGCTCGTTAACACCCAAAATGGCCAGAAACTCAAACTCTCAATCACCATCAATAAAAAAACTTCAACCAAAAACAAAGAAATTGACACCATTATTGTGTAATATATCTTTGTAAATAAAACAGGAAGAAGGAGCTGATTTAGAGAGAAAAATGGGAAGAAGGCGTGGCTTTGTCAAGGAGGAGAGAGAAGGAAGTTTTGCCATCGAAGAGGGGAAATGAAAGGAGAGAGAAAAAAGTGAAATGAGAAAGAAAACGATAAAAAGTGCATCTGTGAAAATTTTTTGAAAAAAATTACCAAACTTTCCATATTTTCCAAAGAATAATCTCAACGAAATAAGAAACATGACATGAAACCCAATCCAATGTACAGTTTAATCTCTGCTGCCTTGGCTTCATGCTGTGACTAAACAGTGATGCCTTCGTTTCTTTCTTAGAAGAATTTTTTGTGGCGCAATAAATTAATAATCATGTGCCAAGGGGGACGTGACATATCCATGCTATATTATATTATTAAGTGTTTATCTATAATTTAGTTACACATTATAAATTTATAATACTATTCTTAATAAGTAAATTTATGGTATAACCTTTAACTAGAGGGATCAAGCATGGTTACCATACTTAGACTATATTTTTGAAATAAAAATTTTTATTATACAATATGAAATTATATAATTGCTCTTATGTTGGATTTTTTTAAAAAAATTTTCTATCATTTTCATTCTCACATTCTATGTAACTTCTTATCTTTATATATATTATCTCTCAAAATTTTCTCTTTTCAATTTTGTCCATTGTGCAATTTTTATTTTAATTATTATTATTATCTTTAATACTAAATAATTGTACTTTTATTATGTTAAATATAATAATTGTATAATTTATAAAAAAAAATTACACACGCATTGACTATGTAATTTTACTAGTTCAAATAAATGTCTTGCTTTTTAAAATTTGGAAATCTGATTTGGGGCTAACTTGCTCAGGAAGTAATAAGACTACTAACGCTATGTTTGGTTTCGAGACGAAAAGAAATGTTAGGAGAAGGAAAAGTAACTTCAAGAAATTCAAAATGTTATATCTTGTTTGGTTGAAGGGAATATTTAGTGAGGAAAGAAAAATTTTCATTTAAAAATAAAATAAAAATTTAAAATTAATTTTTTTTATTATTTGAGAAAACACAAATAAGGAAATTCGATAGAAAAAAAAAAGGTGAAAAATTTTTAGAGTAAGTAAATTAAATTAGCTTTTTGTTTAATTTTCCTCATCATTTTGTAATGAAAAAAGTTTTTGCCTCATTGTACTAGTTTTCTTTCTTTTTTTTTTAAAGATTTTCTTTATAAACGAAATAAGTAGAAATATTTTTCTTGACATTTTCTTTTGTTTTCTTTTTTTCTTTAAATTCCAAAAACCAAACATAGAGTAAAAGTTGAAATATGATCATCTTTGGATAGAATTGGAGACAGTATTGGGCTACATTAATGTCAAGTTACATAATATTCCAAATCTGGCCCCTATGAAACCAACCAACTTGGGTCTCCATTCTTGAATATGTAGGCATCAATCACCTTCAATTTTAATGATTTTTGTGCGTCTATACTTAAAAAAATATTTTATAGATATGTACGTACGCGCGCGCACACACACACATATTTACGTGTAAATTGATATCTATTTTGTGGTGGTATACAAGCCCACTGTTTAAAGCATTTTCTTGTCTTAATTCCACACTCATGCAATTTGTGCTATGTACAGATAAATTATATTTTAAAATTTTATTAAATTAAACATTGTTTTCAACCAAATTATCGTGTGAAAAAATAAAAAATAATTAAATTCGTGATTGTATTTACTATATACAAAGACATACATGTTGCATAGAAAATAATCGTGGCAATTACCCTATCCTTCCATGATGTTTAAGTTAAATATAGATACTTCTTCTTATATTTTACAATTATAGTGAACTTCCCAAAATCTTACAAAAATTAATAAAATTACCGAAATGCTTTGAATCGAAAGGACTAAAGTGTAATAAAAATAATTACACTGTCCTCTCTTAAGATTAAAAGTATGTAACGTGATCCCCCTTAGGTATGAAAAATTATAAAGGCTTCACTTGTGTTGACCATATTTACCAAATTTTGACAAAAATTGATGAAAAGAGTGAAATACTCATAATCTGAAAGGTGAAAATGTAATAAAAAATTAAAATTTAAAAATTGTGAAATGACACTTTTGCCCCTTTAGTTATATGTTTTATATTTTTATGGTTTACATGTCAAAACTATAAATATTTATTTTTATATTCTTTTATAAAACTTATTTTTAAATAGTTTATATATTTCAAAAAATATATTAAAAAATCTTAATTGGAAGATATTCTAAATTAATATTTTCTAAATTTTATTAAATTTAAAATTTTATTTTGCGACATATAAATCTTAAATATATGTTTTTATCATTGAAATAATATATTTGGAATAAGTAACAAATTTTGAATTTTTATTTTTTATAAAAAATAAAACTTTATTTTTCGTTTTTAGGAAGTTTTAAATTTATTTTTATGAGTTAGAAAATAATTTTTTTGCTCTTTTAAAATAATTCTTAAAATTATTTTTCTATTTTAATTATAAATTAGAATTATTTTACCATGTGAAGATGAATGTTAGAGCTATTTCTTTTTTATAAAAAGTTTAAAATATATAAAAATTTTGAAAGTAAAAAATTATTTTAAAAAATATAAATTATAAATATAGAAATATTTATGTTTTAATTTATTGTCTAAAGATCTTAGAAAATTTATTTTCCACTTTATAAACTTTAAATTTGAAAATATAAATTTTAAATTTCAAATTTTTCTAAAAGGTTGAAGATAAGAGCTCATATTTTCTAAAAATATAAAATTCAAATTTTATAATATTTTTTAACAATATTATCAAAAAAATATAATAAATATATTTTATAAAATTATAATAAGATAATTATAGTATCCTTCATTGAGGTTTGGGTTTTTTATATGGCATCTTCTCAGAAAAATTTCCTCAACTATCTCTAAAATTAATGTAGGATAAAATTGAATTTTAGCATGATTTTTTTGCCGACATCATCATTTTCTGACCGCCTACTTGTTGGAAGTTCTAAATTGTTGGCCGGATAAGTAATTTAGGGGAGATCACTGTAATTGCTCTTACTTGAGGGGAGGTCACTGTATACCCTAACCTTAAAGAAGGGTGGTGTAATTCTCCAAAACAATACCTATGGTTTACATATCTTCTAAGAATACATTTATAAATTAAAATGAAATATAATTTAATTTTTTTAGAAAATTAATTACTAATATTCAAAGCAAACGAATTTCACAGCGCGATAATATCAATGAAACTTAATTTTTAGTAAGAATATATTATAGTAATCAAGACATATCATAATAAATATTTACATTATTATTCAAGTTGTGGACAATGAATTAGAGATTTTTTTTTCCCAATACCTTCTATCAGTCAGCAAAGTGCAAAAACGCACTAACTGTATTGATTTATTAATTAATTATATTATTATAAATAAGTTTTAAAGCCAGTTTTGTTTGTTTTGCAATTCTATACTTTTAAAAACATACATTCAATTATTACTTTTCGTTTTTTTATTTCCTTATCTCTCTTACTTTTATACAATTATTAAGGCAAAAACACTTAAAAATAAGTATGAAAATTTAAAAACAAACAAAGCTATGATTTTGACAAAATTAAAACTCTTAAGAGGATATTGTAAATGTTAAGTCAAAAAAATGGCTACATAGACAAAATAATGAATTATTTAATATCTTTTTATTATGTCTGTAATTGTATATAACATTATATACTCATATAAGTACACTTTAAAATTTACTATTCATTGTGCACAAAATTTAGGAGCTTGGATTATTAATCAACTAAATATTTAATGAAATATATATAAAGGTGGAAATAAAGTTTCCATGATAAATACATGTATAATATCATTTGATTAGGTATTTTAGTGCTGAAAAGGTTTGGAATGAAAGATTGATCTGATATCTCAGATTAAATTTTAAACATGTTTATTTAGGAAATGATCTATTTATTAATAACATCGATGAACAATTTTTAATTACTTACACTTCCCAAATAAATATATTAATATATATAACTGTCTAAAATTGAGGGTAAATAGAAATTTTTAATGAAAAAACAACGTACATTCAAAAATCCTAGAGTGAGTAGGTCGTATAGATAATGTACTGAGAAGATAAAAATATAAAATTGAATAGATAAAGATAAAACTTGCATAAATATAAAAACAAATGGCTTATATTCTGAAAGTTAAGCCAATTATCGTAATTCATAATTGTCTTAACTGAATCAAGAAAATCATGAATTAAGATGGTTTAAAAACGCGAACTTTTTATAGACAGATTTTTCAAATATGCGAATCATTTGATTAGCTCAAATTTTAATATTAACCCAAACTTTTTATATACAGAGTTTCCATGTTTGAGAATCGTTTCATTAACTTAAATTGTGGAATTAGTATTGATTTTTGCTAACATTTTCCAATTTTAAGATTAAATTGTCTAATTGTTGGGAAATTGCAGGGAAGAGACAAGGCAAAATAGCAATATATATAAAAGTAAATTCAACAAAATTAAGGCTTTATTTTAATACTTTTTATTGTCAAAAACGTTGCAAAGAGTTTATGTTTGTTTTCAATTTTTTCATTTAAAAACACACATTATAATTATTATATTTTTTAAATTTTATTTCTATCTCTTTCTTACTTTTACACGCTTTCCAAAAAATACACATGAAAACACAAAATAAAATAAAATAAAATCAAAACAAACATAACCAAGTTTGGGGTGATATTATGGAAATTGGCAGCTTTCGAAACAACATTTGTTGAAATAATATTACTTAAAAGTAAATTAACTGTTACTTTTGGATTGTGGTGTATTTTGTACTTTTATCACTTTCATTAATTATATATACGCAGATATATAATAGAAAATAAATTACTATTTTTTATCAATTATTAATTTCTTTATAACAAAATTATTTCAAATAATATTATAGTTTTTATTGGATTCTTTAGAAGCTAACCAAGTAATGTTCGCATTATTAAAATTTTTATTAAGGCATTAAATAAATAAAAAGAAAATGAAAATTACCAAATAGTAAGAGTTCACTTTTAAAATACATCACTGACAAATTTCTAACATGATTACAGTGAGTCAATGTGTCTAGGCAGAAGCTAGTGAATCTGTAAAATTACACCATTCAACATAGCACCATGGAACCTCATTTTCTTTCCCCGCTCCTCAGTATATGAGAGGATGAAAAAAGAGACTACATTCTAAGTGGCTTTAACTTAGTCATTCCATTGATAATATCATGATTTTCAAAGAGAAATTAGAACCACTGAATTTTGTATGATTTTAATGGTGTATCTTGGCCATTGATTTCAATTTGATGGTCAAATTTAATTGCCTATAAATAGACACCTCATTTGGCATCGAAGAGATATACGATTATCCCTAACACACAACATACTAGCAACACTGATATATACATTGTTTAGTATACTCTTTAAAGTTATTAAGTGTATTTTGTAGACCACATTTGTGGGTGTTTTGAGGGTATCGAGTATATTTGAAGTGTGAGTCCGAGTGACTAATTGCTTGTAATTGTTATTTTACTAGTGAAACATTTGATCCTTCTTCGCCCATGTATGTAGTTTTTTAAAGTAAATTATATAAATTTATGTGCCTTATCTTCTTCTTCTCTTGCCTTCTCATTTTTGTTGCTATCATTTGCATAGCAACTATCCTGATCCTTAGCAAATTGGTATTAAAGCCAATTTCGAAAATTCAATAGTTGGTTTAAAATAGCAACAAGGTTTCAGATTAAAAAATTCGACAGTGATTCAAGCTTTGCCATTTGGTAAATGAAGATGTACGACATCTTGGTTCAACATGGGTGTCATAAGGCGATTCTTGGCAAGGAAAAGATGTCTCCATGATTTATAGAGGAACAAAACACTGATTTCGAGAGAAGTTTATGTCAATGACTCAGTTATGTTTGTCCAAGCAAGTCTTAGAAGAAATTGTCAAAGAGAAGACCGTTGCTGACTTGTAAGTCAAACTTGAGTCACTATACATGGAGAAATCCCACACTAGCAAGCTCTATAAGAAGCTTTAGTTTTAGAATTTGCAAATGAAGGAACATCCATTAAAACCTACATTGACACTTTTACTTCCATTATTTTGGATTTAGAAAATGTTGATATTAACATTGATGATGAAGATCAAGCCTGAAATTGTTGTGTTCCTTGCCCTTCTCATACTTACACTTTTGAGAAACACCTATTTATGGCAAGCCAAAAGTACCTTGAGAAGATGTTAAATCTGTACCCTAGTTCAAAGATTTAATAGACAATGAGTTGTCATGAGGTAACAGCAGTGGTAAAAGTGATAATCGAGCAGAGGGATTAGTTACAAAGGGAAGAACAAAAGAGAAGGGTTTGAGTAGTAATAGGTTAAGGTCAAAGTATAAGTCAAAATACAAAAGTTTGACTTGTAACTATTTCCATAAAAGGGGGTTCATAAAGGATGACTATTTTAAGCTGAAAAAGAAAATAGTTTTTGGATGATAAGTCACATAAATCTGTTGAAGCTAGCATTGTTGCAAATGAGTTTGAAATGGATCTTCTTTTAGCTTCTGTTGATACAAAGTATCGGTCTAAAGATGAATAGATTATTGACTTTGGATGTTCCTTTCATATGTGTCCCAAGTGGGACTGGTTTTCAACATATGAACTTATTGCAAGTAGAGTTGTACTAATGGGCAATAATGCTACTTGTAAAGTTATTATCAAATGATCAATCTAATTTAAGACACATGATAGTATAGTATGAACATTGATAGATGTTCATCATGTTCCTGAGTAAAAGAAGAATCTTATCTCTTTAGCCACCCTTGATGCAAATAGGTGTAGGTATTCAGCTAAAGGTAGAGTTTTGAAGGTGACTAAAGATACTTTGGTAGTAATGAAAGCTACGAAATCTAGAAACTTGTATGTATTTAAAGGATTCACTGTTACGGGTGGTGTTGCTATGTCTATTTCAATTTCTGATTTTGATGTCACTAAATTATGGCATATAAAGTTGGGTCACATAAGTGAAAGAGGGATAGTAGGGATGGCATTGTTAAGTAAGAGAGGTTTATCGTGTGGACAAAGTATGAGAAAGATGGAGTCTTGTGAGCACCGTGTCTTCTGAAAGTAAAGGCATACAAAGTTTAGCTCAACTATTCACAGGACTAAAGGTAGCCTAGATTACATGCATTTAGATCTTTAAGGTCCTTCTTGTGTTCCTTCTAGAGGTGGTTCTAGATATATACTAACTTTGATTGATAATTTTTCAAAAAAAGTTAAGGTTTACATTTTGAAGCACAAGAACCAAGTTTTCCATACTTTTAAATAGTGGAAGACTTTGATTGAAAATTAGATTGGAAAGCAAATTAAACGGCTTAGAACAAATAATGGTTCAGAATTTTGTAGTGGTGAATTCAACCAATTCTGCAAAAATGAGGGTATAGTTCAACATTAGACGACTATGCACACCCCTTAACAAAATGGTGTTGCAGAGCGGATGAATAGGACCAACACTGAGAAAGCACGGTGTTTAATTTCAAATGCAATTTTGCAAAAGAATTTTTGGGTAGAAGCTGCATCCATGGCATGCTACTTAGTAAATCAATCTCTATCAATTCCAATTGATTGCAAGACTCTTGAAGAAATATGGTCTAGTAACCCCGCTGACTATCCTAATTTAAAAATATTCGGTTGTCTTGCTTACTTGCATGCGAATGATGGTAAATTGGAGTCACGTGCCGAGAGATGTATTTTTCTTGGTTTCCATCTAGTGTAAAAAGTTACAAGTTGTGGCACCCTGAAGCAAATAAAACTATCATTAGCATAGATAATACTTTTGATGAGCTGTCAATATTAGATCCAAAGTCAAAATCCTTTGTCTCTTGTAAAGCTGATGCAATGGAAGACACTTCAGGAAAACTGAATATAGAGGTAACTAGTTCTTCCATTCTATCCAATAATTCTTTACAAACTTCTTTACCAGAGCTTGCATCTAGTTCAAGTGAGCAAATACCTCAAGAAATTTCTTGTAGGATAGCAAAGAGAAAAGATAAAAAAGAAATTAGAAGGCCATCCAGATATGTAGATTATGCAACACTAGTGTCTTATACCTTATCAGCAGCAAATAAAATCAATACTTCTAGGGTCAATTCTAATAATTGGTTAGTGGGTATGCAAGAAGAAATGGAGTTTTAAACAAGAACAACACTTGGGGTTTAGTCAAGCTTCTAAAAGGAAAAACCATTATTGGTTGTAAACAGGTCTTCTAGAAGAAATAGTCCTCTCTAGAATCTGATGATGCTAAGTATAAAGCTAGCATGGTTGCTGATGGATACAATCAGACACTCGGGTAGATTTTAATGATGTTTTCTTTCTTGTGGTAAAATTAAGAGTGCAACATGAGACGAGCCAACTCACGTGTCCCGCAAGCTAGCTTGATTAAAGTTCGATTTAAAGTCGACATTACTCCAACTCAAGCTCAAGTAATGTTGAATGGGTCTCTGAGATCCTTTCAATGACCTATGTTGTGTTAAGAGGGTATCTATCTAATCCGATCAATTGTGTAAAGCCTGTGATAGTAATGGAATTGGGGAAAGTATACAGAAAAAAAACAATTCTTTTCTATTTTATTAGATTAGTACTAGTTAAATTAGTATTAGTTAGTGCGGCTCATGAGCCTTTTTTATTTTTTATTATTTATATTTTTTATTTTTTATAAATAATAATTTATTAATATATATTTAAATGATACATTTAATTAGTGGCAATATGTTAATTTACAATAATTATTTTATATATGACTTTATCTACATGTATATACAATGTTTTAAAGTTTAGTTTGAATAAATATAATTTAAAATTTTAAAAAATAAAATTCTTTATAAATTTTTAAAAATATTCAAAATTTACTTTTGTTTTTAAAAAATGGTAAGAAAGTATATTAAAATTGTAAAGATTCTAAATGAAATTTGGATCTTGCATATTAATATAATTGTGCATCTTTTATTAACATTTTAGTGTATAATAATTTTCTTCATAAATAAATAAGATGTGAGATTTTAATTTTTATGTGTGTTTTAGAATTAAAAATTTATAGAATTTTCATTTAAAATTTGAAATGTTCTTAATATTTTATAAACATATATAAAATGATAAATAATTTAAATAAACTATAAATATTATAAATTAATACACTTTTACATCTTTAGTATTATTTTACCATATAGTAATTGTTAAACATATACAATATGCTAAATTTTAATTTTGATGCATGCTTTTTGTTTTATATTTTATGAAATTTGAGGTAAAAAAATGGAGCACTTTTAAATTTTTAATTCATATGCATGACTATGATATCATTATAGCTCACCCTATCAAATGATACAATTAAAATATTTTAATATTTTTAATTAAAATAAAAAATAAATATAACTTAATGAAAATAATAGCAAAACCTTACAAAAATCTTATCAAAATAATAAATATGTATTATTTATAAAATATCATATAAATTATATAAAAGTTTTGGACAAATTAAAATTATGCTATTGTTGAAAAGTTTATGGAGCATCCCAAAAAATTATTTTTATCTAGCTATTAAAATATTTCAATTATGTGATTGAGAACCTTGAAAAAATATTTTTTTTTCAAAAATTAATGTGCTATTCTATAAAGTTTAAGTTATGTTTCAAAATATATTGTGTATGATTATTTTCATATTGTTTTAAAATGATATTTCATTCTCAAAATTTATTTTAAATTTATTCTCTTAGTTAAATTTAATTGAATGGATATATTTTTAAATCTTTTATTTCTTCTTATTAATCAAATTATTGTAAACATTATTTTTATTATATATTAAAGTTATAAAATAATTAAATTAAATAATATTAAAATTGTAAAAAAAAACCATGTAACATGAGTCAAACTTGAGCTTGACACTTATGCATCGAACTCAAGCTTGAGCTCGAGTTTTATTTATCTGTTTCGAGCTCGAGCTCGAGCTCAAAAAAAATGAAAGTACTCGTCTCAAGCTCAACTCGTTTGCATCCTTAGGTAAAACACTATTCTATTCAAATTTTGCTTACGTTAGTAGTCATGTTTGATTTGGAATTGGAATTGTTAGATGTAAAACTACTTTTCTGCATGATGATTTGGAAGAGTAAATTTATATGAAGCAACCAAAGGGGTTTATTGTTGAAGGCAAGGAAGACTATATTTGCTTGTTAAAAGAAGTCTCTTTATGGTTTAAACAATCACCTAGACAATATTACAAGTGGTTTGATTCATTCATAACCACCCATGGCTATTCAAGAAGCAGGTAGGATAGTTGTGTCTATTTTAGAAAACTTTATTTGCTCTTATATGTAGATGATATGCTTATTGCTGCAAAAATAATGTATGAAGTCAACAAAATGAAATCTTTATTGAGTGATGAATTTGAAATGAAAATTTTGGGAGTAGTAAAGAAAATTCTCGAAATGGAGATTAAAAGAGATAGGAAGGCAGAAAAATTATTTTTGACTCAGGAAAATAACATTGAAAAAGCCTTGGAGCATTTTGGAATGAAAGATGCTAAACCAATAAGTACTCCATTAGCAGCTCATTTCAAGCTTTCAGCCACCTTATCTCCTAAAACTAATGAAGAGTTTGATCAAATTACAAATATTCCTCATGCAAGTGTTGTTGGCAGTTTGATGTATGCCATGATATGTACCATCTTGGCATTTCTCATGTGATTAGTGTTGTCAATAGATATTCAGCTAATCCTGGCAAAACATACTAGCAAGCTGTGAAATGGATTCTTTGATATTTATAGGGTTCAATTCACACTTGTTTTGGGATTTGGTAGAGATTCTAGAATCTTGGTTAGTTTTGTTGGTTCAGACCATGCTGGTGATCTTGATAAAAGGATATCACTTACTGGATTTGTGCTCACTTTAGGTGATTGTGTTACCAGTTGGAAATCAACTTTACAAGCTACAATTGCTCTATCTACTACTGAAGCAGAATATATGACTATAACTGAGGCAATCAAGGAAGCCATTTGATTACAGAGCTTGTATGGTAAACTCAACTTGAATTTAGAAGGTATAGTTGCCATTTGTAATAGTCAAACTATAATAATTTTGACTAAAGATCAAATGTTTCATGGAAGGACAAAGCATATTGATATCCAGTATCATTTTGTACAAAATGTAATTTCTCAAGGAATCATTGTGGTGAAAGAGATTGGTATTGAAAATAATCCAGCAAACATGTTGACAAAATCTCTTCAAGTAGCCAAGTTCAAGCATAGCTTGGATTTGATTGGCATTCACCACACTTGTGGGTTGTTGTAAGGGTTACATGGAGAAGATGGACCAAAGAATTGTGGCAGTTAAAGCCAAGGTGGAGAATTGTTATAAATGTCTTTAACTTAACCATTGGAAATGGGAGAAATTAATGATGTCATTGATGATATCATGTTTCCAAAGAGAAATTAGAATCATTAGATTTTTCATGATTCCAATGGTGCATCTTGGCCATTGATTTCAACTTGATGGCCAAGATTGGTTGCCAATAAATAGGCACCTTCATTTGGTATCCAAGAGGTATAAGATTTTTCCTAAGACGCTGCATACTAGCCACATCAATACATACACTATTTAGTATATTCTATAAGGTTATTGAGTGTGTTTAGTAAACCACAACCATGAGTTCTTTGAGAAATATTGGGTGTATTTGAAGTATGGGGTTGGATGACTAGTTCCCTTGTAATTGTTATTTCTTTAGTGAATTTTTTTTTTCTTTTTTACTGTGGATGTAGGATTTTAAACTAAACCATGTAAATTTGTGTGTCTTATCTTCTTCTGTCTTTACTTTATTATTTTTGTTGCTATTACTTGCATTACAACTATCCTGATCTCTAACACTTTTTCTTTCTATCCAAGCATCAACAAAGGGAGAGTTTCGATCAATTAGGCTATCCAATCAACAGAAAGAGCAAAAGCGAGATGAGAAGGAAAAGAAACAGAAAAAAATAAGAATCCCAATCCCAACTGACCTATATAGCAAACAGTGAATGAGATGAATCATTTTCTCATGCAAATATATATATATATATATATATATATATATCATTTTCTTCCTATTTGTTTTCTACCTTGCGTACATATGCAGTATTTGTGCCAATGAAGAAGACTCCTTCCTCTTCACTCCTTCGTCACTACACCTTCGCCTCCAGTGTGAAACAGTCCATGCTATGACTGAAATGAAAGGTACTCATACAAACAAATTACAAAATGCTCATGTTGGGGTTCTCATGGACCTACATACCAAGACAGAGATTACAAAAATTACACAAATCTATTAGTTTAAAGGCCTCCCACTCCACACCCCCCCCCCCCGGGCTCTTTATTTGCATATAAATATAGAGCATCACAATCTTTGTCAAGAAATATATTGAAAAGATTTTATTTTCCTGAAGTAGTTGCGTTACTTGAAATCTTATACATATGTTGAAAAACACAAAAATATCAATTTGCCTTCCCAACATGATGAACGACAAAGAATGCAATCTTTTTGTATATGAATTATCGCTGCATTTGTATCTTCAAAGGCAATGAAAATGGTGTATATAAAGCATCATATGTTGGAGGTAAAGTTGGTAGGAAGGCCCGTAATCTTAGAAAATTGTTTTATTTTTGCAATTCTCAGTTCTCTATGAAATATACATTATGGTTGATCCACTCAAAACAAATATAAATAGCAAAATAAATAAATGTGGTCAAAATATTATAATTTTCATTTGTATATTTTTATCCATGCATCAATAATTAGTAATAATTCCATGCACAATTTAAATCTCCACACACATTGTTAATTTTCAAGGTAAGTTCATTTATTAAAACATTTAAAAATTAATACAATTATGGAACAATGATGTATTTTACATTAAATTCAAAATTTTATGAAAATAGTGTTAGAATATTTAGTAGATATTTGATAATATTTGATTTTATATTGTTGCCTACATTATAAATATAGAATATTTAATTTCTTAATTTATAGGATTATGTTATTTTATATGTTTGGTACTAGAATTAAGTTTACGTTAAGTTATTTTATATTTTTTGTAATTTTGTACTTGTTCTGTACTAGAAATTGAAAATTCTCTTTAATTATAATACAAGCGTTAATTCTTCCAATCTTTTCTAACAAATAGAATGGAGCACAAATTGGTCTACTGATCATTGTGCTATTACATATGTATAGACCACCTACATATATTATTTACAATGGGGGTCTAGAATATTATTGCACAAATCAAATGTGATAGAATTCGAAACATATATCCACAATGCAAAATTTGCTCTCTAGATATTTGGAACTGGCATTTTGTACAATGAAAATTTAGAATTGCAAAAATGCACACTAAATTTTAAAAATTGAGTAATTGCAGGGCACCGTCTAGAATAACCCTAATTGTTGTCGGATATTGTCACGTATTGCACATGTGACTAATTAAATTGAGAAGATCTCACTTTCCGGTGAACTAGACAGCTTGGTAATGACCCTAAGGTTATGCGGTGCTTGAATAAAATTTGCCACATCAAACTGAATGAAGAAGGTAAAAAAAGGATAGTAACTTTCAAATTTTGGGCAATTTCAAAACATATAAGAAATTAAATTGTATTTTCTAAAAGAATAAAAAGATTTAAAATTATTCATAAAATGATAGAAATATATTTTCCGAATCATAAAATATAAAAGTAACAAATATAAATTTTAAAATCTAAATTTTCCAAAAGAACCTGTAAAAATTTATTTATCTAAAAATTATAAAATTTTAAATTTGTTATGTTGACCACATATATTCTCCAAAATCATATAAAAATTCTATTTTAGAAAATATAAAATATAACTTAAAATAGTAAAACATAAAGATTTAAATATTTGTTGAACAAGAGATTATGACTATATATTCGAAAAATTTTAGAGTTATAGAATTTCCAAAAAATCAAAATAAATAATCATATATTCCAAAAAACTATTTTCTAAAAATGTTTTATAAAATATAAAAAATAGATTTCCAACATTAAGAAACATCATATAATGTAAAATATAGCTATAATATTCTTTCTTAAAATATGTAAATTTTATTTTTAATAATATATTTAATAAAATGGAAAAATAAAATAAAATCCATTTTATTAAATATATTACTTTTTTATTCTTCATATTTCCTAATTTATTAAATATATTTTTATATTGAATATATATATATAATATAATATTTTTTTTTATTTTGTTGCTAATTCTCTTTTTGATATTTATCTTTTGTATTTTTATATTTTATGATTTGTAAAATATATTTTAAAAATTTTAAAATATAATTATGTATGTTTTAAATTTTTTGAGAATTCAAAATTTTTAATTTTTTTATTTTTGATAATTTTCAAGTTGGAATCAACATCCTGCTTGCATGGATGCCATATCATGCCAGCAAGGACAAATTTCCCAGAAAAAAAACCTGATTTTTTATGCCCTGTGTATGACACGAGGCAATTTCTGATCAAAATAGGGTTGTTGTCCTGCTATCTCTTAACATTGAAAGTCAATGCCCATTTTTGCCCCTTTAATTTGGTGTGGAGTGACAAAGTTTATCCAGTCATGCACTACATCATTATAGGGTCACTGCCACAGTGTTAAGTTCACCGAAAATAGAAAATTTTCCCATTTAATTGGTCATTTGTGTGGCACACGATAATTTTCAACAATAATTAGGTATTTTGTTTCTTTGTAGTATCTTGTAGTTGCTTAAATTTTCAAAATTACTGTACAATTTTGCCACTTCAAAATTTCATAGTCAAAAAGACCATGCCAATTTGGCATAATTTTGGCACGAATTTGGAACGCAAATGATGTTATACAGTAATTCTGTTCCAAATTCGTTCCAAATTGGAATGGTCTTCATAACTGTTCCAATCTTTGTAATTGTTCCAAGTATATTCCAAATCTAGAACGGTCTTGTAAACACCATTCCAATTTTGGTATGGTTTTTGTTCCCGTTTCAAAATAATCCCGAAATTAGAACGGCTTTTCTTATATTCTTCCAATTTTGGAATGACTTGATATAGTCATTCCAAATTACGAATCTAGAGTTTGGAATGGCTTTTTATTACCATTCCAAACTCCTGATTCAAATTTGGAACGGCGATAAAAAGCCATTATAACTTTGATATTTGGAACGGCCTTTTTTTATTGTTATTCCAAATTTGAAATTGAAGTTTGGAATGGTAATGAAAAGTCGTTCCAAACTCTTGATTCATAATTTGGAACGGTTTTATTATTGTCGTTCCAAATTACAAATTTAGATTTTGGAATGGCTTTGTATTGCCGTTCTAAATTTAAAATTTGGAATAGTATTTATTGTCATTCCAAAGCCGTTTCAATATTGTATATATATATATATTTACCCTTAGGGCTCACCAGATGTCATTTACGCATTTTCCACTCTGAAACACTTTGAAACCATTCTCAAATGGTAGTTGAAACTTTTTTAAAGATTGCCCAAGGTATATTGCTAATTTTAGAGGTATCTTTGCTAATAAATGTCTAATTTTTTGACATATATAGTTAATGTTATTATTTGTGTAGATTTTTAATACTTTAGTGATTTAGTTTCTTGTGAATATCCCATTAATTTGTGTATGAATATGAAGTAGTGAGTTGAGACTATAATTGTGTATTGTATTCTTTATATTAGATGATGAGGATGTTGTAGAGAAGATTTTTCCCTTTGTTATATTGTGTGTTCAAGTTGTTAAGAGATATTAGGGCATGAATGTATAATATTAAGAGATATTAGGGCACAATGTGTTTATTTGTGTTTAAACTTTTAATTTAAACTTTTATTTGTATTTAAATTTATAGTGCACAATGTTAAGAGATATTAGGGCATGGATATACACTAAAAACCTTCCTGGTCGTTGAAGTTTGGTTGAAGAGTTTGTCAATAGTATGACTGATTATGTTGAATGGGCAAGACAACAACAAAGTTATATGGATGGTTCTAAAATTAGGTGCGCTTGTTGTTGAAACAAGAATAGCAAGTTCTTGGAGCTTGAAGAAGTTAAATTACATTTGCTAAAAAAGGGTTTCGTGAAGAATTATATCAAATGAACTAACTATGGTAAAAATGAGTACTTAAATAGCAACGGTCCAGTTAAGCCGGTTCTCACGGTGAGTGAATATAACCCAGAAGAAGACAATTATTAAAAGATTTCATAGAAGCAGAGGATGTTGAATGATGCACAAATATATGCAACAAATGCACAGGATTTCATGCATAAAATGCAACATGCTGCCTCATATGTGTGAGAGGCAAGTAGTACTGGCTCAAATCAAATATATGATGGTAATGACAAAGCCGATGGCACAGAGCATGTTCAAGCAGATGATGTTCATGGGCTAATAAATAAATTCTTGAATGTGTTACATGCGGCAAATGAACCATTGTATGAGGGATGTAAAAATTCATCTCAATTGTCGACTATGGCAAGAATAATTAGTATAAAAGCAGACCATGACATGTCAGAAAGTTGTTTTGATGATATATATATAGTTTACTTGATGAGATCTTACCTCGTGACCATAGAATGTCGGCAGACTATTACAGTACGAAACGACTTATAGAGATTTTAGACTCTCTGTGCAAAAGATAGATTGTTGTCCGATTGGTTGCATATTATATTGGAAATCTGAGAGTAACCTTCATAACTGTAAATTTTGTAGTACACTTAAGTACAAGGTCAAGTCTGGCACCCAACACTATAGAAAAAAGTACCATTTGCTTGCCTACATTATTTGCCTTTGACTCCCCGTTTGTAGAGATTGTATGCGTCAAATGTAACAGCAGACCAAATGATTTGGCATGTGGCACATACAACTGATGAGAGAACCATGTATCATCCCTTAGATGGGGCAGCGTGGAAAGATTTAGTGAAAGGCATTCTGAATTTGCTACTGAGCCCCGCAAAGTAAGGTTTTATATAGGTGCAGATGGATTTTCACTACAGGGATCATATGGCAAGACATATTCTTCTTGGCCCATCATTGTGACACCATATAATCTTTCACAAGTTTGTGTATGAAGAACACATACATGTTTCTGACTTTAGTGATTCTTAGTCCATCAAATCCTAAAAGACTTATTGACGTTTAACTACACCCTTTGGTAGATGAACTACTTATGTTGAGGTATGAAGGAGTTCCAACATATGATGCATTATGGTATAGTACTTTTAATATGAGGGCTATTTTATTGTAAACAATTCATGACTTGTCTGGGTACTATATGATTTCTAAGTAGAGTTGTGCTGGATTAATGGCTTGTTCATTGTATATAGAACATACTAAGGCTTCTTATCTTTACCATAGTAGGAAGCTAAGTTATTTTAATTGTCACCGACGATTTCTTTTCCCTGATCACCTTTATACGAAGAATAAGAAAAAATTTTGTAAAAGGACGTGTAGAGTACCACACCCCATCTCCTATTATGTCAAATAGATTTATGTGGGATCGGGTTTGTTGCCTCCCTTGGGTCATTGATGATTCAATATCAATGGTGACTGGATATGGTACTGAACATAAATGGACAAAGAGAAGCATATTGTGGGATCTACCGTATTGAAAAGATAATATGTTGCAGCACAACTTTGATATCATGCATATCAAGAAGAATGTATTCGAGAACGTGTTCAACATAATGATGGATATTAAAGTAAAGACGAAAGATACCTTGAATAGTCATAAAGACATGAGGAAGAGCTGTGATCGACCAGAGATTGTAGTTCCACTAGAAAGTGGTGGGCTTAAGCCTAAGGCAACATATACCCTTAGTCGAGATCAGAAACATATAATATGTCAGTGGCTTATGCAATTAAGGTTTCCTGAAGGGTATGCTTCAAACATCAGTCAATGCGTTGACATGATGGAACTGAAATTACATAGACTCAAGATGCGCATGTATTTATGAAGCACTACTTTCCATTGCATTTAGAGAGTGAATTGAATTTGTTTTACTAAAAGCAAAAGTCACTGCACTTGGACCAAACGGCGAGAGGAAAAAATGCTCAAGGCAGCTTGGAATCAAGCCACTCCAGTGCAAAATAGCTTGATTAAACCTAAATCAAATAAAATCGTTCAAATTGAGCCAATCTAGCTTGAATCCAAACTAGCTCAGTGCAAATCCACCAATTAAAAACTAGATAAATAGCTCTAGTGCCATATTGGAAACTTGACCAAGGATTTCCATAAGAAGAAAGCATGAAAATGAAGAGAAAACAGCTCAGAAATTAGGCAGTTCAAATTGAGAGAAAACTTGAGTTGAAGCCTTACAATGTGAATGAAAAATGAATACTCCTTCTATTACTATACAACGCAAAAGACCGCAATTTATACTGTTGACCTAATTTGTTAACTTAAACACCATTAACCACTAATAATTACATTAGCCTAAATAATACACTTAATGCAACATAATACAAGTGACTGGTAATACTAACTAAATAGGCTGGCTTGGCAGTCCACCTTAGCATCTCGTCAGCTGCTGACTGTGACTCTAGCTAGGCACCTACATCTCCAACAATAACCAATCCTTATATAATATTTTCGGTTAGGATATTTGCACACATAATTCCTTCATCTATGGAACATTTTCTTTTAAAAATTAACTTGCATGAATCAATTGCAAGTTATTAGAAAATGACCGAGCAATTAAATATTTTTAATGAATTAAAATTAAATTTTTGAGAATTTAGAATTTTTGCAAAAATTAGCAATATCTTGCTGTAATTTTCATATACATGTTGATGAAATGAAAAGTTGAAGCCTTGAAGTTCAATATCGACATAAATAAGTATGTTTAACTTCTACATTAAACAATTAAAATTTAATATGAATAATATAAATATTAACAATATGGAGAATTAATTTACTTTTAAAATAATTAATATGTAATTCAAAGACAATCAATTCATAAAAGCAAAAAATATTAGTAAATAATATTATAAGAATGGAAGTATATCGTAAGGATAATATTGAAACAAAACAACAACCTTCTCTGTATTTAATGTCTTATGAATTAATTAATTTTAATTTGATTTAAAATATTCTTTATATATTATTTTTTTCAGGGATATATATATATTTATATATATATACCAGTTTTTATTAACCAATAACATAAACAATGGAGAGAAAATATATTAAAAGTGGATATACTAAATATTGAAAAAGATTTTAATACAATTTAAGTGACCGAAATACTATATATAAGGTTGTTTAAAAATATAAACTTCAAATTTGGCATACGAAGAACATAAAATTTATTTTAATGAAAAGCAAAGTGGAATTTGTATACAAGAGCATAGTGGAAAGAAAGTTAATCATAAAAATATTATATATCTGCAAAATTAATTCTGACTTAACATCATTAATTTAGTCATTAATGTTTCCAAAATATTAATTTTGAAATGCCAATGTACTTTGAAATAAAAAAAAAGATCTTACTTCCCCCACTCATTAATAGTTATTTTCAGAATAAATAGAAATTTATTTTCCTCAATTATTTTTATAAATCAAAATTTAAATGACATTTTTCTACCATTTTAACTTCACTAATTGCCTTTCATTTAAAATATATGATCTAAAGTAAAATTTAAATAACTTTTTCTCATTTATTATTTTTTATAATTAAATGATAATGTTAAAAAGTAATTTATTATTAAAAATATTGTAATATGACTAATTCATGATGTTAAAATTTAAAATTATAGTTTATATCAATCTTTATTTAACTAACTAATACATTTTTACAAGACTAATATTATTAGCCATGCCAAAAATACAATAATATAGTATAACTTCAACATTTAAAAGATAACTATATCAAGCTTGAAGATAAATACAAAAATAAGTCACTTAGAAGACAAAAAATATATCAATAAAATTTGAATTAATTATCTCAAAATTTAAGTTGTGCATTAATTTATTAAATTCAAAAACAAGCCAATAAGTCTTAATAATTCTAATATTGTATAAAATAATTAATGAATAATAAAATTATGTTATTAAAAGAGCAATAATAGATGTCGTATACATGCAAAGCATGCAATTAATTCTAGTGTAGGAAAAAGCACTTAGTTAAGAAACTTCCGAAAATATTTCTGTTCACAACATTCAATATTCGAAAAGATCAAGGAACCCAAAATCATGGGACTCAAATGGAACGTGTGACCAGCCTTCAATAATTGAATTATAAGCATGAAAGAAATGGTTTGACTCCCTTACCCGAATCTCTATGAGAGATCTATGAATCAGAATTATGAATTACCTAGGTCCAAAAGAAGTTGAGTAAGAATTCTAGGAATGCCAACTCATGCAACGAAGCATTTCATTACATAGGAACGCTTCATGGAAGATAAAGTTCACGACTCTAGCACATCCAATGGAAATGATTTAACCATCCTCGAGTTCATGCAAGAAAGTAGAAATACGTGAATATACCATAAAGGAGGGGAATAACCTTAGTTTAGACTTGATAATAGTTGGAATTCCCTGTTCCCACTCAATTCTTTGCAGTATCTTTGGCTAGGCATGCAAAGCAATAATCCAGCCCTTTGACATGATTCTTGAACCACAGTTTCGAGCATATATATTTTTCAGAGGAAAATTATTCTCCCATCACATCTTCTGCTTCTTTGTTTTTAAGGCACTAAGCTCACACTAATTAAGGCACAAATCGGTCGAAACAAATTCTAAAAACATTGCTAGTACGTGCTGCAATACCATTACAAGCCCACCGTTTAAAGCATTTTCTTGTCTTAATTCCATACTAATACGCAACCTGTGATACGTATGGATAAATTACATTTTAAATTTTTCTGAATTAAATATTGTTTTCAACCAAATTACAACGTGAAATTAACAAAAAAATGATTAAATTCATGATTGTGTTTAATATATACAAAGAAATACATGTTGAATAGAAAACAATATCCACATTTTGCATATCTTCTAAGTATATATTTATATATTAAAATGAAATATAATTTAAAATTTTTGAGAAAAAAAATAATTACTGATATTCAAAGCAAACGAATTTCGCAATGTGATAATGTCAATGAAAAATAATTTTTAGTAAGAATATAATTTTAGTAATCAATACATATCATAATAAGTATTTACATTATTATAAAAGTTGTAGACAATGAATTAGAGAATTTTTTTTCATCGATAGCTTTTACGAGTAGGCAAAGTACACAAACTCACTAACTATATTGATTATTAGTTGTGTTATTATAAATAAGTTTCAAAATATTCTATTACAGATGTTTTAGAATGGCTAAGTCAATTCATTAGAAAAAGTCGTGTTAGAGCCATCCTAAAATTGAGTCGATTTTGGGACAGTTACACTCAAAATTAATTTGGGACGGATTTGAGACTTCAGGGTGAACCCGTCCTAATTTGGCATGGTTTTGGGATTGTAAAAAAATTCATGCTAAATTTGAAATGGCTTTAAGACAATTTTGCTATTTTTTTAATTAATCATTTTTGGAACGATTTTAGAACGGATTTTGTACGGAATTAAAGAGGCCGTCTCAAATCTGGTATGGACTTTAGCCATCTCAGATTTGCCATCCTAATCCACCCAGTTTTTGTTAATGACAATTTCTTCCATTCTCTCTTCCGACGAAGACAAGAAAGTTCAATAATGCAAAATTTATAAGAAATTCCATTGGATATACCCATGGTGTCCCTTAAGTAAGAACTCCAATTCTATGGCAACATTTTCTTGTTTCGGCTTTTGCCTTGGTTTAATGTTGTAACTAAATAAAAACGCCCTTTGTCGTGCAGCTCATATATGTCTGAGCCCACTAATCCGTTCCTTAATTTCCGTATGTAGTGTACTGTGTTAAAATAGTGAAATGAACACAGCTTGCTCTAATCTCTGATTTGCTTGTTCAACACATACACCTACAATTATTAACACTTAATACATTGACATTCCCTAATGAAAAATGGTGCTTGTTTGGCTTTGTTAGCGATATTCCTGCTTTATGTCTTTGTTATTGTGAAATAATAGAGTGTTAATTCTTAACCCCACCCGAGATTAACAGGTTTAGGATCAAACTTTCGTTGGTTTGAGTTAAAATCGATCAAATCCGTGGACTTAAATAGATAAATGAGCCATGAACTTGGGAACCCGTAAATATATTTTAAATAATTTAATAAATATTTATATAAATATAAAAAATTAATTTAATAAAATTAAATGGTAAAATTATAAATATTTAAAATATTAAACTTTAATTTTAATTAAAAAATATTTTTTTTGTTGATGGCTTGATGAATTAAATTCAAGTAACCTACAAAATTGACGATTTGAATTTGAATCAAAGTTTTTGACTCGCAAAAATAATAGAATTTGATTCAAATCAATAGGTCAAGTATAATACTCAAATCTTAACTCAACCTACCAACCCAACTCGTTGCTACTTTATGAAATATTATCAATGATGCTTATATGATATTAGTGAACATCTGGGATGATCTGGCAATCAGGACATGTTTACAAGTGCTGGCACACCAAATTGATAATGTCACAAACATGTTCACTTTTCTGAATTGAACCAACATGATTCAGGGGAGTCTAAGGCTATGTTTGGACTTGCCATCATTCCAACAAATTTTACTTCACCCAATATTTCTAGTTAACAAAATTTTTTATCGAAATTCAAATTCTATCTCTTACACTTATAAATAACTAATTATACTTAAATAATTTACACCTATTTAAGATCATATCAATATGAATATTTATAAGTATATACACTTATATTTATACACACACACATATTTATACAGTAAAACTAATTATTTTTCTTATACACCATCATATCATTCAACTTTTATTATATAACATGACAACTCATATATAAGGGCGGAAACAGATTAGGTTCGTGAGTTGGCGGGGTCAGGTTGAAATACGAGTATTACACACAATCTGTCAACTTAAACCCGACCTATTTATTTTGGTGAGTTAAAAAATCTGGTTCGAATACAACCCATTAATTTGGCGAGAGTAACCTGAACTTAACCAGCCAACCAAAGAAAATTATTTTTACTTTATGATGATTGAGTATTGTCAAAACAAATTTTATATTTCAAATTTTGATTAATCAAAAGTTCCAAATTTTTGTCATCCCAAATTAGGAAAATATTATCAATCATTTTAAATTTACTTATTTTTAAATGGTGTTTAATTATTAATAGCAAATCCATTGTTCTCTCACCAAAATCTAAGACAAAATAGTATGAGAGTTGAAAGTTAAATCTTTTTCATGTCCAAAAATCAAATTGTGAGAATATTTTATAATAGTGTTAACTTGGAAATGATACACAAAAAACCAATCTAAATAAAACCTTTCAATTTGCCTAAAATTTGAATGTTTGGGCTGTAAAAGAGTTGCTTCAAATCACGAAACTAAGAAATAATCCAAACAAAGTTTTCTAATGTCCAACTTACCTAAAATTGACAGCTTGGGTGAGGTGAAGATTCAGGGTGTGGAGTGGACATGTAGAAACACACAATGTAGACAAAGATGACTCAAGAGCTAACACTGCTGCGTCAGAACAAAAAAGTGAGGTTTTTTAAATTTAGTTTAACTAACATTAAAGATTTGAATTTTAAAATATTTACTACTTTATTATTTAATTTTAATTAATTAGTTTTTTTATTTATATAAATATTTACTAAATTATGTTAAATATATTCATAGGTTTGCGATGAAAATTTTGAAATTGACTTATTTTTCACGGGTTTAATCCGATATCAACCCACACTCTTAAAAGTTTATCCAAACTTATTAATTTCATATTATATTCAAATTGTATTTGTAAATTGTACGTGAAATCACCACCCCTACTCATCTACTCTTAATACTTGTTTTCCTTAATTACGATGTGGAATTAAGCATGAATGGCTTCTTTCAAAAGAACCCTTGCTTCCCCAATAATTATCTTAGTAGAAGTCATGGTTTTTTGGAACTGAGGTTGCTTTTGGCAGTAGAGCCATTCACGTACAGCAGCCCCCATCTTCACTATGGTAATAATGTAAGCCTTGTTTAGTTGTCCAATGAAGAATATTAAATTTGCCCTCAATCCTCTTTTCAACCCTACTTTCATCTGCGTCCAGATTCTGTCCCTTCATTTTGTTTGCAGTTGAGGAAATATCAAATTCCACATAATTTCTGTCCTTCCCGAATCCTGATGAAGCAACCAACATTAGTTCTGTCCTGGGATCTGCACTGTCGTCGCCACGACATTTGTCACATTCTGACATTTGATTCCATTTTTTTTGTTTTTTTGTTTTAATTTTAATATAATTAATGCAATTACTTTTTATTAATTGCACTTGTTATTTTAATTTTATAACAAGTTTGCATTTTCTTCAATCGTTTTATAACTTAACAATTGTGTATACACGTAAAAATAAATTATAATAAATATAAAAATATTATAAAAGTATATTAAAATAATATTTTATTTTAATTTTGATGTTATTTGTTAACAATTGTAGTTAGTTCATGCAGGAGTGAAATATATGATCTTATTGAATAAATAATTTTAGTGCATTATCATTACCAAGTAAAAATTTTAAACTTTTTATGTATTAATTTTGACAATATACTTTAATGAATAAGTTGGCAAAAAAATACTACACTGATTAACTAATATCAAATTGAAAATTTTTTTAAAACCAAATAATAGGTAAAATTAATAAATATAAAATTAAATTAAAATAAAAGGTTTGAATTAAAATCTTTAATTAAGGAAATTATATAACCAATCATTATTAAATATTTTCATTTAAATTTAAAGTCAATCAACTTAAAAATAAAAGATATCAGTAAATAAAATTACAAAAATAGAAGTGTATTGTTAGGCTAATATTGAAACTAAATAACAATCTAAAACTTTATATTTGATTTCTCATGAATTAATTAATTTAAATTGATTAAAATTAATCTTTATACATTATTAATGTTCCCGTTGTATAAATCATTTTCTATTGCATTATAATTGAAATGGGACAAATAATATAAACAATGTAAAAAAATTATTAAAAGTAGATATACTGAATAAGAAGAAAGATTTTAATACAATTTATGTGACCAAAATACCATATAAGGTTATTTAAAACTATGAACTTCAAATTTGTCAGACGAAGTAATAAAATTTATTTTAATGAGAAGTAAATAGATTTTGTATACAAGACTATAATGTAAAAAAATTAAACATAAAAATAATATATATCCATAAAATTAATTCCGACTTAAAATTATTAATTTTAAAAGGCCAATGTACTTATAAACAAAATTGCAGATTCTAAAAAAAAATACTTCGAAATAAACAAAATGTCAAATTCTACAAAAATATCTTACTCCCCTCACTTGGTAATAGTTATTTTCAGAATAAATATAAATTTATTTTAGTCACTTATTTTTATAAATCACAATTTAAATGACATTTTTACTCCCTTCTCAACTTCACTAACAGCCTTTGAGATAAAATATATATGATCCAAAGTATTTTAACGACTTTTTTCTCATTTATTTTTTTTCATAATTAAATGAGAATGTTACAAAGTAATTTATTATTATAAATATTGTAATACAAGTGAGTCATAATGTTAAATTTTAAAATTATAGTTTACATCAATCTTTATTTAACTAACACACATTTTTACAAGATTGACATTACTCGCCATGCCACAAATACAATAATATGGTATAACTGGCATATTTAAAAGATAACCATACTGCAAAATATCATTAAAAGCCCATAACCATCAAGCTTGAAGATATATACAAAAATAGGTCACTTATATAGATCAATATAATTTGAATTAAATGATGTCAACTTTAAGTTGAGCATTAATTTATTAAATTCAAAAACATACCAGCAAGCCTTAATATTTCTAATATTGTATAAAATAATTAATAAATAACAAAATTATGTTATTAAAAAAATAATAATAGATGTAGTATGCACGCAAGTCATGCAATTATTTCTAGTGTAGGAAAACGCATTTAGTTAAGGAACTTCCAAAAAATATTTCTGATCACAACATTCAATATTCATAAGGATCAAGGAACCCAACAAGTCTTCAATTATTGAAATTATAAGAGTGAAAGAAATAGTTCAACTCCCTTACCTGAATCTCTTAGAGAGATCCATGAATCAGGATTACGAATTACATAGGTCCAAGAGTATAAGAATTCTAGGAATGCTAAATCACGTGACAGAGCATTTCATTAGATAGCACCACAATAACAAACATCACATGAATAGGAACGGAAATTGAGTTCATGAAGCAAACAGGCAACCGACTTCTATTCTTCTTCCTCGGCCTGCTCCAGCCATTCTACAAAGGGCTCCAATGCCTTAACGAATGTTTGCCTGTAAAAACAAAGGATATGAAAAACGGAACGCTTCTTGGAAGATAAAGTTCATGACTCTAGCACATCCAATGGAAATGATTCAACTATCCTTCTGTTCCATGCAAGAACGTAGAAATATGTGAACATATCAGAAAGGAGGGGAATATCATCAGTTTATACTTGATAGTAGTGAGGGTTCCCAGTTCCCACTCAATTATTTGCAGAATCTTTGGCTTAGACATGCAAAGCAATAATCCAGCCCTTTGACAGGATTCTTGAACCACAGTTTCGAGCATACATATTTTTCAGGGGAAAATTATTATCCCATCATAACTTCTGCTTCTTTGTTTTAAGGCACTAAGCTCACAGTATTTACTGTAAATTCCATGTTTAAATTTACAATTACAGCCACGTATTAAGGACCGATATCACAAGTTGGACATTCATTGACATCAAAAATAGCAGCATACCTCCCCTTAGGGTTTGTTCCTTTACGGAACCAGTAAAGAATGGTATCTTCTTCCAGAACATCTAGGTCATAAAGTGTCTTTATTAATTCAGGAAACAACTTCATCAGCTTAGCATCTTCGTAACACTGGATCTGAACTTTGTACATAAGTTCAAGCTGAAGCTTTCCTGTGGCGCAGAAGGTGATCAGCAATTTTGCCCAAGTTTTTACCTGAAATTGAATCGATAGAACAGCTTTTCAGATCAGTTCTCTGCAGGGCAGATGATCAATTTGCATAATCATGTCATGAGTAAATCAAAAGTTTCACATAGTTATTCCAAAATGAGATCTCATGCTGAAAGCCACAATGGGTTGAACAGAACATTTCACAACTTCAATAGATTTAGAATAACAGTGTAAAGAATCAATATAAGCTGACATAGTGTTTTAAGTTGGGCTTGAATTTCTCATTTTGGTTTGCATTTCTTATTGAGCTTGAAATAGAGTTATAAATAGGTTTTACCAATCAAGTTCTTTGTGTCACTTTTTATCCCCAGTTCAAAACAAAAACCAAACAACATTTATTAATCATAATGCTCTAGATATGCAACATTATCATTCATGTAGAATAGGGCGTAACCTGCCACTAGACAATCAAACAACTTATTAACCAACTAATGCACAAAATTTCAGAAATTTTACAGTAGCTGAAATCATATAGAAAAAGGTAATAGTGCATCTTATACTGAGTCTTTAATCAATCAAAATATGACTCCACACATCTACCACTATTTTCTGGTAAAAAAGAATGCATACCAAACAATTAGGCATACCTGACGTAAAGCTAAATTAGCATTCTGCTGCTGATTCTTTCCAGACCACTGCACAGCATCCATCAGGACATCCCAAAGAATCCGCACAACCTCAATATCTGGAAATTTAGCATCTTTTACATGTTGTTTGACAGTCTCTGTGACTTCAGAAATATCAGCTTCATCTGCTATCTGGCTTGTTAACGCAGATTTCATTTCCTTAAGCTTCACCTCAAATATCTTCTTCTCATTGTATTCAACCAGAGGTTGAAGCCCTTCCTTGCTGAGGCATAAAATGTTTAAAGATTTAGTGCACGTCACAATTCGCAAAATAGTTCGTGCAACAAAAGATTCCGCATGATTAATCATTATTGATGTTGCTGCTTCTAAAACAATCGCGTTACAAAAGCACAGTACCAAAGAGAAAATCAAAACTGACTGGTAACAAAAAATATATTACTGGACATGCCATTAAATGGTGCCACCACAAGCACTTATTTTGCATGACTCACAAAATTATGATAATGCAGAAGACTCAGCAAAAGATGCACTCTGAATAGCTGGCAATATTAATGTTGAAACACTGATAAACAGCAAAAGTGACAAATGAATCTATCAGGAAATTATGTACCATCCTACAATTAACACATACAAGAAAAGTAAATTAGGAATAAGTAATATAGCTAATATAATAAAAAGATGGGCTATTACCCAAATTCTAGCCACTTGGATAAACTTACCTGAAATGTTCAGAAACAGCTTCAGGGGTCCGCTTTGAAGGTGGGAAGAAGTTCAGGAGATTGTCCTCCATTTTACCTCGCTTCAATATTGAAACCAGGTCATCAATGCTATTATCAACCAGATATTCCTTGAAGAAATCAGTGATGAATGAGAGAACTAGCCCCTTGGCCACAAGGTTATCTTTGAGCAGTGGCTGGAGAACAGTCTCAGGTGGAAGGCCAGATAACTTCTGAGAAAAAGCAAGTGCAGTGAAAATCGCGAGCTTCTTCCTTTCAGCATCTTCAAAGAGCTCCAAGGACTGCAAGAATTTTCGCATAACATTTTCAAGGTTCTTTATAAGAAAAGGCTTTCTCCTCAGGATCTTCTGAACGTATATAACAGATGGCAATATGACTTCACGCTTGGGTTCACAATCAATTATAGAATACGGATGGCGCTCCCCCTCTTCAAGTTTGATTGTGCCAGGTTGCGTACGTGCCCCTCTGAAGACAACCTGCATTTCATGCAATTAACAAGTTCACCCAATAGAAGCTAGGTAAGAAAAGACAACAAAATGAGCATAAACAAACAATTATTTGACAATGCACAAAAACAGGTTAAAAGAAAACATGAAAAGGCAAACAATGATAACTCAAAATATACATGTGTCATGAAAATAGAGTGGCAACAAGTACAGGTTTAAGTCCAACTAATCTAAAATCAGATGCCCCGAGGGAAGAATTCAATCAGATGTGTAAAATCATTCACAAAATCAAATTCTGTTGTTTCTTTCCCTATCGTAAGACAGGTCTTGTCTTTTCTTTCAGCCCATTCACAATATACAAAATTATATCAATTAAAATCTTATTAAATAGCAAGATCCAGAGTATTTCTATTCTTTGGTGCCAAAATATTGATCGTCATGACTTGTTACATGAAGAAAAATATTATTTGCACAAAAATATTGTGGTCAATGTCTTGAAACTTACCTCAAAAAAGGTGTCTCCATATCTAGAGAAATTAAGGTCAGAAGATTCAATGGCCTTCACAACAAGTTCCTGCACAACAGGCAGTTATCACAATTATGACTTTGAAATATCCAGCATTCATCCCCAGTCCCCACTCAAGTGGTTATGAGCACCTATGGACATATGGGCATCCAGAAATGGAAAATCAAGTAAGATGTAACCTGTTAAGTCACAGAATCAAGAAGAAAATTGAATTACCAGATCACCAGCATTATCCAAATAAATCTGGACCACTGCATCCGAAAATGATGCAGGGTCCAGAGGTGCAGCAATATTCCGTTTGCGGGTCTTAATCCGCGTACCACTGTAGTAAAATTGTAGAGAAAACACCATTCATCAACAAAAGACAAGGAATTTATGCTAGACTAACAAATCATTACTCCAACAGTCACTTAAAAACAAAATAAGAAACATAACACCCCATTTATATTGGAATTCAAATAAAAAAGGAGAAAAAAATTTTTATATCATTGAAGAACTTCAAATTAACGCCAGACAGTAATTAATTTATACTAGCCCGATAATTTTTGTGCCGAACAATTGAAAATATCTTTAGATACTTCCTCTGGCAGTTGCAAATGAACTTACCCCAGAGTGGGTCTCTCCTTCGAGCTGCACCAAGAAAGGAACAAGAAAAAGAAAAAAGAACACGAAAATTAATAAATATACCATATTTCAATCACGATATTCAAAATTAAAAGAAAAGATCTCCCTCCATTGGGATCTCAATAACAGGCCCACCCCCTAAAAGAAAGTAACAGGCAGTAAAAGAAAAAGGGCAAAGAAACCCTTTTTAAGCTTTATCAATCTAGAAGAAGCAATTCAAAACAAGGCAAGATTTACCGAGCATAATAAATCCCAAACAAACAACTATCCGAAGAATCGATCGATCGATCGAATATCAACTACAAATTCAAGTAAAAGAGAAAAGGGCAGATCTGAAAAAGTAAACCGTTCCAGACTAAAACACATAACAAGGAAAAGATCGAATATGCAGAAGAATTAAAGAACAAATACGCGGTAGAACTAATTCACCTCATAAACCAAATTTAAGCTAATCGAAGAGAAATCAAAATCCTCTAAAGAGTCTGCGTTACGAAGATTCAGAGATAGAGAGAGATTGGAGTGAAGAGGAGGAGCAACGAAGCGCAAGAAATAATTGCAATCGCTAAGAGGACAAGGAATTTATAAAAGACGAAAAAAATGAGAACTAAAGAATTGACAGTGAACCCTTTGAATTAATGCAATTAATAATTTGCACCCTCAACTTTTACATTGTTATTCTTTTAATTTGTACAATTAAAATTAAGTCCTTCTCGTAGGAATGTGCACATTACATAAATTGATCGAACTGTGTGAAAATTAAAAAACTCTGGTTTTGTATAGGGCATTGAACCAAAATTTTTATTTGATATTCCATTTTATTTTAGTTTTATATTCGGTCTAAGGAATTAACTCGAAGGCCAAAATTTATAATATTTTAGTATTTATAGCATCTCTTTCTTATGTTTCTAGAATTGTACACACACACACCCCCCTATTATGACTCTACTTTTAATTATTGCATTTAATTTTTTAAATTTTTAGGTCATTATATTATATTACAAAAGTATATTTATTGTAATTTTTGAATTATATTAAATAAGAGCATTTTATTATATCTTTATTTTTATATATATTCACATGACATTGATAAAGACCTCTCATTATCACTATCACATAATATTGATAAAAACATCTCATTATTACTATAACATTGTTACTAAATATAGCTTTGATGTATTATAAATGATTCATTGTATATTAATTTGACGATTTTAAATGTGTAGAGATAAATAAAATATCTGATAAATAAATATATAAAATATGTAAGAATTTGTGAGTTGACTTGTGAATTTTCAAGTAGAAACAATTGAACTCAAACTCAACTACAAAATTCAAGTTCAAGTCAAACTTGAATCAAGTTCAAACTAATTTAAGTTTGAATTAATCTTTTGTGTAGTTAGCTTATCAAGCTTGTAAGTTGATTTAGCACTCAAATGTAATGAAACATGCAAAATGGCCGAAGACTTGCACTTTGTTTGGAAGCAATTTCTGAGGAATAACAAACCACGTGTATTCGTATGCGAATTCCATGTTAAAAAGAAAAGTGTGGTCATTGAATTTTTTTTGTTTTTGTGTGCTTGTTCATATAATATACATACGTGTATACAGATATAATGATTTGATTATATATAGTGATAGCAATCCATTTTTTTGAGTGTTCGTGTGTGTGTAAATACATGTCCGTGAATAATGCTTTGATTTTGAACAGAAAAAATTATTAAATTTTTAAATATTTATATATATATATATATATATATACTGTAAGGAAAAAATATTTTGAAAATTTTGTATGGTTCAAAGGCATTTCCGCTTGTATGGTTCAAAGGCATTTCCGCGTGTGCTTTAACGAGTCCAGAAAACCCTTCAAAACAAAGCCCTGGATTTCTTTCAAGATTTGCTAATTATAAAAACTTATGGGTACAATCTGTAAATAACCTGCATCGGTATACCCACAATTTGTTACATTTTATTATAAACAATTACAAGAAGGAATGCACTCAGAACTAGATTATTGCGTTGGGTCAGTCAACTTGTGACACTCGTATGATTCCCTGGGGTTCGGTCGTCGGTGGGTGGCGGACGGTTGAGGAAGCGTGTGGACCCCTACTGGGACAAAAGGCCCTTTTCTTTCCATTAAAATCCAAGATTTATATAAATAAATGAAGCCCTTTAATTATGTGTGGCTTCCAATCAAGGAAGATTCATAGACTTATAAATCAATCCTACTTTCCATTTTACTAACAGATTTTCTGAAAATAAATAAATAAGATTAAAAATCGTGACAAATATAGTACCAAAGCGAATCTATCTTTTCTTTTTGTTCCAACATTGATTATAAGACGGTGGTTGGATCTTTTGACTTTTACAAGGGAACCGTTTGTCTGAAATGTGCTCAGCACTTTCCATTTACTAACTTCGCTAACCAAGATGATGAGAACTCGTATTTATGCCTTCAATCAAATCTGAAGCAACTTGATTTAACTACAACACGCACCAAGCATCACAATCATTTAGCAGCAAAAAATTAAAATCATAGCGTTGGCATTTCTCTATCTCTCTCCCACTCTCTTATACAGAAAAAAAATTTCCCAGACAGTTCGATGGTGACATTTTTGGTATCCCAGATTAATATGAAAACATATCTTCTGAAGCAAGTTATCACAGCCAAAGCGAAGAGGCGCCCAAAATCTGTAGAATGAGAGTAAACAAGATATGGAATAGAAGGAATCAGCCGCCTGATTAGATCATAACATAATGAAGCTAAACAAAGAAGGAATAAAAGAAAACAAAAAAAGCCATTTAATAATGGCAATGCCACACAGGCCTCGGCACAAGGTTGTGTTGAGACACCAACATTGCTCGTGCCAAGTTGCCAATCTGCGGAATGTGGAATGCATGAAATAGAATATTATCGACAATAGCTTGAAAATATGAAAGTTTGACGAGTGGAAGAAGGAAAGTCCATTCAATATGGCAAATCAAGTACAGGTTGTGCAATTAGTAGAAGATGATAGAACGGACAAGCTACTTACGTAAATCAGCTCCCGCCCTTTTGCTTAAGAGTAATCTTGTCACCCAAGCTGAGGGCGACTCCCTGAGTCTTGCTCCTTATCCTGATATATCCATTAAGTTTGCCTTCTGCCTGTTTCTCAATGCTAACATTTACCAAAGCATCCTCCCCAAATACACTCTTTGCATACAAGTTGGCAGCCAAGAACCCACATTCACCTTCTAAAGCAGACCTGGACCACAACAAATAGGTAAAAAATGTTATTCTTAGACCACTAAGGCCGGCAAGGTCAGAATATGTAACTAGTTTGTTTCGTTGGAGCTCAAACAAAGCAAAAGAGAAGGCTTGGTAACCAGTAGGCACGAAATTTTTTAAGAGGAAAAACTCGGTGGCTATGCAAAGGCCTGAATCTGCTAGATTAAAAGCATTCATTTCATTAGTTTATTACAGGCAATGGAATCATATGACTATTTGCTAAATATTAACCAAAATGAAGGATCATTTTTGCTTGACAGGAGTACTTGTGCCACAGGCACCACCATCTACGCAAGGGTTTGGTTTCAAAAGAAACCCACCAGTGAAAGTTCAGGCTTATACAAAAATTTAGATTCAGATACTGCTAAAGTTCTGTTATATGAGATAATTGCCTATCCTTGCCAGGAAAGGGGTAGTTATAGGATCATTTTTCCAACTCTGGCTCCTTACAACACCCAAATTTTGACTTCCAGATCTATAATTTCATGTGCATTAGTATACTATCAAATTCTGCCAGCCAGAAAATCTCTCACCAAATTGTGATCGCATCTTCAAGTATAAAATTATTGTAATGATCAAGACAAATGAAGAATTAACAACACACACCAAGAAAGTATGGTAGAGAATAGCTTTAATATAGCAAGAAGTTCAATATTTTTCTCTCTCATTAGAGGCGTATATAGGTATATATATATATTCAGCAAGTGAGTAGTATAAGAATTACATAAATCTGAAGGCAAGCTTAGCCTCCTTGGCAGCAAATATAAGCAAGCAGGAATCAAGAGGATGACTTACAGTGCAGTTAGACACTTCACGTTGGTTGATTTGATTATGTGGTCAAGAAATTCCTTCTCATTTGTAATTGTTGTGTTGACAGCCACCTGACGAAATAAAGCAATGCGAAATTTAGAAGAAAGGAAAAATGAAAAAGAAAAAGCAACAAGTACCAGATACCATAGAAAGACAAGTGAGTGATGATTCTAATGCAGGAATAACTCTGCAGGTAGGATTTCAGACAGATCACTAGACTAAGAATATGCATGCTTAATGCAGCAGTTAATATATCCCTGAAATACTCTTCATAAGAGCAAATAAACATATTATAACACTTAGTGATATAACCCTATTTTGTTAAAGTGGTGTAAATAAACAAGCCTGCATATGTGGGGAAGATAACGGAAAAAATGAAAAGCTCACAATAATACTAAGTAATCAAACTAATCATACGGAAATCATTGAGCACAATTAAGAATTTTCCAATGATAATAAAAGCATCACAATAGCTACTACATAAAGCACTGCTATAATATTGCTCAAAATGCTCCCATTTCAAAACTCGACCTTTTCAGAGATATTACAAATAAACAACCACTATCTTTAAAGGCCAAATTTTAGACGAGCAGAAAGGTATATTGATTCCAGATTTTATCTGGTATACAAGTATGCATACCAGAAAAGTAATCCAAGTTAAATCAATTTAAAATCCTCTTTTCTTCAAAACTAATTTAAAATAAGCTATAGAACAACATAAGAAAGAATTTCCTCCAAAAGTTATTGAATTGTATGGCAACACAATCACAATGATAACTAGCAATAAATCACAGTAGCTTTACTATAGCTTGTGGAAGCTAAGGATTATCATTAAAATGTACAACTTGTTCAAATGAAAAATTAGACTAGACTCAATAAGCTTATATGCTTGTAGTAGTTCAAACAAAACTAACTACACGATTAAACTCCAGCCCAAAATAAATAACTTCAAGAGGGAACAACTATAGTAAACCAACAATTAGAGCAAATAATTGACTCCAAGGAGTATGTCATTTGAGAAAACAATGAAGATAAGGGGAAAATATCAAGTATTTCTTGAACATTCGAACCTATATGTTGGTACCAATATAAAAGGGATTTTGTTACCTTATTCTCCCACTCAAATTCTGCCCACATGGTTCTAAAAGCTCCATCACTGCACACAGCAGGAGATATGTAGTCCATGATATCTATATGAATATCATTGAGAACAACAACAGTCCGCTCAAGCACATTTGAGGTCTCGTAAACAATGTTGCCAAATATGACTCCAGTTTCAGTAGAGGACACCTTAATATTTGCTTTTATTTGCTTGCTGGACTGGGGTGCTAGAGTATAATTCTGTGGGCGCTCAACAAGCTTCAGATCACCCATTGTCGCCAACTCCAAACACAAATTCTGAAGGGTATTCTTTGTTCTATTAATAATTGTAACATCCACGACAATATCGTAATGATGAACTGTCACATATGCTTCAGCATATACAGGGTCACTGAATCCTGTGAGCTGAATGATACGATTTAATTTATTCGCATCATCTGCATCTTTAACAAATTCCCCAGTAGCACGTTTAAGATCATCCTGGACCTCATCTTCCAGCTCTAGCTGGGTCATGCCCTAAGCAAAGATAACAATGAGAAAAAATGAGCAATAAATATGTTGTGAATACAACAATAACCAAGCATATGTCACAATTAAAGTCGTGAAGTGTCAGACTCATATTAGTGTCAAACTTAATGTTATTGTTTTTTCACATTGACCAAAGGTACATGCAAATACACACTTGCAAAATATTTTGAGAGAAGGAAGTTGGTTGATAATCCAAAGCTGATAAGCATTCATGATAGGAAAGAATGACCCAAATATAAACATAGTGATAATTGTAGATATAGGACAGTTAGAATTTCAAACCATCAGATAGTAAATTGATTAAAAAACGCAAGGGAAAGATTAAGAACAATCCTACATCAAAGCTTACTCATCACACACAGCAGAGAAGATCAAGACATATCTGGTAATGCAGGGATAATTCTGATATTAGAACACACACACACACAAACATATATACAGAGCTTTAACATTTATCAAAAGATAAAAAGCATTGCAAATGCACTTTTTCACCTTGTGACTCTTCAAATGATAGAAGTCGATAAGGTCATCTGGCTGTGAATGAGAAATCTGAGCCTTAGCTTTAATTTCTTCAGTCTCACGCAGCTGTTTATCTGAAAGCATTTTAACAAAACTCTCACGGCAAGACTTCAACCAGATCTTCCTCATAGCATCCCCTGTGTTACACAGCAATCTTATGCAGACCACAATCCTGTCATAAGAATCATTATCAATTGGGTGAGGGAGAACAGAGGATTGCCCCAGTTGTAGCATTGCAACCATAGTTAATAGTGCATCGGTTGTTGCTTTATTCACTTCAATCTTTGATGGTTGAACCTCTTGTAATCTCAGGATGAGTTTTGCTAGAGTGCATGCAACAACTGCTCCAAGGAAAAAATCACCAGAGAGAAGAAGAGATCTCAAATTCCCTGCTGTCAAGGATCCTTGAACTACAGTTGGAGGGGAGACAGCAGTTTCAGAGGCAGCACTTTGAGTGGCATAAGTTCCATCCGCAAGGATAGCTGGTCTTCTAGATGAAACAGTAACTGAAGTTGCCTGTTGTGCTTTCTTTGAAGAATCAGCAGGTTCCTTTTTTTCCTCATCTTCAGTATCCAAAAAGAAGGGTAAATCTCCGAGACATTGCTTAACAGTTGCAATGCCACTTTCAACTTCAGGAAGGGATAGACAATACTCTCCAACAATCCACAGAGCACAACAGCAAACCCTTGCTGCTCGTATCTGGTAAAAAGAATCCAGAAGCCTCGTGATGATAGAAACCCTCAACTTTGGGTTGGTTTCAATTATCTCTCGTACAAAAACAACAACATCCATTGCAGATGCAACATTGCTGTCTCCCAAGAAATCCATCAATAAATGGACCACTGTGCTTGCCACTTCAGGGAACTTTATCGCACAAGAATGGATTGCTTGAATGAGCATTTGGCGGTACTCCCCATTCTTCTCAAGCTCCCCACTTTGAGTTTTTACAACTTCCTTTTTCAAAGTAAGAACTACCTCATTGACATTGTGGGGTGTGATCAGTTCTAGAACAATGTCAAGAGTTTTCCTGCGGATATCAAGGTTTGGACTTGACAGTGCCCTCAGAACATCCATTATCATGTCAACCATAATATCACTGTGGGAAGACTTGAGTTCATTCAGGCGATCAAGCACAATGAGTTTAACATTATTGTCACTCTGAGAGAGAAGAAGCTGGCAATATGTACTTGCTGCAGCTCTAATAGCTGTGGGAGCAGAAGACAAAGAAACCAGGGTTCCAGCACATTCATAAACTACAGCAGCTGAAGGGGCATTCAATAAAGATATAATAATCTTGATATATTTCCCTTTTTCAGCTTTGTTAGTCCTACAAACTTTTCGGACCAGCTCTAAGACAACCATCTGCAACAGTTCACCCCAATCTGATACCTTGTCAACATGGGTAAAAAGGTAATTTATTGCAGAATCCTGGGCACAATTGAAAAGCATCAGAAAGGCATTCCTTTTTGCTGATGGATCCTGTTCCATCAAGAGAAACTTCTCAATCGTTTCTGGAGCATCAGCTAAGAGTTGCTGTCCTTGCTGGAGCTTGTAAATCGACATCACTGCAAGAATTGCATTTCTCCTAACATAAGGATGGCGATGCTCCAAGTTTGACATAATGGATGGGATTAAAGGTTCAATGATCTCCACTTCACTGAGCCGGCAAAGGAATCTCAAGGTGACACCACGAATATATTCATTAGGGTGCTGAAGATTATTTCGGAGATTCTGGCAGATTAAGATCATTTCTGGTAGCACTCGGCCCTTTCCATCAGTTTTATCAATTATCTCCAAATAAAGCAACAACAGCTTCTGAATAGTATGATCCTCAGAGGGTAACACATATCTAACTATAGTAATGAAGAGTTGAGGTAGGGTTTCACCATTTAGCAATAGCATGATAGCATTTTTCATGGCATCGATTTTAGCCGGGACATCATTCCCTTCAAGTGCCTCCTTGATCTCATTGGCTAGGGCCGGTGTGCCCTTGTCAAAATGTACCAGCAAAGAACACGATTTCTCCATTTTTCACTGGTTATCTGACCATTAGATTGATCAGTTTACTAACAAACAAGATGATGTTTTGCATAAAACATTTCGAAGCTAAAGGAATATTCTCTAGCATATGTAACCTAAGAATATTGAAATTAACAAGTAACAGAAGCACTACCTCATTGTATGAAAATTCCGGCTAGGATTATAAATGTAATAGTAAATCTAAACATTAAATTAGAACTCTTATTGAAATGAAAAAAGATGATGTCAAGCTTCTACATAGACATAAGATCACAAAAATGCTCACAGCAACTTATCATTATTTATCAATGAACCAGATGTAGCAAATGTTACAACAAAATTGGAAGTTTGCTGCGAGAAAAAATCCAGAGTCGGATTTTGAACATAAAAGCATCAATTATGATGGGAGACAGCAAATTAATCGCAATTAATTAACAGAAACCTCAATGATGCAAATTCCATAACAACCGAAATTATGTAGGCATGCCTTCTTAATTCGCAATATGAATCTGAACAACAGCAGTGCAGGAAAAAAAATCCTTCTCATCGCACAGATCGATAAATGTCAACGAGCACACCAACCCATAATACACATTTTCTACAACTTATCGAGTGATTAGACTCGATGTATGCACCCAAGCATATTTAGATTCGGTGCATGCATTAGAAGCAAAGACTATATTTCGCGCAATTCAGATCCAGAACGAAATTTATTGACAGTAAATTGGCATATTCCAAAAGAAATAAGGAGACTATAAAAAAGAAGATTACCAATTAAATGTTTTATCAACGTTCCGGGGAATGGATTTTGCGTCGACAAGTTGGTTACAAACACTGCGAGCGACGGTAATCCGCTCTAAGATTCGCATCTCTCTCTCACTACTCCCCCGCTTTATAGCGCAATCGCTGCGATTTCGTTAATGCCTGAAGTCGCGTTTTCTTATTGGTTTTTCACGGTTTCACCTCACGTTTCTTTCTTCGCTTGGCATGTAATCAAATTATAGTTTGATTTTATTTACCTAAAGCATCACAATCATCATTCTCTTTCATTGAACAAGTGATTTTAATTAGGTGAAATGTCTGATGATTTTTGAAACAATATCTGAGTTGATGAAGATGAAATAATTAAATCAATTAATCAGTATCAAATTTAATTATAACAAAGATGACAATGTAGTGTGTGTTATTCATTGTTGTAAAATAATACAAGGGGTATTTATGCACAATATTTATAACTATCACTTTGTATATTGTTTATACATCATGATTGTTATTTTAACTATTGATTCTCCATTCCATTTATCTTTTTTTCTATGCGTATTGCTTGTTCTCTACACCACTGCACTTTTTGTCGGACAAGGTTAATGACCAAAGTCATAGGTTGAGTATGAAACTCTTTACCTTAAGCAAAACTAAGTGGGGTATAATACTATATCATTGTATGTTTATTTTTTCAATGAAAATAGTAATGTGGTGTGTATTATTTATTTTGCAGTATATTACAAAGTATTTATACATAATATTTCGTGTGATATTATGATTATTGTTCTTTCATTATCCATAGCCAAGATTATTATCACATTTGGTATGAACTCCCAACCAACTCGTTTAATACGGTTGATGATTCAAGCTCCACATACTTCAAAAAACTTTTCATCCCTCCATCTTCTTTTATTGTCAATTATATAAATTATCTTGTTTTAGTACCACATGTAATCTAACATATTCTTCATCACATTCTATAGTTCTTCACTATTTCGGCATATTTCATGGCTAATCACACTAACTTTTCTACTTACTTTCATCAATAAAATAGCAATGATGTGAAGAGCGAAGAATACAAATAGTTATTTAACTTGATTTTTGGTGTGTGATTTAAGAATTTTAGGATATAGAAGTGAGCTCAAACCAACACCACACCATCCCTAAATTAAATACTTATATAATTTTCGATTTGATTTTTTTATTTTAATTTTATTTTTGATATACATTTCACATGAAAAAAGATATTTATACAAAATATTTAAGATATTTTTTAAAATATACTTTTATTTATGTTGTCTATACTTACCGTATGTTAACTTATGTATATAAAGTTTAACAGAAAATGATATATGATTTGAAGTGCAATATTTCATTGATCATATAAATTTTAGAAATTTTGTTTAATGCTAGTGTATATTTCCAGAATGCTTAAACATCCATCTTAAGAAGATGACACACACACACACACACTAAAGAACCCAAATAATATTTCCCAGTTATGTCTCCCATGTTTGCGTTTGGGTTGTGTCCACCTATTTGGGCGTTTAGTCATCAGCATTACTCGGTTCAGCTTAGTCGAAAAAAGACCATTTTGACCCATATTGCGACAAGGCCCTATAATGGAAGCCCAGATGCAAAGCTTCTTCATATGTTTTCCATTCTGGAAACCATGACAAAAACAATAATAAATCCCCCAATCAGAATATCAAGAAACTCAGCAGATAAGTATCTATCAATCAAGTTTGCAGCGTAGAAACCACAGAAGCTGCATTGCCACAATTATTTATCAACTTATGCCATATATATATATCACAAAATTTCGGGGACCAAAGACTTATCAATACATTGAAGTATAAGACAAAAACACGGAGAGCTGGATGCTGCAAAATTCCAATTCTATCCACGCGAGAGAGAAATGATAATCCCCAGACACACTAATATCAGTCGGGTCCATCTCTCCGATCCACAGTAAACATAAATGACCCTAAATCTTTTTAGATATTTTTCCCTTCTCCTGGAGAAAGAAGAAAAATGTTTGATTTAGGAAAGAGAGAATAAGAACTAGATTCGAAAACATACATCCAGAGCAGATATTTGGCCTTCATTTGCCGGCCTTGATCTCCCCTGCAGCTTTTACGTCTTCTTTCGCAGGTACAAACCTAGGCATGTTCAACAATGTGTTTACACGGGAAACACCTTCAAGAGCAGAACACTCTTGTCTAAATTCAGTATTCATACGTTCACTGTCTGAGGTTTCCACCCTATCAGTTTCCTCATTTCCTCGTCCAAGTGCAGCATTGCCTGTTCTAACCGTGCCTGAGCGGTTCAAACCTGTCGGATAAGGATGTTCGTCTTCCCTGGTGGCATCATCTGGTTCAGGTGAAGGGACAATAGCTTCGGATTTGGCAGCAGAAGCAGCAGATTCATTTGTGTCGAGGAAGAGGCAAACCACTGCACAGTCATCAACTTTTGAAGTTGGAAACTTGAACCTCCAAGCCCTAACTGCGGACTGTACTAGTGTTCGAGCTGCATGCGAGCGTGAGGGACAAGAACCTACAATGTCCACCACTTCTTTGTTAGACAGTACATCCCAAATCTGCAAAAATTTGAAATACTCCGTTAGACTCCTCAAAAATGCTTTGGAGTGGAATATAAAAGCAGGTGATAAATATATATATATATATATAAAATATGGTCCGGCTCTAATACCCCATCTGTTGCTAAGACTACAAACTGGTCTTTTTCAGTTATGCGCGTATGTGAAATTTCAGGCACTGAAATCAGGCCAAACTCCTTCAGACAGAAATCACCAAATGCACGTGCCATAGCGAGGCCAGGAGAGTCATTGTTAGGTAGCCATACTCTCGCAACATCGGGTTCATCCCGAAGAGCAAAAACACGCCCTTTACATCTGCGGATCCTCTCTTCTTCAGCTGCAAGATAGGAAAATAATTGCAAATCAACAAATATACAGCACTCAATCACCAGAGAGAAGTCACTAATGTTTGGGACAGGAGAGGAAGTAGATGATCTTTAACCATAATAGTCAAATCAATTTGATTGGGACCAGGGGATACCTGGAAGGTTAGGTTTGAGATCCACTGTTAGCTGGACTGCATTAAGTGAGTTATTTTCATCTCTTGTACCCAGAACAGCTCTTGAATCCCCAACGTTTCCAATTACAAGATCCTGACCCTAAAAAAGATAACCCAAGGTCTTGTTAGCACATTGACAGTATTACCAGGCACAGCTTGTAAACTTATATAGCATTACCTTCTTCACCATGGTCACTGCCGTTGTTCCACTGCAGAAGCAATCAATATTTACATACATTCTCAGTTCCCTGTCCATGACCTTAAAAGCCTTCAGAAAGGACTCTTTCAATGAGCCGAAGACATCTGGATTCTTTCCAGTTTCATCAACATCAATAGAAACCCTAGCTTCCTCATCAGCTGATAAGAAAGAAATGTCTTCTGGGCACAAGCTTCCAATAGAGTTTAAACTAACCTCCTTAAAAATCTCATCGCTTTTTATTTTAACCTCCCAGTGGTTGCTGAGCTTCAGAGGCAGAGAATCCCTAACTCGCTTCGCAACCAAATGACCATAAGGACCATGGCCATCAAAAACCCCACACAAAATTGTGTCTTTTCTTGAACCAAAGTTCTGCATATTTTTATCACAATAAATCAGTGACTGCAGTATCTTACATACAACTCCAGGCACAACGAGACTAAAGGAATTGATGGGGAAAAGACATGAACAGAGTTTCAAGATGATTGGAAGTTTGATCTACAAGCAAACATCATTATTCATGCATATTTTCTTTCAAGTACCACGGATCAACAAATCAACGGCACGACCAATCAGCAGCACATCTATTTTTGAAGCTTCCTTCATTAAAATATAATGTGCACTTCACTAATAATAGAACCTTTTAAGTAAAAAGTTGAGTATTATGCACATTAAAACAACAAAATGTAACAAATAGAAATCATGGCCATGAGCCCATCATACATATACAGTCTACAGGTACGATCAAGGCAGCAAGGAAATACTTCAAAGTTTTCAAGCAGAACAGCATGCAAAACTAACTAAAAACTTAAGATAGTGAAAGGCAGTTCATGCTGCAAAAATCCATGGCCTCAAATGTCAAACAAGTAAAACATTAAATTCATTCTAGACTTCTTTCTCTCGTTATAATAAAGCACACACATCAGTGCGCATAGGTGCTAACCTCCCAAACAATCATGGCATCTTGATTGATTCCTTTCTTGCCTTGCTGGGTAAAGAGTGAAGCAATCTCACTCGAACCATTCAAGAACATCCGGCCCGGAGTCCTGTGCAGTCGTTCCTCCCTCCTATAGTCGTAGGACGAATTTCGTGATCCCGGCCCTTTTCTGAGGCTCTTACTCTTCCTAGCCCCCATTGGAGAACGGGGCAGAGGGCTCCTGCTTTCACTGGAGAAGCAGGACCCCATTCTTAGGGCCCTGATAATATTCAGAATGCACTCCAGGGCAGCCAGCCAGTCACACCAACTGTTTTCCGTATTGGTATCCGTCACGAAAGAACGAATAAAAAACCCCTTGAGATCCTTAGATTTAAACTCCCAAATGGTCCACTAAATACAGACAACTCATTCCCCAAATCAAAGGTGAATTCCAGTGAAAAAAGGACATGAAATTCCTCAAAGACAGCTTTCTCAGCAATTCAATTCCGAAATCAATTACAATATCCTTGCAAAAAGTTATCTCCACGCAGCAAATTCAACCTATTCTCAACGCGTTCGCCAATCCATGCTTCCCTGCAGTAGGAATCTAGAAAAACCGAACTTCCTACCACCCCTCCCTAAATGGACACAATAAAAATTCGCAAACACAGGATCACAGTTGCATAAATTTTGATGAAGAATGTGCCCTTATCCTTCCGATCTTTTTATACATATTACTATATAAGAATACAATGCCCTTTGAGAAGCCAAAAAAAGAGTAGCACTCCGAATCTACAAAAAGGGCAGATCCGTATAAAGTCTGTGGCCTTTCCACAATCCGCGAGAACAAGATATTCCTTTCTTTATGTGAAACACACTCCAATTGCTAATAGCAACCGAACATCATGAAAAAAAGATCAAAATAGAAGATCAATAAATAACTCCGGAAACCCACTTAGCATAAGCCTTGCAACGCCAGAATCATTGATCTATTCCGAGAAATCGAACCCGAAATATGTGTTGCTCGTAATCAGGAGAATAATTGAACTCTAGAACCAATAGCACATCTCCCACCTCCCTCTTTCGTGTATAAAACAAGCATTGGCCAAGATCAACCGAAAAAGGGTTCGTGAAACGAGAAATAGATGAGACACGGAATTGTATGACAGCTGGGGAGGCAACACAGAGCACTGGGGAGAAACAGTGGGGAAAGAGAATAGGGATCGCAGAAAAGTCGACAATATTACATTTTATTGCGCACGGGAAATACACAGAGGGGCTTGGTAAGGGTATGCGTGTGCCCGCTACGAACCGTCTCCTTCATTTTCAGGGTGCGCGCGTGTACAACACACGCACAGTCATACATATCGTATATGTGTACGTCAGCAGTGTAAGAATGCAGAACATATACTTAGACGTCGTAAACACGCCTGAAATTTGAACATTCCAAGTGGGTACGTGTCTATAAAATACATTTAATTTTATTAATTTTAATAAAGTACAATATTATAGTCTGTTTAGTAATTCAATAATAAATCAATATTACATGAATTATTATATATAAATAAGTATACATAATAAATCTAGAAACAAGAGACGTGAATTAAATATTATTAGAATTTGAGAGAAACTAAGTCAGTAGAAGAAAGGGCTATGGCGCCATGAGTTAGTAGCATAATTGAAAAATGAAATGAGATGTGCTAGAAGAAGGTAATTATAAGGAGGCGGGTTTTCTAGGAATTTACTTAAATACCAATTATCCCTCCCCCGTTCCATAATACTATAGATTAGTGATTAAATGCACACTAAATGTGTGTGCACAATTATATAAATAAATTGGTAATTTTAAATATAATTTTTTTTGTCATTTACAAAATAAGAGTAAAAGAATTTTTTAAAAAATAGATAAAATAGTAAAGTTGAAGGAAGAGAATAATGTAAGTTAAAATTAAGGGAAAGAAATAAAAAAAGAAAATATATATAAAGAAAAAACGTTATTACTATAATTTAGTATTGAGTAAGAAAAAAGTAATATATATATATATGTATGTATGTATTAGAACAAATATATAAAAATCAACAGAATTTAAAAACATAATGAGAGAGAAAGAGAGAGAGAGATTAAACACAAATAAAAACTATAAATTCAAAGAAAAGATTAAAAAAATATTAAATAAGGGTAATTAGGTAATTACACGATGCGCAACCAAATGTCCTTATTAAAATAATACTATAATAAAATAGCTTAAGACCAAGGAGACGTATTGAGAATTAATCCAATTCATAGTATACCGTTCATAGATAAACTAAAAATCCTTTTCCATGTCTACCTATACTTATATATTAAAGCTAAATGCTTAAATTTAGTTACACACGATTAAATTACTACAATACCCTTAGTTTAATATTTTTGTAGTTTTTTTCTTATTTTTTATTATTCTTAAATATAATTTTATACTTTTTCATGTTTACTATATGTTTGAATTCACCGTATATATATATTATTTTTAAAACTTTCATATATTTTTAATTTTAAAATAATTTACTTTTATTATATTTTGTTATGATGAATAAATTTTTATAAATTATAAAAGTTTTAGTTTACTGATATTATTTATTACAAAAAGGGGTGTTTTCAATTATTCAGAGAGGAGAATGTATCAATAAGAAAATGTGACGTCATCCTATAATGATTATGTGGTTAATTTGAAATGCTGATATTAATATACATACATAAATAATATTAGTGTTATTGGGTACTCCGCATAAATATTTTAAATTATTTTTTAATAACAAATATTTTTAATATATATATACAAGGTATTTAAATATTTGATTATATTAATAATTTTATAAATTGAAAAATAAAAAAAAAAAGATCAAATTTAAAGAAGAAAATGTATAAATCAGAGGCGATAAGAGAAAGGATTAAAAGAAATAATAATAAATGAAAGTCGTAGAAGAAAGTAAAAATTGGAAGAAAATAACAAAGTTTAAATAAGTGTTAATGACATCTCAGTGATTAGTCGATATATCATGAATCTAAAAACCGGGCATTTTAAGGTTCAAGCAGAAATTCATTACATGTTAATTACTCAAAATCAAATATTTAATATCATTAATTATACAACCATTAATTGTGAACATAATATTATCTGGTCATACCCTTTTTAAGTTCACACCATCGACAAAATTAATTGTCCGCAATTAGGGCAAATTAATCATCTTTAGTGTTCCTCTCTTTCTATATATTTAATGTAATTTGCAAAAAAATATAAATGTTATGTTCATTTTCATAATTTTCATATATTATAACCCGTCGTTATAATTTTTAAATTTTATTTTTTTCACTGTTACATAATTTTAAAAAATAAAACACACACACACACACACACTTTCAAACATAACTAGGAGCTATGAAATTCCCAATGTGATCGAAAAATATATGCAATAGATTGTTCCATGTGATGAGAGGTTGTGGGGCTCCTCAACAATATGGGCTAAGTGATTATGTGTACTATGCACTAATTATATTCTCATGCACCAAAAATATTAAATTGAGGTTATAACTCAATCACTAGGTTTGGTTGCTTATGTGAAAGGGGATTTTATCCCTTCAATTTGCAATTCAAACACACATTTCTATAAGAAGTTTCATTTAAATTTGAAATTTAAATTATTCATTTTTATACATATACAAATATTTAAAATTTAATCATTAACGTTATTCATAATCAAATTAATACACACACGTATACACTAAGATTTATATATTAGTAAAATTTGTGCACTCTATACGAATGTGAATTTATTTATAAATTATAAAATTATTGTATTTTAAATAATTAAAAATTATTTAATACTAAAAAAGTGTAAAGAATATTTAAATTGATAAAATCAAAAAAATATCAAATGAATTTGAAAAGAAAAAGAAAATTTAAGAGAAAACAAAAATAAAAAAAAAAGTAAAAAAATAAAAATAAAAAATAAGAAAACCGTGTTATTTTACACTGTTTAAAGATATTTAAAATAAAAGAATGATGAATAATCAAAATAATTTAAAGAATGATAAAATTTAAGTGAACATATAAATATAAATCGTAATAAGTTGGATAAAAAAGAGAGAAAAATGATGGAGAGAATAGAATACTTAACAAAAAGGTATCAATGGATATTTACTAAAATAATAATTCAGTATAGATACTAATTATTATATCTACACCTCATCATCTTGTTCAATCACTATCACACGTAATATATATATATATATATATAACAAATTTAAATATTTATTCCGTCAAAATTTTTGGGCCACACACCACTTTTATCCCAACAACATTCTCACCATCTTTTATCTCCCAACAAATAATATTTAACCAAACATAGCCAATTAATTTTTCTTTCAACTTAGCCCAAAGAGTATGTTTTAAATAATAATAATGATGATGATGACCATAATAATTAAAAATGGTCTCCATCTTCTGGACCATTCTTCTTATTCATGATGAGCTGTTAATTAGTTCACACAAATTGGCTGACAAAGCCCATCAAAGTAGGGTCACAATTGATTGACTCTTTCTTCCCATTTTTTTCACATGTTTTTTTTTTTTTTTTAACTTTTCTTTTCAATAATTCCCCTGCCCTGAAATAAATAGTTTGTCATTTGTTTTTGTTTATTTTGGGTTACAATTTCTCAGAATTGACCCATTAAGTCATAAGATTTCTTGACAAGGTCCCATTGTTGGATAACCACAAAACCAAAGGAAATAATCTTTCACAATTGACTAGCATCACGGAGACAGCCACTGGTTTGGAACCCATTTTTCAATATTTTCCCAAGAACAAGAAAACGTGTCCCCAACTTGCAATTCAAGTTATTCAACTAAACAATGGGTGACATGATTTGTTGATGCAATCTATTAAATTAAATATAATTTGCCTGGGAAAGTTTATGGTTGATATGATTTTGTTCACACAATCTAAAATGGTCAAAATTTTAAATTAAGTATAATTTAGATGGGACACACAGATAAATGAACTGTCTATAATATTTATATAATTTAAATATATTGCCTAATAAAATTTTTATTTAAATTTCTAATTCAACTTATTCCTACTTTTATAAATATGCACAAATATTTAATACAAAGATTAGAATTGTTCTTTTAACTCTGACAGAAAGATTATCTTTTATAGCATTAACTCTCTTTTTTCTTTTTAAATTTATCACCAATGTATTATATTTTTAAATTGATACACTATAAAAAAATATTAATTAATTGATTAGATTTATTGACATAAAAAATTATCATAATATTACATTATGATGTTCTATTAATTCTTTATTGTTTTGCATTGATTATAAATGTAGTTATTTATATCAATATTAATTAAATTAAATAACCTATCATTTATTTACTTTTTAAAAAAATTTTAGCCCATTATTGTACTATATTTTGCTACCATTTGTTTTATATGATATTTTATAAATACATAATTAAATATAAAAAAATATAATAACAACAAAAAATCATTTTTTTTTTAAAATTTTAGCTTATTATAACTATTTATTTTACCATTCATTATTTAATTAACTAATTTGATATCTATATCTATAAATTTTTACCATATTTATTCATTTTCTATTTATTCGGCTATATAGGTGTGATATCAATGCCCTCCAACAATCATTGTTATTTTTTAAATATATTATGCAATTATAATTTAGTTTATTTATAAATTAAGAATATTTTTAAAAATTTTGGATTCTATTATTTTGAATTTCACTTAATTTATAAATAATTTAAAATTCAATCAGTTTCCTAGTAATTAGATTTTTCTATTAACATAACTTAGAAATAATTATATAAGTAGTTTAATTATGTTGAAACTATATTAATCTTCTACTATTAAAATATATATATTAATTAAAAATTCTATTGTTTTCTACAACTAAAAGATTTATATTTTCAATTATTTAAAGACACATACAAGAGTATTTTAGATATATTAAACTCTATTAATCTTTTACTACTAAAAATAAATATTTTAATTAGAATTTTATTTTACATATATAACTTTATTTATTATAATAAATATATACATTTATTCAAACACATATATGTTCTTTCACAATTGACAAAAGCATTCACACTTTTATATATATATTATATGTGTATAGATTATATAATTTTATACATAAATACACAAATTCAAACAAATCAAAATTTGAACCAAGCATAATTTTCATTTTAATCTCCCATCAAAATCCATGACCGAACCAAGCCATAAAGAATAGAAAGACTACTTTTTGTTTTCACAGTGTAAAACCTTTGTATCATCTCCCTTGGGACAAGAAACCACAAATTGATGTCAAAAGCCCAGAAAAAAGAGGCAAATTTAAGAGTGAGTTGACATGAACAAACTTTCACGGGAACCTCATAGGTTGGTGCAGAAAGCAGCCAACCATTTGGGAGTGAAGCAGATAGAAACAAAAGGAAAAATGAATGGTATTGATTAAAGAAAAGGAAAAATGAATGGTATTAATTAAAGAATAAAGGAAATCTCACAATTCCACCCAACTATTAATCACTATTTGGAACAAAGAAGACCCTTTTCATCAAAATGACTATTATGACACATGAGAGCAGCATTTTCTGAAGATGCTGCTCTTTCTGAAAGATGCTGCCCATTCTATCAGATTAGAGGAGAGCAGCTATGAACAGAAGGAACGATAGGGCGTTAGCCCTCAACAGACTGGAATCAGAAGACAGGTCTTTTGCTCTCACGTCGTAAGCATTTCCAGTCGCATCATCCTTTACTTTAATGCTTGATGAACCTGATATCGATAGCAAAAGATTTTGTCAAGCATGCACGCACTCGCACGACAGATTTAGCTGTCATTGCAACTATGGAAGCAAAGCAGTGGTGTACTCACAGTCATATGGCGTCCATCCTATTGTATTGTTTTCGAGGTCATACACGACAAGCTTGTCTGATAGAGCAATGTCTGAAAGTAAAAAAACTTATGTCATCATCTTTCCAGTCAAGAAACAGATTTTTCATCAGTTCATAGTTCAAAAGCATTCGATGAATACAATAAAAGGATGGTCAAAACTACTAAAACATATTGACATAAAAGCATTGCTTGGAATTGACATAGAACACAGGAAAGGTGCCATTTGAAAAATCAGGGTATAGCAACAATATGATAATGTCCTGAAATTGAGTCCAACCCACTTTCGTGAAAGATAAATGTACTCAATTTCATGTGAGGCAACTTTGTCAACATCTGTTCATTATTTTAGGGAAGAGTCATAAGGAATCGATAGGCTATTTAGAGAAAAGTATCAAGAGCGAATTTGAGTTGGATAGACAAAGTGTGGTTGGTAAACAAGGATTATTTTTTGAGAAAGAAATAATGTGTCTCGTTTTGTATAACATGTAGTTGGGCACGCGATTGTAAATGCCTAGGCACATCCATTCACACATGTATTTCAGAAGGAGCAGAAAAAGACACATTCTTAATTTAAATTTTTGATGTTAAAGAATGCATTAGTTGCAATATCTCTGTGCATCTTTATGTTGACCTATTCGAGAAACTGCTCACAAGAGAATGCTAGTACGAGGGCAGTAACTTTCCCAACAATCAAATTCTATTAAAATTTTGAAATAGGCTAAATGAAAACCTACATTCAGAAATCCTGTAAGGTGTACTAACAAAGTAAACTTGAAATATACCTCCAAGAAGAGTCATTTCCTGCCCATCCTTTGTCTGCATTCCACTGTTCTGCCAACCTATGCAATATTCGTCATCCTGCAACATTAAGTTACTTAAGATGAGTACAAACTGATTTACCGCAATGCCAAAAGGAAAATGCAACTGGAGAAATAAAGCCAAAGATTCTAACAAGAAGCAAAGGCAACAATTAACATGTGCCCTGAAGAAAACCTTATAGTAAAATTGTTGGATTTCTAAAGCATTAGCCTCACAGAAAAAAGGTGGAATTCAGTATTCCAATATCAACATTGTGTAGGTTGAGACTCTTGTAATGCATTAAGTAACAAGATATAGGCCGTCAAAAAGCTCTTATTAAGTTTTGTTTTTACTACGTAATGCTCAAAAAAGATCTCAAACTAAGAGCGAGCACCATTTCTTGGCTTCATCCAAGAGGCTAGGGGAGCTGTAGGGTGGCCATCCCATAACCTTTCAACGGTCTTGGGTTTCATATGCAAATTAAAAGAATGTCAAACTTTACCTCTTGAAACTCTTACAGCTCTCTTGCAACATATATGTCTATTTTGAGATTTGTCCCCGCTTTCATATGAGAGAGAACGATGCAGAATAAATATGCAATGGGCAATTGCAATGCTTTGCATTTCCACCTTATAGTAAACCACTCTTGGGAACCAAATGGATCAGAATGGCAGCAAACTATTTAAACTGAAATAATTTCCTGTACTTACTCGAACTTCAAACAGATAGTCGTGTGGATAAACTGGCAAGGTGAGTAAGTTCTCAAAATGAAATTTTACAACTGGAAATCCATCATCAACACTGCAAAAATAAGCGAAACAAACAATTATTTGGAATTTCCATAACAGATGAATTTCCAACAGTACAGGTATACAAAAGCAAGAGCAACAATCAAAAAACAAACTCCTGTATATCACATCTAATTAAGCAAAGCCAACAAATGGTCTCCCGGCTTTAGCACTTGCGAAACGACAATAATTATCCTAGAAGCATTTTGAAAGTTCTTAATATCTTTTATTTTTCCAGCTACATAAACCTACATATAACACCATAGTCCAGCATCAAAACATTTTAGCCACATTGAAATGCCAAAATCAACAAAAATTCTACATTCAATTAATCCAACGGATATTTATTCAGGAAAACAGAATTTAAGAAATAAATAACTCTTTTGATTTTAAATCAGGATATCAGGACTTCAATGATCAGAAACTCTCATAGCCATGTCTCTCCAAAACACCACAAAATACTGAAAAACGAAGTAATCACGAAAGCCACTAAAATGGGTTTTCATTTGTCAAGCAGCAGCAACTCAGTGGAGTCATTTAAGCATAAAGATAGATAATTATAATCTGAAACCACTTAATAGGCAGAGTAATATCCTATTAGCCTCTAAGTTTTCTCCGATCATTTATTCCAGCTTCAATTTTTTACGTTTGTGAAACACCAACACAGAGAAACTTCATATGTGATTGGCACCCAAATGGAAGGTTCTTAAACATGTAATGAACATATTTAAACATATCTATGAGGATTTACACAGAGAAGTCAAAAACCTCCAAAAAAGAGCCCGGATATATCTATATGTAGAAGATAGATTTGGAGAGCATTAAGAACTATAAGGCACATAGGTTTTTCTCATCCGTATGCTAAACATTGGAAATGGCATTATACTTGCATAAGTTCACACATTAGAAAATATTTAACACCAAGGACTTGTCTTATGGGTGTCTGTGTTTGCTATAAGAATATACATTCATGTGCACATATGAAAACAAGCGGAGTTCTCTTGTTCGGTGGCAATACTTACTTCCCGCTGAACGAAAAGCATTTGAACTGTTCCTCAATTACATATAGTTTCAGATCCGGCTGCTGTGACATCATCTGAAGATGCGTACAAAGATAATAGATGGTCAGGGGTGTAAGAAAGATAGGTTTGAAGGTGAAAAAATAAAACCACCAAGTCAGTGGTGCTGCATATGTATATATCTCAACGATGAATTAATAAATGGGGATTTGATCAGCTTTTAGACAAACCTTATCAATTAATTGTCTATAAACATCAGATGGAAGATACACCAAGGTTGTACCACTATCGATTATAGCTTTTGTACTAGGTCCCAGACCGAAAAAGTTGCTTGGAAGGTCTAGATTTACACCACCCACCTCAATCGCCTCCAGATTTGCATTGTAATGTGCCCTAAGACGACAGAAGTTCAATCAGAAGAATATGCAGTAAAAGCAATGAAAATCTCGCATATATACTTAGACTGAAGGCATCACTCAAATTTTGTTTTTATCATGATTCATGGAATATGTCCTACTAGATGTCTAAACACTCAGCATGGAGCCAATGGCAACTTCAACAGCAATTCAACCTTAGCTCTAAAAACTGCGACAATTGTGGACTAGTGACCTCATGTCACCATCAATTATAGGTACTGCAGCTAGTTGGGCTTCAATACCTAAGGATTGCCATAATGCTATTTGTAGTTCTACATTTACATAATTTATGAGTTTTGCACACCAAGAATGAGCTACTCACAGGATCAGTAGGCTTTTACCTCCTTCAAGAGGTCAACCAAATGCCAATTAAGATGCCTACCTTGAAATCCACTTGCATCTGAGGCTTCTGTGCAGTTGATCAGTGTTTAAAATGCCCTTACTCATTATAATGTGAGCAACTAAAGTGTGTGAACTTTGATGCATCTAGAAGGCAACTATTTCTTTGTGCGCAAAGGCATCTTTTGATGCTCAGACCAGAGACTCTTATATTCAAAAGGAATTTATTGACTTCAAAAGACAAAACACATTTTATTAAACTGAATAATCCATCCTTGAATTTTGAAAAACTAAAAGAGAAGAACCTCCAGTATTTTTAAACTACCAAGAACTTTTTTTTTTCTGCCAAGATTGAATTCGTGTAAATTTTTCCCATGCTAATTTTTCCTTTTTTAGGTATTTTTTTTGAAAAATTATGTAATTACTAAGTTCTATTACAAACTTTGACATCTTTGCATTACAACTTTTATTTCCATAATCAAACTTTAAGGTGGAGTTTGGTGCAGACATTTTTCTTTATAATCATTTGAACTTGCATAATTTTATAGTCACAAGCTTCAATTTTCAAACTATTTTTTATAGCTTATTGCAGTTTTTCTTTTTCTTTGTGGCATATTCAAGTATTTTATTTTACGAGGCTATTATCCGCCCAAGGCAATATGCTTTGTTTTATATCATCCCTCCTAAAATACCACCCATCACTTGCTTTCTAAGTGAAGTTACCAGCTTTTGCATCTCATGCAAAGCTTTTTGTATGTTGGTACAATACAGAAGGGGTTGCTTGTGATAACGAAAATTATGAAATTAAGTTACTCATGCTAGGGGTGGAATCGAGCTCAAGTAATACCCTACTCAAGCTCTGCTTGAAATGGTTTTTAATGAGCTCGAGTAAACCATCCAACTTGAGCTCGAGCTTATTAGGCTTAAGTGGGCAAGTATTGAGCCCGAGCTCAAGCTTAAGCTTAGTGCATTTTAAACAAAATTTGGTTGCTAGTAAATTCGAACCCTTAACCTTTTAATATTGAAAGTGTCTACTGGTTACAATATCAATGAACCAATCACTTATATTTTGTATATTTTTTTAAATTTTATTTATTTCATAAATCCACACAGTGAAGAGAAAAAATAATGAAAACAAAGGAGAGACTCAAGCTCGAATTACTCGATCGAGCTCAAGCCTCCCCATAGCTTGTTTGAGCTGAACTTCGAGTCGAACTTTGACCAAGTTGCTCGAGTCGAGCAGCTTGGTTTGCCAACACCCATACTCATGAATGTAGTACAGACATGTGTAGTACTACCAGTCACTAATTTAATCCTCAAAAGTCTGATGAAGGAAACCATAACTGAAAGTACAAGGCAGTTTGCACAGGTTCACAAAAGGCACAGAGGCCCAGAAATAATCATTGCTGACTGCTTAATAACCAAGAGAGGGTTCAATAAACAATGTTTCTGTTTTATTATATTAGAGAAATGAAGTACTTCTCATGTCCACGACAAAGCATTGGGCTAGTTAATTTTGGATGGTAATACACATGAAATAATGCATAATTTGATCATCCATCACCAACCCTAAGATATTATCATACAAAAATGCAAACTCATAGTTTTATGGAGAAGTGTTATTGCAGATCTTAAATGAGAAAGCTCATAGACGAGATGTCTCACTACCTAATTGGACAAAGAAAATCTCAAATTTTGAGAGATTGGAACAAAGAGATGCTGTAGCTTCAAGCACATCTTGATCTGGTAAACCTTTATGTCTCCAATCCAGCAGAAGCTGTGCAAAGAATCTTTGGCTCAATAATAGGGACACATTGGCCAATTTAAGTCACCTTTATTGCAACGTTTTGCAACTTTGTGACAAAAAGACAGGAAAGGATAATTGTTTTGACTCTGCTGTAAATAGCTGAGTGTTAAGTTACTTGGACTCAGAGAGATCTATGAGACAGGATAAAAGAGGGCTTCTTTTCCTTCAAACAAGAGAGAGAGAGAGAGAGGAAAGCTAGAATCCATCTCCTCGACTGACTGATAATTTATCAGCTAAACAGGACTTCATTGGGCTAAAAAAGGGTGTAACTTGAGAAGAAGCCTTCCTTCCTGATTACTAATGGGATTTCTCTATTATGTGTAAAAGTAATAGATTAGACTAGAAAATTTTCAGATATAGCCAAATATGAAGACTGCATATTAATATTATGTTATCCCCACCAAAAAATCAATAAAACAATGATGTCACTTACTGTTTTCGAACCAGTGGTGTGCTATTAAACTTTGGCTGCACAACTTCTCCAACAGCAAACATACCGCCTCCTTTCTTGCCATCCAAACAATGTGAAAATATCTTTTTCACCTTTCCAGCTGAAGAAAGCTGCGAAAGAATGGATGTATTTGCTTGTCCTAATCCAATTATTCCATCAACAGCCTGAGAAGATGAAGCTGAGCCTCCAGATTGTTTAGATGAGCACCTGTCTTAGCAAAAAATATCTTAGCAAAAAAATTGCTAGATGCAGAAGAAGGACATAAATATTTTCCTCTTGGAACTAAAGATAGATTAAAATCTATGATAGGATAAAGCAAGTGTAAATTCGAAAATAGCACATAAAACTAATAAAATGATATATAACAGTAAATGAGGAGTACTCAAAAATCTCAACCACAGAATCACCACCAGTATTATGTCCCAAGAAATAATGTACAAATCCACCTTCATCAACCTCGTAAAAGCCGTACACAGAAGGCAACAACAAAATATGAAGTACGCATGCAAATTTGCTGGAATACAAAGGTGACGTGATCCACAAATTCAAATACAATGAGTTAGCCCCACATATTAAATTATTGCATAGTCAAGATAATCAGTCTGGTTAAAGGAACCAAGAAGAGAAAAATTAAATTACTGCATCATGTCACCAACTGTGCATATATTGGCGTGTCAACTAGTTGACAGCTGCAAGAAAGAGGGTAAATATGTGCACATGCATGTATACTGCGTAATAAAGCAAGTTGTGCGCATATGCGAGTCGTACTCGCACTTATGTCTTGAGTGGCATTTGATACTAACTTCTGCTTCTCTATATTGGAGAATAAGTAGCAACAAATTTGATAGACAAGGAAGAAGAAATTTTCATTGCTTTAAACAGGCCTGAATAAATAACTAAAATACATTGTCCAATCTTCTTTTGAACATATTATCTTCATCACCAGTCAAGATTTGCACTTTTTCTCATGTTTCCTCATCTGCTAATTTCTATTTTTCACTGTCAGCCTAAAGAGTCTTGACATATGCTTATATCAAACCCTTTTTCCATGTTAATAGCTCTTATAGTAGTTTCATATCAAAATGGTTCCTAAAAGTAAACAATAGACACGGATCTCCAAAGAAAGTCTCTAACCCAATGCATTCGTAGGACATATGTATTTGAAAGTTACAAATCATTACATTCAAGAATGTAAACAATATAATTTTCACATAAACGATTTTTTATCTGAAATATTTTTTATAATTCTCACATTAAAGCAATTCACATTTTGGTTTTAACTAAGTCATATTTTTTGTGTTCTTTTATACACAAGAATGTAGAGAATAAACAATAAAATCCTCACATTAAACCAATTCATTTTTTTTTCAAACTTATCCTGACTTTTAGTTCCCATTTATTCAATAGCAAATAATATATTATCATATCTGATGTTCTGTTGGTCTTGGTATGCATTTTATCAAGTTCAGTCGAAATAATGTTCTCTCAAAATATCCTATCCAAATTATTGAAAGGGCACTAGTTCTAACTTTTGTTCCCAGACCAGCATTAATGCATGTGAAAAATTCAGATCGAACTCAACTACTTTGCACTTCCTTTGTTAGAAAGCTAGACGTAGATACTTAAGCCAGCTACAAATATGTGACAGAATATGTGCTAAATAACTCAAGCCACCGAGATTGATTATTTTAGAGTTTGTGTGATCTCAACACCTGCAGCAGTACTTCAAGCTAATGTTGTCCTATTCATCAGTTTTAACATGAATTGCTGATGCATCTCAAGATTGCCAATGTACAAATGAATATCTCCAGAAGATTCAGCCACTGGAACCAATTTGCTGAAAGACCAACAATATGCACTGAGATCAAAATGAGAACCCACCCAAATGCTATGGATCCATTCATTGGTTTGGTTTGAAGGTTTCCAGTAACTTGATCAAATCTGAAGTTATCTCTGACAAAGTATCCCTCGGTTTTGCTCCCATCCCCGTAAGAAACAGCGTATTCACAGTTCATTCCAACCTTGCAGTTTTGATTTGGATTATCATGAAATACAGAACCACAAAAATCTTGATCACAAGTGATTATCTTCCCACTGGAGGAGGCCTTCACATCAAATCGGTTCAAGGTTATCTGGTGGATTAAAACAAATTTATGAGCAGTCATTCCGGTTCCAAGATGAATCATGCTTGATTACGATTGTTATCCAAGGGTAAAGTCAGCTGCTAGACAATCTTAAAATGTTTACAAAATTGATGGGGTCGTAATCATGGAGGTAAATAGGGTCAAAAGAAAGGGGAAAAAAAGACATATACCTTGAGATCACTTTTTGTGGGACAGTTCTGACAGTCTTTACAATTCACCCACAAAATATCACTTCCCGTGTCAAGCTGGACATGATAATCAACTGGAGGAGTTCCAATTGTAATTTTTGTGTAATAGAGCCTGAATGAATATAAAAAATAATCGCTTGATCACAAACTAGGAGCTATTTGGCAAAGAAACCAAAACAACCATTAGGAACGCCAAAATATCATAGAGCCGATACCATGATGGAAGGGTGCACATGCATTCATAGATGAACATGTTCTAGGATATAAAACAAGTAAGGAAAAGGGAAAAAAATGTTCTTTCCTGATCAGTAAAGAATAATGTTCAGTTGAGAAGTTTTCATTTCACATGCTAGGCCTCACAGCTTTTTATGCATTGCTTATGCCACAAGCAATCAACTTTGTCTTCGCATATTCTCTAAGAAAGAAGTAAATTTGAGTCAGGCTGGAGGTATGATGATCCATGTCAGGGTTTTAATTAACATCAATTATGAATAGGTGTTCAGTTGTTATGGAGAAAACTTGTGATCTAGAATCTCACGCTTAGTATGTGTGTTGTAAATTTTGATCCAAAATGCCTTGTAAATAAGTTATTTGTGTAACCCCTTGGACAATCTGTAAATTTCATACCATTTCTAGGGAAGATTTTTCTTTTTCTTTTTCTTATGAAGAAAAAAGTCACACTGTCGTATTCAAAAAAAATCTCCATGCCCTCCTTCAAGTGATCAATGACTTACAGAAAAGAGACCTCAAACAATTTGAACACAGAGGCATTTAAGAACATAGAATGAACGTAATTTACAGCATTATAATGTAGATATATGGTGCATCTTTCCAGGGGTACTATGAAGAAGAATCCAAGACAGAAGCTCCTCAGACTCAGAGCTAGAAAATCTGATGCATCTTTCTTAATTTATAATTTTCTAATTGCCATCTTACTGATAGCATGCGAAACTGCTAAACATATATATTAGGTGACAGGTTTTGGTGTCAGCTAGCTAAATGGCCTAGACAAAATCAGTCTATCACAAAATCAGTCTATCACGCCAATCTCCCAAAGGTATGCCATGCATGACTTTATCAAAGTTCTGCATCCCTTTGCCTCATCTACCTTTTAATCATGAATATCCAGTCAAACAGTAAGAAAAATATTTAACAGGACAGAAATCAAAACATGCTTCACCACAGCAAAAGCATACTTGCATTAATTGTGATCTTAGAAATATAAAGAGATGCATATCTGGAGAAGGGGAAAAAATATATTAGATGCATGGAAAGGGCATTTCCAGCATAAGTACTCCCGCTTGCATAACCTCACGAAAAATTCTATTATCTTCCCAACAAGATTCTTATTGAAAAATTCAGACCAGAATCCAACACAATCAAATTCCCCTGTTTCTTCCAATAGCAGTTTTCACTTTATTCTCTCTTTTCTTGTCCTATCATAATGCTTCTTCCGTAGTTTATGAAACACTTCTCTTCAGAAACTTCAATATACTGTTCTTTTCAATATTACATGATTCTTAACGTCCTCCAAAGCTGGAGCCATGAGAAATTGCACTCATACACATTAATATTATATACAGACAATAAGCACATCCCAACAATTCAGCGGGATAAATTGACAAACAAGTAGAACAAAAGAAGATTCAAGGTTCTAAAGCAAATCAAGACAACGGGCAATGTGGGTAGCAATCAAACAATTGGCATCACTGTAAGGCTACAACATCTATTGCTTGAGCATGGCATTTCGACATGGGAATTCATACTTTATCTTGTAAATTCTAATTCCAACCCCAGCACACACCCCTTCCTCAGTTCACCGAGAAACCCCAAGAACATAATCACACAAGGGGAAATCAAGATAAAGGATCAGGCGAACCACATAATACAATAAATGTATCAAACATACGCGGTGTTAGTGGGCGAACCATCGCCGCCTAACTCGAAATCCGCGGCGGCAAGCGTTCTACCGTGGCGCCGTGAGTCGTGGGCCCTCAGCTCTCTCAACGGCGCCTTCCCCCTGTCGGAGCCGCCATACTTGTGGTAAACTTCAAACACCACATTGCCCTTGACCATACACACCAGTTCGACCGACAACAATAAAGCCAGAACCCAATGCAAGCGACTCCTCCCGGAATCCATAGCCACCACCTAGAATTGAAAAAAAAAAGAGGTAAAATATTATTACAAAGCCAACAAAATCCGACTTGTGTGAATGTAAAGGAGACAGAATTTGTTGGCCTGAGATAAATGGGTGAATTTGTCTATTTTATTTTCGTGGGTTCGTTGAATAAATGCGAAATTTTTAGGAGGGGTCGCGAAAGGGAGGACATGAGAGGCAGGCTTACGAAACGCGAGAGAGCAAGAGAGATTGACGGGAAAGGGGGGCAAAGGGTCGGCTTAAATTTAATAGATTTCTTGCATATAATTTGTCAGGATTCTTGGAACAATTGAACTCAACTACAAATCTAAGGATGTCAATATACATATATATATATATATATATATATATCATGTGTGTGAGTGAGCGTGACTGGAGTCTGAACATTCTTGTCCCTCGATCCTGTCGGTTACGTAAGACTGGCAATGACAACCCACCGTTTTTAAAGTACAACGTTTTCGCTGTCAAAGATTATGACAATAATTTGACTTTGTTTATTTATTTATTGTTGTGCTTGTCATTAACTGTCAAATATTATTACAGTTTGACTTCATTTATCTTGTTGTTAACGTCCTTTTCTTTTTATCTTTTTAAATTTAATATGTTATTTCTTCTTTTAGTATGCATCTCTTTTTAAATTCTTTTTTTATTTATCATCTTCTTATTTTATACATTATTTATACTTTTAAAATACATATATGCAAATCTATATTAAATGCCCACGTTTATTTTCCATGATTGAGCTGGATTAATTATTATATCCAGACTCACCATGTGTTCTTTCTTAAGGGTCGAAACCCAAAATTAAAAATAGATTAGTTTAAGCTCAGTACGATATTACTCAATTATTGGATAATAATCAAGGCCATCACGAGATATAAAATAGTCCAAATATCTGGTCCACTTTGTATTTTACTTTAAAAAGATCTTTTTATCATTAATTAGTAATTGGAATTCATTATATTTATCCTTATTTTCACTTCTTAAATATTTGTGGTGTTAATAAGTGTGAAAATTAAATATAAATTACAATAATTCAGTTTTGTTAGGTGAATGTCAAATTAAAATGTATTGTAGATATTAAGACTTTGATTTGTGGAAAGAAGTGTAAGTAATAAATAAAAGATACATAGTTTTTAAAATTTTTTTGAAATAAGGATATTTTGGAAAGACAAAAATAATCACATTAAACCATCAAACTTACTAAATGCAGGTTAATTAATATCAATGAACATAATATTAAATTATCTCAAAATTAAATTATCTTTTAAAATAATCATTACGGTCCCTTAAGGAACACTCCAGTGGATTGAATCTCAATATATGAACCTTGAGGTGTTGGTGTATGGGTAAAAAAATAAGGTTATATGTTTTTTAATTTTAATGTGTGTGTTTTACAGTATTTTTGACTCAAAAATTATTTAAAGAAAGATTAAAAAAAAGAAATAAAATTTAAAAAGTATCATGATTGAATATGCTTTTTATGGCCAAAACTGCGAAACGAACATAGTCACAAGATTGGTTAAAATTACATAACTATCCTTGGTTTTATTTTTTATCATTTTCTTTTTCTCTTTTTTTGCTTATTATTATTTTTTTTTGTTTTTCTCTCAAATTTTCTTTTTTTTCACATTCTTTTATCATTTTTTCTTATTACAAATATTCTTTATACTTTTAATTTTAATACTTTTAATTTTATTAATTTATTATTATTTAAAATATAATAATTTTATAATTTATAAACAAATTCATATACACATATCCCACTTTATTCGTTATTGTTATTATTGTTGTTGACATGATCGTTGTCCTCGTTGTCATCTTATTTTAAAAAATAATTTAGTGAAGAACTCTTTATTATAATTTATATACTCTCGAAGCCAAATTAATTAGATTCTTCTTTTCAAACTCTTTCTTATAATTTATATACTATCAAAGCCAAATTAATTAGATTCTTCTTTTTCAACTTTTTTAAAATATGTTTTATTCTTTCAATTAAAGTAATGAAAAGTTACTACTTATTCATGTTTACTTCTTCTACAAGTAATAATGTACAGATACGTGAATGCCATATCGGTCCATCCGTCGTCTCCCGAATGCCAAGCTCGTCAGGTATTTCGTCATTCCCTTTTTTCGATTATTTGAATTTCTGATTCCAAACGAGCTCCAATTTGGAGTTTGGACAGAGGTTGTTCAATATCTCATGCTTTTTCCATTTACTACCTCCCACTGCTTGCTAGTAATGTCCCATGACAGGCTTCTGAATTCTTTTATTTTGTGGCAATGACATCTGATGGAAAATAATGATTCTGGGTAGTCTGTGCAATGAATAAATTGTAGGATAAGGTTACTTTTTATTATCAAGATGACGTATGAATGTGTTTATCAGGGTATGTGTGTGCTTGTTAGTTGTTATGAGAATTTAATGGAAAGTTAAGTTGGCTCGATGGAAGATGTTCTGAGTTCTAAAAGTTCTGGGAATAAGTTGGATTGCTGTCTACATAGTTGTTGAGGAATTTGTATATTTCTTTGGAAGTTTCTGTTATTAATAATGATTAATATTAAATTGGTTCCTAAAGGCTTTACTTTTATTACAAGGTAGACAAATCTTGAGACAAAACATTAGCTTCTAAGATGAATAATTTTGTTTTTCGGGTGCACAACACAAAGTAGATTTCCCGTAGAAAGTGAAGGAGTGTTTTTACGGTAGAAGATGTTTACATTTTATTAGTTTTCAGACCATTGCATGTATGAATTCATCTTTATATTTGCACTTGAATTCCTTTTTATGTCTTATTTCGTATGTATAAAATAGGCTTAATTTCTTCTCCTTTTCTTGAATAAAGTTTATGTATATTGTAATATTCTTTTGTTCTTTTGTGTTATAGGGATCACTACTAGCTAAATGAAGTTTTGTGGTGACTCACGTGTATTCACAGTTGACTTTATCCGCTTCAATGTTTGTGAGCAGTCAAGGTCTTGAAATGAATGTGAAAGTGACTCTTAGTAATACCTCAAACTTTGCATGAGAGGATATGGATGATGAGCAACAACATGAAGAAAATTTAGACGAAGATGTCGATTCCGTACTTGAATTTTGAATTCCTAAAAGAAGCAAAAAATATAAAGTTTGGGAAGATTTTGAGGAAAGTAATGAAAATGAAGTTTACTATGCCACTTGCTTGCACCATAAGAAGAAACACTCTAAAGGTCCTACGAGACAAAAAAGCAACACGTTGAGGCATGGCCAGACTAGTTCAATTAGAAAATTAGAATTTTAAAAAGAGGCACAACAAATAAAAGTTAACTTTTGGCCAGTCGATACAGTTTCTCTAGCTGTATCTCCACTACAAAAGGAGATATTTAACATGGAGAAGATGAGAAAATTAGCTACTTAATGGATTATGATGAATGAGCATCTCTTCACGATTGTGAAGGAAGAGAGCTTCAACATTATAAAGAAGTATGGGACCTCAGAGTGGAAACCAATCTATTGGATTGTGACCATGCATATGAAATTGTAAAGACAAAAATTAAAGAAGTAATTGAAGAATGTTAGCAAAATAAGTATAATGATAGGCACGCAAAAGTCCTAGTAACAGGAAATTAAGTATATGGTTGTGGCGGGGCATTAGGTAGATGTCGATTGGATACTTCATAAGAGAGTTCTCAGCTTTGTTTAACTTCTTTCACCACGATGTGGAGTTGAGATAGCAACTAAGGTATTTAACTGTGCGAAGGACTAGGGCATCGAACAAAAAATTTACACAAGTTTTGTGGATAATGTCTTGAATAATGATACAATTATGAACATTTCGTGACAAAATTTAGAGAGGGCAAAGAAGCTAACGCGTGATAGCAAGCTATTTTGTATCTGTTGTTGAGCCTATGTTTTGAACCTTATAGTTCAAAATAGGCTAAATGAGATTACCAATATTTGTGAAAAGATAAGAAATAGTATATACTATGTTAGTTGCACTTATGGGAGAGCCTTGAAGTTTGCTGAAATTGTTCAAAAACTTCAAATATTAGGAAAAAAAGTTGTTTCATGATTGCAAAATAAGATGGAATTCTACCTATAAGATGTTGAGTTGTGCCTTGAAGTGTTGAGATGCTTTCAGACAATATGTAGATGTGGATGATCATTATGGTTTCTATCCATCAAGAGATGATTGGGAAAAGTTAGAAAAAGTTTGTATTATTTGGAATAAAATTTATACATTCACATATCATCTCAAAAAATGATTACTCAACTAACAATTTGTTTCTCGTAAACGTTTTTAAAGTGAAAACGGCTTTAACGTCTTGCAGTAATTATTAAGATGGATTTATTCAAAGAATAGTAGCTAAAATGATGTCAAAATTTGACAAATATTGGAGAGAGTGCAACATGGTGAAGGTTATCGATGCCATCGTGGATTCGATGTAGAAAATGAAATGGGGAGATTTTTATTTTTCAAGATGTATTCTCATCTAGTAAATATGGAGATATGATTAGGTTACCATCTCTATATTGGGATTCACTTGCTATGTATTATGGGATAGATATTCAGGTCTAAAAATCAGAATTTGTAGACTATCTAGAAAAGGCTCATTGCCAACTTGTATGTACAAAACTTAAATTGCTTAGAATGGTGGAGAGGGAATCATACCTCATGCAAGCATTGATGGTGCATTGCATTTTTTAAAATTAATATTTGACTTTTCTTTTCTTCTTAGTTCTACCCCTTTTTCAATTTTATACGTTGAAGATTAAGAATCTTCTTTAATACGAACAAAGGTAATGGCTTTTTATCATTATTTTTATTCAAAATGAATATTAGAAAATAATATAAGACAAAAACGCTCTCTCATGTCACAAAAGCATTTCTGGGATTATTCATAGAATTAATTTTTTTTTATTGTCTTGAAAAAAAAATGGTGTTTCTAAAAATATAATTTTTTGATCTTAAACAATGTATAATTAATTAGGAGTATCATATTAAAATTTTAAACAACTTAAACATAAAAATGTACTTATTTTTCATTTATATAATAATTTAAATACATAATATGTATATATAACTACACAGTAACTAATATGCATGATCATGGACAATAACAATTATACTTGTTTTTGAGTTTACCTCACCAAGAAATAAAGAGAGAGAGAGATGAAAAGTCAAAAATAAAAAATAAAAAAAATATATATATGTATGTGTGTGTGTGTGTGTGTGACTGCTTGCATGACTGGCATCAATTAAACCGTAATAATTTCATGAGACTCGATACTGCAGCATTGATGTCCTCGAAGCCGCAGTGCTCGATGGCAAAATCGCTGTTGATAAGTGCGAATGTGTGTACTACACCTGGCACATGCGCATTTGTTGGTAAGTGCAAATGTGCACACTTTGTGGAACAACTGCATGAATGCACGTGAATGCATGATTTTGTGGGGTCAAGTCCGGATCCCATGATCTCAGAAACACTCGTTCTCCACGAAAAGGAGTCGTTTATTCCTCGCGATTTGAGGATTCAATCAAATTTTATTCACTTATTTTTGTTTTAAATTTTTATTAGTTATTGAATTTTATTTATAATTTATATAGGATGTAGTTTTTAGATTAGGGTTTAATAGATTTTAATATAAATAATTATTTTATTCAATTAAAAGATAGAGTTTTGAATTTTTGGAGAATAAAATTCTCTTCCAATTCCTTGATTTTTTGTAAGTGATTTTAAATGTATTAAACAATTCAATTCAATAAAAATGATTCCTTTTTGCAATGCCCGAAAACTCCAGCTAAAAATCCATCATCGTTGCTGCCAATTTGTCGCGAAGACGCCGCCACTCCACTGGATTTTGGGTTGTCGGCATCGTCATTCTCAAGCCCACCTCGCCGTCTCCCGTAGCACTACCAGAACCGCGCCGTTGTCTGCCTCCGCCGTTGTTCGCAACGCGGCCAACATTGTTGCTGCACAAACCCGAATCGGGTTTCTAGGAAGAAAAATTGGAGTGGGCCAAAGTAATTTCTATTGGGCCAGAGTAGTGTTGGACCAATTATTTTTGGGCAGGAACAAAATTGGACCAGGTTTGCGGTGACAGTTCCTATATCTACTTTGGGCTTGAATTTATTGCTTTAGGCCAACTCAGGTCAGATTTGGGCTCCTTCGTATTTTATTAACTTTAGGTTCCCTACATTGGTTTTTGAGTAAAAAACACAGAAAAAAATACGAAAAAAAGGAAAGATATTCAAAAAAAAATTAGAAGAAGAAAAAAACAGCATTGAAAAAAACTATTAGAAAAAAAACAGTGAGAAAAACTTAGAAAAAACTAAAGAGAGAAAAACAAAACAAGAGTGGAAAAAATTAAAGAGCAAGCGAGAATATTTCTGCCAAGATGTTATTAATCAAAAGAGTAATGCATATTGCGTAAAGGTGACGTTTGAAGAAATCCAAAAGATGTATACACCACCATCATGGCACTTATATGACAAGGATATTGAATTGAACACGGATGAATGTGACAAAACCCTCAAGGAAAATCTACATATCGAGAAGCCATCTTTAATTAAAGAGAAGACTATCATTCGAGGACACATAGCATGAGGATAACGTTAGTCCTAACGAGGATTTAAAAATTGAGGAAGAGAAAAATAAAAAGAAAGAAAAAATAAAGGGAATTGAAGTAGGAGTCGAGAAGATGCACGAGAGTGAAGTAGAAGAAGAAATTTAGTGGTCCATCGAAAGTGTAGTTGATCGTACATATATTGACCTATTTAACTATCCAATGCACTCTTTGCCTGTTTATGTTGCACAAGAGCTGAAAAGTTCTAGCTAAAGAAATTACATGTGCGCATCTAGCTAAAGTTTTTGTGATTTCTCATATTCTTTTACATAGTTCTTTATGGACATTTTTATGTTGGATTTATGAGAAGATGAAACTGAACTTTGAGTAAGATAAAGAAGAGTTAAAAAGGTTTTAGATATTCACATTTGATTTAAATGGACACAAGATCGAATTGGAAACAATTAGTCCTCAAGAAAAGGGGTATAATATGATTTAAGAATCCGTCAAATTTTAATTTTTTATACTTATTTTAAATTTTTATTAGCTATCTGACTTTATTTATATTTTGGGATGTGTGAGCTTTTTAGATTAAGATCTAATAAATTTTAGTATAAATAGCTATTTTATTCAGTTAAAAAATAGAGTTTTTGACATTATAGAGTTTAGAGTTTTTTAAGAATAAAGTTCTCTTTCAATTCCTTTAATTTGTGAATAATTACAAATTCATTAAACAATTTAAATCAATTTAATAGAAGTGATTCTTATTTGAATCGTAACGTATTAATCATTTTTAGCGTATCGATTGTAATCGTTTTATCACGTTGATTATCTTGAGTTTAACTATGATTCCATCAAGTTGGATTGAGCACTTAATACACGGTTTGCGCCCTTAAAACTTTGAAATTTGTTCAATTTTTTTTTGCATTCTTCTACTACCCCTCTCTAACCACGTCATATTCTATTCACTTTGTATGATTTGACGTTAAAATACTTGAATCTTTAGATATTTTGTAGTATTATTTATATACGTAAAGAAACTAATAGAAATTGAAATTAATTTATTTAATTTCTGTATAGTTATAATTAACGTAGTTGTTTTCAATTTTTACATTGTAGGTTTGGAAAATCTATAGGTGAGTTCAAATAAAGAAGAAAAACAAACTTGAAAGGTGCAGTAGTGAAAAGGAGAGTTTTAGCAGCAACTTTGAAGGGCCTTTATGTTTTGATGGAGTATCCACTTGAGTTGAAATTTTACGTAATAAAAGAAGAATGAATTGGGTTTCAAATGGTGTAAACAGCAAGTCGATCATGTATTAAACAAGAAAGATATGTGCAAAAGAGTGCACCCTATCAAAACAATACAGACAATCGTGAGAACTCAATATAAAATTAACTTTCGCCATTTCTTTTATTAGATATAAATATATACATGTCGGTTTTTAAGGGAGACTATTAAGAACCTCTCCTTGTCAACTTTTCTCTCTAGAAACTTTCTGTCTTTTTTTAACAAAAATGTCATTCTTAAGAATTGAGAATTGAATTATTGTCAAGTCAAAATAATTCAGGACATGTTATTTTGGAATAAATTTCTTTTTCCATTATCTTTGTATTTTTGAATCCTTATTTTGTGATGAGTAAAATTGTGCCTTGTGATATTTTATATATGATGTGTGGATAATTTAATTATTTTTGAAAATTTGTAATTGTGTGATTGAATTTAATTACTTGAAATCTTGTGATCAATAGCCCTTGTATTTATTCTTTTTCTTTACACAGTTAATAATTTTTAAGTATTGATCACATTTAAATTGGTTTGTTAATTTGAAAAGAACAACGAAAGTTAAAATTTTGAATTAGATGGAGGAATTTGGAGACCATACCACTATGGTTTGTTGAGTGTGAAAACTGAAGACCATTAATTTTATGGATGAAATGTCAAAACCAGCATAAAGCCACATGGTGACACTCAAAGGAATCCAATATAGAATTAGGCTTTTTTGTCATTTCTTACTAGATATAAATATATATATGTAGGGTTTTAAAAGAGACAATTATGACCCTCCCTTTGTCAACTTTTCTCTCTACAAAATTTTTCTCTTTCATTTTTCTAAAATTTCAAAGTTGGAAATTAAAAATTGAAGCATTGTCAAATCAAAACAATTGAAGATACCTTATTTTGGAATAAAATTTCTTTTTCCGTTATACTTGTGTTCTTGAATCGTTATTTTGTGATGGATAAAATTGTGTCTTTTGTTTTTTTAAATATGATGTGTGGCTAATTTAATTAGTTTTGAGAACTTGTAATTCAGTGATTGGATTTAATTTTTTAGGATCTTCTTGTTGATAGTATTTATATATATTCTTTTTATTTGTGCACGTAATGTCCTCAAAATCATGATCACTTAGATTAATTTGTTGATTTAGGAAGAATAACCAAAGTGAAATTTTTGAGTTAGATGGAGTAGTTTCGAGACCATGCGAGTAGGGTTGGTCAAGTGGGAAAACTAAAGACAAATAATTTTATGGGTGAATTGTCAAAACTAGCCTACAAGCTATATGTACAGTCCCAATCCCAGTGATGAATCCATCCCGCTCTGCATCTAATAATGAAACTACTGCAAGGTTACGTTTGTCGTAGTTTTTCTATATGTATTTTATGTGTGTTTTTTTTGTAAAAATAAAGGGATAAAATTTAAAAATTATGTGTGTATTTTTGGAGATGGGAGGAAAACAATCATAACCTTTGTACCTTCACTAAGGATGCATTTCCAATTAAGTGACAAAAATCCATGCGACCAAGTCTCGAAGGCATCGCCAATAACACCCGCCTTGCTCAGTTATGCCTGTGAAGTCTTTTTATTTACAGATATGATTACGCCATTAATATTATCTTTAAACATAAATAATAATGGATTTGTTTGGCTGATGATTTTGTTGGGGGATAGAAAATGAGTGAAAAGTTTGAGAGGTAAAGATTTTAATTTGTTTGAAACTTTGTGTTTATATAAATATGCGTATAATAAATATCAATGTGTATATGTGTGCGTATAATAATTATTAATTTGATTTAAATAATTGCAACAATTACTTTTATATATTTGTGTATATGTGTATAATAGGGAATGGTTTGAGTTTAAAATTTAAGAAAAATTTATTCTAATTGTGTAAATTTTAATGAGATATAAAAATGCGAAAACACAGTCAATGAAACTCATTACCGATTCTTAACAGACACGTGTCTTTGTATATAAATATATACTTAATTTATAGATAATGAATAAGTTGATAAAAACTAATAAATTAATTATTATATATTTAATCTATTTTACTTTTAAAAATAAATAATTAATTATGTATTTTTAATCAACTAATAATTCAACGTTAAATAGTACACAAGTTAGTTATGTCATTTTTAAAAATTGTTAACATATTTAATAAATTTTTGTTATTAAAACCATATATATATATCCATAATAAGATTAATTGACTAATTTTTATATTCGATCGAACCTATCGGACTATACTATTTAGATTTGTATATGGGCAAGTCCTAAAAATTTCTATGTTTGTTTTATAATTATGCATCTGTAAAAATATTAACTTAATTATTTTTTTTTATTTTTTTTCTTATTTTTACATAATCTTTAAAATAAAAATATTTAAAAATAGTGGCTAAAATTTGAAAACAAACAAAGCGACCACTCACAGACTGGGCCACCAGGTTGGATCCACTTTGTGTGCATGGAGCCGTGCTCCGGAGCCTCCTGAGCATCACCACTGCCTACAGCAGCCAGGCAATTCAGGAGGTACTTTCTCCGCAACAAGATGTACAACCCACACTGCGAGTTCTGGATCATCCCACCCGATAACTTCTTCCTGGGTCAGATTTGGCCCGTGGTGGGAGCGTGCACCCACACACGCCTGCATGTGGAAGCACGCTCACGTAGGATCCCTCTCCGTGTCACTTCAAAACGACAACGTCTAATTACGCACAGGTACAGTACCGGTAGACTGTTACCTCCACGCTTTGGTTGCATCGTCGCCGCTCCAACACACTTCTCCGCCGGCGGATTCCCCAAACTCAAGCACACTACCGACAGTTACTGTGAATTCAAATTATTATAATAATAACTTTTCTGTAGACTCTTTTATTTTCTCTCATTTGCCTGTGTTTTTATTTTTGAGGTGAGATTGAGAGTAATGGCGGCGCCGTTTGGACCAGCTTCTGCATCGGCGGCGTCCGTGAAGGAGAACGTCCAGCTCAGCCACCGCCATTTGCCCTCCCGCTCCGCGAGCAGGCTTCGTTTCGCATCTCTCCCGTGCCTAAGCTCCGATTCTCTTCCAAGGTATTATATATGCCATCCAATTGGTTTCATGCAAAATGATATGAGATCCACACGAGTTCCCTCTGTGCGACGTTTAAAACGTTGACGCTTTGCCTGTGAAGTTGTGCGGATGATCTTGATCGAATAATTAAGCTACAAAATTCAATTTTTAGTTGAAATGCTATGAGGAAAAGATTTGCAGAGATGAGGCTGCGTGATCGGTAAAACATGCGTGCTCTAAATTTCTGTTCTTTGTGAAGAAATTCTGTCCTTTTAGTTGTCTTTTGTCATTGATAATGTGTTTTCTCACATAAAAACGGTAATTTGTTCATCTTGAGTCAGGACGGTTCAGAATTGAATTTTTTTGGCAGGTTGTTGAGTGCTCGTATTGGCGTTCCAAAATAAGCTGCTTTCAGCAAGTGAATCTGCAGTTGTGGAGTGTCAATATCCTCGTTCTCTTAATGAGTGAAAAGAAGTCATTAATATTTGTTAGGAGTGCGGCGGGCCCAATTACAAATTCTGATTGAATCTTATTGGGCCAGAGGAGAAGCCCAATCAAATTGGGAGCATCACCCATGAACAACGTATGTTGGGCCTGGAGCGGAGCCCAACAAGATCGGGGAGAACCGTTCAGGGCCTGTACGTGGACACGTATATAAGTGGGCTTGACACCATATATTAACCCAAAACCTTGAGACTGTGAGTTATGGGTCAAGTATCCACCTTATATACAAGTCACTTTTCTCTTTTTATACCAATATGGGATGCCACTTTTTCTAACTCATATTTGTTTCCCAACAATCTCTCCCTCAAATATATACAAGTCACTTTTCTCTTTTTATACCAATGTGGGATGCCACTTTTTCTAACTCATATTTGTTTTCCAACAATATTAACTGGTAAAAGCATTTGTTTACAAGAATTTTGTAAGTTTGAGAATCGTGTGTGATTCTCTCCAGCACCAGCGATTTCATTTGTTTACTGATATCCTTCGAAATTTTCCATGTTTGAGGAGATAGGTGCATGGCATTTTCTTGGCTTAGGAAAATAGTCAACTTGTTTAATTTCTTTTAACAGAGGAAATTACAGTTTACCCTTTACAGCATATAAATTCTTATGGTTGAGTTTCACAGAAACATTTCCTGCTACTGCTGTTTTCTGATACACATGTTGTCATCCTTAAAATTCAAGACCTGGATGAAAATATAGAAGGCCTCTTCAATTATTGGATGAAGTTGATGCTATTGAAGTCCATGCTAAAATCTTTACTAGAAAATAAAAGTCCAAGCAATGAAAATTAACTGGAAAGCAAGTTGAAGTAAAGAGGCTCTCTATACACAGGCACGATAGGGATCTAAATACTAAAGTTCAGCCTAAAGCCAAAAGTCATGACAGACAGAATTTTATGTATTCTTTTGAATTCATTTACAGTTTCCTCGTTCTTGTACCTTCCCTAAGAAAAAGATTTCTTGTTTCTTTACGTTTGCTGTTTTTTACTTACACTGGGTCTGACGTGTCTTTAAAAAATTGATTACCAAGGAGGTCGGCAGTCTTGCTTCATAAATTGGGTTCAGAAACTTTGTCCCAATTTGGCGCGGTACGGGGTCACACATAGGCTGCTTTACATTACTAGAAAAGAGAATTTTTCATTTTCTCCTATCTCAACTGGCATCCAAGAATTCTCATTTCAACAAATATTTACACACTTTTTGCAGTCTGATCGGAGCTGTTCTGCCATGGTAAGAGCTCAATCAAAGGAGGTACATTATTACCCATGGATTTCCTTTGGGGAACTCTTTTCAAAATTTCATTCCTTTGTGGAAACGCTTTTGGAGCGATCTGCTGCATTCAAGGTTGCTGCGGATGAATCTTCTAAAACTGCCACCTCAACTCCTGTAAATTCAGAGGCATCACCAGATGAAGCCAAGGATGACAAGTTGTCAAGTGAGTGTCCACCTGCTGCTCTGGGATCCGAAGAATCGACATCTGAATTTATTCGTCAAGCTGCAAATCTTGCTAAGTATGCATTCTCAATCACAGGACCCCTATGAGAGAGATTTGTTTCTCTTTTCAAGAAAAAAAACTTCATGCATGCAGGTTTGTTGTTTCTAAGGATATTGTGGAACTGCAGCTAAAACAACTTGACTGATCTTTTGTTACGGAAAAAGGAGGCCTTATCTCCACCTCCTGCTCCAATTACACACTTTCAGCTGTCACAACCTCAGCCTGCCGTACTGCCTCCAGCCCCAACACCATCAACAGTGCCACCTGCAGCGCCATCTCCTGCACCAATTCCAGCACCTGCTCCTCCTAAAGCTCAACCATCTAAGTCATCTCATCCACCTCTCAAGTGTCCCATGGCAGGAACCTTCTACCAGAGTCTAGCACCCGGTGAACCACCATTTGTGAAGTTATTGGCATGAATGTGATAGCAAAAAGTTCACAGACCCGGACTATGTATGCGGTATAGAATGTATACGTAGTTTTCATTGTTTTGTTGCAAAATTGTGGTCCCGATTATCTGTGAAATTTTATTTTACAACAGTTTAGAGTATTTTCAACTAGGAGTACGCTACACTCATTGATAATGAAATAACATGAGGCTTGTCATGCACCTACCTGATTTACCTTCTCTCTCTCTCCATTTTGGTTTTATTTAATTAACTTTTTACAGGTAGGAGATAAGGTAATGAAGGGACAGGTTCTATGCATCATCGAAGCCATGAAATCGATGAATGAAATAGAGTAAACAGTAAGTTTTTTTATATATGCATTTCGTTTCCAGATACTAACAGTACAGCTTTCATTATACCTGCACTTTATCGCTCATGAGGAATGTCAAATAACGTGATTTTTTCTGTTTTCTGAGCATTTTAAGCTTTAATTACTTCCAATCACCTGCACATTGATCTCAGCATGTTTTACTCCCCTTTGCTTTACTACATCATTTGTGTTATACATTCAAATCAGATAACAATAGTTGCTGTATAATTTGATCATCTCACCATTGCTGAAAATTGAAATCAACTCTCTGCAGGCTGATCGATCTGGAACAATAGTTGAGATCCTAATGGAAGATGACAAACCAGTCGGTGTTGACACGGTGAGTTCTCTAGACGTAACACGGCAATCGAAAATGAATTCAGGTCCCTGTTTAGTTGTCCTTACCTTATTTCTTTTACCGTCTACACAGACTCGTTTTGTGTTTGAACCATAAGGCGTTATCATAAGGCACACTGAAGTAGGATGGCCTCGTCTTTCGTGATGAGGGTTGATTTTTTGGTCTTGCTGCAATCCTCTTTTGCATGGCTGTAAGATCTAGTTCGAAAGAAAACTACAAGAGCCTCACGTGACATGTTCTCTTCCTTGTTCCTCTCTCCTTAGAATAAAGCCACCACTTCTACAACGTCTTCATGAAGACTAATCTTCTCAAGACTCGAGTTTTTTTTATTGTGCATGTCGACGTTTTATTTTGTAACTCTGTTCGCTTTTTCTGTTATTTTTCTTTGTCGTACGTACTGTGGCAAAATTATGATGCCCCATCATATTAGATCAATAAGTATGTCATAAGGTGGCCTCCAAAAAGAAGAGAAACCAGCAGTCGACTTCACGTACGGCTCTCAAGCAACATCACATTTTCTCTGCAATTCGATAGATGGAATAGCCCAGCCAGCCATTTTCCTGTGTCTAGTCAGGAATACAAGATTCTATTACGGGTTCATAACTGATAGCTTCACCGACAGAAAACAGGGACCTTATCACGATCATTAGACAGCCAAAAAAAATCTGGTAACCAGAATACAACTGCGCAGGCACGGTCAAGTGCATTGTTCCTACTGCGCCTGGTGAGAGAATTTTCCCATCAAAACCTTCAGGTGCATATAGATATGAACACATTAATGCTAACCTAGCAATTATTCTATTCATTTAAGCTTACATCAAAGAGAGAATTGTTACTTTATATCAAAGCCTTAACACGGCAATATTGCCTGAGCATGCATGGTAACTGAGATGATTTACAAAACTTTCTGACCGACGTGCAGAAACATATAGAAGACATTCACAGATCAACACGAATGAATTCCTGTTCTCATGCGCTTTCAGAATTCAAGTTTCCCCCAAAATGCAGAAACCTTCTGCGTGCTTGGAAGTCTGCAGTACACAATATAGCATTTAAATGCGTCCAAGTCTCAAGGATTGTTACTAGTATTCCTTGGCCTTTTGCCGCAACTCATTCAGCTCTTTCTCGATTTCAGGATCTTGAAACTTCAATGCAGCGCTTGTTAATGGAGTTCTCCCTGGTGGGAGCTCTCCCTTCTGCTCAGAATAAACAGACCTTCATGTACTGTCCAATTTTTAAAAGTAGACTTTTTCGAAATGAGAGAGAAAAGCAGTACCTTGGTGCTTCCAGATAGTTCTTTCTTCAGGCTGGCAAGGTCATCATCAACTGAAGAAGTTTCTAATAAGGCAAACTGCATAAGGACAAAGGTAGTTACAACTTTATCTTGCGAATTTTGCCTTGAGTTCGGAAAATAACACAGCAAGGAGCATTCTATTTAGTATGCAGCCCAAATTCAAAGGCACCATGCACAGATACACAGAGTCGCTGATATGCAAACAACTGGTACTATTTCGTTCTTACATTTGTTTGCTGCTGAATTTTCAGATGAACTGCTAAAGAAATACCACAAATTATGTGGAAGAAAGATTACAATAATTGTGCAGACATCCAAGGAATTAGGACAAGTACACTTAATAGAGTATAGTTCTGGATTGATAAATGGGTTCTTAATGTAATATATCTATTTTATCAAGAGATGGTACAGAGTTAACGCTCCTGCCAACTGCTTTAGCTTTAGCTAAAGACAATCTCCAGTAGCAATGGCAATTACAGAACAAAAGAACTTGTCTGATGCTCACATAAGTAAGCATGTAACAATGAAAGCAGATGAATAAAAAAAGATAGAAAAAAGATGTTGGGGGCTTGCTTCCAAATATTAAGGAATTTAGCACTAAAATAAGCCCAACATGAGGTTTAATAATCTGCTAAGAATCCCACACAGCATCTTAACATGCATTCACAAGCTAATGATTGAATTAGCAACTAGAGAAAGAAGAGCAAGGGGAGTTTAACAGTTAAATCTTGAATAATCACAGCATGTAAACTACCTTTCCATCAAGTTCATCACTGGTTAACTGATTAAGTGCATCTGCCTGAGATTCCATTGCCAAAACTGTCAAGAAGAAAAGTAACAAGTCTTTAAGGCAACTTGTGGAACAATAATCGGTATCTTTATTGAAGTAAGCACCATCTAGTTAATGGTTTCCATTCATCTGCTCTTCCTCAGTGCATTTCTTTAGATAAGAGTACACATAAGTCACTAGAAAAAAGTTCCATGATACAAATACACATGGGATATCTTGCCCGTTAGGTAAATTCACCACACATACAGTCCAACAAATTGGGAGAGAATCAATTTATTCATTTTCAGGAAGGATTCATCCTTCGTACTTTTTGTCATTCTATTTAAATTCGAATGGAAAGGGATTCCATCATATTCACATATAGTAAAGTCTTATCTCCATCAGGTATTCCTACAAAACAAAAGAGAATTCTTTTTCACACTTCTTAATACTAGAGATTGAACATTTATGTTTAGTCTGATTGAAAATAGGACATTCCAATAAAAATAAAGAATTGCAGATCAAATTACCATTCATCTATTGTATTTTTATGCAAATAAAATAGGGGGAAAGAAAACTCTATGGCTATGTTTGGTTCTCTATCAACTACTATTCACCCCCTCTCAAAAATGTTACAAACCAAACATCTTATTCAAATTCAAAATTAATTTTTTCACTCTTTTATCCTTTTATAGCTAACTAATTATTTTTCAACTATTATACCTATTCACAATTAAATTAATACCTATCCCTATAATTTTCCTACTCACATTCATATATTTTAATACCCTATAAACCAATATACTATCGCAACATCCAATCATTATTACATTTTTAAATATATAATTTGAAATTTTCCCTCTTTACAGCTTAATACCAAACATAATTTTCATCTTCGATTAAATCATCAAAAATTTCCTCTCCCATCCTAATTGGAAAACAAACATAGCCTAAGAAAGGATGGTGGTTTAATTCAATGTTATGGGCTTTGCTGCATTATGGCTATGCTTGTATGTAGGGGTACAACATTAATCCTTTCATACCTACTAATTGATGTGCCTCATAAGAATTTCCTCTAGCCCTCTAAAAAACATTGCATGAACTAGATTGAAGGGTTTGAAATCCTAAAATTAAGATTTGTTTCTCATTGCAAATATTCACTAATCGCATACCATATGTCAATGGATTAGTGTAATTTTTCTACCTTTCCCAATTGAGATGTATGGATCTTGTTTATGGATTAACAAAAATGCACAAAATCATTATTTTTCTAGCCATTTTATGAGTTGCTTCCATTTTGCACACGACATCACCACTTGACTAAGTAGCTTATTTTGCATTTGTTACCACATTATTTGAAAGCTGCCAACAAGGACTTAAAAATATCTCCAAGAAAATTTTAGGGATATCATATAAAGAAGCAAGTATAATTCCCAGATTTGAGAAAACAAGCTCACGCTGAGAAATCATTATACTTGTTAACATCAAAACCGGCAATAGCAATGAGAGATCACCCAGTAAACAAGCCTTCTTTAAAAATTAAAGGTCCGGTGCACTTGTTTGAGCATTATGCTATGTCAAACTCTAAGAGAAATTAGGAGCAAGAAACTTGCTCAGTCAACCCATATCAAGATGCAAGATAGAGCCACTTTGAATAGTACAGCGGTCTAGTCCATATAATCAGATCCCCTGGACCATGTTATTCCAAACTAAGGCCGGCAAGAAAAAAATCGATTGCAAGAAAGTTGGAAACACTCTCTCTGTAGTAGGCCTAACTGCCAAAGGGAGAGACCCAAAAGTAATGCCTTTTGTAGTCCCTTGTTCCATGTAAGACATCAAATCAGAAGCGTTTTCATTTAGATTAAAACTCTCATGTGTTTCATTCCAATGGGAAATGTGGTCTAGGAAGGATGCTTACCTGAGCATCCAAGTGTAGATTAGTAACCCATTCCAATGTTGTTGATTTTTACTAGAAGTGCACAGCTCAAGTTTATCCTTCTTAAGCTCTTAAATTATCATTCTCGTTTGTTGATTCATGGCTCTCTAAACAATGAATGAGCTTCATCATGAGCTAAAAGTTATTCTTCAATAGCTCTTTGCATCCAAAGCAACCCCCACAAGGAAATGCCCTCAGGAATGAATTCAATAATGACCCAAATTGACAACTAACTCCCAATATCAATCTTGCAGATGCAATCTCCAAATTGATTAATCATGTTCAATATATTATCATCTCACAGATGTTTGTGTCTGTGTGCATGTGAGTCTTTTTTGCAGTTTTTTGGATATCTACCTCAACCACTGAAAGAGGTGGTCAAGGAGAAATTATTGCACTTCGGTACATTGCTAAAACAACCAATAATTTGATAAGGAATATGCTATTATTCTGAAGATCTGTCAATTGTACACAACCATATTGTAAGGAAAAGGGAGGCAGAAACCCATTTTGCAACAAAAAGCATGAAGGGGATCAGCTTACCTTTTTCTTCCATCTTCTCAAAAGCTGACAGAGCACTGCTTGTATCCACATTTCCCAACATCTCACTCACTTTTGTTGCAGTTCTACAGACAGAATAGCCAATGACAGATAATCCAATGAAATTGTCAATGGGAAATTAAAGAAATGAAATAAAGAAGGAAAGGAACAGACTTGGCAGACTGAGCTCGAGCTTTAAGAGTCTCTTTTTTAGATTTGGCCTCCTGTATTTTGCTTTCTAACAACTGTCAAACAAAATAGCCACATAAATAAGACCAAATTTAATAGATTCAATGATAGTTAGAAAGACCAACGATGATATTCGAATGCAGATCTTTATTTATACTGTAAAAGAAAATGGCAATGCAACTCGAGAAAGAATTAGCTACAAGGGACAAGGTCACGAAAAATGGTACATCCATGCACTGCATGATGCATATGTACCTGACCTTGCAAGTAAATGAAAAATGGATACATAAATGTCAATTTGTGCATTCATGCAGCAACCCACCCTTGTATTGGAGACGAGGTTCTCAACTACACTTTTCTGCTGATCAAGCTGAGCCTTCAAAGCATTAGCATTGTCCTGTAATGTTTCATAAGAAAAACAATCCAGAGAGAGCGTAATGTTACTTATATATAAGGTTTAGCTCCCATCTATTTCAAAGACAGTCCCCACAAACCACTTAACCAGAAAAGGCAAGCTATATCTGAGGGCATTTGGTAAAAAGGTATGGGTGTGAGGAATTGAATGAAACTTGTGACTACCGTCGCCTGTATTAAAATTTAAATTTTGGAATCGTATCTAAAAATTTGGATTTCACTTGGAGGGTTTTGAACAAAACTCATAACTTTTTTCATTCCAAATAATTGCAAAACTGACTCCAATTCCAATTTTGATTCCATCGAGCAAACCAAAAATTTAATAATGGATGTAATATCATCGCATCATTGGATGAAATTACAAAGGCTATGTTTGGAATCTAACTTTGAATCCCACCATACCTTATCAAACTTCATACTTCCAAACATATTACCCACTAAAATCTTTATCCAAATTCAAGTTTAAATTTTCCCTCTTACATAAATAACTAACTAATTATTCTTTAACCATAACATCGATTCACAGTTAAATTAATACCTATATATATCACACATATTCTCACATTTATATTTATTTATATCCTAAAAAATAATCATTATCTTTATATACTATCACATCATCCAATCATTCTTATATATTTTATTCATATATTCTAATAAATTAAATTTTTCATCCAACAAAATTTACAACTAAACATACTACTCATTCTAACACAACTCACGCCAAACAACATTTCCAACAAAAACCCCTCTCCCAAACATAGCCAAAGTACTTCGATGTTTCTGAATAAATTATTGAATACATGTCATAATCAAGTCTCTTTATTAATAGATGATAATAATTGTTTCCTGTTTTTTATCAGTAATTAAATTCATTAGAAAATGTCTCATAACTTTTGTTAGCTAATCAAGAGAAATTTCCTTACTGCATAAGATTTTCTACGCTTTAGAGCTTCACGAGCAAGATCCTCATCACCCTTTCCAAGAGCAAGTTGTGCTCTGCGGTACCTGTGATTAAACTAAAGCTTAAATCACAGCTGCAAAAAAAGTGAAATGAGTGAAATAATAGATTCCATGGCACTTACCAATCTTCAGAAGCTTGTTGTGAGGCTTTATATTTGTTTTCTAACTGCTTCTGAGAAGCCAGAACCTACAAAAAGAGAGAGAGTAATGCCCTGTCTTCACATACTCAAGCTCTTTCTTATTCATAAACTTCTGGACCAATTGTTTCTCTTCGCAACACAAACATTACAATGAGAAATCAGTGTATAGATATTCTTACCCTCCACATGCCCCACTCCCAAACCCTTCTTCCCCCAATTCTGACTCTCTTACACTATAACCTCCAGCAGTAGGTTTTATCTAGTAGTATATACTTGAACTAGCAGCAACTAAACTCACAAAAGGCAATTTTGTCTGTCACTTTCAAGTGAAATCCACACAATACAAAGTTATTCTAAAGCCATGAAATAACAAAAAATACCATTTTCATCCAACACTTGTTGCTTCAATGCAAAAGAAAGTTTTTACAACTAAAAGGGAAAGAAGTGTATATGTATGATATACCCATACATACATATATTCACACAGCAATGGATAGCTGAAAACAGTGAAAATTTAGGAGATCCAAATTTTAAAATCTATTCCTTTTCCTGGCTTGTAGCATGATCTTCCTTCAGGCATCCATTCTACAATTCTCTCTCTCTCCATTGGATTTTTTTTAGATCAATTTCTGAACATCTTAACAGCCCCAGCCAAAAAAAAGGAAAGAAAAAAAAATCTAAACTGAATTGGTAACAAATACATGTTTTGCATTTAAGTCTAACTGAATGCTATGGTAATGCTTATGATTGTTGTCCATGTAAAAAGTAAAATCTTTCTAGAAGTTCAACAGGTGCGAAGTTGAGTAGTTCATCCTTTGTCTAACTATAGAATTGATCTCTAATTAGTTCAAAATGTGAAAAAACTTCTCAAGAATTCATTGATCGGAACAAAGGAAAAACAGGCTCTATTTCTTGAGAGTGAAATAAATTTAGTCAGTACTAGTATCAGTTTTGAAACTAATTTACATTCACATCAAAATAAAAAATATATATTCTAAATTGTTGTCAGTACTGCAGTATATCGTATGAAAAATAGCAAAATACTTAATACTTTGCTTTAAGATAAGTCCCGCCATTAAGGGAGACAAAAATTAAAAATAGGAAATGACTGCAGGACATACTTGGGCTGTAGCTTGACGCATCTTGATCAAATCATCATTCATCTCAACAACAGTCTGTTCCAATATTTTCTCCGGGTCCTCAAAGGAGCTTATTATAGCATTTGCATATGACTACGCTTAAAAGAGATACAATAATTAAACAACATTTAGCTGGTTTCCAACAAAGCCGATGGAGTTGAAAAGAATCTCAAGAAAGCTAAACGACCTTAACAACTCTAGCAAACCTATCAAAGAGGTTCATTTGAGTACCAAGAGCACCCCCTCCTCCATGACTGCTGGACCTGGATCTACTTGAATAAGATAGTTGTATTCTTGCATATTTTGGAGTACCCACTACCAACAAAAAAGATGAGTCACTTAGCATAAATTCAGTGAAAACACGTTTTACACATTGTTAGAGATTCAAAAAACAACAGTTATCAAGTAATAGCAGAAAGACACTATTTACAAATATTAATCTAAGTCTTCAGCAAAAGGGCTACAAGTTGCATGCGCTAGCATTAACTTCAGCAGAAGCTTGATTTAAAAAAAATGAAAAATTTTGTTAAAAAAAAATGCATCAGATACAACATTCCACACAATGCCCATCAGAAATGAAAAGAAGCAACACAAACCAGGACTGATAAACCAAAGAAAGTTATTTAAACATGTTGCCTAGAACTCAGGGAAAAGAATCAGATAAACTAGTTCATAAAGAAGCCAAAAGATCCCACACTAGAATTAACTTGGATCATATTTGAAAATCTCTGGATAATATATATACTACAGTGTACACAGACAAGTGTCATAACCTCCAACTGTTACGGCAACAGCAGCAGAAGTAAATGGTAATCATTTGTTACAGAAAGCAAACCATCCTAAGGCCTAAACTTTGTTTAAACTTGAAAACAGTTTATAGAAATCGCGGGACACATTATCATACTTGCTTAGCCTACAGGATTCACTTTTGCTGCACACACATTCAGTGTATATCAGACTAAAGTATCATTTTGCCCTAAAAATAATAAGCTATAACATATAGTGCATCATCCACGAGTGGGTATTAAAAAAACTATCAAGTTAACATCACATTCCAGTTCAACAAACAAACCAAATTATGAACAAAACTATCTTAAAAAACACCAGAAGGGTGAGACTGCCTGAGTAAACAATCTACACAGAGTGCAAGCCACGGCTTTGGGGCGAAAATGGCAAAGATCACATAGCAAAGCACGAAATCACTAGATAATACCTCGCGGTCAAGATTTTATACCATTAACAATTCCAAAATTGAAAACTGGTAAAAGCCCATTATTCTACAAGGCCTAAGATGAAAAGGGTCCACATCTATGGCACAATTAACCTCATAAGAAATGAATTAGCACAACACAACCAACATTAAGCCGAAAAATTACCTCCGTGACCAAAAAACGATTGTCTGAAAGGCTGTGCTTTCACAATAATGACCCCTCTGTTGCACGAGGGAGCAGAGGGGCTAACTGTGGTGGAAGCCATGCGTATCCCGGTTATTGGCCCTCTTACTGCCATTATCATCAATTATGGCTCACGCTCTCCTCCGTAAGAACGTATCAGAGTCCGCAGCGCGTTGGGGTTGATGGAAAAAGCGAGCAGAACTGCACAGCGGCAAACAATCCAGTACGGCCAAAAATATTCAGCTCCAGTATCCTGCGAGAACTTTCAGCGACTTTGTTTTTATGGTTTTGTCCCCATTCAATTGGTTTGTGGTGTAAAGGTGAGGGGGGATCGGATTTTAATTTTAATTTTTATTTAATGTTATATATTTAATATTTAATATATATATATATATATATATATATATTATTATTATTATTATTATTATTATTATTATTATTATTATGTATATAATTGTTAATCGATCTGCTACATTTTTGTTGGGCCAATCCGCTCCGGTAGACTTGGGCTGCTTAAGAATTCAGTGAGTACGTATCCAAAAAATATAAATATAAATAATAAATAATAATAATGAATTTTTTTAGAATGGTATTTTAAATTTTATAATAGTATTGACTTAGATCGTTTCAGGACTTTTTGTATTTTTCTTTTATTTTTATTTTCACGCACTTTATTCCACCTCATGACTTTTTTCTCCATAAGAACCAATTGAACTTGCAATTAACAATAATTAAAACGTTACATGCAACTAGCCTTTCCTTTGACAAGACTGCTGCTCTCTCAAACATTGCATGAAAGTTGGATTAATTTTTGGCTACGTTTTTTTAACCTCTCAAGAGTACGTTTTTACCTCTCAAGAGTACGTATGGCAACCCTCTCGCATTTTTTAATTTTATATCAATCTCACTCACTTATACATAATTTTAAAAACAGAAGCACGCATAAAAACACTCACTCGCTTTATGGATTGAGAGAAAGGATGTTCGGCTGTTTTAATTTCAAAATCCTTATTCAAAAAGACCCCATTCTTAGGGTTTTTGGCAAAATACGATTATTCTAAGGTTTGTTGTTTTGAAAAATAAAGAAATGAAATGTTAAGTGAATGTACAGTATTATGGCCATTTCAATTCTGCCTATCGAAATTTTATGGAAGTGGTTTAACAATACATCAATAGTGAAGTTTTTGACTTGGCTCAGATCCAACACTATTCTCGAGGATATACTGTACATCCATAGATGAAGAAGGCAAGAATTTTTCGACTGAAATAGGTGACGCATCAAAGTTTTACTATCCTAATGGGGCTATATGTCTAGTTTGAAACACATATATCCAAATACAAGTTGAAGATATGTACGGACATTGCTGACAACTAAGGAAACATGATTTGTCCAACTAAATGTAAATTGTGTCTCAAAGTAAGTGTCTAGGGAGTTGAGTATGTAGACAACAATGTGCACCCCCTGATGATATAAAGTGAAAGGACTTGATGCCTCTACCCAATAAAAAATAAAAGGTCTGGGAATGATAAGAAGGCAAAGAGCAGCATACACTTGGTTCTCCTCTATGTGATGCAAGTGATGGGGGGTGGGGACGATTTCAAATAGTCTAAAGTTCCTATTCATCCACAATGCGCACACAACCCGCTTGCCCTAAAGGACAATGTTATCATCAAGGTGTAGGATCAAGTGATCATTCTAATACACCTAAAATGAAATACTATTGCCCAAAAATCATAATTTGTATAAATAAATAAATATGACGCCATCACATTTGTGAATTAAAGTTTTGAAATATAATATTATTATATACCAAGTATGCAAAAACATTGCTCTAACCTAGTTGGCAGCCTGAATCCAAGAATTCGTAGTTAAGACTGATGTGCCAACGTATAACTCGCTCATACCACTCAGCATATCCATCCACTATGCAAGCTACCTAATCATAGTAAACACTTCCCTCAATGCATTAGTCCCATTTGCCACACAATGAACATTTATTAACAATATGGCATAACCAACATATTGGTAAATTCAAACACAAAATTTAGCACTCAAACTAGTGCTCATCTAATCGCATGCCTTGCTATCTAGAATATCTCGTATGATGCGTAAGGTGTGGCTACTTATTTGAATGTAGTCTTGGTCCCTGTTGATCCACCTACAAAAAATATTGACAAGTTAAATTAGGAGAAATATGATCCATGCCCTCCATATACTATGTTAGCTTTTCGCTTACAACAATAATAAGTGCACTTGTGTGCAAACAATGATAGTATTAGAATCAATAAAATATACCTGTAAAAGCAAGAGAAGAGCGCTCAGGACTGACTTCCAATGTTATGATGACATACACAACTCACAATATAATGCGCGAACACAATAGGGTCCCAACTAAAATGGTACACTGTCTACAGGTTCTCTAACTACTGCAAGTATATCAACTTTACCCATTGTCTGACAAATCAGGCATCAGCCTACATCCCAACAATAGTAGCGCACAATAGCAAGCATACTATGCAACCTCTATCTCGTGCTCTGATCTTGCTGGGGGTGATTTGTTAAGTGTTTGGAAAGTGCTCCCAGTTTAGTGGTGGCACGCTTACCGTGAACTCCACAAGGTTAAGTTAGACCACCAAACCATATCTCTTAATACGTTTGCCACACTCGCATTTCCCTTACAAAGTTAGAGCCTATAATCAGTGCACTAATAACCAACAACTACTATATAACAACCACATCTTTTAATGTAACAGTTGCCTTAGTGGACACAAAGTGCAATGTATGCGCCTTATGTTACTAGCTCTCAACCAAGACCATGATCAAATGCCAATCTAACAGTAGATGATGACACATAAATACCCCCATAAAAGTCTATGTCATAAGGAATTTAAATGATGCGATCATCCAAACAATCGACAACGCTCAATGCTCTATCAAGGGTGCTAGTTCAACTCACGCCATCTAAATTACCTGCCAAACACATCGTCGGATCTATGCTTAGCTTGCCCCCAAAGCAACGTGTGATCCACTGGTCCAAACTCTATGATGCTAGACATCCTATTATCCAAACAAGCAATACGTTAAGCATATTCCTAGATTTGTTTTCTTGATCATTGAGATTGTTATGATAATGTAACATGTGACCAATGTAGTTATTCTATTTATTTTTAATTTTTTTGAGTTGATCGTGATGGCTTGTGCTATGTTTATCTTAGAATTGATTTTTTCTAACTATTTTGTTAATTTAGTTTAATTGTCAATTGAGTTTTGCTATCTATTTTAACCTTTATAGTTAGAGGATTGAAACTAACAATTGAATTTTATATTGTATCAATATTTCAATAATGTGATTATGGTGTTTGTTCTTGATGAAGAATTCACAAAGAATGAATCTAATTCTTTTAACAATAAATACCATGCCTATTTAATGAAGTTTTGGTTATTTATCTCAACTTGCATTATTAGATTTTATGTTGACTTGAGAATTGTTTCTTTAATCTTTGGACAGATAGATGTAATTTGAAGTTTATAGATATTTTATGCAGATGATTGAAGACAAGTTTGACAAGCGTTCTTTAAGTTTTTGTAGTAGAGATGTGCTCGGATATGGTGACATGTTGATAATCATTTTGGTTAGTATTTAATCATTCTTACAATGAAATAGTAATAAAAGGTGTGATTACAAAACTAATATAATAGTAATACAGTAATAAAAGGTATGTTCACAAAACAAATGTACAATAATATAGTTAAAATAGAAGTTTTAATACATTAAGTATGCAGTTGTGTTACAAAGCTATTACAAAAGAAATATAATGTAAAACAAAGGTCTAATCAACTCAAGGCCACTAGGATAAGGATATCGCCTACTGTCTCATGTATTATTGCTTCGCATGAGTTTGTAGTCAGTTCATCTCATTCTCAATGTGTGTTGTTCAATCTTACCCCCTTCTCCTTCTTTTGTGATGAGGTGGATTGTACACCAAGTAGAAAGGTAAAGCATCCAAAAAAGGTTCACCCCATATCAGCTCAAATCATCCTTCATATATTCAAATATAAGCACCAATGGAGTAGAATTCCTTCACAAACCTTTTAGGATTCAAACATTTCTTTTAGCAAATTAATCACTATGTAAACAGTGTAGCTTTTAGATCCTTCACCTACCACAGAAACATTCTCCACTTCTAATCTTCACAACATATGTGTTATTATCAGTGACCACATTAGCTAATAACAATCTGTTGTTGAACATCTGCTCCATATGGTGGACAGATTCTTTTTCGACATCTAAATACTTCATATGAGGCCAATCTGACCCCTCTAGATAATTTTCTTGCATACCTAAGCCCATACATACTTTCAATAGTTCTCCTTAAAGCATACTAGGCTTTTGCATACTTAATCTCATATCTATAATGATTTTTCACCATTTGTCAAACATACTGCACCTTATATGTTAAATTCTCACAAACTATTCCTAACAACATAGTAGTGATCATATTGTTATCTAGATTTCATGATTCATCGACAAATCATATGCAAAAACGGAATGCACACCACCACACCTTATAATCTTTCACAACCCATAAACTTTTTTAGGATTGCCCTCACATACCAACCACATAAATGTGTAGGTGTACTGTGCCTACTACAACATACCAAACTACTGTTTTGCTCTTCACAACACTATACTTGCGTCTTGCAACATGTATCAAGCAATCTTTAACTACTGCATGCAACTGTTTTTGCTTGGAAGGTCCACAAAATCTTGCTTCATATCGAGATTAATATAAAAAAAATTAGACTATTGGTATAACACTTTTTCACTAGTTGCAGGCATCCTTGAACGTGTAGATTACCCTTTATCATATTGGTCCCCTGACGTCTTTGTGACCACATTAATATCAGCTTCTTCTTCTTCATCTACATCATTAGAGTTAGCTTCTTCTTCTTCTTCATCAACATAATTGCCCCCAACAAATCTAACCTTGTTATCATTTCCTAGCTCACAACTATATCCACACAACCCCTGTATATTGTCTTCAAATGCCTAGTCAGGTTCCTCATCTATTACTGTAACCTCCTCAAGTGTGCACTACCATAAGAAGTTGATGGTGTATTAATGAGCTATTGGTGAATACCCAACATCGAATTTAGATAAAAATTCAGCTACTATGGATAATCTAGTAACTTGCTTAGTTGAAGAAGTCCTACTATGCCCTGACACTATCAAACTCCATTGATACCACTAGTTTATCATCAAGCTTCCTTTGTTCCGTTTGAATATATAGCTCTAGATTTCAAATTCTAATCACTTTTGATGGGATTTAAAATCAATCCCTAAACCCTATACATATCCCTCAAAGCATACTTCGTGAACATTTTTAGTGTCACTTGTATATTATTAAACCCCATTGGACCATACAAGGTCATCAAAAGTTGGTCAAAATTCATGCAGCAAGTAATTATATTGATTCTAGTTTGATTATGATTATATCCTATACAATTGAAAGTTTGAACTATGTTGTTCACCCAATACAAATTGAAAATCTGAATTATGTTCTTCCCCCAATAAAGAACAATCTGCACACAGAACAATCTACACACTATCTCTCTTTGACATATATTTGGAGAAAAAAAAAATCATAAATGTTGATTTTACATAAGTTAATTAACTAATTTTCACAACAACAAAGATCAATCTATTTAATCATATCTAACCCCCCCCCCCCTCTCCCTCCTTTTTATTTCCCCCCTTTCTTCCCCATTTCTTTTATTTTTCAGCTAAAATTCATGGGTTTGTGGGGGAAATTTTCACTCTGGTGCTTTCTATGGCAGGCTTCTGTCATGTGCTTACGTGTCGCCCTGTCAAAGGCCACCTACGGTCATGAATCCTACTCCACTTATTTTTTTTCTACATCTTAATACAAAACTTCAATAAAAAATATAAAGCTCAACTAAGATTTAAATTATATCTATATTGAAATTGATATCTAATAATTTTTTATTTGTCTAATGTGTCGTTCTCAATTTCTTATATTAGTTTCTGGGCAGGGATGAATTTTTCCACTGACGAAATTGATGAATGATATAGATGTGGAATTTGTATTTTAATTCGTAAAGGCATTTGTTTAAAAATATAATCTATTATATGAAAAAATCAATTCCGCTCTCTCAAAACTCAAAATTTCAATGCAAGTGCTCCATTACTCAATTTTTTACCCAATAATTTAATTTCCTTTTATTCTACTATCCCAATCGGCAGAAAATATAAATTCTGCCGTTTGGAATGATAGATTGTACTTTGGTGAATAATTTTGCAAATTGTTCATTTTAATAAAAGAGTCGATTCGATTCCACCAACTCCCGTTCTCTCTTTTAATGTCACTATTTATGAAGTAATTCGCAACTTGTATTAACATAATTTGAGCATGCTGCATTTTCTCAAATCGTTACCTCTATTATTTAAATGAAATATATTTTTCATTGTTTATTAGATATGAAAAATGCTAGTCGTACGTACCATGTGATACAAATGGGATGACGTAGTAGCAGTTAATACATAACCCGTCATTCAATTATAATTCATATATGTACACATAGCCTTTTTAGGCTTATTCTACGTGTGACTATTTTTTTTAAGTTCAATATTTACTTAACTAGAATAAAGTTAATTATTATTTTATGTTTATTGTGGCTCACGCAAATTCATTCATGTTGTATATTAATCAATAAAGAAATTTAGTTACGCAACATAGTTAATGTGGGCGATTGAGTTGTGCCACCAGTTAGCGGATTGAATTTTAATCAATAAAGAAATTTAGTTACACAATATACTTAGGGTGGATGGTTGAGTCGTGTTGACAGGTTAAATTGAAATCTAAATATTTCAGACCGACCACTGACCTAAACTCAACCAGTTTATTTTCTCAAATCAATTTTTTTTTTTAGGTCACCCGAATTCAACATAATTTTTTCATGCTCATCAAGTCTAACTAGGTTTTAACCCACATCCACGAAAACTCAACTCGATGTTAAATTTAGATCATCTTTTCTTTTTTGGGCGTGTCAAAACTTTACATTCCTAAATATAATTACTTAAATTTTTAATTCTCCATACATCATCCATTAATTTTATTTTCTATTCTATTTATTGTAAATTTATTATGTATGTTAATATCAAAGGTATGGTTTTAATAGCATAACATTAAATTACTACGATGTAATTGCTTAAACATTTTTCATTCTTCGTTTATTTTTTGTTTTTAATTAAATTTTATATTTACATATATGTTACATATTTCAATTTAATCTTTTTAATTTTTTATTAAATCATAATCTTTTGTAGATAATGATAATGATTAAATTTTCATACAATAAATGAGCGAGCGAATATGCTTATAAAATGGTAATAACTGAATTTTGAATAGAAACAATGGTTTGAGTTATACATACACATATGTGCATATATGTAGAGAAATATATATTTCATAGTATTTTGAATTTAAGATGTGTAAATGATGACATCGTAGAAGTGATCTATATTAAAGACAATAATAATAAATAGGGAGAAGTCAATGGAACTGCGAGGGTATATAACAGGAGAACACAATAAAGCATATTAAACGACTCAATGCAGTTGGCACAGCATTGGTCCTCCAACAAAGCTGCGTCAGACAATGCTACAAGCAAATTGCATCGACATGAAAATTTTCAAAGTCAAAACGAGAACTATAATAGGTCATAGCATTGTGGAGTTCATGCAAATGAAGCTAAGCACTCCTCATGACATGAATCCCTGCGTTTTTCAACATAACCAGCATAGTCACACAATGCCAACACTACCAAATGGAAAGTCTCAAATTCAGGAACATAAGAAGAGAAGGCCACATCATCCTAGAGAATTCCACAGCTTACATATATAGAAGATACAAACTTCAGATAACATCCAGTAGATGATTGATTAATTGTTTCTCCAGCTAATGGCGGTCACGACGCCTGCTGAAAAAGAGGGGCCATTTTAACAAACCTATCAGTATTAAGCACATAATAATGCTAGCTATTAAAAATTCAAACATCAAAACAGAGAACATAAAGAAAGAGGCAACTAGACCAAAAGTCAGCGGCAACTCACCTTTAAACCAGAGTTTTTACAATGCAGCATATCACAAAAGTTTTTTGAAGCCACAGCACAAGGCACATAATAACATTATAAATAAAATATATTTGCATTTATACGAATTTTCACAAAAATAAATACATAAATTCTACACGAATTAACTGCATCTTGAGTTTAAAATATCGCAATCTGTTACAGAGAGTAAGATGTACTTAGAAGAAGAAAAACAAAACATAATTTGTGTTCATATGTGTGTGTATCTGTAACTTAATATATCAACATACTTCAGAATCACACAGCTTAACAGCATCTTAAAAGAAAAGCAGGCAACAGTGGTTTATTTTTTTTTTTCCCTGAAACGGCAGGCAACAGTTTGATGACGTGATTATTTTTAGGCTACAAACATATCATAGGAAATGGAAGCAAACCAAGAGAAAGTGAGACATCAAATACAAAACCTGTAGCGATCAAGATCTCGTGAACGGGATCGAGATCTTTGGTGACTCCTTGAGTCATGGCTGCGAGAACAATCTCTATCTCTTCCACGTTCTCGATCATAATCACGGTCAAAATGCCTATCTCTGCTCCTACGATCATAATCCCTTCCACGTTCATAGCTACCACCTCTATCACAATCCCGGCTGGATTCCCTTTCACGGTCATTGCTTCTCCGATCTCTTGACCTAAACCAACACTAGAAAGTTTCACTCATAGAACAGTAGAAAGCAAGGAGAAAAAGATGCTATTGATAGTTAACAAAAATTCAACTCTTGCCTTCTCCCTTCTTCATAGGCTTTACGTTTCTTGTCTCTCTCTTCCTGGCAATGATCATAAAGAAAATGCTTTTGATAAAACATGATGAAATTCCGTCAACTGAACTAAGTGCACACACAAGCATATTATTCCTTGTCTGAAGATGATGCAAATGAATAAAATTAACCTCACCTCATCTTCATTAAATCTCTGCTTCAGATAGATAATTTTCTAATTGTTTCACAATTTTATAAGATCAAATTCAAAACTGATCTGCTTCCATTTCCACTTTCAGCAAGCAAGCCCACCTTTTTTCCATAACCAGTTGCCTGATATATGCATTATGATCCAGTTCTTAAGCCGAACAGAGACAAGATCATATAGCAGATACCAAGAAGTGCGCAATGACAATATAATTGGCAAAATATAATGTCCTGAGAAGGAGGTGGTATGCCACAATTGTAAGACATATTCTTTCTTCTTTTTGTTTTCCTTTTTGGCAGTCATAAAACTTTTCATTATTTAAGGAAAGAACGAATAACTCCTGTGCAGAGCATTGCAATTAGACCCATCACTGGTGCATTGCACTGAAGATAGTATATCCTAAAAAACTGATGCACCTTAGGGAGTACAGGTTTCTAACAAAACCAGAATTGCCATTTTTGGTTTACGCGATAACAAGCAAATAAAGTAGAATCAAAAATAGTATGTGAAAGCAAATGCTAACTCAAAGTGGTAGTAGAACACTAAAACATTGGAACTTAGATTGTTTTTACTCTGACAAGTAGGAAACACTCAATAAGGCCCGATGCAACAGATGTTGAATCTGTTTATGTAATAAAAGGGAAGAATTTTCACCTACCAATCTGAACAGAAGCCACATTAAAAGAAATTTGACAGTCAATGAAGACAGAAACTGTAATTTCAGGAGACAAAATGATAGTTTCAACTAAATAAAACGCACAAATCCCCAAAGTCCATAAAGATGGCTAACACCTTCACCAGTTCAATGGCAAAAAAATTAGACTAGAGTGGTGGAGGTAGCAAATTTACCCTACCAGAAACACAGCTTTTTCTTAGTACATCTAAATAAGTATATCCTAACTTTTACTTTGTGAAGTTGGGCAATGCAAGTTGAGTCAAGCTTGATTGCAAACCATGCAAGTTCACTCAATTTCAACTTAAGCTTTTTCAAGCTCAAACTTATACTAAAGTTAAGCATGAGTTTATTTTTCTCAGTTCAAAGCACATGAGCTTCTTTCTTTATATAATTAATAATAGATATTAATACTTAATGTAATAATATATCAATTGATAACAATTATTATAGTTAGTACTTATACATATATGCAATTAATTAAAGTTTGATTTTGATATATTTATTTTGAAATTTCAGATTATGAATTTTTTATAAAAATTTTGAAGATATTAAAAACTTGTTTTATTTAGAGAAAATTACAAGTATATAAAAATAATTATAATTTTTTTTAAACTTTGGATGCTTTAAATTAACTCAATTTTGCATCCTTCACTAATATATCAACGTATAGTAATTTTCAATTATAAATATATAAGATATGAAAATTTGTGAAATAACATAAAAATGATAACAAATATAAATGAAACTTTGAATATTATAAATTAATACAATTATGCATCTTTTAGCATGATATTAATGTATATTAGATGTTATGTGTATGTGAGTATACAAGAAATGACTTTGATGCATATATTACTATTTAATCTATTAAATTTTAAACGAAAATTTTAAGAATGTCTAAAATTTAATTTGAATTTATAATAATCATAAAAGTGCACGAATAATAAAAAATCAAATATAAATTTCAATATTCCAGACTAACACAATGTGCATTTTTTCAATTTAAAAAGTCATATATGTTATATAAATATAGAAATAGTACAATTAAAAATATCTCACAATTTTAATTTAAAAATAATAAAAAATAATATTATTTGATGGTACATGATAACTAAAGATTATAACAATCTCATTAACGTAACAAATATATATGATTCATAAAATATTATTTCAAATTGAATAAAACTTTCAGACAACACAGAACTATAGTTGTTCCATTAGTTTATACTTTACAGGTGATTCTCGAAAGTTAATATTCTATCTATTTAACAAAATATTTCAAATTGTTAATTAAAGCTCTAAATGAAAATAATAATTTCAATATTGTAGTATTATTTTACAAATTTTAACTAGTACTCAAAATTTATAATTGCCTAGTTCTAATAGTCTTAATAATGTTTCATTTTTGACATTTCTTTTAGAATTATCCTCTACTATTTTATAATGTTTTATCAAGTTTTATTAGCCAAATTATTGTGAATATTATTTTTAATATTCTTATTAAAAATATAAAATATTTAAATTAAATGATAATTCAAATTTTAAAAAAATCAAGCAAATCAAATGAAAGCTATATAAGCCCACGAGCCAAGCTCAAGCTCGAATTCTTTGAGACGCATTTGAATCTCAAGCTTGAGTTCTAAAAATATAGAGGTGCTTGAATCATTTGCACCCCTACCCAAGTCTATCCCTCAAATTTCTAAACCTTATTTTCAAGCGCACTTCACTTTACTCAACCAATTCTCTCTGCAAGTCTATGATTCAACCTCAGAGAACTTTCAAACAGCATAACAGTTGCAGCTAACTCAGCTCTTTGTTTCCTTAAATATTAAGAATGTGTCAGATGAACAAAGATTTTCCATCAATAATCCAACAACTAGAGCAATCAAAAGAACACTCTTTTATTAGGAGTAAGAAAAACTCACAGAGTACAAGTAAACTGAGAATCTCTATAGAAGAAATTGAATTGAAAGTGTATATCAGCACCTGAATCAAAATATTCAGAGTGCCAGCTTAGATAATAAAGTAACACATGAGCTTTTGTACAAAAACAAAGAAAAAACTTGCCACCACAAAAGTATATAGAATAATAAAAAGTCTGAATCTCAATAAAAGAGAAAAATAGAAATTAAAAAATCAACTGCTTGAAGTGTATAAAAAGATTAGTAACATCCAAAACTTGGGTTCATACATTATCATGAAAAGGATCAAGACTATGAAAGGAAAAAATAAGAATGATATAGAATAGATGATAGAATATGCAAGCATACCTGAAGCTCAACTAACTTTTCACGAATTTGCATATAGCCTAAGTGGAGCTTCCCACCAAAATGATCAGCTAAACGGCGATCGCTGAAAACCACATGCAATTTCTATTGTCAAAATAATCTTAAGGGTCTATATCATAAATGAATTGTAATAATGGAGCCCAGCAAATGTTCTAGCTACAATAGCACGATCGACAAACATAAACTGAAAATAACGCACATTCTTTAGCTGCAAAAGTTATCCTCGTAAAACTGGGCCCAAAAGCCTGCTGGTGACAAGGAGGTATCGCCGCGTCAAATAATGAAGTACCCGAAACTCTCATAACTACATTTCATCCTATCGGTGGGAACTAAATTTCTTTAATCAAGAAGCTAGCAAACATTTACCTGTCATAAACACTCAAGAACGCTCCACAAATGTCACAGACACGAAGCTTTTGATCAGTCTGCAAATTGATTAAGAAAAAACAACGCTTTCAGATTCATAAATTACACAATCCCATTTGGCATTTCTTTTCATAGTGAGAACAGCATTTACCACCATGACAATAGGCAAGAATAATTTTAATGCTTCATATAGAAAATGAAGTCACTGCAAAACTAATTGCTATGTTTGTTTTCAAATTTCTGTGTGTTTTTAGGTGTTTTTGTCTTGAAAATTGTGTGTGTGTGTGTGTGTGTGTGAGAGAGAGAGAGAGAGAGAGAGACAGTTTAAAAAGTATAATAATTAAGTGTGTGTTGATTTGGGTTCAAAATTTGAAAACAAGCATAGCCAATGTTTCTGGAGAAAAGTTTAGTCCCCCAGAGCACTCATAGTTTATTTTAGCTTACCTTGATTTTACATTAGATTACTAAAACTGTTTAGTCAACATTTCTTAAAAATGGGTAAATTGGAGACAGTATAATAAATTATTAAATCTAAAGTCAGAATAGCAGCATAGTAGACTTACAATGCGCACATCAACAGCAGTGTACTTGGAGGAATCCGTCGCAGGTTCCTGCCGGGCAGGGAGCTGGATCAAATGAAAGTAAAAATTAATAAATTTTGAGCAGAATCTTTAGTGAACTGAATAGACAGAGGCAAGGAAAACAGTCCAAGAATGACGTAAGAGAGTAAACGCTGAAAATGACAGTTCAAATTTATTTGCACATGTAAGCAATATTCTAATTGACATTTAGCAAAGTAGATAAGAACCTTCTTAAGTGCTTCAGCCTCTTCCAATGCTTTCTGTGCTTCATCTATCATTCCTTGTTCACCTAAACAAAGCAACAAAAGCACCAATAGTCAAGAAACGTAAAACCATACAGCCAAAACACACAAGTATACAATAAGACCCAAGCAGAAGGTATCACCAAATAATTTAGACATCTATTATCCAGCATCATGAAGTTCATAGCTCAACCTTCTACATAAAAAGAGTTCAGAAATGTATCACATAAATTCTTACAAATACTAATATCTTTTACATAAAAAGATTTCAGAAATCCTGGAAATATTTTAAATGATATTCTAGACATAGATATATTAATACAGCTTGTGATTCTTTGTCACAAACTACAATGTGCACATCTTACCCAGATCTTCAGCTTTCTTTAGCTTCTCATTTATCATTTCTTGTATACGAGGATCAGGCAAAGCTGCTTGTGTGGGTGCAACTTGATTAGCATTTGTCAGGGGCTGAGGAAGAGATGCACGATCCTTGTTGAAAGCATCCAAAAGAAGCATTGCCTACCATTAAAAAAATTAAAAGTTTATCTTTCTGCCAAGTGCTATTTTATTCTCACTGATAACATATTATAAATAAAGCAAATGTCTTAAAGCCTTTAAAACCTGCTTGTCTGCTCTTTTAGTTCTTAGTTCTTCAACCTCTTCCAAAGCTCGAATCTTCATATCAGTTTTGCCTTCAAGATCTATAATATGAGAGAACAAACATCATCATGAATGTTCAGATGCAGGTTGGCTACTTTGCTTGGAAAACTTGTCAAAATATATCAAGTGAAGAAAGATTCCAGGAGAAGAGAAAGGCATTGAGATAATTGTTCTTAACGTCGGCCCACCATTCTATTCCTAATATTTTCATTAACATTTCACAACCTTGAGTTACAATCACAACATTAATATCTGCATTAATTCAACTATATTTTTGCATAACACGAAGGACATCATCAACATTAAACAATGTATAAAGGGTCAGGCCAGTAACAGACTTGCCTGATTTATCAGCTTCCTTCAGCTTTTCTTTAATTAGCTTCGACAACTCAATAATCTCTGGCGTCTGCAATTCCACAAGACTTACCAACCACATTGAAGATGAAGTAAAGGAGTGGAAGCGGCAAAAATTGAAATCTATAAATCTACCTGGGTAACTTCAGATACCGAGATCGCAATGGCAGCTTTAGCATCCTCTTCATCGAGTCTCTTCAAAGCCCTTGCAATTTTGCGATCACACTCAACAATAAGTCTGTCTATGTTATCCTCTAAGTCCCTATCATAGTTATCAAGACCTTTTGCTTTTGCTTCCTCATATCTGAATAGGGGTTAAATAAACACAAGGAACCATTCAAGATGCAAAGTCGCAGGGTGCATCTAAACAAATACATGTGAATGTTAGATGATATTGAGCAGATGCACCAGCGTAACAAAATGCAGAGTTTCAAAAAATAATTACATATATACAAGAACAACCACAAAGTACAGATATACAAATTCCTATTCCCTTTTACCAAAAACCTAGCACGATAAGTTTGTCAGGAAGAAATCAAATTCCTGGAGTAACAAAGCAATTTTCCGATTTTTTTTCTTTTTTGGAAGGTGTGATAAAGAGTAATTCCAGGCATCCCATTTAACATGGGCAATCCAATAAGGATGAATGATATCATTTTCCCAATAATCTTCCAATTGCACATTTAAAGTCCTCGAAATTACAAAATTTGAGTGCCGAGTAGCCTAATCTCCATGTGCACCTAAAACGGGGAAGCAACCAAATATTTCACAAAATCTCCACGTCCCTGACAGGAAAAGGATACTCTTTCCTCAGCTGTAATGAGTGCACCTTGGGGCATGGTCCCTTGTCCATTTTCTGCACCACAGTTTAACAAACAAATAAACAAGTAAACAAAAAGTGCAATTTACCAAATAAACCACAGGGTAGTAGTTTATAAATATCATCATAGCAACTCAAACAAATTAATTCCATCCAAGGAACGTGCGTGGCTGCACGCGAGTGAATGCTGTTTACGTACGGTAAGTTGGAAAAGCTCGTGAGGGCAAAGGCCGGCGAGATAGAGGCGGCAGACGTCGCGATCGTTGTACTTCCGAGTCACCTCCTGAGCATCACCGTTTCGATTTGCTCCCATCAGAACATCCAGTTGCTTCCTCAGTGCATCCATTGCTTCTCCTCCTACGCAAAATTTCTCTTATTAGAACTGTACCTCTCTGTGTCTGGGTTAGGGCTTCGTTAGATTGGGTTTGGGTTGGTTTTATCGGTTGAGAAACCGTTAAATCTGTTCGGACCCCTGATATTTACGGAAATCGCAAATTAGTGCCTAAGGAATTTCATTTCCCCCCCTTAGAAATTTCATTCGGTGCTTGTTAAAAACACGTCCTATTTCGACAAAAACAATGTCCTAATTATATTTGGATCATCGAATTTCATGTTTATTTTTTGGATAAAGGTGATAGGTCCCGTTTAAAAACTCCAAAAAAAAAATGTTATTTTTTATTATAGTGATTAGTGTTTTATTAATATCATATTAATTTTATTATTTTGAAAACATGTACCAACAGATATCTAGAAATGTTTAGGGAAAAAATTTTAAAGTAGTGAATTTTAAAAATAATTATTAAGTTGGAAAACGACCCTTTTGGTGCGTTTTATGCACGCCTTCCTATTATTTAATTATTTGCACGCGTTCATTTCGAATTTTTTGAATCATGGTTGTTTTATTTTTATCTACTTATAATATTATGGTTAGTTCACTAAAAATGTACTAGGGAAATTTGAATTTCCAAACATAGTGTACATTCGGTTCTAGTATAAAAGTGTAACAAGCCGAGTTTTAGTATAAATTTGAACTTGCAAATTATTCAAATTGAAATTAATTTAATTTTATAAATTTAAAATTCAAACTCAAATTTAAATCAAGAAAATAAGATTGAACTCGAAAAAATTTCTTAAATTTTTAGTTTTAACATGACTAAATTCAAAATATTTTTTAATTTAATTGAGTAAATGGCTTGGTGCATTGAGTTTATTCATAAAACAATGACTTCAATGTTTCACCATTATTTATTTAGCTATTTTAGAAAATATCGTATTAACGCAATTGAAAAGCAACACTCGAATAAAGTTACCGTTACATATGTGCGTGTAAAGGCCCAACAAGTACTTTAGTTTGATCTAAGTAACTTTGCATGGGTTACATTTTTCTCTCTCCTAGTTTTTATTTTTTAAAAAAGTTATATTACATTATATATTTATAAATACAGACAAAAATAAATAAAAAGACAAATTAATTTATACTACAAATTAAGCAAAATAGGTTTAAAAAATCTTTCGTTGATTAAGTCCACAGACAACGCAAGGGTTTTATTATTGTTTCCATATTATCTACAGGTAAAGAGTTTAATTTGGACTGTTCAAGTTGAAATGACAATATTTTTATTTTTTTGATTTTTGTATATTTTCTTTTTCTTCATTTATTGTAATATATTTCATAATTTTCTCTATGCTATATTTTAATATTTTCTAGTTCAGTCATTATTTTATATTTTTCTACGTTAAATGTTTTATATAGGTTTTTTAGAATTATTTTATTTTTATTATAATTTATTAAAATAAATGAAATTTTGTAAGTTAAGAAAGTTTTGTTATTAGCTAAAGACTAATGTGAGATAACTATTTTTGCAAAATGTAAAAATATTAAAACATCTTTGTTGAATGTTGATACATGTTATTTTCATGCTCATCCTTAATTTTAAATTTTTTTAATATTTTAAATTTTAATCTATTATATTTCTATTTTTTTATTTTATAAATGACATGAAGCATGTATTTGAATAATGTCATTTATTCAAAATCCTCACTGTAGAAGCCCATCGGGATTGTGGTGGGTTGAGTGGGAGTGAAAACCAGTGGTTTAAATGTTTGAGAGCTTGGTATGCAAAGATGGGTAAACATCAGCCTTATGTTTGGCAGAGGCGTCCATGATTCTTGTGGTGGGCGACTTCTCTACACGGATCAATGTTTTCAGAATCAGACAGATCGTCAGATCTAAAAAGTCATTTCTAAAAATTGATTATTTCAAAATATATATAATATTTTTTATACATATATAATAATATAAAAATAAAATGATATAATTAATTTATGTCTATCAATCAATATATCATATGATAAGTTTTACATGTAATAAAAAAATTAATAATTCAACAAATATGAAATATTAAAAAAATATAAAACAAATTAAATTATATCCAAAGCAAAACATAGATATTGAAAAATGAGTTTTGAAAAATGAAAACAATACAGTTAACTTAAAATTTTTAATTTCAAGATACAATGATTAAATTTTCAATGATTTGATTAGAAAAATATATAAATAAAAATTATAAAATAAGTATAAGTAAAAAAAGGAGTTAGTGAAATTTTTTTAATAATAAATTCTTTTTGAGGTAAAATGAAATTATAAGAAGATATAAAAATATTTTATTTATTTAAAAGGTTGATTTCTATTTTTAAAAAATTTTATCAATAAAAATAGTAAAAATCAATTGTTTGACCAGGTTGACTGGTTCAATCTAATTGTGACCGATTGTTGACTAGATTTGATCGATTCGCATCCATTCAAACGATGATCGATTTTTTAAGTATGATCAAACGAAAAAATCGATCGGCTTGGACCGACTTTGAAAACATTGCAGGGGACAATGCTTGGCTTGTTAACATGACGTTAAAGTTTGATCGTGATGTACACAATATGAACTTTCAGTATCTAATGGGTCTTGTCCCTTAATTCGGGCAAACAAAATGACCCACGACTTTGTGGGAACGTGGCTAAAATTTGACCACGTTGTACACAATGTCTTGTCTAGCCCCAACTTTTGACGTCTAATGGGGCCTCTCCCAAATTGGGGCATGCAAAATAATCAACATGTTTGGTGGACTTGTTAGTGTTGATGTGTAACGACGTGTTGCCACAAATTGGGATCATTGGGCCCTATGCTTATGGGGAGCTCCCAAACATAGTAATGTTCAAGAAAGGCATTTTAAGAATTGTCTAAATATTGTAAAATAATACATTCATTTTATTTTAGGGGTTTCAACAAACAAAAGATTATACCATCAAAAGCCTCTATATAAAATTCATTTGAAGCATCATGTACACAAGTTTCTTTTGTACTATGATGAAATGACTAAAATGACTCAATTTTTCAAAAGGCATGACAATGAATAGTAGATTTTTTTTTTACATAAAAAGAATGCTACCTAAATAATTTAAATGTGTGAAAATCAATGGTAAAAAATAGTTAAATGACTCGATTATCCAATATGCCCCGTTTCAAACAATAAGAATTCATGAAATGAAAAGGGTGGCATCACAATAATTCAAAACAATTTGTTATCAACATAATAGTCAATGACAGTAATTTAAGAGACACAAATAAATTCAAAATATATGAGAAATTTAAATAAAGTATAGGCTATGTTTGTTAGGCATATTTCTCCTGTTCAACATCTTATTGAATTTTACATTATTAAACATACTATTTAACAAAATTTTTATCAAAATTCAAATTCAAAATATTCCTTTTTTACATATATAATTAACTAATTATTTTTCAATCATTATACATATACATAATCCAATCAATATATTTGTATACAAACACATGCACTCATATTTTTCTCTATTTATACCATAAAAAATAAATATTATCATATGCACTATTATATCATTAATTCATTATTATATATTTCAAATACATATTCAAATAAATCAAAATTTTTATCACATCAAAATTCTACAGCTAGGCATACTATTCATCCTAATATTACTCATATTAAACATCACCCCAACAAAGCCTCTCCCCCAAATACAACCATTAAATCTTTATATCAACTTTTTTTTTAATTATAAATAGTAAAAATACCTTTAATGTCTACTTAATTTTCATTTCTTTATCTTACTTTTCAGTTTCCTCCCTAAACTCTCACGCTTGTCGTGATTTTTCATACTATTGATTTTCAACTTGAATCTATTATACATTCCAATTTGTTTGCTATCGGTTCCTAACTTTTTATTTATTATACTTTCTAATACTTTTCTTTATTAATTTTAATTTATAGCAATTTCTCTTTGTATTCATATTTTTTTTAATTCATTGAATGCATCCAACCAGCAAATTTGAGCCTATGAGCTTGTAATTGAGATAATGAGTATACGAGTATCTCTCTAAGTTCATATTTATTATTCATACTAGTTATCGATTTATGTTCAATGCCTGTGCATAATAAAAAAAAAATGAATATATATATATCTTTACGAGCACACATATTAAATACAATGATAGATAAAAAAAAATTATCCAAATAGATTACAAATTTGAGAAAGCAAAATATATAGCATGACACTGAATAATGGACTTGAAGAAAGGGCATATACACGTGTGTGCAAAAAAAACTAAGACATACAAATGTTTATAAATGCATGTAATATATATAATAATAAAAATAATACATGAAAATAATTAAAATTTAAAATAAAGGAAAATAATAAAAATTAAATTTTAATGTAATAACCCTAAAAGATAAAATTTTAAAATTATATAGAAACTTGTTAAAACACAATGTGCATACTGAAAAACTACAATCTATGTAGTAATTCTTTTGTACAAACAATGACAAAAAATAATTTAATATATTTTAAATATCATAATATGTACATAAAGCCATGAAGCCATGTTTATGTTCCTATCAAATAAATATAAATTCAACATAAGTTATAACTTAATAACTTATTTTATATCCCCGAATACACATTATTATTGTTGTTGTTATTATTATTAATTCTAATATAAAGTCTCATTGTCAACTGAGCATTACCGGATCAAATTTACATTTAAACAAATTATAAAAATTTAAAACACTAAGATTCATCAAATAAATTAACAAAAGAATTTCCAACCACATCATCCTCTAATACTCGTAATTTCTTTCAATTGCTAATTTTCCATGTATAAAACATCCCATTTGTCGGGCATAAATTAAAAATTTAATTGATAAAATGATACAAAAAGTTAACCTACAATGACGAAGGTAAAATTTAAAAGCATGGAAAAGGAACACTTGGTCACCACATAATGCTAAAAATTATCATCATCTTCGTCATTTGATTTGCATTATTTGATATATTGTAAACTAGAAAAGTTACTATCAAATTCACTGGTATATATTTTATAATGTCAAACAAATGATAAATTTTTGAGACGTCTACACACATACTATGCAATGCAGTTCTTTTCTCTACAGTAAAACTCTCACCCAACAAAATAAAGAAGACAAATAAAATACAAAATCTTTTGACAATAATAATAACTATTATCATATATTGGACACATATTAAAACAAGTCACAGGTCACTGACCATCTCCGATACTCAATTGCAACATTTGTGCAAAAGAAGGTTATGTTTATTTATGTTTTTAAGTATGTGTTTTTTTCATGTATTTTTTTAAAAAGTATGTAAAAATAGGAGAGGAAGAGATAAACATATTAATTATCAACTCATAAACGTATTTTTAACCTTCTTTGCTGTTCGTCTTCGTTTGACAATTTTTTCTCTCTCCTTTCTTTTTTAATTGTTATTTTAATTTTAAACTGTTTTATTTTCATTATTAAAAATAATTTGTATAGATTATTGATTATTAAAAAATGTAAAATACAATACAGGTTTTCAGTAAAATTAAATGACACTAATCAATATTAATTATGGTGCAGATTGTCAGATGATTCTCCTCTTCTCCTGGGAAGATGAACACTCCGCCACGGAATCACCGATGCTCAGTGCAAGCATCCGCAACGAGAGTGAAGGTGGTGCCCATGGTGGCGCCAGAATGCCTGGGAAAAGGCACGCGCGACAGAGTGAAGGTGGTCTCTATTCATTGCTAATGTTGTGGTGGCTGCACCATTGGCACCATGCCATGGCACGCGCCAGTCATCACCTTTTACAACAGTGATTGCACTACAATCCATATTCCATAATCTCGTGTGCAACTTCCAACATGATTTCTTTGTCTTTCAAAACTCTAAATTCTCTGTAAAATAACATTTCTCATCTAGTTTGCCTCTTTAAGCTCTAAACATTCATTCCTAAATCAATTTTTATACGTCCACAATTCATGTGTACATTCTTGTCATCTATAAAGAATAAATTCAAGCAAGAAATAGTATGGTATAAGACTAACAATATTTTTATCTCACAATTCCTTTTTGCAACTTGGATTTGCTGTGGACGCACAAAGTTTACTTGACTCTTATAGGTTGCATAACTTATTCAAACATTCTCCAAGTCTTGAATTGATTCCAAGGTCAAATATTATTGTTTGGAATGACTTTTTAGCTTTATTAAGTGAAAATAATTTTACTAACAAAACATGACAGCATCTTCAAGAAGCCACTCATCCTCATGCAAATGCAATTCTTTGAAATCTCATTGCTAACATGTGTCATTGCCAACTTCCAATAACAATCACTTTAAAATTCCAAAGAAAATGAACCTGCAAGATTAACTAAACTTTGGTAACATTGAGGTGTTCTAATGTGCTAGTAAAAATACATCTTGATGGTTCGATTTCGCGAACATAGTAGTCATAAAAAAATTAATTATGAGAAGACAACTAAGTTGCACTACTACACCCCATTGACCCATAATCATCACAATTCACATAATCTGACAAATTATTCATACAAACTCCAACAATTTGTTCACATCTATTAGCAACCACATATGATTCATGTAAACGATACCAAATCACGTGTCCTTGCCAACTTCCAATAACAATCGCTTTAAAATCCCAAAGAAAATGAACCTGCAAGATTAACTAAACTTTGGTAACATTGAGGTGTTCTGATGCGTTGCTAAAAGTACATCTTGATGGTTCAATTTTGCGAACATAGTAGTCATAAAAAAATTAATTATGAGAAGACAAGTAAGTTGCACTACTACACCCCATTGATCCATAATCATTACAATTCACATAATCCGACAAATTATTCATACAAACTCCAACAATTTGTTCGCATCCATTGGCAACCACATATGATTCATTTAAACCATACCAAATCACTTTGACATTTCCTATGGACTTAAAAACAGCACAACTCATGCATTCCTGCTAATTATGTGTGAGACTTTCACCACTTTGTCTACAAGCATGGGTACTTGCGTAGGATTTAAATACAATATAATTCTTATGCTCAATCTCACTATGTATAGAAATTTCAATGCACATAATCTTTAATCCAAGATCAAACATAAAACTCTCAAATTTTTTAGCCTAAGACTACTTTGTTGCAGTTCTATTATCCTTATCATGTGTAGCCAACAATGAAATTACTCTTTCCGTGTCATAACTTCACTCAGATTTACCAATTCTTTTTTATGTAGGACTTTTTTTAGCTGATAATTGGACTTTCATGGAAAACTCCTTTTCAAAAAATTTATAAGATTGCAAGAAAGAGATAATAGAAGACAAAGAATAATTTAATAGGATAGCAAGAATAATTTTATCGCCATAAGCTCCTAAAATTAGTTTAAGTTTCACAATTCTCTTCTCATCCTTTATTAGCTAACTCAATTTCCTTCCTCTCTCCTTTTCTTTTCATTCTTTAGGTCTAGTTCATGTTGACTTTTCAAATATAATGAATTTTCATAAATTAACTCAAGAGAATTACACGAAGGTAAAGAAATCTATTTTTAGTTTCTTCCATACCTTCCACCACATTAGCTTTCAATACTGCCAATTTCATCTCATCATAGTACTTATCGGCACTTAAACTTTCTTGAGTTAAATTATCAAGTTTTGCTTATAATATATGATAGTAAGAATGTGGCACGTACCTCTTTCTCATAATCTTCTTCAATTCACTCCAAATATAGATAGACGCCTTCTCGGCATGCTCCCAACTAATACACAATTGATCCGACCAAAGAATGGCATAATTGATAAATTTAACTCCGACAAGTTTTACCTTTAGCATGTCCGAGTAATGATGATAATGAAATATTGGCTCTATCACCCTTTCTTGTTCAAAGTATATGTCAGGATTAAAACAGTCTTGGCATAATTGGATAGTGAATTTGACCACCTTCAAGGACTATTTCATTATCGCAATTCTTCTTGGATGTCTCCTAGGGGTGTCATCAACATCAAACTCATTAGTAAAATCAAAATAATCATTAGGTACTACTTGGATTGGTGCACGGGTTTATCTCGTCCAAGCACCAACTCATCTTTGTCCCAACCTCCTTAAGACATCGAACTACCCTGTGAAGTTATATGGGGCACCTCCAAGTTGTCTAACTTCCTATTAATGCTAGCTAGAGTTTTCAGTAATCACTTCATGTCAAAGGTATTATCTCAAACTCTCGAATCTCCAAACATTCTAAAAAATGTGGTACAATAAAACACGTGTGTGTGTGCGTGCAATGTGAACCTCTTAATATCACAATAATATCACTTGTTTCTTACTTCTACCATTGTATCACACAAAAATTCTCAAGAAATAGTCTTAGCTTTCAATACCTTGTGTCCTCCAGAGATTCTAACGAAGTCTTTGATGACTTAAGTGAGTATCACTAATGATGTGAAATGTGTGAAAATATGAAAATCTAATTAGCTTTTTTTGGCCTTTGTAACTTCTCTCTCTCTCTTGTTGTTTCTTTTTTTCTCAACCTTTTTTTTAGATTTTCTCTCTCACTCTCTTTGCTTTTGTTCAAATCTCCCGTAGTAATTGAAATACCCACAACTACAAAATCAACAAATCACAAGCCAAAAACCTTTTTTTTGTTTTTTGAAAATTTAGGAGAAAGATGGAGAAGACGAAGGAACTAGAAGGAGGAATTAAGAACAAGGAAAAGGAAAGATATGATTGGTACTTAGATTGTGTATTGAATTAAAATTTGATATAGCTATCTTTGATGTTAACTGGCACAATCACCGCGTGAACTTGAACCCAAACGAATCTTGTTTGTGCAAACCTTTGAAACATGACCTAGGCACAAACTCAAAGAATTCAAGTCTAAAGATGGCAACAACTAATACACTAAGTTGGTTAATATGCCATGAATCGTTTAGGCGCAATTTGGAATGACTCAATTTGGATTTGAATTCATAAGTATTAAGAACACACTTAATTGTAAGGAAAATAATAAAAGTTGTAATTCTATTTTCAAGAAGCTAAAGTTTTTAAAAGTCTCATAAATCCCCTATTTATAGGCCTAAATATCGGATAAAATATCGCTAAAAATGTGTGCAAATAAGTTGGAAAGAATCCTAGCAAGGTATGGTAAGAATTTTCTTCAAATAGGCAACTTCTTGCTATCCACTTCTGCATCGCGATTGATCTAGCTTGAGTATGATCAATTTGTGCAACCTATCCTCATGTATTGCAATCTGTCTTGGCTCTCATGGATTATTGAACCGACCATTCTTTGATTGATTCGGATGGGTCACAATCATAATTACACTATCCTTGGATTGGTCCGCTTGTGTTTAGATTGATATTCTTGCTGATCGTGGAAGTTCCAATCGATTCACTAGACTTGGGGAGATCTGTTCGCTGTATTGTGATCCATATTCCAGAACCTTGTGGGCAGCTTCCAACTTGATTTCTTTGACTCCAGATCTCCACAGTCTCACCAAAATCACATTTTCATCTAGTTTGCCTCCTTGTGCTCTAAACATTCTTTTCAAAGTCCAATTTTCTGTTTTACACCTCCGGATCATGTCACTTACCCTCCACCAATTTCAGTGGATGTCTGTTACTAGACAGTTTACTAAAATGCCTCCATTTACCTATGAATTGAATATAGATAGCGTTTTTTCTCATATCTAAGTGTTGCTTAAAAATATGATATATGTATATATGTTTGTCCATACTTTTAATGATGAATTTCAAAACAGAAAACTTATGCTTAAATTTTTTTCCCCATGAACGAGGTGCACAAAAGCTGGCAAACTTTGAATTAAAGCTTTTTGGAAGCAAAAAAGCTCCCCCTTTTTTGAGCTAGACTGTGCATTCACTGCTTTGATGTTTACCACTGCTTCTGTTGTTTTTTTGTTTCTCTGAAGGGATTGCCTCTAGTGTTCATTTTTGATATATGTATTGCTTGTTATTTTCGTGGGTGCAGGAGGGTGTTAGTCTATTGGCCATTAATTATGGTTCCCCAGCTACATGGCAGTATCCCCGTCGCTTGACACTTGTAAGCTGTCCCTACAAACCATTTGAAAATTATACATCCACATGCCTTTATCACAAAGTTTTGTGGTTATTGTAATTCTTATACTTACGAGTATTTAGTGACTGGTGCAGTATTATGTAAAATCTTGTTCTGTTCTTGACTATTTTCATTTCAGCCTATGAAGTGGTCTTTTAAGTCTCATACAGTCTTGAAGAACAGTGATTAGACTCCTATGTAAATCTTTCCATTTTTCAACTCTGTTTTGATTTTGGCATGCTTTTTAGTTATTTAATTAACTCAATATATGTTTCAAATTTTCAATTTTTAAATATTTTTGAAGTTTGTGTTGTTGGCCGAGCTGCTGATTGTTACATTATGAACCAATTGCTCATTTAAACATTGACATGGGGCAACCTAATTGCCAAAACAAGATTGGTTTTTCATTCTACAGCTGTTTTTAGTTTGCTTGGGTAAAGTTGTGTGTTCAGTGCCAACTACCATAGTTTTATATCTTTAGATTCAGAATGATCCATGTAATAAACTGTTGGCATTCTATATTGTTATTGCTTCTTTCTAATCTATACCAAGCCACTTGTAGAAGGGTGAACAGAAACATTATTTGCCTAATTAATTATTTGACTTAGCTGTATTATACCAAAGTTAATATATTGAAGCAGAACTCCAGTATTTACAGAAGTTGTTGGTGAGAATGGAGAAGGTGAAGAAATGAAGCCACCAGAGAGATCCTTCTGGGCTAAATACTTAAGTACAAACTGTAAAATCCTCAATTTAGGATTTAATAATTTTCTCTCCCTCTTCACAAAGACTTCAGGGAAAAACTAAAACTGTACTTCCATGTTTGTTTTTGTTTACAGTGGATGTATCTGATCCCTCTTGGGCTCGTCATTCTGAATGCTATGACCCAGGCCATGAACATGGCTGAGCAACAGGTTAATGGGCAACCTGCTCCACAAATGCAACAAGCAGTTGCAGGGTGTGGTCAGGCTACTGCAGTGAGAAGAAGATGTGCATTTAGGACAAATGTTCAAGAAAACAATTATTTGGTACCTCTATTGCTCAAAACCATAGACTTGAACTTTCATTAGTTTTATTGGCTATGTTTGTTTTTATTTTTAAATGTATGTTTTGGGGTGTAATTTTTTAAGAGCTGAGAGAGAGAGAGAGAGAGAGAGAGAGAATTTTAAAAGGGCAATGATTGTAGTGTGTGTTTTGTGGTCTAAAAACTGAAAACAAACCCAGGTCCTTTGACATGGTCATATAAAACTCAATGTGAGCTGTTACAGAGATGTCTAGGAACTGATGTGGTTTAGTTTGCTGTAATAAGCTAATACAGTAGACAAATAATCACATTTTTTAACCCTCTAGTGGTGTTTTATGATTATGGGTCTGGGTTACTACATGGCTGGAAATGCCATTGTTGGGATTTTGATGGAGGACCTAATTTGAGATTTTCTGTGAATCCTTAACTTGTACGAGCATGAACAATATATAGGCACAACTGCAAAAAGGATTCCAATAATTCATCGTGACCATGTTTTGACCTGACTGAAGATGAAAGCATGTTTTTCTTCTACTCCTGGATTTTAGTTTATTCGATTTGAGTTTGTGTCTTCAGACTCATACTGTTTGAAATAAATTGCCCTAAAAGTACTCGGTTGGTTTACCACATCACAGAAGCCTGTGAACTAAGAGAGCCTTGTCGATCCCCTTAAGTTCAGAGAAAACTTCACTGTCTGTAAACTTACAAAGATGCAACCTTGGTTTCACTGACTACTGATAGTGTTTCTAATGCAGCAGGTTTTTGTTGGCACATGACAACTGAATGATAGTTGATTGAGTTTGAACTGGAATTCAATTCATCCTATTCTAATTCCAATGACAGTTTGATTTCATCATTGGAGGGCCTTTTGCTGGGGACTTGGTTTCTGGGGAACCAAAGGGGAATTTCTTCTGTAGAACCGCCCACCTGCTTTAGGGCCTTTGCAGAACTATCTCCAATCAGAACAACATACCCTTATTTAGCTCCAACTGCTTTAATGGTAACTGAATACATACTTTTTCTGAGATGTATGACAATAATATTTAGAGAATGTCAGTATTTTGGAGTCTGCATTTTGATTGGATGAGAATCGTTTTGGCCTATTTCCTGAGTTGCTCAAACTTGGAACATGCATGTATTCTGTTGGTCTGGATGTCTATTTCGAGTTTGTATTTTAAATATATATATGTGTGTGTGTGTGTGTGTGTGTGTGTTATTTAAAATATACATTTGCATTAGTTTTGCATGCACTTAACAAGATATATTTTTCTCGTTATCCTTCTTAAACTCTCATTTATTATGTTTTTTGTTTTTTACACTTTCCTTATCAACTTTAATTTTTTATATTCACCTCTTTCAGTTATATTATTTATTATTTTAATTTCAAATTATTGTTAATGCATTTTAAACTTTTTATTTATTTCTCTGAAAATTATTAAATTTTTTTCATTTGTTCTGACTTCCATTTGACATCTCTTTATCTCTTTTATTTTTTTCATTTCAAGTTTTTCATTTAACTTTAATTTCTAATTATTTTAGTTTTATTATTAATTAATGAATTTTTTTCTCAAATTTGGTGCAATTTTTTAATCAAACAATATGATTAAACCTAGTAATCAATACACATATAGTTTATTTATAAAATAATTTTTTTGATTGAAAAATACTAGTATATGTAAAAGGTAAAGACGATCCAAATTTGCGAGCAACCCTACTTCACAATCTCTCACATCCTGCCCAGCCACCCTCCCTCTTTCTCTCTCATCTGATCAGCTCCCACCCCCACAATCCTATTCTTTGTTTTTGTTAATTTTTGAGCATATGTTTTTAAGTGTATTCATATAGAGAATTATGTACAAATAAGACAAGAAGATAGAAAGAAATTATAATATATATATATATATATATATAAATAATTTTTGTAGTGTGCATTTTGACTCAAAAAATTTGAACACAAGCATGGTGCTAACTTTCTTGGTCCACAATAACAACTTGTAATTACCTATACCAAAATCGAGAGCAAGTGGACTTTCTCCAAAACTCATTATAAACAAAATCCATAGAATGACTTTTTTTTTTTTGTTTTTTCACTTTGAGGAGTGAGTTATGTTTGTTTTGTGGAAGAAAGTATAGATAATAAATAATTAGGGGGGTGGGAGGGTTTGGAAATGTTAATTGAAAAATTTTCAAAAAAAAGATTTTCTTGCTTCTTTAGCAATGATATTGAGTTTAATAAGCACCCAAGTTACTTTTTATGTGTGATGCAACACTTTTTTGGATGAGGACTGCCTTGTGGAGAACGATGAGGGAATGAGAAAGGAACTTAGGAGCCTATTGCTTCTACCTAATATACTAAAATGATCTTATTTATCACTTGAGTAATTGTTTGGGGAAGATAGAAGAAGTGGACCACTAGAATAATTGTCAAGTTACCATGGATAGAATCAATGGCATGGTATTTAAGGTATTTTCTACAATATTATATTTTTTTAACCCTTTATTATTGCATATTCTAATGGTAAAAATGCAACAATTATTAGGATTTCTCTATCATTTTCTAAAATTATTTTATTTAATAAAATAATTAATTTGCGACGAGTGTGCATTATATGGAAGTAATAGTAATTCTAACAATTTGAATAGTTACAGCATTTAAAAGGTCAATATTAATATAATAACAATGACATAATTATAGTAATGACAATAATCATTACAATAATAATAATTTTAAGGGAGATTTACAGCTATTACCATTGATCTATAGCAAAATCACACATAGTTTCATAGTTTTAAAAAATTACTATTACCCTGTAATATTTGAAAAACATTACGATGGAGGTCTATCGATAGGGCTCTGAGCGAAGAAAGGCAGACATGCCAAACCTATCTTTCTCTTCATTGCTAAGAGTACCTACAGGTAACATAATATATAAAAGATTTTATTCTAATATACTAAAAAAAAAATTGTAATAATCTTTTCTTCAGTCTACTCATTGCTGGTGGTGTTTGCTACTAGCAACAACTCCTATCCAGCTGGATTTTTATAGGTTTTATTTCTTCTAATTCAAATTTACCTCTCTCTCTCTCTCTCTCTCTTATTAGTAATTTTTCTTCTATTTAAACAACTTATTTTAATGAACTATAAAAAAATCCTAATTTTTCTATTATTGACAATTGTGGGCAGTGTTCACTACTGAAAACAGCTCCTATTTGGTTGGTTTTTAATGGGTTTTATTTCCTTCAAGTCAATTTTACTAAACTCTTTATTCTTCTTGAGTCTTTAATTTTTCAATTTTTAACTATGTTCACTATTGAATGACTCTTATCTAGTTAGTTTTCACAAGCTTTATTTTTCTCAAGTCAAGTTCACCAACTCTTTTTCTATCATTTGTAATTTTTCTTCTTTCTCAATCACAATTTTGCCATTTTCTGTTTTTACTTTTTTTTTTAATTTTACTTTTTTTTCACAAGAAACTTAAGGGCAATTATGACATTTTGTAATCTATGACATGTCCCTAAAATGCTTTTTATGAATCCGGACAGTAACAGTAATCCTTAAAAATGAGGAGATATTTGTAATTTTACTATAGGTCAAAAATAATGACTGTAAATCTTCTTAATTACAGCACTTGTTCAATTATCATTTCTTTTTTTACAAAAACATCATCATTATCTTTTCTTTTGGAAATGACTAGTCCAATCATATAAACACCATTTTACTATTTAATCACAAAAATTAAAGTATATTCAATTTCTTCAAACTAATTTTTAAAGATAATATTCCATTCAGTCACAAGTTAATTAGGTAGACTCATTCCTTCCTCACTTTCAGACCACGAAAATATTTTAGTTTGATTTGGAGTAAAAGGAATAGTTCAATTATCTTGTGAACAATATTTTTAAAATCATACTGAGAATATAATCGATTAATTTAATAGTTTATTGAGTTATTGATTCTAATGGTTTAACCATTTTAAAAAAAATCAACTAACCGTAATATAATATATGTAATATATGTATGCATGCCCACATATTTTAGATAAAGAAATATTAAAATATATAATATATTTTTACACATGCACATACCTATACATGTATAAGAGGAATACATTCCCCCCCCCCCCCCATCATTCTTGGACCCTTCTCTAGTTCTTCTTGCTCGGAGGAAAAAACTTACTACTTCTTTTCTTCTTGAAAATGTGAAGGGTTTTTCTTACATTTTTATACCAGTATTCATTTTATTTTGTACATTTATTGCAAGGGATTGCATGAATGGTGGACATTTGAAAGTAAGAATTGACATGGGAAAAGGGCAACAACGTGAAATGGAAGAAGAAGGGTTTGTTTGTTATTTGTTAATCAATTTTCCCTAATTTTTTTTTTTAAGCAACAGAACCGATTGAAAATCGGGTTATCGATCTTACAGTTCACACCGATTTAACTCAATACTGATTCTTTCATAGTAACCAATTCGGACACTTAGTCAGTTTTCAGTCCATCTAACCGAACTAGTTGGAACTGACTGATTCTGAAAACGTTGGTTGTGGGAGCACCAAAGCTAGTGGACCTCATTTTTTGGACAAATTGTCCTTGGAGCTTACACCAAATTTTTTATTTTATGCAAGGCATTATATCAAGAAAATTTGTTGGGGTTTTCTCCAAAGACCTTCTTTTTCTTTTCTTTATATTCTAATTTTAGTCCTACTTGGATAGGACTTAATTTTCAACCCTTGTTTCCACTATATGGGATTGGGGATTGCGTCAAAATTAGAAAACATATATATATATATAGATATTTTATATCATTTTCGCAAACCCATTTCACGTGTATTAGAGAAATGTTGTTGTCTGTTTTTTTTTTTTTCTCGAGATGCCTTTTAGATCAATGTACATGACCTTTATAAATATTGAGTATAAATACAGAATGATCTTGAAATGGATTAAAAGGTTACCACATGTGAAGAAGCAATTTAGATATTTCACTAAGTATGGGCGATCATCCAAATTCACAATGGCAACGAGTTCGACAAATAACTAAACATGAGATGATGATTATGCATCACTCATAAACAGTCTCCCAACTGAACACTACAGCGAGTTGTGGGGAGAGTGGGCATGCCAAGTTAAGTAGTCCATATCATTAGTTCAAGATCTTCAAGTTCTTAGTGAGAAGATACCTAAATGACAATCCTTATCCATGCCTAGATATGTCATGGTCGTTCGAATGATAAAATAAGAAAACTATCGTATGCTGGATCATGGGTACAAGTATCATATGTTTAAGTTAACTAAAGAAATGGCATTTGCTCATAGGACGAGGCTAACACGATGTGAAATCTTCAACGTTATCTACCATCTTGGATATAGACTAATTGCTACGTATCTTATAAAGAGGAATAAGTTGTTTACGATGATGAATGTATGTTTGGTGAAGGTGTTTGTGTATGTGTTAATGCAGTGTTTGTGTAGTTAATGTTGTGCTGTGGTATCTGGCGGTCATTATTTTATCTTTTTCATGCTTATTTGTAATTGTTTTAGTTATAAAATTGTGTTGTTAACTTAGATGAGATTTTGTTTTTAAAAAGATCTACGATTTGTTATGAAAAAAAGTTTTAAGAAAAGGCTAATTAATTAAAAAAAATCATAATTATTATTTCTACAACAACTTTTTTGATAGGTCAACTTTAACCTTTTCCATTCCGTTCTTCTCACCCTGCACTCCTCTACCCTTATAAAATAATACATGCTATTAAAATTTACATATGTGTGTAGAATTATTTGTAACAAATTATTATATTTTTATTAATAAAAATAAAAGTATATGATATCAAAAGGTATAAAGAATATTTAAAATAATAAAATAAACAAATATCAAGAGAATTTGAAAAAGATAGAAACAATTTGTGATAAAACACAAATTAAAAATTAAAATAAGAAAAGTATTTGATTTTATATTATGAAAAAATATTTAAAATAAAAAATGTTGAAAGATCAAAAGAATTTAAAAATGATAAAATTTGAGAGATTATTTAAATATAAATTGTAAATTAGATTAAAAAAAAGATAAGAAAATGATATAAACAATAACTACTTAACATAAGGATAATTGTGAATTCATTTTATACAACCAAGAACCGTTATTGAAGTTATAATATAGTATAAATTATTATCTATATAATTTGCATATGTAATAATATATTATACATATAAGTGGCCCTCCAAATCTCCTGCCCCCGAAAGACAAATTGTGTCTTCTACTTTGCCTTTCCCTTATTGAGGGTCTGGGTTTATTTTTTAATAATGCTTTGTTTGTTTTTGAATTTTGGTATATATTTTAAAAATTATATAACAATAAAAAAAAAGATAAAATTAAAAAATTTAATAATTGAGTTTGTACTTTGAGGTGCATAAATTGAAAATGAACATTGCATTGAATTTTTACCTTCGCAGACATATGACTTATTTTTGAAATGACTAAAAGTAAAATAAAATAAAAGTGGGGCGGAGGGGTGGGGGATAAGCAGTCAAAAAAGGCCTTTTAAAATGTCCCTATAACAAATTTATATCAATCTTCACGGTAATATTCAATCTATACATGTGTGATATTAATTATGCTTTAATCATTTAATATGTTTTCAAATATATTAGCAATAACCATTTTTAGTTATTCCAAGCCTTTTAAAAATTTCTATTTTTTTGAATAATGAATAGAAAATAAATTCAAGAAAATAATTTGTTTCATCAAAGGGAATTATGTTTTTAGGGGACAATTTTGGGATGCCGAACGTAAAAAACGCCTGAATTTGTTTTGTTTTAAATTTTTGGCTAAATATTATTTTACAATCATTTCTTATTTCCATCAACTGGGAATGCAGAAATGAAGTTTTCACGTTCCTAGTCTGCGGAAATGTAGAATAAATAATTTTTTTTCCATCTAATTTTGCAAATTGTGATTGCGGAATAGACATTCCTATGATCCCTATTCATGAAATTAGGGCTCTTCCACAAATTTTCCTCCAAATAGGACTATAGGTTTAAAAAATAAAAAGTAGTACTTCTGGCTAAAAAATCGCAGTGCTATGTAAGTTCTGCAATTTTGAAGCTTAGAAATAAATACTCAATCTTCATATTTTTTAAATTTTACCTCTATCTCTTTTACTTTTACACAATTTTTAAAACAAAACACTTAAAAACACCCGTCTAATTTTTTACTAGATAATGGTTAGCGAAGCTAATTTGCTGTTGATATAGCTGATGGGATTTGACCTTCACAGCATAAATAAAGATCAGTATCTTGTTCAAATTCTGGTCGAAGACAACAACAGAAAACTAAAAATTTGCAAACCAATTAAGCTGATTTGTGAATAGATTTTGCTGTAAAACTTATAGGACAAACCGGTGCATTTTCCCACTCATGAATTGTTAAATTTTCTGAATTGGGTTTGTAATTTTCTGAATTGTCGATCAGGGTCTGGTGGTCAATTCCTGCCAGTGCATTGACATATGCAGTAATCAGAGGCACATGAAAATCCCAATTTTCCTGGAGATGAAAGTATGAGGGACTTCACGCATAAAAATATTCTCATCCTACTACAAAAGCACAGCAAAATCTGGCGACATAAGGATGCAATGACATGAGAAAGGAAGCAACATTTGACTGGACAAATGCATTGGTGTCATTACAATTGAACTTCACTTGGGAGTTTTCATCACCTCGTATCATGATATCGATATAGCGTGCAAAATGCAAAACACACTTTGACTAGAACTTGGATTAACAAAGCATGATCTAGATTTTTGAACCGGCAAAAATTTCCTTTTCTGAAAACAGAGGTATTCATCAAACCATTAAAAAACTAGTTCCGGCGTGGGTAGCTGGAAAAGAAAAACAAGAAGAAGAGAAAGGAAGAAGCTTACTCAACTGGTCATCTATTTTGCCTGAGGGTGAGATGCAATAAACTCAACAGCAAGATTGATGGAACTGATTTTGTCTGCTTCATTGTCTGGAATCTCAAAACCGAACTCTTCTTCAAGTGCCATAACAATTTCAACAGAGTCCAAACTATCCAACCCAAGATCATTCTGGAAATGAGCATTTGGAGTAACCTACAAAATGTGTGGAAGCATGGAGCAAAGTCAGTTGCCAAATGCATATACTTAGAAATTGAAGTTATGCCTTTGAAAAAAGTTCAGAAAGATCACATTTACTTTTTGTGTCAACTCCAGTTTTTATATATTTGTTAAGGAATAATTTTTGTTTTTCTGTAGAGCCTTGATTAAGATAGTTTATATAAATAATAAAGGCCAAATAATTTGAACACATCTCAGCTGTTCCTCTAAAATTGCAGTGACGATATGAAATAAATTTCTCAAACAATACAGCTGGGTGTGTAGGGCCAGTCATTTTCGGGAAAACTTGTTTCAACGAATTTTTCTCCAATATTTACGAATGTTCAGTATATTCTTGAAAAAAATTATTTCAATTTATTCTTCAAACATTTTCCATCTATCATAAACCCAAACCCCTATAATTTTCGTCTTTTAAAATAATTTATCTCCCACTTACTCTAAACACCAAAAAGTAAAAAAGAAATACAGATCGCCATTAATCATTTTGTTTTTCTACTAAAATAGAAACACATCCAAACAGATATCTTAATTATTTCACATTCATTCAAATCAGTGTTTTATTACTTTTTCTTCAAAATTAGTTTTAGAAAAATTTGAGTCTTCATTCAACTGCCTAAACTTTTTTTTTTCCATATCTAGCTCTTATAAAAGAGTTCGGAATAAAAAAAAGTTTCAATTTTTGTGCCATCCGTACCATCCCTGCAATGTATTTGGGTTCTTTATGATAATAGTTAGTATCCAATGTAGTGTAGTCAAAGCATACCAAAAATCATAAAATTAAGAATGTTGCATGTCCGGATGAAGTAAAGGGATCCAATGTCTAATCACAGGACACTGTTGGTCCAATACAAGATTAATTGAAACAAAAGAGACCTAATTTAGAAATCGTAGCGTTGTACTTCAAAAGACATCATTCTGAAATGTAATCTAGAGACCAAACAATAAAAAGGTGAATCCCTAGATGACAGATCTTACGTGATAACTCCGTCCAAGCCACAAAGTTTTTTGAGAGCAGAGATCTCTCAATTGAAAACCACGAATAGATATTTTCTAGTCTTATCAAAAACCGAGAATAGGGTTGAAAAGAAAAAACTCGTCTTCTAATCAGACTTCTAAGACTGCAGAATAATGAATGCTTCAATTTCCATAGGATCCACACAATTTTTTAGCTTTCTATGAAACTCCGTAGCACACACGTGTGTGGAAAAGAATTACACCAATTTATTGCATACTTCTCTTCTCCAATACTGGCGCTTAACTAAACACAACAATGTTTCTAGCATCCTCGAATCCCAATGTATAGAACAAAGCAGCCCCTAACTTGATACAACAACCACATTTACAATAACAGCTAATTTTACTACCCAGTACCGACAAAGAAGAGCGGAGGATCTTCAATTGTTCTATTCCTAAAAGCAATCCTAATAATACAGCAAAATAATCTCCAATAGAACAGCATTACCTCCAGCAATCTCTTAAATTTCCCAAACACCTCTAAATACCCACAAGAAAGATCAAACACATTTAACGAACAGAAAAAAAATTAACCATGAAATGATAATAGGCGTTACCTTGGAAGGATCAACTTTCTGGAAGTTCTTCACAACATTAAGTACGCGATCGGAGACATCGGATTTGTCGAGGAAGGAGCCTCTGGCTTCCTCGGAGAAATGGCGGCGGGTGAGCCGCGAGGACCCGCCGGCGGTTGCTCGACACGGCAGCACGGGAGTCACGTCCACCCTCAGGTACTTGAGCAGAGCATTTCTCGCCGCCATCTTACAGCGTCGGAGAGAGAACGCAACAAACTAGGGTTTTACGCTACTATAATTATCGTAAAAGCCTCACGGAGGACACACGCGACTACGCGTGGCTTTAAATTAATCACTCAAATTTATTTAAATATAAATTAAAAATTTCCTTCTTTTTATTCCTTTTAATTAATTTAATATTTTTCAATCATTATACAAATTTTCAATTAAATTAATATCAATTTTTATAATTTTCTTATAATATATTTTAATACCTTATAAATGTATATACAATTAAACTATTTAATTATTATTATATATGAAATATATATAATTTAAAATCTCTCTCTTATACAACATTACACCAAATACAAAGTTTATCCAATTGAAATCACTCAAATTTTTTTCTCCATAAACCAACATAAACATAGCCTGTGTCTCTAGCTACATTCATAACCTTACATTTGAAAATAAAATTAGAAATCAAAATAAATGCAGATTTTCTATGCTGCCATTATTGAACTTTGAATAGTTCCAAAAAAACAAAATCATGCTCCACTTGAGTCCAACAACGAAAAATAAAATTGGGTTTCGACTATTAAATAAAAATATTTTACAACTCATAATACAAATCGTGCTCGATTGGAGTCAAAAGGAACATGAAACTAGAGCTCGAATTTGAAATATGTTGCAAGTGTTGTGTGGTGAATTTATACTAAAGTCATGACCTCTTCCTTTTTATATTAAAGTCTCTATTTGAATTCATTGTAAAAGTATATTTACATCTATAATTAAATACTCGTGTTTATTAAAAAAATAATAGTTAGATAAAATATATTTTTTAAAAAAAATATAAACTTTTTAGTGGTTAAATACTACCAGAATTTTAATCTCAAAACATCTTGTATGGTTCTTTATAAATCAATTAAAATCAAGAAAATTAAATAAAATCTTTAATTATCTATTCTATTTATATAGTTTTTATAATCATTAACTACCTATATTATATATAAAGAGCTTAATTGCTTGTTAAATTAGATAATATTAAAATTTTTTGGTTATTAATCCATGACTTGTCACTAAATAAATATTAAAGAAATTAATGCACTAACGATTATAAAAATACTTTTATTCAAACAAAGTTACAAAAGACATAATAAATAGCAATATAAATAATGTTAGAACAATAAGTTAAAATTTCAAATAAAGGAGTAGACAAATAATTATCAGACACAACCAGTATTATGACATAAACAATATGTTATAAACTATTGCGGAAAATTTGACTTATATTTTATCAAATATGTGATATTTAGATATAAATTCATTTTATTTTAAAGTTCAATTATTTGTGATAGAATACTATGGGGACAAAATAATAGTTATTAAGAATGATAAAATATAGTATTTGTTTGAAAACTTATTAGTAAATCCATCCAAATATAATAATACATTTAAAATATAAAAAATAAATTTATAGGATGACAAATCAAATGATATGTTGAACAAAGATACTTTTATAAAAAAAATTTATAAATACGGGCAAATGCATAAACATGCAAAAAAGTTATAACAAATAATTAATTTAATATATTATAAATATGCTCTAATTAATAATGTAATAAAATATTAAATATAATATGATAAAATTACGTGACAAAATTAAAACGAAACTTAAAAATTATCATGAAATATTAAAGAACAATGTTCAATGATAAGTTTACATGTGTAGATTGTTGATAAATTGTATCACAATTGTATTCCAGTTTTGTAAATATAATTTGTGAAAAAAAATATAAAATAAACTAATGTATTGAAATATAAAAATATATAAAACGTGTACTACATAAAAATATTGATCTACATTAGATACTTGTTTGAAATATTTAAATAGACATTATATATATATATATATATATATATATATATATATTAAGAAATAAGCTATAGGTTGAAATCAAAAATAGCAAATAAATATAATGAATTTTGCAAGTAAACCATTATAATTATTTTCAAATTAAAATTGTTTACAAAAAAATCAAAATGAATGCATTCTTAGGATAATAGTAATACAAATATTATAAATTTAAATAACATATGCAATATAAAAATTTGAAAAAAGGTCAATACATATTTAATATTAAGTACATTCAAAGTGATAAAATATTATCAAAAATACTAAGAATGAACAAAACATAAAAATTAGTAATGCACGGATGAATAATAATCATTTTAAAAATTGCATTTATACTGTGTAAAAATAATAATACATATTATGGATACTTATTTAAAATATCTAAATAGAAAGCAAATTTATTAAAGAAATAAACTATAGTTTGAAAGTAAAAATATATTATAAATGTTAAATAATTAAATAATAAACCTTGCAAGTAAAATTTCATAAATTTTTTCCACTTTAAATTGGTTATAAAAGAAATTAAAATAAAGACATTCATGCAGTAACTGTGATGCAAATATTATAAATTTAAATAAATAAGAAGCACAATACGAACCTTTGAATAAAGGACAATGCATTTTTAATAAAAAAATATTAAGTGAATTATTCCTAATAAGATATTATAGAAAACATTAAAAATAAATAAAAACTAAAAATTTGCAATGCATAAATAAAAAACTATTATATTAAGATTTGCATTTCTAAATATAAAAACTAATATGCACTTATCTTACCATAAATTTAAATGACTAATATGTATAATATGAAAATTTGAATAAATGAATATACATATTTAATAAAAAAATCATAAGTGAATTCATAATGATAAGATATCGTGGAAAACATTTAGAATAAATAAAAAGTAAAAATTAGCAGTACATTGATGAAATATTATTATATTAAAAATTGTATTTCTATGTATAAAAACTAAAATGAACTTGTCTTACGCATAGCTTTTAAGAAAATAATTTAATATATGAATCATGAGTAGAAATAATTAAGAAAAAATTAATTCAACTAGATAATCAAGAAAATGCATTATAAATTTGAAGAGTAAATATCTTTGTATACACACACATATGGATATATAGATTTTCATGAAGAGGATGACTCGAAAATACTTAATTCACTAAAATCTAAAAAATTAATTCATGCGATGAATCATTATATACTTTTATTATGTCATCTATTTGAAGATGCAATTTTTGTATGATATTGTAATATATATATATATATATATTATTTTTTCATTTATGACATGTTTTCATTCATAATTGAAAGTAATTTTATCTACATTTAAGGAATGCATTATATAATAAAATATTATATAAATTTTTTTACTTAAAATATTCTAATTCATAATTTCTTAAATTATGGAACGTTTTACTTTTAACTGAAAGTTGCATTACTTAGTCTAGGGTGGTCAAAATATAAAACTATCTACTAAATATATTTTCAAAGATCTTAAATCTTTTAAAATTTTGAGAATATAGAATCTTGATAAAAAAAAAATTAATAATTGAGGCTACCAGACGTCTTGCTATAATATTTTATACATAAATGATCAAGTAGAAAGTTGAAAAAAAATACATTGTTATAAGTATTTTTAGTCTAAATATAAAACAATTAAAATGTAATATGATTAAACTTACACACATATAACATTCTTAAATCGGAAGCAATTATAGGTAGTGAGGACATACATAATTGGATTAATTCACTAATGAAATACTATAAAAATATTTCATTTAAATATAACCAACTTAAATGTAAAATATATTGAAATTTTTTAAATAAAAAAATAGAAGTATAATGATAGGAATAATATTAAAGCAATAGTTTAAAATTTTTATGAAACTAAGATGAACAAAATTTTATTGAAAATATAATGTGTCGACTGAGTTTTTAATTCACGAGTGTATGAAAATTGATCATTTAAATATAATTTTATCATTATACGTAAGTTTATAATATTTATATGTTCATTTCTATTTGTTAAATTATAAGAATTATAATTTAAATAATAATTATATTTCTTTTTTATTCTTTGTACATATCAATTATAGTATAACTTATACAATTTTCATATAATTCCTATATTTATTTTATTTCTATATTGTTCTATTCATACATACTAACTATAACTTAACAGAATATGCTGGATCACCTGAATTGTTCAATATAATTTCATTCAACAAGAATATTGAAAATAGCATGCCAAGAATATTTTCTCTTATTATATATGTCACTAATTATTTATTTTTTAATCATTATCCATATACCCAATCAAATCAATACGTGTATATTACACACATATTGATATTTATATTTTTTTTATATTCTAAAAACTAATAATTATCTTTATATGTCCTTTCATTATTTAATTTTTGTTATATATTTTATACATATATTCAAATAAATCAAAAATTTCATCTTATAAAAAACTTGCAACCAAATGTTCCATCAATCCCAATTACACACTCCATCAAATATTATTTCCTACTAAAACACCCCTTCCAAACATAGTGTTAATTAAAGTATTGTCCAATTCAAGCACATTCAGTGAGGTGGAGCTTTATAAGCGTTTACAAAATAATTTTTCTAATCCAATCATTTAAAAGAACTTTTCCCATATAAACTATGAGCATAACAATTTATCATTGGACACTATTAACCTAAATTAAATCATGAATTAAAAAATAAAAAAATTGCATGCCATTATTAGTTGTATTGTATTTTCTTTTAAAATCATAATTATCTTTTAATAACATCATATATAAAATATAGAAGCTCTTTTTTATATATAAAAAATAAAAACATTAACATCGTATTGAAGTTTAAAGTATTATAACATGTTCACACAAAATATATATTTTTTAAGTTGTATTGTACTTTGTAGACAATTTTTTATATAATTGTCTTGTTTATATAGTACAAATGTAAATGTCTTTATACTTATAAATATTTGCAAATTAAAATGTATAATTAAAACAAAATTTTAAAATATATTTAAAGTTGAAAAATATGAAAATAGTATAAACTTAAAGGAAAGGTACGTGTAAGTTTGAATTAAATAGAGTTATGATTTGTAACTACACTAGGTTGCCACTGCAATTAACCCTATATTAAAAGAAGTGCATGACTTGTGGAAATCTGTTAAACTAATTTGTTTGATTTTTTAATATATATATATATATATATATATATTTATTTATTTATTTATTTATTTATGGACAATAACTGATTTAGCGACTTTACCGCCCGCCTCATGCGATTTTTCCTTTTTCATTTTTCTTCTTCTGAAACTCACCGGAGAGTAAAGTCGCATTTCTAGTTCATAGGGCCGCCCTTTACTCTCTCGGCAAATTATCGCTACATATAATCTCACCACCAAGGGTTGAAGCTTCACTTCAGGAAAGAAAACCACAGCTCCACTCAGAATCTGAAGATCTTAGCGAAAATAAGAAGAATAAATGCTGACTCTTATATTTTCCTCATTATTCATAGCTTCTTTCACCGTATTATTCTTCAAATTTCTAAGAGCCGATGGTAAATATTTTTCATTCATTTTTTTATTTCCTGTTTTGGTGCTGATTGATCTATAGGTGTCCTTTTTAGGAAAAATTAGAAAAATTCTTCCAACATGTCAGTTAATAGTTTTTTTTTTTTATGGAATTTATGAAAGGGGACTTGACCTTGTTGTCCAAAAAGCACGTGAAGCGTGAAGAAATTGAGGATAAGGTTTGGAAATCTTTTTGTTTGCCCAATTTCTTATTGTATATTTTTTTGTTGGATGGTTCTTTCTGCAATCATGTGTAGGTTATTTGGATTTCTGGGGCCAGCCGTGGTATAGGTATGTGGTTTAAAACGTTTTGTTTCTTTGAATTATATTCATTTATTAGCATTTTTATGATTTAATATCTCTTTTTTTTTGGTTGTTGTGCTTGCGTGGTAACAGAATGACAATAAGAAATTATAGGTATTTTAGCTTCGAGTATTAAAATTTGCTTTTGTGTCTTACTAAAGCTGAATCGTTCCAGTGGTTCATAATCTATCGAAATTATTGGTAATTGATTTTTTGGGTTAATTTTCATTATGCAATACTATGAAACCTGTTATGGTTTCTCCACGCAACCATAATTCATTAGGTTTATTTGGGAAAAGGGGTATTGATTGTCCTCCTTTTCGTAGCTTTGGTTAGACATAATTTGTGTAGAATCAGTACGTCTGAGTTTATTCTGTTGGATAAATTTGATAATGGCATATGTGGATCTGCAAAAATACACTGCATATGATTTAGCATCCAAATTGCCACGGCAGCTCCTTTGCTTTCATAACTTCATGGTGATGATAGCTTTCCTCTTCAACTCTTTCTGATCAAAACTCAACTTGTTTAATTTTTTACCAATCTTCAATGTATTTATTTTCTGAAATTTTATCAGAGTGAAAATTCTAGAACTACTTTTTCCATGTGGCTTTGTCTTTAGGGAAATGATAACATAACTGCAAATTCTGAGAGCATATGTTATTTAGTTTTCTACTGCTGCTAGTCACATTTTGAAGCATTGACTGGTATGATGTTCATTTATCTGATATAAGGAGAAGTGCTTGCTAAACAACTTGCAAGGTTGGGAGCAAAGCTCATTATCTCTGCTCGTAATGAAGTGGAACTGCAACATGTGAAGGAACAGCTAACTGGTTGTGATTTTGTCAACTATCTTCTTTTTATGTTATGAACGTAAGCAGATCTTCTTATTGTTTTCTTACCTTTTATTTGATTCTAATCCAGGAAAACACGCACCTGATGAGGTGATGATTTTGCCTTTGGATTTGACTCAGGGGGAAGAATATCTGGGAGAAGCAGTCCAGAAAGCAGAATCATTTTTTGGGGGTGCTGGTGTGGATTACGTGTTCCACAATGCAGCATATGAGCGTCCTGTAAGTAAAAGAATGTTACTATAGTGAAGCAATTGGGCAATAATAAAATAAAAAAATGAATGATATGAAAATGGAGCTATACTATAGTTGGCTGATGGTATGCAAGTTAAAAATTGGCAAACTATGCTCCACATACAGGGGTAACATCTTTATATTCTAGCCTAAAATAATCATTGAATTTCCCCGACTTTTTCTAGTACCTGGGAGAGAGTAAATTAGAATAATTGAAATGTGAATAAATCTGAATAATCAAACTATTTTGCTTTGAAGAACATAAGGGCAGGATGATCGTGCACGGACCAGAATTCTCTGTTTCCTTATTTCTTCTTTAACTCTCAGATGGAATAAGCATTTTTTACCATTTTTTAAAATGAATAAATCGGATTACTGAATATTTTCTTTGAGCTGGTTGCATGACTTTGTTCATCTTGCAGAAATCAATGGCATTAGACGTGACGGAAGAAAGTCTGAAGGTATCACATGCTGTTAAAGAATGATTAATATGTATAATAGCTGGTATGGGTGTTTACTGATTTCAATTCCACTGCTCAGGTTGATGAACTTTGTCAAAGTTACGTTCTGGTTGGAACTGCTTGATGATGTTTTTTTCTGTTAAATGCAACATAAAACATATGAAATGGAAAGTGTAGAGAATTATTTTACATTCATGTTAAGCCTAGTGCAATGCAGGAACTGTGGCATTGTTTTGTCTTTAAATATATTGCCTCACTCTATTTTCCTAAGAAATCATTCCAGATAAGATGACTACATCTATTATAACATAATGTTTGGCTGGAATGTAATTCTTTAAATTTGATCCCTAATTGTAAAAACAAAATATCAGTGGCTAGGAAATGATTTACGACATTTTAGTGCAAGAGGCTTAAATTATTATAACTAGAAATTTTTTGTTTCTACCCTTCTTTTTCCTGGCAATAACAGGTGAAGTGATTTACTGATACACAAATCCAGATGTTTTAAAAAATGTGAAAATTATCAGTTATAATGATCGCCAAATAAATTCTAATGAATTTTGCAAATGCCGCATTGTCAGTGCTTCACGTAAGACTTGATTATTTTATGTCAAACACCTGGGAATAGGGATCATGCTCATTTAAGTTTATTTCTTTCTGACATTTAATATTTTAGGACAGCTAAATTAAGTTGTGTTATGGTGTAATAATTGACGGGAAGGAAGTTGCATAATTAGCTAGATCATCTTAAATAAATAGGAATGCTGTGCATAGCTCTTCTTGAAGGATGTCAACCACTGACAAATCCTATGATAACCATTTTCTGTTTTATCATGCTAGGACAGAGTTTGGATGGAATACTTCGTCTGTTTTCTAAAATCTTAAGGAGATAACTTTTGAGTATTCTACTTTCTTATTAGGCAACATTTGAAGTCAATGTTCTCGGACCAATATCTCTGACGCGACTCTTGTCACCTCACATGCTGAAGCGGGGAAGGGGACATTTTGTTGTGGTATGCATTTTGGGGTTGATTCACGAAATGCTTCACGTTCATACAATTCAAGTTAATACATTTTATGTGGCTGTAACTGTGTCTTGTCACTCAAAATAAATCACAAACTTTGGATGGAATTTTACACTAGCATCTGATTCTGTCTTAAATTTCATGATTGTTGCACCAGCACAAGCTATTGTTTTTCCTAAACCAACACTTACAATTCTAAACGTCTGAAGAAGATTATTTTATCTTCAACATATATTACTTTACAGGCTAATTGTTTTGCCTTCTTAAAATTCTTCCATGTAGATGAGCAGTGCTGCAGGAAAGACACCAGCAGCTGGTCAGGCTGTGTACTCTGCTTCCAAGCATGCTGTAAATGGGTATTTTCATACTCTGCGATCTGAGGTATGGCGTTCCTTGTAACACTGTATATTTTTGCTTGAGTACCAATTCAATTTAGAGTTATTTTGGACGTATACTCTAATTCAAATTACCTCCCAATTATGTTGATAATGCATCATGTACCTTGTTTTGCTATCTTCAATATCAAAGAACGAATATGGGAGATTGTACAAGTGTTAGTTGTTTAGACAAGGTACATAACATCTGCATTTAAAAGGTTTTTAAGCCGCAAATTGTCTACTGATTACCAAAGCTAAAATCACTGGAACAAAGTGAAGTAATTGGGGGTGGGGGCGCTGGTAAAACTTGATGAGTTCAAAACTTATTAATATTGACTTCTAAGAATTATCTTTTATTTGTAATAATTTGTTTTAATGTGATTTCAGCTTTGTCGAAGAGGGATCAAGGTAACTGTTGTTTGTCCAGGGCCTGTCAAGACCTCAACTAGCTCTGAAGCAAGTACCCCAGGACAGAAAGGTTCTTCTGAGGTAAATGTGGAGTATTAAATTTGACGATATAAATAAGAACTGATAGACCCTTATTTTTCTGAATAACATTTTACCATGGCATCATTATGATTCATATATTTCTTATTGTGTATTGATTTGAGAATTTGGCTCCTTAATGAAACAAAAGGAACTTGGTTTTCTTCTCAACCACATAGCTTGCTCCTGTAGTCTCTTCCTGCATGGGATTATCAGATGACAAAATATATCAAAATCAGCTATAACCTTTTATCTGTCTATTGTTTGTGCAAGCCCTTGTGATCTCATAACATTTTCAATACATGTGATAATGCTCAAGGCAACAATTTATTGTCTGCATTGCCTTCCAATACATTTCTTGATTGCCACAGTCGAAAACAACTTTTTAGATGCATTAATTTTGCTATAATGAAATCTATTTTGGAGATATTCTAGTATTTAATCATTTATCTGAGTGAATAGTTAACTCCTATTATGCAAATCTTTCCACTGGAGAGCCAGTAGCTTGACATAGTTACATAAATATGGTCACTTATTATCTGCAGAAACGTGTGTCATCGGAGAGATGTGCAGAGCTCACAATAATTGCTGCAAGCCATGGTCTCAAGGAAGCGTGGATATCTTATCAGGTTTGCCCATTGAGATATCGAAACTTGGTTATGGTCTGCTAATAAATTCCTTTTGCTTCCTTTATGATATTACTCCTGTAGTGAATCCATTAAATTTTATCCAGTTTCCCCCCTTTTTTGGTGCAGCCTGTACTTGCTGTGATGTATCTGGTGCAGTATGCGCCAACAATCGGATACTGGCTCATGGATAAGGTATGTATTCATGCTGTATATACTTACTATCTGGCATCTACTTGTTTAGCTACTGTGCTTGGAGTCATACCTGCAATTACAACCCAGTTATTTATAACTATTCCCTTGGATGTATAATAACCTTACTGATAAGAATTGATCAGAGCCGATTCTTGCTTTCCTCTCTGAGTATGTAAAATTCTTGAAGAAGATAGGTGTGTGTTTCAACATTTAGAAGTCGATATTTAACATAACTAAGTTGCACTCGCCTGTGGTCTAGATATTGAGATTGCATATTTCAAATTATCCTGTTACTCATTGCTCTGCCTGCCTTTCTGGTTTTTATGTCGCCAATTGCTTTAGATTGGGGAAAAGAGGGTAGCAGTAGCTGCTCAGCAAGGGAACACATACTCGTTAAGCCTGCTTTTTGGAAAGAAGTCATCACAAAATTGATGGATAATTGAGGAACATGAAGGAAATTTTGAAAGAGAGAAGAATAAGAACCAGAGTCTACTATGCAGGATCAAAATAGAAGGATGGTTCAAGTAAAAAGAAGCCGTCCCACCCAGATCTTTGTGGATGTTAATATACAACTTTTTTTACCAGCATTTGATTCCCCAGCCTCCCCACCCCTGCTTCTCTGTAATGTACTGTAGAAAAAGCCTGGTTTCCTTTGCGGTAACTTTACTGGTATTGGATACCATACCAAACCTCGTGGGATTTATAGGCATGCACAAAGTCGTGTGATGAAAATTTTCAAGGGCTCAGTACTTCACAATCTTTCCACGTGTCTTCTAGTTTCATACCATGTCATGAAATATTAGAACAGGTTCCTTTTCATTTCAAGCTTCTATAGGCTGCCCATTTCGTGAGATCTGAATCATTTCTCAGATTAATTGACAGTAAAGATTGGATTCATCTGGAAAGTCCTTCAGATAGATCCGATCCATTAGCTTTTGGACCCTGTGTGCTTGAATGTGGTGAGTTCCGTTGCAAGTAGGACGTAATCTACCCGCTTTTGGTCAGACAAGAGCGTGCAAGAGCTTCGTTAACGCAAAGTTTAAGGTATAATCGTACTTTTGCATTGTATTCGGGTAAGTTTTATTCAAAGTTCTGCCAGACAACAACGATAGCAGTTGTTGCAGTGTCGGATTATCCTGGAGAATCTTTAGAATTAAGGATCCAGTTAAAAAGGGGGGTAATAAAGAAAAGAAATCGTGCACCGACACCAGGAGTGAACTCGTATGCATTCCAAGGGGAATGGCCCACTGCAATAAAAATTATATTTGTCATGTGATTGGATTTCAGTCACCTGGCCTCATGCTATGAGTTATCTACAACGAGTGCCGCTCCAACGTGCGAGAAATATTATACTTTTACATGTCAAATGCCAAAATAGTCTGTACGTCATAACTCATACTTCAGTGATGTTCGTCAAAACTATCTTGCCACACATTAGGTGTTAATAACTGAAAGGTGTACTCACATGCATGGCCCGAATACAAGCACATACAAGAAGAACAAAATATAAGAAAAGGTTATAGGCAGGTATGTGCGGGATTAGAAAAACAAAAACAAGCAGCAGCGGCTGAAATTACACTTGCGTCAAGAGTGATCTACAGGGGACATTGATGTGCTGTACTTGTACTTAAGGTAAGCTTTAATGAAGGGGTCTAACTCACCATCCATTACAGATGCTATGTCTGATGTTTCATGTCCCGTACGTACATCTTTCACCAACTTGTATGGATGGAACACATAATTGCGTATTTGTTGACCCCATTCAGCCTTCACGGCATCTCCCTTGATCTGCTTGATCTCAGATGCCCTTTGCTCCTCGGCTATGACTAATAGCTTTGCTTTCAGCCTGCTCAAAGCTTTGATCTTGTTTCCCAGTTGGGTTCTTCCTTCTGAAATAATGAACAGAATAACCTCAAAGAGGAAGAAATTTCTATGATTGATACTGCAATCCAACATTGACTTAAGAAGAGATATACGAACTTATGTATGAATCGCGTGCAAAGAAATAGAGAACAATTGTTTGTAGTGTTCTTTGGGCCATGATGTCTACTCGCGCAATCAACAAGTTAGTATATTAAATGGACTGTATGGAAAGTACAAAAAGGACTCACTTCATAGGGGATAACATGGTAACCTAGAAAAACAAAATACATGTAGTATTATTATGACAGTCGTACAAGGTTAACCTGTGCAGCGAACAGTCACTCCTGTGGGCATGTGAGTAATGCGCACCGCAGTTTCAACTTTATTAACGTTTTGGCCACCTTTTCCTCCTGCTCTGGAAAAGCCGATCTCCAAGTCTTCTTCGGGTATTTCTACATCCATCGATCCATCTGGAAGAAGAGGCATGACCTCAACACCAGAGAAACTAGTCTGCAAGAAATCATCAAAGAAACACACTTTGGATTTTCTAACTCTTAAAATTTTGGTGGCCAAACAAATATTGAAGCTGTCACAACCATGCCCAGCTAACCTGGCGAAGACCTTTGGCATTGAAAGGTGATTGTCGCACAATTCGGTGAGTTCCTTTCTCTCCAGATAAATATCCATAGGCATATCGACCCTCTAATTCAATAGTAGCCGACTTGATCCCAGCCTCTTCTCCCAAGGATTTCTCAACCACTTTTGTCTTGTATCGTTGATTCTCCCCCCACCTTACATACATCCTGAGAAGCATGTCAGCCCAATCCTGCACTGGAATTTATTAAAGGAATTTAAAGAAAATGATGCAGAAATTTGCAAGTCAATACTTCCATACTAGGAATCCACATCATTCTGAATTTTCTCCACATAAAATATACAATACGTTGGTTGCTGAGGCTACGTATGATTACAAAATTTAAGCTTAAGAACCTGCGCTAAGATCTAGATCAGAGAAAAAAGAAAACTTTGAAAGACTAGACAAACAATATATACTTAAAATGTGAATATGAAAAGCATCTCCACTATAAAATATTCCGGGTAAAGTTTCTCAAAGAAAAAATAGATGAATTAGATCTCATGGAAGTATTTTAGTAGTACCTAGGCACATCTACCAATTAGATCCGGCATTACCTGAGCATCAGTACCCCCTGCACCAGCTGTGATGCTGATAACAGCACCTTCTTTATCATAGGGGCCAGAAAGAAGTTGAGTCAATTCATATCGGTCCAATGTCTTCCTTAATTCTTTAATGATACCAGCAGCTTCTTCTAGGAGCCCTGTGTCAATCGAGTCCATCTCCTCCATAAGGTTGACTATAGTTTCCGCCTCTTCAACCTGTATCAGCATTTGCTAATTTAATGTAGTTCCGAAAGAAAACGTGAAGGAATTGTCCTAAAAAGGTTCTAATTTTCACAATTTGAATCAAACTATTCTGAAGTAATTAGAGATTTTCACAAGAAGAAAATGGAAACCTGAGCTTTAAAGTCATCAAGAAGTTTTAATTTTTCTTTCACATCAGTCAAAGCCCGAAGCGTCTGCTGAGCTCTGACACGATCATCCCACAAAGAGGTATCTGCTGCAGCTTCCTCCAAATCTGCAAGAGTTTCTTCCAGCAGTTTAAGACCAGAAGCAGCCCTAATCTCTTCAACACGCTGTGAAATATTCTCCACTTCTTTTCTTAAGGTATAGAAATCTGCCAATAATGTAATGGTATTACAGACATAACGGTATTGTGGTCTGCATAAATAAAAGATTCATAAGGTGGAAGTATGCTGATAAGTGATAACTATCTAGACTATTTTTGTTTCCCATCACTCTATTTATCAAGCTCTCTGCCATCTACGACAGTATATTTCTGGATGTCCTAGGAAAGATCAACTGCAATATTCAAAAGACAAGATGATCATCCTTAGCTAAAGAGATATGTCGGTTAGCATGAATTTTGCAATTCATCAGAGTTTATTCCTCAACTTCCAAAGGGTCCTTGAGGTTAAACAACAAAAGCGAGTAGCAATTCAATCATATAGCTTTCACTATCAATATGTCCAACCAAATGCATGTTAAATTGAACATTTTCCATTTGCTGATGAATGAACTGCATATTATCAGTTCTGTTTAAAGATCCTTTTTTGACAATGAAAAACTAAGATGCACAAGAACACAGATTATCATCCAACTGCTACTTGAGCTTGAGAACTCACATTCACACACACACACACTGACACACACATGCTCACGCACACGTTGAGCATTACCTTGCATTGCCCATTCACTTGTTTCTGTACTCATTCCTACCTCAGGTGCTGCAAACAGAACTGTGCAGCCTTCAGATGACAAAATACGTCAGAATGTTAATTTCAACTATAGGCTAACAATTGGGTTAAAAAAACTGCTCATGGATGTTCAAAAAGTAGAAGATAAATGGATTCAGATACGACACAAAGATGGCCAGGCAGATCCGTAAATGGAAAATAACTAGTAAGAGCTCTGCGAATGTTTGAAAAGAAAGCTACAATGTTGAGCATGATGAGTATAAGCTAGAAGCGCAAAACATTGTCTGTGTTTTCCAGGAGTTCCGCAGACCCGCAAACAACTTTACTGAAGAACAACAAACAGTGTACTTGGAGGTTCAATTATTGCACTATGCAATAGCATTTTCGAAAATCTCCAACAATGATAAGTAGAGCAGTGGGAAATATTTTTAATCAATTAAACGGCATATCATGAAGTATCACGAAATACATAAAATGTTCCATATCAAAACCTCAGATACAATATCTTCGCCTAGAGCATATCCCACAGGTATTTTCAATCAACAAAAAAAATTAAAAGCTTTCCAATTATAAAACTAGAAGAGACAGTTGAAAAACAAGGGGAACAACTGAAAAAACAGGTAAGAATTATAAGCAACAGAGAAGCTATCTCGCATCATCCTCAAATTTAAAACAAAAAATCCACGTTGTGTTTTGCTACATACACTCTGAAGACAGAAAGATGATTTACCAATTGCAGAGGAAAGTGATGAAAACTGAGAGGACGATAACCGTGAAGAACGACGACAAAGGAAGTAGATTGAAGAAGAGAGCAGCGATACCCGAGAAAATCTAAACTTTGGGCGTGAGGGTAGCGCTAAGACTGCTGAATTTACTGATTTTGGAATACAAAAAGGCTGTTGGTGTGGTGTTGTATAGCCGATGGCAAGAGCTACGCCCTCCATCATTGTGAGCTTGCGAAAGCGGAGAGCCGAGGAACAAGATAAGCTGTTTATATATTTACCCAAGTTTCAACTGAAGTCGCTATTTTATTTAATGCGATTTTAAGGACTTCCACTGCAATTGTCGTCCTCGCGACTTTACAAAGGGATTTCTTCCCTTCTGGGTTTTCCCTTTCACTGCAGAAAAAATAAGCTGTCTTAAATGTTTACAAATTACAAATAGGGTTTGGTCATTAACAGGTGCTTTTGATATCATCATAGGCAAATTTCTTGTTCAGGTTTTGACGATGGCAGAAATGTATGACGTAACTTGCCATTCTCCTCTGGGCTCACTCTGGTCCAGATGAGCGCTGCCAATGGCGGAAGTGAAACGGAAGCGGGCCGATGAATGGCAAAGCTGCTTCGTTTGAGAAGTTTTCTCTTCTCACAGCCCTCCAACCCGTTTTTGATTTCATTTATTTCTTATTCTTCTTATACGGATGCGAAAGCTTGTCACCCTTTGTCTGTCAATATCAGAAATAAAGCTCTTTACGTCCTTGACTGCTGTAAAAGCTCAAACCAACTATTTCAAATTCAAGCCCACTTGATAACTTCTGGTCTTTTCCAAGACCCATCTTTTTCCGGACGCCTATTGAAGCTCTCGTCGAATATAATCGAGGATTTGTGCTACACTTACTTGATTTTTAAGTGCATTGATTTTCCTGATGCATTTTGTGTCAACACTGTTATGAAGAACTACTCTCGCAGACTCAATCACAAAAGGGCTGTTGGTTTTTATGTTGAAATGCTGAGGGACGGTAATTTTTCTCCCAACGGTTTTACTTTCCCGCCATTATTTAGTGCTTGCGCTAAATTGGGTTGTTTGAGTCTGGGGCACATGTGTCATGGGCATGCTCTGAAATTCGGGGTGGACAACGTTTTGCCGGTGCAGAATTCTTTGATTCATTTTTATGCTATCTGTGGGCTCATGAATGTTGCATGCAAAGTGTTTGATAAAATGTTGACTAAGGACTTGGTTTCGTGGAATACCATCATTGATGGTTTTGCGAAGATTGGTGAAATGGGAATAGCACATCAGTTGTTTGATGTGATGCCTGAGAAGAATGTGGTTTCTTGGAGTGTTATGATCACTGGGTATTTGAATTTCCAGAGCCCAGGAAATGCATTGAAGCTGTTCAGAGAAATGATGGTCCTGGGATTTGAGAGCAACGATGCTACTATGGTGAATGCGGTTGTAGCTTGTGGGAGGTCTAATAGATTGAAGGAAGGAAGATCGGTTCATGGTTTTCTTGTTAAGGAGTTTCCTGGTATGAGTTTGATTATAGATACTGCTATGGTTGCTATGTATAGCAAATGTGGGAGGGTGGATATTGCTCGGGTAATCTTTGATAGGATGCCGAGCAAGAATATAGTTTCTTGGAATGCAATGATTTTGGGACATTGCATTCATGCAAATCCAGTTGATGGGCTTAGACTCTACTCAGAAATGGTAGATAAAAATAGTCCAAAAGATGACTCAGTGATAAACTTGGATAAGGATGCAAAGATTGATGAAAGAAATTCGACTCTTCCTGATGAATTTACGTTTATTGGCATTTTATGTGCTTGTGCCCGCCTGGGAATCTTGACGGAGGGGAGGAACTACTTCTCCCAGATGATTGATGTGTTTCATGTGAAACCCAATTTCGCACATTACTGGTGCTTGGCAAATCTCATGGCTAATGTTGGACTAACAGCGGAGGCAGCGAATATGCTAAGGAAGATTCCAACTGATGCGGATGTGTCTCCAGAATACTCGCTATGGGCTGGATTGTTTGGGTCAAGCCGTTTCCTTGGGGATGTGACGGTAGGGGAACAAATAGCCAAAGAGTTGATTGAGCATGATCCTCAGAATTTTTCCTATTACAATTTGCTGGTTCACATTTATGCTGTAGCGAGTAGATGGGAAGAAGTTGCCAAGATAAAGGGCATGATGAAGGAGAGGGGAATTAAAAGAGTGCCTTGTTGCAGTCTGAAGGACTTGAAAGAAATAGTTTGCAATGTTGAAGTGGGAGGCACATGGCGGAATGTTATGCAAATGGCATTAATGGATTGAATCTTTGGCTCTGATCGGTCTCCAGTGATCAGAAATCACCTTGCTGCACCATGAGATGGTACAGAAAATGAAAATTCTCTGGTTTAGATCTCCATCCCTGGCAATTAAATGAATTCACCACCCTCATGCCAATATGATTCTCAATCAGATGAAGTCCACTGGATCCTCATATACCCCGGCCCCATCAAAATGTTGAGATTGATTTTTGAGTGATGAGATGATGTAAATTTGGTCAACAGAGTATGTGCTTAGACTTGGCACTTTTGCAATCCTCGACAGACTTGAAAGAAGTCGGAAAGTTTACTTAGTTCTTGTTAGAGGTCCAAATGGAATAATGGATGGAAGTGAGATGATATATAAGATTAGTTAGCCGCTGGCAGCTATTCATGATGTACTTTCTCGGTCACATCACACATTTTTATGGTCCATTTTCTCCAGGATCTAATAAAGTGTACCTTTTTCTCTAGAACGTCGTCAAAACAAGCAAACTGAAGCTGATATCTTCATTCCCATCTGATGTATCTAATTCTTCATTTTACATAAAATGACAAATTAAAATCTATACCTTTGTCCCAAACGTTTATCAATCGGATACTTTATTTTTGGATGCACGTTAGTTTCATTGTTCTTTCAAAATGGAATTTATTCACAAATCCAAATATGCAGCGAAATGCAGGCACATATGCCAGCACTGTATCTTTCGGCAGCCTAAAATACGAGCAAGATACTGCGTAGGAGCATATGCCTAAAACGTTTAACAGCTTTACAGGGACTAAAGTCATCAAAAAAATTGGAGGATTCATACAGTTTTTCCACTTGGGCCACCACAAGTCATTACAAAAATTGGGGGATACATACAATATTTCGACTTAAGGAATGAAGGGCCACTACGCGAGGCTCTGATTGTGGTCTGGAGGCATACTATTTTTCAAAGACTTCAAAACATCCTTGCAGGCTAGTTTTTTGGCAGTCTTTTTATCTGCTGCCGACCGTGTTGCTTTATGCAAAATGCCATCAGCTTCGACCTCCACCGCAAAATACGCCATCCCATCTCGACTAGGAACTTCAGGCTTCTTGAAAGCATAACGCATTCTCTGACATAATTCGGTCAATTCCCTGTTCGGCTGGAGCCTCACTGTCTCTGGTGTGACCAGGGGCTCAAGAAGAGGCCTCAAACTTTGGAAAACGACCTCCTCGTTGTGCCCTGAATCAACGAAGATTGCCCCGGCAATAGATTCTATAATATCTCCGAGTACCTACATGAATCATTAAAACAACTGCTGATCACATCCCAGAGAAGGGGCATCTAGTGATTTCATAAAATAACAAGTGCAGAGAGCACTAAATCAAAACAAAATCTATACTGTGGCTTCCAGGAAAAGCAGAAAATTGTAACATTAGCAGATAATTGTTTAGATGGGACATTAAGTAGAATTTGAGATGAATTAAAGGACAGTGGTTCCAGTTAAACACTCAGCACTAATAAAAAGACTACCTTGGGGAAAGTTGTCTCAGATTCCCAACCGAAAGTTGAGACACAAGGTGACTCTTCAAAGTGGTGGACTGCGTGAACTATTTGTCTATGCAGCAGATGCGAAGCATGAAGTACGTGCTTGTACAACCCTGCCTTGATTGCTGACAGGGCATAGCACTCATTGTTCACAGACGCAGACCTCAGATCAGTTAGAAGGCCTGGAGAGAGGCCGGTATATTTGAGATATAGGTGTCTTGTAATTAAATAATCTAGCACAGCATCCCCAAGGAATTCCAGACGCTGCAGGACAATGAAAATCTCATGAAGAATCCAAAAAGCAAATAAAACCAAATTCAATATCAATCACAAGCATATGAATCCAACGTTGACACAACCAACTAAACCTAAATAACGCAATGCAGTATATTACAAGAGAATAGCATACATCAACATCTTAAGCACACATCAACAACATAACCTCCACTCATCTCGATAGAGCCCATCCCATACATGGGTATGCATTCAGTTGCATGGATTGTCATCTTCGATTTTATCTCCCCTAATAACAATTCTTCGTGAATTTGGATTACCCTCTTCCTAACGGTTAGGCATTACTATTAGCTCCAATAGTTTACTTTTATGTCCACCTAAGGGGTTTCTGCATATGGTTTCTACATAGACCAGGTAAATACAATTCTTATAACATAATGTATGCTGCCCTCTTACATGTCATTGGAGAAGCTCAACCTCTCTAACCCACAATATCACTTCCCAAATTTGTGAAAGCAAGATCCTTGTACCATTTATTGAACAAAATTTGCAATCACATGTAATAACAAAAACAAGCTCTTAGGAATAGAGATCATAATTGTCTCACTGAAATATATACCTGGTAGCATCGTGGAATTTCAGGTAGCATATAAGAGCCATGAGTTAGTGCTTCAACCAGAAGAGAAGCATCCCGAAATGAGTACTTCAATAGAGACTCTAAAGATCTGACATTGATATGCCTCTCAGGGTTCATAGAGTTCCTTGTGTAAGGTACCTTGACAAAATCAACATCAATGCCAAGCCATGACATAAAGGACAATGCAGCTACTTCACTTCCAGCACTAAGGAATGCACCAATTAATGCCTCAGCCACGTCTGCTACAATCTTACTTTTTAGTTTTCTGCTCCTCCCAACATATAATTTTTTGGATGAGAAAGACTCTTCTCCTAATATATGACTTGCACAACTAGTGCCGGGAATTATCCATGTTTTCGGATCAAATGGTTCATTGCGAATGAACCCCTGTGATTATAACAGTTATCATTAAGAACCAATTCTCCCAAATTGAAGAAACACATTATGAGAAAGAAACACAAAGTGACTCTCAGAACTGGGAATACACATAGAGATTTCCCATTTTATCTCTGTCTCCCCTTACAATAGAATGCCAAAAAAACCATTCTTTATTACCGTAATTTTTCGGGCAACTCCCAGCTTGCACAAGGTAGCATTGGAAATCATTCTCTTCCTTTTAACACTAAGAAGTCCCTCATGCCAATTTTGATGTGTTTTGAAGAGATGCTGACTAGCAGCATATTTGAGAAAAGAGTCTCCAAGAGTCTCCAAAGATTCCAAATGAAATTTCTCTTGGCAATTCTTTGTAGTGATTGCCTCTAAAACCTAACAAGTACAAATATATTAGCAGGATAACTATAAAACAAGTGCTTCTTATTGAAGACATGCATCAACTACAACTCATTTTAGAATAATAACATTTGCAGGCAAATACAATAGCAGCAGGTTCTCCACAAACTAATTATACATAACAAGTGCAGTTCCAGATGAATCTACTGAGTCTAAAAGCTCAAGAATATGCAATATCAAGATTGGTTAATTTCAGGTCATAGTAAGAAACCACAAATTTTGACAGGAAATCAAAGGCTGAGAAGGATAACATAAAGTAGTTGAGGAATACTTGATGACATCTTATTAATACAGTGACAATATTAGTTCTATCAAATGGAATGGCATGTCAAGCATATGAAGCATCTTATGCAACAAAGGCTGGGGGACTTAAGGCAAGGCCAATGAAGTCCTCTCATTGATTTAAGTTCTTCAAGAAACTATCTCAAAAGTTGGAAAAGAATAAGAGATAATGGAGCATAGCAATTTACAGTACACGCTTGACCTGTCTATAGAAAAATTGAAAACAACTGATTAAGGGAAAAATAAGAAAAATGTATTCCAGACTTCTTCCATTTCAGAAACTTGTTCACCCTTTCAGAGAACAACAAAAAGTATTTCCAATTCCCAGAACAATATACAATCTTGCAACCTCACTCTTACTTAACTGATTAAATCCTTGTACACAAAATCAACATGTTGCGCATATCATATGATGTCATGAACCATGAAAACATTAATGAACATCTATCCTGTTGAGCCATAATGTTTTGGGGCTAAGAAGAAAGGGTTGGTATAAATACATACCAGGAGGTTAGGAATGACAACATTTTGCGTGCAGTGATCCACATATATACTTTTCAAGTTGGCTGCCATAAGCAGCGACTCAATGCGATGCATAATAGATGGTAGGAATGAGAAAGAATAAAATGTAGAAATGGATATAGGCGACATGAGGATCAAGCATAGCTCAGGTGGTAGTTCACATGATCTATTGCTTGGTTCTGCACAAAAATGGGAAATCAGTAAGCAAAAACATGGCACATGGTCAAATCTCAAATTAAAAATTTGAGCATGCAATTTATCATGCTTGAAGAATATGGATGCGGAATTTTAGCAAACCACCTCAATCAAGACTTAATTAACAAATGATTTAACAAACAAGGGCTCTTACCCATGGCATCTAAAACAACTCCTTCAAAAATTCATAAGATGTTTTCAAGTAGTCCATAGAGGGAACACTTGCATTTTTTTATTACCATGGAACTTTGTGCTTTGTAAGATTCTATTAGGCCCTTGAAATAATACAAGTCCAAGATCATTCATTTAAGCAATGACTTAATTAAGAATGATTTAACAAACAAGGGCTCTTACCCATGGCATCTAAAACAACTCTTTCAAAAATTCATAAGATGTTTTCAAGTAGTCCATAGAGGGAACACTTGCATTTTTTTATTACCATGGAACTTTGTGCTTTGTAAGATTCTATTAGGCCCTTGAAATAATAGAAGTCATTCATTTAAGCAATAATTGAGCTACATTATTGGTACTATTTAGTCAAGTTTCATGAGGAATGACTCCATTCCATTTCAAAACCAAGAAACTACAAAATGGTGGATGCAGTGAAAACTATGAGCACATACAACATTATCTTGGATAAATGTTTCATATGCAAGCAAGGATTACTGAAAGGATAACACAAAATTAACTTTTTCCTAGTCACTCAACTTGGGAAAAGATTAATCATGCAGGTATATGTAGTCAATGGACCTTTTTTGACTGGAGCTCTACACCTCTGGAGGTAATTTTGCACACTAGGGATCCGTTTCCCGTTAAGAAGGCTTTGTCGTTCATATTTCAACTTGATCCCATGTCTGAAAGTAATATTTTTAAGTATCACAGCATATAGTTAAATACTCTAGTTCTTATGTAAAAACAAAAACACAAACCTGCGTTCGTAGTACTTCTTATAAGTAAGAGATTCTCCATCTCCAAGCTCAAAATATGAGTTACCATCAATACCATCCAAGGTGCCAGTCATGCAATAGAGAAATTGATTATGAGGTGTACATACTAGGGAATTCTCTAAATTGCAGCAACACACCAAACCATTCTTAGTGTGCCTATAATGGCCACAACAGTTGGTGTGTTTATCCCTCAAAACATTCTCCGGGTATTGAACTGCATTAATGCATTTCCAATCTATTGATATGTTTGGATATGAGCCTATACATGGGAGAAGAAGATAATTAAGCACTGCAGAATCATTTCTCCAAGAATATTGATCTAGTTTTTCATGTAGATCAAAGGTATGATCAAGAAGAAGCGTGAAAAGTTTAATTTGGAATCTCTGACACAAGGATACCTGCAATCAAAGTTTTAAAAGCAATTAAATTCCAGAACTAGCACTTCTCATCAGCTATAGAGAAGTAGAAATGTTACAGGCTAAAAAATTCCAGCATACCAGTGTGGAATTCAGTGTCACACATCCAATGTATCTAATGTGTACAATTAGCCTTCCCCTTTCAACATCTAAATCAAAGTTCATATTTTCAAGATCAGAGTGTAGCCTTGTATGGACAGCGAGCACAATGTCTTGAAGCTTGCCATCATAATGAAAGGCGAACTTTAGCTCAATTAAATAGCAGTGATAAAGCGTTTCACACTCCTTGCCACAAGAACCAACCAATTCTGTCGGGAAGTACTTTACATGCTCATCAGAATATGATTCATATCCTGAAAATTCAGTTCTCGATTACAAATTGAAAAAGAAAATAACCTACAACTTATCTTAGTTTCAAGTTTCATGGAATAGTAAAAGAAACAAAATAAGAAACCAAAAGATGAAAGATACTGTGAAGGTTCACAGAATAGTAAAAGAAACAAAATAAGAAACCGAAGGATGAAAGATACCAAATTCTTGAGTGTCTGCTTCTTCCTCGACAATATCTGGGACAAGATTATCCGTCAGTGCACCAACTTGATGAAGTTTCCTGCAAGCTTCAAGGCTTGCAAGTCGGTTCAGTAATTTGGTGCTACCACAGACAGTAACTGTTTGGACTGGGCAGTTGTTTGGAAGGTGCAACAAGCAACTTTCCAGTTCCTTATTAATAGAAAACCGTGGATAAGGTTTAAAGTACCTGAAAGTAAAGAACAAGAAACCAAAGTTGTAATGTCTCATCTACATTTCCCAACTTTAAGTAATTAGATGTAAATCTGCTATACTTCATCCACTTGACATTTTTATAGAGTAGAAACTTTATGTTAGGGCAGTGAAAATTGCAAGAAGTGCCAAGAACAAACCCGTCAGAAGGCAGCCTTGAGCAATAAAAGTAGAGCAGCTCCACACTAGAACTCAAAGTAACGATTGCCCCTGTGCTTTCAACTTCATACCATGGCTCCCCATGCATTTCATTACCAAGTCGTTCACAAGGAAGATCAGCATGGAGCAAGCACTCCCCCCGCATCATATTTCCACTGGCCAAATAGTTCTCCACTCGAGCAAGGGCAGGTATATCACCACTGTAATACACAGCAAAAAATAATATATTACATTGACCTTAAAAAGTCTCCCCACTTTTATTGACTAAGATACCAAAATAAAACAGAACAGATTATTGGAATCATTCCATATTTCACCAACAGAAGATGAAGGTTGAAGAATTATGGAACTACAACCATTGAAATCCTTCAGAAGTGCATTTCAAGCACAAAAATACTAAAGAAGTGACCGAAGAAAAAAGTGATAAGAATTTTTCATTTTGTTCTTTCTTTTACTTCTAATAGGAGTGCAGTTCACCTTTTCACCATTAGTATAAAATGTGAGTTCTGCATGCGAGCACGTCCGCGGGACTGAATAAAGCTGCATATGGTGGCAGAAGGATCAAATCTAATTACAAGCTTGCAGCGTTGCACATCTAAACCCTCTTCAAGCATCGAGGTTGCAACGATGATGTTAACCTGCAAGAAGCACGTATTGCCCAAGGATTTGCTAAAATCAGAACGTAAATAACAATCTGAAAGTTGATGTGGCTACGACAAAGTTAATTGCAATGATAAATAACCAAATAAAAGTACAAGTCGTACCGCTCCACTTCGGAATTTATCTATTATTGCATTTTGTTCTTTCCGACTCTGAGACTGCAGGCTGGAATTGTTTCCTGCTGTGTATTCTGTCCTCCATCCACTTAATTTAGGAAGCAGTTCATTCAACAGACAGCAAATAACAATGGCTGTCACAATCCTCTCAACAAAGATAATGCACCTCAAATCCTTTATTTCTCTGTGGAAGCATCATAAAATTACTAGCATCACAGCTAAGAAGTTTCAAAATTGTTATTTTAATGAAATCCAGACATTGTGCCCCCATTAAAACTTCAGAAACAGAGTGGCACTTCTCTAGAGCAGCAACAAAGTTACACTTTCCAAAATGTTCCTAGTAGTAACCATATCAATGTATCCTAACTATACACGTAAACTAGCCCACAACTTTATGATAACCTTGACAAGTGATCAGTCCATACAACAGCACAACAAATGAGACATATAATCTGAAAATGTTTGAGTTGTGGTTCTCTCACTTGACAGCAGTCTCAAATTGTTGTCTTTTTCCAGTTTGACAATCAAGTAAAACAAAAGGTGTTAGAAACACTGTTGTGTCTTCTTGCATATAGTAATGAGAATTAATATAAATTGTTAGGAATCTGCAATATTTCTTAGAATACTTTAATGTATCTAAACTAGTCAGCATACCTGTACTCGAGAAGAGTCTCAATCAGACACACGACTTTGGGTGTAAGATACCCTGCTCTCATGTCAGCTATTAAATCCTGACCGATTGACCAAAGTGGACCTAGAAGAACAAGAAAACGAACACAGAACAAACAAAAGAAGGCCTTAGAAGATAGGGCACAATAGAGAAGTGTTTCCACTAATTGAAAAGAGAAGTACCAGATGGCATGGATGCAGAGAAGACCTTAACTGCATCTGAACTGAAGGCTTCAACAACTCTCTCACCAGATACACCCATCCTAGCCCACAAAAAGATGTCCTCTTCTTCCCGAGAGTAGATATCTGAGGCCTATTTTAAAACAGAAGAATGTTACTCCCATTTTGATCTATATAAACACTAAAAACTTGTGCATGGACATTGAATTATATACCTTCATAGCTAACCAAACCCCCAGCTCTGTTAAACAAAACATGAATGTTGACAAAAGCTTGGCTAATCTCTTCCCAGCAGATGGGGCCTCAGATTCTGATATATTCAGTTTGTTGAGGAAGATGCCATGCTAATAAAAGGTATCCATACAGTCAGCACCTCGACGTTGGAGAATAAAACTAATAAAAAGATAATGACAGCTCCAAGAAAATTGAAAAACAAAGCATTGGCCAAAAAACATTCAGCTTCAATTCCATCAAATTTAAACTACGTAACAGGTACAATTCACTATTATCTAGAGCAATGACTGAACCAAAGACAGCCATCATAAAGCCAATTTAGTAGAAGTGGAAAAGTCTATAATTAGCTTAACAGTCAAAGAAGTACAGCAAATTCACCAGATTTGACCAATGAAGAAAGTAACTTTCAACTCCAAAGACGAGCAGTAACGGTCAAATCAGCATTTAAACAAGCATCCAACCACAACAATAACAGTGAGGCACAAAATTGCAGCATCAATTAATTATAAGTTACACATACCTTTCTTTCTAAATTGATCAAACTATCCGCAATACATGTATATGTCGCATGAGGAATATCCATGTGATTGTATTTCTTCACTTTAGGGGTTGAAATTGGAATGTACTGAGCTATAACAGAATCTGAATCACATGTGAAGACCTTCATATGCAAGAAAAATGTATGTGAGTTGCTCATGCATGAAACTAACATGCTAAGGGAGAACCAAACGTGTACAGTAACTTAGCAAGTCAAGAGGTTAGATAAAAGCCAGCCCTTCTATTTTGTGATAACACTAGTATTAAGTTCCAAGCCCTGAATGCTGCTATTGGTTTAGGAAATCACTTCAGAGTAACTGGGAAAGAGTGAAACCAAAGAAATGTGTTTCAACCACAACTTTATGTAAATGAGTTCATGTAAAGAATGACTTCAATGCTTTTTAACTGAAAGAACATAATAGAATATTCAAGAGTAAAATTAAAGGAGCAAACAAATCGTTTTACGTAAAATAATTCCTGCAAAGAACGACATCAGTGTTTTTAAGGTGAAATAACATAATGGAATATATAAATATGGAATACAATGGCAGACAATGACATCATATAGGGACTATTATAGAGTATGTCCAGGAACCACTATATTTCAACTAGGGTATCAGATAGTGCAATACACGAGAGAAGGAACAGATTATGTCCACTTTTATAAAAGAAAAGAGAGAGAAGTAGAAGGATCCAAAAATAAAACCTTTGAGTTCATTAGATTTTCAAGTTTACTGATCTGTTTCCAATAGGCGTTCGCTGAACTTGAAGCTGTACAAACAAACGATTTCTCAGGAAACGTCAGCAATAAGAAAATAATGGGGCTAGCATCTATTTATCATGAAATTGAAATTATAATATATGTTACATTATACTTACCTTTTGCCTTTATAGGCGATGCAGTCATTCCAAATACTCTGGGAAGCTGTAAAGCACTTGATTCTAGTTCGCGATGATAAAATTCCTGCAAGCTTATGTTCTTTCAATATTGACATACATAAGTCGAAAATTAAAAAAATGAAACTTCTAGGGATTTCAGGTAAAGGCTGAAGCTTGGCAATATGAATAAAGTTAATACAGAGATCACAAAGCATTAACAGTCAGCATTGATGATCCATAGTAGTCTAGTTTAATGCATGATTTTAAGATAACTAAGAAACTAGGTCATCTTAGTTACAGATGTTAAAAAACACTTTGTGCAGATAAACTATAATTCAAACAATCACCATACCTTCATGATGCAAGCGTATGGATGTTTGCCTCTTGCATTATGGCATTCATCAAACACTAAAACCTTTATTTGGTTGAGTTTCAAAAATTTGTGCCTCAAAGCATTCAGCAAGATTTTTGGCGTCATCACAAGCACCTGCAACACATAGCACATTGTTAAGCTATGAATAGCAAGCATGTACTTTTTAAGATAAGTACCTCAAGCAATAGGGACCCACACGTTATAGAAATTTCACAGGTAGCCTACTGGAAGGAAGACAAGGAAAAGCCCACGCACAAAACATGATACAATTGAACAATTAGGAAGCATGAGTCATGCAGAGAAGATAAGTGCATCCCAACAAACCATGGCTATGTTTCTTAAACAATATTCAATCTCTTTTCATCTCGTCACACTTTACACGATCAAACATACTACACAATAAAATTTCTATCCAAATTCAAATTTTCTCTCTTACATATGTAATAAAATATTTAGAATTCAATTATTACACCTTTTCAATATGACATCAATATCTATATATATAGATACATACACTCATATTTATATATTTATAATTCAAAAACTAATCATTATCTTTATATACCATTACAGCATCTAATCATTACTATATATTATCCATATATAAATACACAAATCCAAATAAATCAAAATTTTCATCCCTACAAAATTTTACAACCAAACATACATTCCATCTCAACACAACTCCCACCAAACGTCATCCTCCTCCAAAACCTCTCAACCAAGCATAACCCATATGTATTAGATATAGAATATAATTTCCATGTGGCAATTTCAGTACCATCTTCACTTTATCTCTGCAATGTGTACCACAGCTAATTGGGTCCGCAGCACAAATTATGCCAACTAGACAGATGGAACACACTCTATTTCACTCTATTTCGACAAATATAATGGGCAATAAATTAATTTCAAGACACTAGACATTTTTGCACATAAAATTTTACTAACATCAAACATGGAAAATTTATCAGAAACATATATATAAGTATTTTGCAGTGATGTATTCAAATATTGAGCATGCAGTACCAAAATAAGCTGGAAAACTGAAATTCGAGTGCAAAACGCATTCCCAAAAAGTTAATTGAGGGATGTGAGTTATAATGCATGCCATGGTATAAATTTGATTTCTTTGTGGCTATCTTTATGCAATACATGGAAGCCTTAACTCAAAAGCCTCAACCAGCTTGATTTAATCAAAATGACAACCTTGACATCAATCTAATGAAATCCCCTCTTTTTCAATGTAAGAAAGATATTGTGGTCATGTGAAACCACTATATTTTCTGATCAATAAACCCAAGAACAATTACAAAATCCTTTGCAATTAAACAGTATCTCCACAAGCAACTCTAAAATCCATAAGAACAAATTCAACCAACATCATAAATAAATTAAAATCACCAACCCAATCTAAGCCATGATATACAGAAAGAAGAAGAACAAGTTTTGATAAATCAAAGAGCAAACATCAAGCACACCTCGTGTTCATCCTTCTCATGCTCCCACATGGCAGCATCCCAGAAGTCAACACCCAACTCACCATAGTACTTGCCAACTTTCAAGTCAGTGTGCATTGCCACAGCTTCACCTTGCTATAGTCATCAAAATAAAGAGTTTCAAGGTCAACAAATCACATTATCATGATATTATCTTGCTAATTAGAAAACAAAATTACTTTAACAGATTCTTGTGTTAACAGGAATAAAGAGGAAATTCTTCCTTACAAGGATGTATTTTAAGAAGGATTGCAAGTTCATGATAGAAATAGATAATTGGTTAAACAATTTAAGAGCTGAAAAATAGAATGCATACAAAAGGTGAAGCAAAGAATTAAAAGTACAAATTAGCCCATCCAAATCTTAACATGACTCCAAACTAAAACTCCACTTACTTGGTTCACCAGAACAACGCTAGGGACCAAAAAAACAGCAATATAGGGTGACGGCTTTCTTAGGAGATGGGCATAGCTGCGAAGGAGCATTATTGCTATTAAAGTCTTCCCAGTGCCAGTTTCAAAGAAAACAACCGTGTTCTGTTTCAATGCTTTCTCCAGCGCTTCCAACTGATAACTACAAACAGAATGAAGAAAGTCCATCTCAGTTAAAGAGTATTGACACATCTGTATAGCAATGATTTGAATGTCACACTTTTTCTAGACATTTATACTAATAAAATGAAGAACCGATATATATCTCCAAATCACTCTTTTTTGCATCTTACGCTTCTAATACATTAATAAGAAGAATCAAGTGGCCGGAATATGCATGCATGAATGTCTGAGCAAAATAATAACTTTTTTCAAAAAATAAAACAATGAAACAATGTCCTTTTCGCATGTTGAGCATCAAATCAGGTACATTGATCTTATGTTTAGAATACAGCAGGTTATATCAGTTACCTTCTGGCGGAGGGAACTGGATCCGCAACGAGTTCCCGGTTTCCTCCGTCCTTATCCATATGAATTCTCTCCATTGGTCTCAGCTAGCTCTCTTCTCTCAAACCACAAATGTTCAAAAAGTCAAATTCAATATTTACTAAGAAAGACAGAGTTCTCCAGAGTCTAATGAAGATACAACTTATGAAACCCAATTAGGGAAAAGGAATGGAAGAAAAAAGAGAAAACAAAGAGGAGGTAAGCCAGGACCGCAACATTTTATGAGAGGCATGCTATTGTTGTGCGGATTAAGCTGAAGATAGAAACCACCGGTTTGAGGTAAATTTTATTTCTACTAGTAAGTAATTTCCTGCTTAAAGGATTGGTGACTAAACCGGTTCAAGTGAGTAGCTGCACAAATAAATGAAGTCTAGAAAAGACGGAAGAATTCAGATAACAGAACATAGGAATGAAAGTCCTCCCAAAGTCATCTCCGCATACCAAGCAATCAGCGATCAACAAATAAATAAGAAACATGGGCACACAACTACAACATGTAACGGAGCGACAAGGCATTACACGCGATCAACGAGCATTCTAACCAAAACACCACAAACCCCATCGAATCCAACTCTAATCAAACATAAATCATCGTGTAATATCACTCAACACCGCTGCCTATGCCATCATACCTGGTAGAATTCGACGACGAGTGTGTGGGCGTACACTATAACAAACCCCAGAGCAGGGCATATATAGTACTGAAGACTTAGTGGAGAAGGAAAATACAGGCAATAACAGTAGCGATGAAAATAGGCGCCCAAGAAATTTCGAAGTGCTTTCCGAAAGGTGAAAGGGATTGTCGCAGTGGGGAATGAGAGAGAGAGAGAGAGAGAGAGAGGAGGTCTTGGGAAGCGGACATGCTCTTTCGGAAAGAGAATGCAGAGTAATGAATGGCATCATTCGACCCGCGAATCAGGCGTCTGCACGTATTTTTGGGTCGTCCTTTTTGGGCATTGCATGGTCAATCGTATGCTTCTTCTGTATGTGTAATGCGTGCGTATCGGAGCATCCATGGACTTCAGTGACTCTGTTTTGCAAGTGTTCTCTTTTTACTACGAATATTAGTTTATTTCCAATCTTTTTTTTAAAAAACAATTTAACGTTAATTCTTTGAGTGCAAAAGACAAATTTATTTGAATTGATTGAATTGGAGACAATAAAAGGCGGGACGGTTTTTAGTGAAAAGTTTGTTTATTTTAAAATTTTTGTTTTTATTATTTTTAGGCTTGTGTTTTTAACTTTATTTTCCTCAAAATTTATGTAGAAATAAGAGAAATGAATAGAATATTTAAAAATTATAATATTCATTACGAGTGTATTGAAGTGGATAAAGTTAAAACGTGGTTATAAAAAATATTCCTAGTAATATTCGATCATAATCATGTTCCCAAATTAGATTTTTTTAAGTGCATAAAAAAATATTGAATGTTATAGGCAATTTACAAGGAAATTTATTATTGCACACAAAAACGTCCTATTTGGTTTCTTTTTCCAAAACTTAGTTTAATAAATAAATAGTAGTCAAACATTGATAAATTATTTTACAACTCAATAGAAAAAATAAATAAATAAAGGAATTTGATTAATGTTGGCTTGTGAATAACTTTTGTCTGGTCTCGTTTAGTTAGTCTATGAATTGTAATCTTTAGGTCCCGACTTATTAAGTTTTGATTGGCGTTTCTGTTGATAACTGTTAGCCATTTTTTGTGACACGTTAGTAATATATAAAATAAATTCTCAAGTTATAGTCTATGTCATAATTTAAAATTTGATTTTCATATATTATGATTTGTTTCATGATTTACATTGATTTTTTTTTCTAGTTCGTAGATATATTTATAGAATTAGTTTCACAAAGTATTAGAGTATGTAATTATCACAAGGAATCTTGCACTAATTAGAAATGTTAGACAATCAAATTAATCACGATGAAGATATCCATTCCTAAAATTTAGGATTGAACAAGGCTAAATCTGGCAGCAAATCCCACAAACAAGAAAAAACGTTGGCATGATTTTGCAACACCAACCCAAATCACACAGATATAATCTGTTGTTGAGTTAGCATTAGAATAATTAATGCAGATATGCTACTTATTTTAAAGGAAACTGTTGAGTGGCTACTAACCATTATAAATACAGAATTGTTGCACGAGGAGGTTTGGACCAAAGGATAATTAGGTTAAGATAAAGAGGTTTTTTGTAATAACAACAACGAATTGAGGTTAAAAGATTGTTTGATTAGTATTGTTTAATGGAGTTAGTAGAATCCATCCTTAGATAAAGAGACCCACGAGTATAGGAGTGATAGATTCCAAATTGTATAAATATATTGTGTATTCGATTTTGTTGTGTATGTTGCTTTTAGGTGAGTAGAGGATATTTCAACATTAACTAATAAATTAAACTGCAGTGTTAGACATTCAACCCGAATTTTGAAGGATGAAAATAATATTTTTGTTGAATGTAAACTTAATGTTTGTTTGTTAAATTTTTAATGGGATGAAATTAGAGTTTATTTGAATTGGTACAATTATAATATATGTGTGTGTGTGTGTGTAAAATAATTAGGTAATGTAATATAAAATGGGGATGATGATTATTTTTTAAAATATAAATATATGTAAATACAAGTGATAGTGTGTATGTGTGTGATTATTAATCAATATAATTATTGAATCTTAAATTTGGGTATATATACATATATAAGATAGTGAATATTTATATTTAAATTTAAATAAAAAATTTGTTGAGTAATATTGAATTGTGTAGACTTTAATGGGTATTTAACCAATTAAAATTTCGAGACAAGCAAAGCCACTGTGTTTGGTTGGTGATTTTGTTATGGGATTAAAATGATAAATATTTTATTGGGTATAAAAATTATGTCTTGATGGGGATGCCAGATGAAAATTTAGATGTTTATACATGTGTGAGTGTGTGTAATATACGATGATGATTTATTGATACGTTGTATACAGTGATTAAAATTAATTTTTAGAATATAAATCAAAATAATAAACAAGCATAATCAAGATTTTGATTGGAATGAACTTTTTGATTTGTTTGAACATGTGAATTTATGCATAAACATATAATAATTATTAAATAAAGTAATGTCTTATAAAAATAATAATTAATTTTTAAGTTGTAAATATGTATAAATGTAGATGTACGTGTGTATGTAGATATTAATTTAATAACGAATAGGTGTAATAGTTGCATGTGTGAGTGGAAATAAATTTAAAAATTAAATAAATTTTTTGTTGATAAATATGTTTGTATAAATTTTAATAAGATAAAAATGAATGAAAATGATAAAATAAACATAATTTATATTTTTTAGTTACAATTTTTTTATGTTGCATTGGATATCATCATTATTTTTATGTCACACTCGAATAGTTAGAATTCATGAAATGACTGTAAAATACGACAAAATTGCAAATTCTTACCTTTTTTTCTATCTAAAATTAGATGAAATGAACAAAAAAATTAGCGCTCAGCTTTTTTATTGTAAGAATGTCTTAATCTATGAATTATTTTTAGTCAATATAATAGTTAAATTCATTACTTATTTTTAAAACTAAGATAATCATTTATTTTAGAATAATTATTAGGTAATGAAATTAATTGGAAGTTAGCTTCTCTGTGATGTGATGGCAAGGCGATTAACTACTTTATTAAAGATAATCATAACCTAGCCTGCGACTTGCATGTGTACGATACCTTAGATCTACGTCAATTGTCAAACCACAATGATTGATGTAGTTTTTGGGTTATTTATTATTTCAATTATTTTGCTTAAACCCTTTTTTTTTAACTACATGGACGAAGGTTTTGTTTTAAATGGAAGTGTTTATTTTAACGTAAGTATTTTAAAAAATTACATAATAGTAAAAAAATGATACAGACAAATTATTTTTTATGGATAATATTTATGGAACAAAGTTTATATTTTGACTTTACTATATAAAATTATACAATTAATTTTATTTTAAACATATTATTTTATTATTTAAAATATAATAACTCTCAAAGTTTAAAATTTTTTTAAGTGTGTGGAAGAAAAGTGGTGCTCCAAAATAGCCAAATCATCACTGCCGTTGACTGTGACGCATGTTGTTGACTGAGACTGTAGCAAACTTGCCAGGCACGATTCTTGTATACCGATCTGCTTACGTGTGTTTTTATAATTATGAAAAGGAAAAGAAAACGTTAAAAGGTCCGTCGGTGAGTATTTCAAAAGCGCTATTCATTCTCAAATTATTCACTCAATTATTATATTTTTAAATTTTTTATTTTTATATAATTTTTTAAATAAATATTTAAAAATATATACAAAAATTTAAAAACAAATAATACTAAAAACAATGTTAAAAAAACCTATTTTTAAATTTTATGTGTTTTGATTATCAAGTGTGTTTTTATAAAAATTGATCGAAATATGCTTATTATTTTCACTTAGGAGAAAAACAAAAATGATGTTAGGTCTAGCAAAAATAAGTGAAATTGTTTTTCAAATATTTGCAAGTTGAATCATCGATTCTATCGGACAGGGCACGTTAGAGATTGAGTCGAGTTTGTTCAAATTATTGAGGCTGTGTTTGGATACATATTTTGGTGAGAAGACAATTACAGCAAAAATTTATAAATAGTATAGAAGTAAAAGAAATAAAGATATAAAAAAGATTATTTTAATAAGTAATGCAAGTTGGCATCCAATCATAGCTCAAAACTCTTTAGAGAAGTTGAATTTGGTTTCAATTATATTTGCTTTTGGCAAGTCCTTTTTATATGCATTTTGTAGCATGTGTGTAGATCTATAATATCATAGAAGATAAAGAGGTTGTGATTGATCTTCTAATTAAAATTTTCAAAATATCTCTCAAGTACAGCTACTTTTATAACTTACACTCTAATTCTTCTACTAAATTTCCTTTGCATTTTGCATGTCATAAAAACTTGAGCATAGAAACTAACAACGAGTTTTACTTTTCCTACTTCCTTTTTCTTGGAGAAATAAAGAGAAAAGTCGTGCAATGCAAGTTTCCTACAGTAGAGTCAAGGGCAGCTGCGCTGTTCAACGAGGGGGATGGTTTATCGTCTTACTAAAACGTAAGGCCATGCTTGTTTTTATCGGGTTTTTTATTTTTTTATTTTAATTAATTTTTAAATTTAATAAATTAACCTATTTACGAAAAAATAATAAAAATAATCAATATCATCGTATCGAACTGTAAGAAGATGTGTGTTGACGTCATCTCGCCATTTTTAACGGCGATATTAGTTTTTAAAAAAATAAATAAAATATCTTGTATTTTTATCTGTGATATGAAAAAAATACAGATGACGTCATATCGTCGTTTCAAACGGTAATATAATGTAATAATATGTTATAATAAATTATAATAATTGTAAATTATTATATTTTTATTTGAAATAATAAAATTTATTTAAATAAAAGAATTTTATTTCAATAAATTGAGTTTTAAATTATAATCTTGTATAATATTTTTAAAATTGTATATATTTTGACAATTACGTTGTAATAATAATTTACTATAATTTAAAATTATTATAATTTTAAAATATTTAAAATGAAAAAAATTATTTAAAATAGCAAGACGACGTTATAATACCGTGTAATAATTTTAAATTATTGTATTTTTGTTTAAATAAGGAATAAATTATTTAAAACAACAAGATGACGTTATAATAAATTATAATAATTTTAAATTATTATATATATTTTTTAAAATAAAGAAGTTTGTTTAACTAAAAGAATTTTGTTTCAACTAATACGGAGATTTAAGTCATAGTCTTGTATAATATTTTTTGAGTGTTTTATATTTAGACATTTACGTTGCAATAATAATTTATTGAAATTTGAAATTATTATGATTTTATTTAAAATGAAAAATTTATTTATATAAAAGAACCTTTTTTTTCAATAAATTGAGTTTTAAATTATAGTCTTGTATAATACTTTTTAGATTTTTTTATATTTTAACATATATTTTACAAAAGAATACAATTTGTAAAAAAAAAAAAAAAAGAAATGTAGTGTTGTTTTATAAAAATAAGTGATATTTTTCTTATAAATATTGTTATATAATAGATTAAAAGATGTGTGTTATAACTTTTAAAAGAAATTGTATGACGTAATTATAATAAAATTAATATAAATGCCAATAAAATTGAAAATTTTGAATACATACAAGAGAAAATACTAAATACTACACGTCATCCTCATCTTCATCCCTTAGGCAACTACTGGTGCCACAGTGTGTTAGCCGTCTGGCACGATATCCTCTCTGTGGTATTGGATCTCCTTGAGGATGATGCAAAGTATGGGGCTGTTGAGCTTCTATACTTATAGAATCCTGCTGGAGTGGTATTGGGGATCCATGGTATGGCCAAGGCCACTCCTGTGAAGTGTATGTATGAAGAGGGAGTGTAAGGAGACTCTGAAAGTACCCTGTATGGAGAATCGGCTTGTGGCTTATATGGAGAGTGGATGCTCTGATGCAGTGGTTGAGTTACATATACATCTTCCGGATCTACAAGCTAGGACCTGGTATCTCATGCTGATATGATGTGCCAGGAGTTGCTACATCGTGCTGATAGGGTATGCTACATTTTGGAGTGGGATGTACAAAGGCAATGTCATCCATCAGGTAGTATGGTGGAAAATTTTGCTGGACTCGCTGTTGTGATAGTCGCTCGATACTATCGACAATCTGTTGATTATATCCATTAAAATGTAATTGTTGCAGCTGTTGTACCTACAATCAACCATTTGCATATTGCTGAATAACATATACAGAGACATGCATACACATACATGTATATATGCAAATATAAAAGCGTACCACGTGCGGGAAATAAGTAACGTGGCCAGACTGATGTACAAATACATGCCCAGGAGTGATAAATCAGCGCGTGACCAGATGGTACCACTCGAAGTAGTCTCGTGACACCCGTGTATCTAGGAAGATGAGGCCTCTTATGATATGATCTTCACTAGCCCATATTCGAATATATGCAGCGTAGTAATGAGCCCAATTAGTCCCTGGACGCCCGAGCCTGTACTCGTTATGTAGTGCATCCTAAACCCGTGGTAGATCATCAGGAATGCCTTGTGCCATTCCGAATTGTCTCAATACTCGATCAATGCGGTACATCTCAATAATCTCATAGCAGATGAGTAAACCACAGAACATCTATAATTGTCGCCCACGATAGTCGGGTAGCATCTCATATGCATCGTCAGGGTAAGGCCGCCACTGAAACTGAAATGAAACATGAAATGTATACGGAACTGATGGTATACAAGATGCAATACACATGAATTAGATGGTATCCATATTTAATATAACAAAAATTACTCGTACTTGAGACTCTGCCTCTCCGTCTAATGTATCACGTATCATGCGGTTAGAGTGACATACATTTGATGTGTTACTCCTCCTTGACTTGATCTAGCTATTTACATGTGAAAATAATCAAGAAAATTAAATATAACAGTTGCGCAATAACATAACAAGGCATGTAATTTGATGAGAAATATCATGCTCCGAAGGGTGCGGTTAGTAATTGCATGTCACCAAACACAGTTAGTGGACCAGTGTAAAGGCCACGATCACGGGTCAGTGGGCTCAACCCCAGGATCCAAATCTAGGTCCATATCTGTAAAAGTTCTAATGGACCAACTATCGTCTGCCTACCTCGCATGCATGCAAAGCACATCTCTCGATATAAGTATGCCAATGCCGCACTCCGCCAACTATATGGTTGAACCCTACTCACATCCTCTAACATGCGAATATATAATAGCTTCACTCAATCCCCAGATGAATCAGGAAAAATCCTGCAACCCAATAACAATAACACGTAACAACGAGTGTATTGAGCCACATCATCCTCTGTACTATCAACAGTAAATGTCCAGTGTCGGACCTCCCGAAGTAAGACTGAGAGGGATATGGTAGCACCACTGAATATATTTGTGGAGGGTGCAAACCCCAAATACTCCAAACAGTACTCTTGCCAAACACTGATGACCCAATTCTCGTCAACCCTTATAATTGGGGCAACCTCCACTGGGAGCTGCTATATCAACGCTACATCTTCCAACGTAATGGTAGCCTCACCAGTCACAAGATGAAAGGTGCGAGTCTCATGATGCCACCTCTCAACTATCTCTGTGATCAAGTGCCAATCATGTGCTATATGTCCACACCTATACACTCCATAGAAACCTAGTCGATGCAGCAAAAGTATAACCCGATCATCAAAATCAGAAATCTTGGCTAGTGCCTTGATCTGGTGCTGTAGCTGAAGCGTAATGTCTATGTCTCCTAACCACACAGCCTCTGACCTATGGTTATGTTGTAGGTATAGCAAATTTGGATCAAATGGGCCCGGATTAGCTCTCATAGCCATTGTGAAAAAGTTCTGTATGACGAATTGTGCATTAATTAAACACCAAATTAACAACAATATGACATAAACATGAAAATAACATTTACACGTATACAAAATATGTAATCACAAAACATGCAAAAATAAAATTCACACATAACATTTACATTCAGACAAAAATAACTACGTTATATCTTGCAATTATCAAAAGTGATACAGAATTTACACAGGCACATAGACTACTTTCGTGTTCAGCTGCTAAAAAACATAAAATTTACACACACATGTGAAACTAAAGGGGACGGCTGGAGGATGAAGGCATGTCTAAATCCTGCAATCGACGTTGGGCTTGTTGCCGCGATTGCTACCGAGCCCGATATTGTGGCTAGTCCATTTCATTTGGTATTCGACACGATGGGTCCCTCCCAACCTTATGAATTATACACCTGTGAGGGTTGTGAACCAACTCGAACGGTAGATCATATCAATAATTCTCGGACCAAATAGGATTGAATCTCCCTTTATACGTGTGTACATAGCTACCAATGGAAAAGTATGGCATCACTAGCCCTTTAGGATTAACACCATATTTTCTATTGATAGCTATTGCGTGTGAGTATGGAACTCCGCGTAATAACCACTTCTTGCATGTGCAATCTCTACTACATAGCTCCACAACATATGCATTTCTTCCATCTCTTTCCTTATCCTGTGCTGTGATCACTCGTCACGACTGTGCATTTCAATCATATAGCTGCACTAAATGTCGGACGGATCTGCGTTCTGCCCTTGCATACGTCTTTGCAGGCCAAGTGGGCCACTCATCTCCCCCTGCCACCTTAACTTCACCCTACATTAATCTCTGCCTGAATTTAGCGACGCCCCGATTAAATGTCATTTGCACAATCGAACATATTGGCAACCGCCATATTCCCTTCATTACCCTATTAATACTTTTTGATATGTTAGTTGTCAGCATACCATGTCTCCAGCCTCCGACAAAGGATAGAGCTCATTTTTTCTTTATCAATTGCTTGCAAGTAGTTGTAGACCTCCAAATTAATCTACTTTATAAGGTCTAGAGTTTGAAAAAAAAAATTCTCTAGATTCTCAGCACCTGCTCTGCATCATTGATCACGCAGGTGTCGAGATTTGAAAGCTTTTAAAATGTTTGCACATAAATGTCGAAAACAAAATCGGTGTTGTCCTCTCAGAGCCTTGAAAGCATCGATGTTCTCGACGGCAAAAAAAAGACCTGGATGTCTGTCGGAGACAAGACAAGTATATGCTCTACCATATATAATATGTCGCTCCAGTATCTGCAAAAACCAACCCCATGATTCTGTGTTTTCTTCATCTACCAATGCATAAGCAAGAGGTAACACTTGCTGATTGGCATCAATAGTAACTGCAATCAATAGCTTATGACAATACTTCGTGTATAGGTGCGTGCCATCTACACTAATCACCGGCTTGCAATGCTGGTATCTATCGATGCAAGGTTTGAAAGCTCAAAATAAATAACATAGCATTATCCTATTTGGCACCCCGGTGTCAATGTGTCTCCACTTGACAACAGTGCTTGGGTTCTATTTCTGTAGTGCTCTCATGTAGGCAGACAACTTCTTTACTGAGTCTTCCCACGTGTCATACATATTCTCAATGGCTCGTTTCAAGCTATATCATGTCTTTGCATAATTAATCTCATAACCGTACCGATCTTTGACAAGTTGCACAATATTTTTTTTATCTCAATAGTAGGGTTTTGACGAACCAACCCTACGAGAATTGCAGCTACCATGTTTTTATCCAAATTTATGTGATCCATCCTCAGGTCCCCTGAGAGACAAGTGTGGGCTCCGCCATATCTAGTTATCTACCACAACCCCATTTTCTGCCTTAAAGAAGCCATAAGGTGCCAATCACAAGGTTCACCAACTGTAGTATGTCTACATTTAACATTCCATGTACTGGGCGTACTCTTCACGACACGGTACTCTCGCTTTGCATATGTCATGAAGTAATCCTTCACAGCTGCTTGGACACGACCCTTGTTCTTAAATATCAAGTTCAAATGAAGCTCTCCTTTGTGCTCGTCATAGAACGTGCTCCATCTACCACTGAGATTGTCAATACTGTCAGCTGTTATTTCTGACTCTACCTATGAGAAGAAGGGCATAGACGGATACAATGGCACCATCGGTGGTTTCGTCGCATGTCCAGGTACTGGAAATGTTATTAAACACAAAGGCACGGTTGATAGCTCTGTCATATATTCAGGGATAATTGAAGAGTGCATTGGCATGTTGCTCGCTTGCCTTAGAACATGTCGAGGGTATGCATTAGCTGATGGATCGACATCTGATGTTGTTAATACCTACTGCATCGAATTGATATCGACTGCATCATCTTCTTCATCCTCATTATCTCCCTCATCTCTATAATCTCTATCATGGATATCAGATGTTAATCGGTAAACATGTTGCTCATGGGCATCACAAAGCATCTTGCCATCATCATTCATACGGAACCTACCTCCACATTTCGATCCAAAATGCGATGCATGTGTCTTAAGATCAGGTAACATGTCACACTCCTGATTTACTACATGAGTCAACACTTCAGTAACCAAAAGCCCACTATTGCTCTGTCAAGTTCCAAAGAATGATTGATGGGAGGTTTGACCTGTTTCTCCCTCTACACATGGCACATTATCTGATTGTCACAGTCTCTCCGTTCTATTTCGATGTACAAATCTAAATACATGACTTGATTGATCGAATTAAACAATTATGTCATTCTCAATCCCTTGTAGGACCACATCATGTCCCCCAAATGCATCTCTTAACACAAATTTTGTTTTCAAATAAATGACATAATCATTTTGATCCACTCTAGTCAAATCTTATATCATCGTCTCCAATTCACGTATGTTTTGCAAATAATGAAATCCAATGTTATAACGTATGTCGTTCGAATTTTGCACAATAGAAACCCCCCTCAATATAGCACAATCTGAAAATAACCCTCAAATGCTATATCTTCAAAACAAACAGTTCACATGCATAATGCAATTAAATATAAGCGTCACATCCATAATATAATATATACAAATATAGTAAATATAAGCGTCACATCCATAACATCATACAAATAATTCATTTTTCAAACTTTTAAAATAATTATATACTTAAGTTAAAATATTTTTCATCTAATGTTTTCCAAATTTTATATATTAAATATTTAAAAATTTAATGTATTTTAAGTAAATATTTTTTACTCATCTAATATTCTTATTTGATAAATTGGTTAAATTGATAAAAGATTTATAAGTGGGTTTCATTTGTTAAATTGGAAAATTAATTAGAATAACTACATTAAAAAACCTTCATTTTCTTCATTCGTCTAATATTCTTAAATTTTATGTTTTAAATATTTAAGTACGCAATTTTTCTTCATCTAATATTAATTGAAAATTTTCAAATTTATTTGATTGTTCCTATTTACACTACAATTAATATGATAGGAAAAATTAGCAACTAATGACAAACTAAAGCTTCAACCACAACACAAGAATTTTGTTTGGAACTTAAATATAACAAAATATGAACACTCACCTCAGAAATCAATTCTGATAATAAGTTGTGTTTGTTTTCACAAATTTTAATTGGAGTTTCCTGCAACATACAAACACATCTGTTAGCAATTAAGGCTGAAAATCAAAATACCCAAACTGAAAAACAGACTGTAAAAATTAAGGCTAAAAAATCAAAACACTCAAACTTAAAAAACGGGCTGCAGATCAAAAAATATAAACTAAACAATGAATTGGAAAAAATAAAGGCTGGGCAGTATTAGAAAATCGATCAAGATGTACTGTTTGTCAATAGAAGAATCATAAACCCGCACTTCAGATCTCAAAATCGATTGGGAAACTGATCTGAAAAAAATAAGTTTTGGGTTGAATCTGACACCAAAACTTCCGATCTGTGTGTTCGTGTGTCGGGAAGAAGGACGTGAGTGGGTCGAGAAGAAACTCCTCTGTGTGTGCGTTCAGGAAGAAGCCTATGCGCAGAAATCCATTGCTGGGGATGTTCGGGTGTTCAACCGTTTTCAGCAGAAATCCGTCGGGTGAGTTCGTCGGCCGAGGTTGGCAGAAATCTGGTTGGGAAGAAGCTGCGCGGGGAAGACGATGAACAGCGTTTGGGCGTGTTTGTGTAAGTCAAAGTTATCTCGCAATTTGAAACGGTAAGATACGTCTCGTAAGTTGGGCCTCGTGAGCTGGGCCAATCAGACTCTATCTCGCCGTTCCAAATGGCGAGATATACCTCAAAAGTTGGGCCTCGTGAGTTGGGCCAATTAGATTTGGTCTCGCCGTTCCAAACGGCGAAATATACTTCGGAAGTTGGGTCTCGTGAACTGGGCCAATTAGACTCGATCTCCCCGTTTCAAACGGCGATATATACCGTGTAAGTTGGGCCCGTCAGAGTTTATCTCAACATTTGAAATGGCGAGATACGCGTCGTATTTCAAGCCAATTAATATGGAGAGATACAAAACATTTTTTAAAAGAAAAAAAACGTATCTCGCCATTTAAAATGGGGAGATGATCTCATCTGACATCATATCGCTATTCGAAACGGCGATATTGGTTACTTTTATTCTTTCTTCATAAATAGATTAATTTGTTAAATTGAAATATTAATTAAAATAAAAAAATAAAAAACCCTAACACGTGTCCACCACATTAATTACCTTACCTATAAAAGTATGTTATGAAAATATATAGTAAGGGGACACGTGTACGTAGATATTAATTTAATAGTGAATAGGTGTAATAGTTGAGTTTTAGATATAACAAATGCGTGTGTGAGTGGAAATAAATTTAAAAATTTAATAAATCTTTTGTTAATAAATATGTTTGTGTAAATTTTAATAGGATAAAAAATGAATGAAAATGGTAAAACAAACATAGTTTATATTGTTTAGTTACAATTTTTCATGTTGCATTAAATATCATCATTATTTTTATTTCACACCCAAAGAAATAGAATTCATGAAATCACTCTATGGTATCGGTAAAATTGCAAACTCTTACCTTTTTTTCCATCTAAAATTAGATGAAATGAACAAAAAATTTAGCACCCATAGCTTTTTTATTGTAAGAATGTCTTAATCTATGAATTATTTTTAGTCAATATAATAGTTAAATTCATTACTTATTTTTAAAACTATGATAATCATTTATTTTAGAATAATTATTAGGTAATGAAATTAATTGGAAGTTAGCTTCTCAGTGAAGGGATGGCAAGGTGATTAACTACTTTATTAAGTGTGTGGAGAAAAGTAGTGTTCCAAAATATCCCAATCATCAGCCTAATGTGGCAAGTTGAAACTTTGGCAAGATTTTCCGTTTGTGTGGGAGAATGGAATGTGAAATGATTGATAAGCCATGAAATATGATGGACAATAAGTATTGAGTTATCAATAATAATATATTATTATATATTGTTATAGTAGTATAAAAAGTTTGAGAAAACTTATTGTAGACAATCCAATTTCTTTCCAATGTTTCTAATATAATTGATACTTATAATGATTTAAATAATAAATTGAGTTCTTATTTCTGAGTAACTTTATGGTATAAAACACAAGTTGTATGAAAAATTCACTTACAATATTATTTATGGGATGTTCTTGTGCCGTAGAAACACATTTCTCATTGATATTAATCTTTGAAGTTTTAAATTCTGCAAAGCAAACAGGTTAGGTTAGCGGACTGAACAAAAATGTATTGTCAATTAAACCAACATTCTTAAGCATCTTTTCCATGGTCTCAACTCTGACATAGGTCTGGCCCAACTGTCTTTGTTCGATGGCCCATGTGGAGATACAGTTGCAGAACGATTATTGACTTCCCTTTTGTCTCCAACCCAGACACGCTTTTTATATGTAGACAAAATCATTCCTATTCCATGATTTGGGCCCATTTAAAGGCATGGCTGGTTGCAAGAATGGAGAATAGAATGATTATTTTAACTCCATTTCGAATCATATGACCAGTTTAAATTTAACATGGAAATAGTTATTTTTGAAGGGATTTTGATTCCATGAGTATGGGACTATACATTCTCTTTCATGTTTTTGTATGTTCAATCTATTAAAATTAAACTTGCAGTTAACTTTCTAGAATCTATCTATAATTTGGATGTAAAATATATAATAACTAAAATGTTGGTTAATTATTTATACACTCTTTCTTTTACCGTATTTCCTTTATTTTTATTTATTTCATGTACTTCCCTCGATATATATATATTTATTCTATTTTTTTTTCAAATTTCTTGCTTTATTTTATCCTTTTATGAATGGTATAAACTTTATATTTAATTTTTTTTTGTTATTTTACATATATGCATAGATATTGAATGCCGTTGAATTTAAATTTATTATATTTTCAATATTCTTCTTTAATTTTAATTTATTCTAATTTTTTGCTATCTTAAGTGTCTTTTTTTTAAATCTTTATTCCATATATAGTGTAAAATAGTATTTATATAATTATGCATATGTTTGTCTTAAAAAAAAAAATCTATGCCAATACAAAAACAAAATCCCATCTACCAAAATTATCATTTTTTTAGGTCGCGTCATCTTCTTCTTCTTCTTTCGTGGCTTTTTCATTTTTATTGTTTATTATGCATTAACTTTTTAAGATATTGAAACTCTATGTTATAAAAAAAATAATGATATTTTTTAATCCACTAGTATTCAATGGTTGTCATTCCAAAATTCCTAAAATAAATGTAACAAATTATGTTTTCAATAGATCAAATAAACAAATGATTTTTTTTATTTAAGTTCTTTTTTGATTAGTGGCTTTTGTTTTTTTTGTTAATTCAAGTGTTTAACATTATAGATATTAATTGAGTTTTAAATGGACAGATATATGGAAACATATCATTAAGGATAATTTCTCATTATAAGTAAATTTATAGTATTTATATATTTATATTTCTTTGTCAATCATGATAATACAATTAAATAAAGAGTGATAGTTTCATTCCTTTCTCATTTTTGATTTTGTAAGAAAATTTGTAAAATATTTTTTTTATTCCTGCATTCATTTCATTTTATGTCTACATTTGCGTACCAACCATATCCTAAGATTATTTTAATTTCTTTAAAAAATAATATTTGTAGATATTTAAAGGTGTTGGAATATCCTTGTAAGATACTTAGTTACCATTTATTCAAAAATAATTCTGGTCATATAACATAGACAGATATGGAAAACTTTTCACTTCCGTAGGAGCATAATTTAAATCATGTAAACTTTATATTGGATTACTGTTGCTTAATTTATGCTATTTGTGAAATACATATAAAATTGATTTTCCTACAAGCATGGTGAATAAGTGCGTGGTGGAGTGAATTACAGTGGATTAATATAATTCTTGAGAACGCACCATAATCATGTCGGGAAGGGAAATTAACAGTACTCTTGTGAAAAAATATAAAACCCGAATAATGGTTATGCGTGGACGCAAATTTTGGGGTAGAAAGTTTGTCAAGTGAAAAAAATCAAGAAATAAAAAATATTATTTTAAAAGTTGATATCTTTGAAAGAGTTGTCTTTGAAGGTGGTGAATTTGCCGTTTTACCATTCAATATGATTTGGTGAATCGGAGAAACGATGGTCCCTCGTCAGTAGAAATCTGTGGTTGGTGCTTGCAAGGCACCAAGTGCCTTCCACATATTTAGTTGAACCGCACTCGACTTCAACTACGAAGCCCACAACCCGAATCTTCGAGGCGGGTCATTCCATCGGACCCATAAAACAATGCTGCGGGACTACTGCTGCTGTTGCTATAGCTCTTTGAGCTCCGACCCGGAAGACGTTGCCGACTGAGATCCGGTTCTCTTGGTGTCGGGTGTAGGAGGGTCGATTCTCCATTCGAAGAGTAAGAAATCCGGGTCCGAGATGCGGGTTTGGGTTCGGATTCTGTTGGCTGATCTGGAGTTCAAGAAGAAGCTCTGGTCCATTTTCAATCCCGAAACTGGTTTGTTTACAACGAATCTTTCTTCTCAACTTTGATATTGCTGTGTCTTTGTGGCAAAAAGTATTAGCCTTTTGTTTGTCGACGTACCTTTTACAGGGTACACAGAGCCGTTGGACAGTAGTAGCGAGATAGTGGTGCCTCAGGATGATTATGGGCTTTATGCCATTGATATATTGGACCCTTCCTTTGGAAGATTTTCGTTTTGTTGTTTCCCATTTCTGCACCATCCGGTGCTTCTAAGCCTGTGAGCATTCTCTTTTGTTACAGTTTTGCTGCTTCATTTTTATGCATTATTTGCTTAGTTTGATTACCATTTGACTTTTCTCTCCCTTTTAGGTTTTGTATTTTGTTCTGGGGGACTAATGATATGATAGTCCATGGAGGATCATGCTGTTATTATTTGCCGGAATTAACTGGCTCGGTTAAATCAGAATTTCTCTTGTATCCTCAAATTTTTAGTTGCCTTTGACTAAGAGTGTATCAGTAAAATGGAGGCAAGGAGATTGTTGCATGTGAAATATTGGCTTCAAAAGAACGTCTTATTTGGACTTTGGAGCATGTTTTGGCCCTGGCTGTTTTGCGTAACCCCGTACTAAATGTGTTATGCTCATGCGTTAATTGCTTTTGGGTAGTAAATTCATCAATATGCTTGGGAATCAATCTCTTCACTTGCAGCTGCTTGCACCTAAAATTGATATCAAAGAGATGGATGGAAATGTATGTTCTTTTATTTTGAGCTTAAAAGTTGCTCAAGTGCAGGATATTGAAGGTGATCCTGATATTGATTGCTGGAGTTCAATCTTTGCTTTAAACATCTCATGGCATTGCTTTATTAGGATCGTTACTACTATGTTAATGTTGCAGAATTGGTCGGTTAATAGATGGCCTAAAAGAGAAGCTGGAGGCTGCATATAAAGCTTCAGGGGGAGGGAAAGTCAATGTAACTTCTCACTCAATGGGTGGATTGCTGGTGTCTTGTTTTATATCTCTTCATAGTGATGTATGCTTAAATATTTATTCCTTTTTGTCTTGTAGCTGTATGCTTCCTTGTTTGCCTTTGTATTTACATCAATCAAGCAAACTATCTGGTTTGCTTTTGCATATTCAAATCATCACATGAACCTACAAATAAGTATAGAAAATTATTTCAGGATGTTATCAACTGTATTATTCTTTTGGCAGTAAAGCTTACCTGTACTGATTTCTGTAGTTTGCTTCAACACTAATTTTCCATCTCTCCTCTGAATGGTTTATGTAGTGATAAACTAGAGAAATGGTGGACAGCTCCACTACAAAATGTGTTTTTGTTCTTTGGAAGTTGATTTTGAAATATATCGGTTATGTTCGTTTTTCAGTGGGGTAAACTTATTGTGTGTTTTTGATGTCAAAATTAATGAATAATGTAAAAGTAAGTGGGAGAAAGAGATAAGAATATTACTTTTACAGTGTCTTATTTTTGGATGGTGTGCTTTTGTGTGGGGAGGTGGGGGGTTCGAAAAAATAATCATAATAGTCAAGAAAACATAGGCATTATCTTTATTGAAATAGCTATTACTTTCTTAATAATGATTTTCTTGTAAATACATTAGGTCAAAGGGAAAGAAATCCCTGCAAGATAGTTTCGAGAGCATAAATCAAGTGGGAATACTAAAATATTAGTTGATAAGAGCTCCCTTGTATTTGTTCAATGATAGCTTCTGCATCCTCTAAAATTGCCTGGTATTGCTTTGGCACAAGATGATAGCATTCGTTATTAAAACCATTCTGATTTTTTCATACTTATTTTGTTGCTGAAATTGTTTGTACGCCCTTTTTCATTTTATTGCTACATAATGGTTCATGATGTAATTTTATTATTTTAATATTGGCATTTTAATAGTAATTTTGTTGTTTGCCCAGTTGCAAATGGAGGCTTAACCTGTGATTTGACTTCCAAACTGCAGATTTTTCTCCAGATATGTAAATAAGTGGATCAGTATTGCAACTCCATTCCAAGGTAATCTTGCAACTTGTTTCCAAGAATTCTGTAAGCGCTAGTTTGAGAGTTACACTCTTTTAAAGATGCAACTTTACCATGAGATATAATCTGAGCAAGGCCACCAAACAGGATTTCATAAACCATTACTGTACAAAGGAACACACAGAAGATTCATCTAATATAGCTAGCTGAATAAAAATTGAGCAGTATACGTCTTTAACTATGTTGTATATACCAAGTTATGCATAGCTACACTATCAAGGACGCTACATTGATTCTGAAAAATCTTCTATAACTAAGCACACCAACTACTTCAATGTTCAAGAACTCCTGGGAAGAGAAGAAAAATTGTACCATTTGAACCTTTGATCATGCTAGGCTGTGACCTAGAACTTTTATTTATTAATCAATGTTTTATGAGAGAGGAAACATGTGCTGTCCATTATCGCACAACTCCCATTAATCATATGATCCTTTTCTCATTTTTGTAAATTTTAGTTTGTGTGGTTCAACTTAGGCTGTCGAAATCTATCTTTCATGATTATTTCTGTGTTGTCTCAAAATGGGGAAAATTGAGATGGCCAGTATATGCCAAGGTTGTGCTGTGTGCATAGCCTATTAATATAAGTAATCATGTGGCCTTAAGTTGGTCAGGTCAGAACTCAAAACTGTCATTGAAGAAGGGTTGATGTATTGGAGAAACTTCATTCTTTGATATGGTTCTGAAATCCTACCATCAAAAAATCCTAGATGCCAAGGCTGAACTTGAAGGAATACTGGGACTGGTGGCCGATTAATTTTGTTAGATAAGATAGGGTGTGAAGGGATCTGGCCTTGTTTCTAAGTATTAGGAGCGGGAACTTTTCTGTGAACATGCAGATGGTTTTCTTAACCCTGTAATCTTGAGCTCAGTTATATTCTTTTTCACATTAAATTATTTTCTTTTACCCCAAAACTGATCTTGTGCTCATGGAAATTGGAGCTGGGATTTGGTTCTGCTGGCCAAACAGCCTTACTTAAAGATTCTGATTTAATTTAAACAGGTGCTCCAGGATGCATCAACAACTCTTTACTTACCGGAATGCTGTTTGTTGAAGCGTTTGAAAGTTTCTTTTTCATATCAAGGTGGTAAATGCAGCAACTGGTAACCAACCCACTTCAAGAACTGTGTCTTTTAGGGGGTGGAATTATTAAAATCATCAAGTTTGGTTACGCTGGGCCTTTGGAAATACTCTCTGTGCTTATTTGGAAATATTTTTCTTTTTCTTTTTTCTTGTAGTTTCATCATTCCACAATATGCAACTTTATCTGTATCATCTTCATTCTGTAACAAAAAGGATAAAGAAATTTGGAGATGAATTACTGATAGAATTGATGGGAAATATTTGCGTATTCATCAAATATTACGCAGTTGTTTGCTGTTGCTTATTTTTTGTAGTTCTTTTTTCCATAAGATGTTAGATTATTGTGGCACGTTAGGTTATCCTTGCAAATATAAAAACTCGGGGGCCCAGATTGAACATCTTCATTTGATCCACCAAGTTTTCTCATTTTTGTCTGGTGTTTCTAATCTGGACTTCTACTAGATGATACTGTTCCAGTTCCTCCTTTCTGGTTGTTCTGCTTTATGTTGTCATTCAATTTAGCCTTGTTCATATATGCTTAGCTGGTGGAGTGCCCATCTGTTTATGAGATGTTGCCAAACCCTGATTTCAACTGGAAGAAACAATGAGGCCCTTCCTTTTACCTTATTTAAAACATGTGTAGTGCATGTGATTCTATTGATTTCACTTATACAGATAAATAATTTGAAACATAATTGAGTAGAAGGCAAAACACTCATTTTACTATGTGTCCCCCAACACCCTACATTTGTCTGCATGATAGTTTCTTTTGGAAATAATAAACAATAAGTTGAAGATTGCGTCTGACATTTCGCATTGGCTTCAGCTTTTTACTCTTGTGAGCATGCTGCTGGCATCAACAAATATTTCCCTTGCTCCCCCCTCATCCCTCACCCTCACCCTCACCCCCCCACCCCTGCCCCATCCTCTGTGTTGATCCCTTGTGTGTGTCCTGTTGGGGAAAACAATCTAAATTCATTTTAGAATTAAATTTTAAAAAGATAACAATTTGATCATACTTAATTCTGCGTAAAATATCAGAAGTTCGGAATATCAGTTAATTCCACAAAATTAATAAACATGAGAAGCATCTTGAATGCTACTTTGTAATCTATTTCATGTAATAAATTTCACACTTTTTGTATGTGAAAAGTTATCTACAAATTATAAATTTAAGAATGTAAAATTAGAATATTTATATACTTTTATACTATATAGCTTATTTCTTTAAAAATATAGTATAGATTAGAAAAATATAAATATAGATATAGATATGTGTGTGTGTGTGTATAGGTTTACTTAACTGATGGGGGATCCCACCTCATTTAAAGGGGCGAAAAAAATACCCCTACACCCTCATTGCACTACCCAGCCCCCTTTGTGCCCTCGTGGGCGACTGCTCACGATCATCCGCCCTTGTTGCCATTCCTATTGGCACATCTCTACATCATTGCAAAATATGGCTATTTATTACTTTGAAAATTTATTGTTTGAAATTTTTTATGATGCATGTAACAACTAACACTGGTCCCTCTACCTTTTGACACAATCAAGGAATTTAAAAAAAAAAAAAACATTTGGTATATTAAATTAATGATTTTTTGCAGGCAAGAATAACTCATAGATCTCTCTTTAGATGCTTCTTGCTGATTTCGTTAATACTCTGGAATTTTATGCAGATGAGAACACAGAATGCCTGAAAATCACTCTCACTTGTTTATTTTGAATCGCCTCTGGCATTGTATGCCTTTTTTAAGCATGATGGAGAAACTGTGATCTGAGAATAGTTTCTTTAGTCTATTTTATGAATGGTTAGTTTTATTTCCTCTGGCTGTATTTCTAACAAATTCTCAACTTGATAGTGAACAGAATATATTGTTTTGCCTACATTTGACTGGGTGTAACTAGTTTTGTTACCTTTCTTAAGTGTTTCCAAAATTATTTTTTGCCGTTGCCTGTTTTCACATTTTCTGCAACTTTTTCATGTTTGACCTTAATTTTACAAGCTACGTTATGGTAATCTTTCGCCATTATATTGCAGCTAAATTATGATGGAAAAACTGTGGCCCTTCCTTTCAACTTTGCAATTCTTAAATGGGCTGCTGGTACTCGCAAAGTCCTTGATAGAACTCAACTTCTCAAGGGAGTTTCCTTCTACAACGTATACGGAACATCTGTTGACACACCTTTTGATGTTTGGTTGGTAGCTACATTACCTCATACATCTCTCATTCTCTATGAGATTAAGTATTTTGATTTGGTAGGGATCTGCTTTAAACAATTCACTGCGAGCTTAAAATGCCATAAAATCTTGAAACAACATACCACTCTGGAAGAATACTTTTGTGGCTACTTTCATTTCTTCTGGCAATTAAGCAAGGTATTTCTCAGTAATTGAGCTATACCACATTACCCCTTTCTCCTTTGCAGCCATGGGTCAGAATCGTCTCCCATTGATGAGGCATCTAAGATATGTCACACGCTGGTGAGCAGCTTGAATTTATCTCATTATATGACTTACTTGCATGAAGCTCCTGATAAAAGTTATCTGTGCGGTCTTACCTTTTCATCATCTTTGTTTCTGAACCAAATATTTGCATATGGAACTCAAAAAGCACTTGTTACGTGTATATATTCATTGTTCTGCTATCATGAAATACTTATTTATCGATCTCTCCTCAACAGATCATTTTTAGTTATATGGACTTGCAACCACTGCTATACGTGCATCATATCCTGCATTGGTACTAAGCTTTTGCTGCTTTCAATGTGTTTCTGTCAGAATACTCCTGTGTAGATGGTGATGGAACTGTCCCCTCCGAATTAGCAATTATATGATCATATTGCCATTCCTTCTGTTTTTGAACTTGATGCTGATTCTATGTTGGTGTGCATTCATCACGGGCTTATCATGCAGGCAGACAATTTCGATGCAGTGGAAAGGGTCGGAGTTTGTGCAAGCCACCGGCGAGTGCTATCTGACAAGAACGTGTTTCAGCTCATTCAAAACTGGTTAGGAATTTCTTCCAAGGCCAAGGTGCAGAAGCCCAAGACTTTGAAAGTGATTGATGCTAATTCGATTCGTCCTGAGAAGTAAGAACACTCTCCTCCTACAATGTAGCATCGCACCTTTGTCTCCTACCATAGCAGAGGCTTGTGCAAGGATACGCTTCACATGAAGAAATTGCTTTCGGATGGGCCAGTACGTGTTCGCCCGACAAACTTTATATTTGTGAGACTGCCGAAATTCTCAGTGTTATATATGAGCATGTGGGTGACATTATAATCATGTTGGTGTGTCTTAAATACGTTTGAATCAACCTTTGACCTCACAAGATGTTCAGTCAGATATTTGTTGATCTGTCCCACGTACGAGTACAGAATGGAAGAGGTTTCCAAAATCGTCTGTGGACAGTGGAAACTACCTGCAATCATATTGACCAACCCTTTTGCAATAGGGGTATTCTACTCTTAATTACGACATTAATGTACTGCTCTATAGCTTGCTTGGAATACTTGAAATGTGATCCTTTGATGGTCTGAAATTCGAGAAAATCAGGAGTAATGGAGGTAGGTTGAGACAACACATTATGACACACGTGTGGACACTTGGAAGAAAAGGACTTTGGATTCTCCCCAGGATCCATATTTATATACTCGTGTATCTATGTGCGTTCGCCCGAATAAATTGTGGCACGTAAACAGATGCAAAGCAAGATGAACAGCTTTGGCCACGGGGGTTTCATTCCATTATGACATCTTGCATGCATGCATGCCTCTTGATATAGATATATTAGTAAAATGACAAAAGAATAATAAAATACTTTTACAGATAAGAGACGTAATTATGAGGCTTTTACAGTTTCAAGGAGGAGACTCACTTTTAATACTGGCTTTGTGATCATGTGATGGCTTTACACAGTTCAAGAAACAAGTGGGCTGTCAATTTTGTTTCTTCCTCACCTCCCTCCCTTTTATTATCCTATTTCCCCTAAGAGACGTTTTGTCCCTTCTCTCCTCTTCCTTTGTTGTGTCTTGTGCCATTCATTAACTGGTTATGCTAATTAATTGTATGGATTATGGAGAGAAGAACCCTCACTTGGGTAGCAAGCCCCTAGTCAAAGAATATATTAATTTCATACATGACCCTTCAAAATCAAAACCAATAAAATGAGCACAAAGAAACGACAAACTTAAATCAATGCAAAACTGTATATTAGGGATGGATTATTTATTGTTGATTTATATATATGTGATTAATTGATGATTCTTGATATTTACTCTTCATTTACGCCAAGCCAATGCTATATTATTCTGATTTCTCGTTCGTATATATAATTTTAATAACAGTACAAGCTTCAATTAATATGTGTAGCTCTTTTTGATAAAATGGCTAAAATCAAGCATGTCACCTGCCCCGAATCCTTTTATTACCCTCTTGCAATTTTTAAAATAAATTATTCATATATTGTTGCTTTTTTTACTGGAGAATTAATTTAATTTTTAATTATGAGGAAATATTTTGCTTCAGGAAGAGAAACATAAGAAACTCTTCGAAAATTATCTATTTCAAATATAATAAAATTATATAATTTTATGAATGTGACGCGATTCAAAGATCTGTTGAATTTTTATTTAGTATTTATTATTTTTATTTTTATCTATTATTGGACCATGTATAAATAAGTCTATTAAAGTACAATCCTAAATGGATTAGAACACATTAAAACACAATCCTAAATAGATTAAGGTTCTCAATGCCACTTATAAATATGGCATTAGAGTTTATTATTAACCAGAGAGTGTTATTTTCATTAATTGAGGACTTTTTTCTAATTCCCTAAAATTGTATGTCCAATTTATTCTGAATTTTTATTTTATCAAATCGAATCATTCCAAAATAGTTTGTGTGATTCGTGATATATTAATCAGCTTTTGATGTGTTAATTATGGTAGCCTACATTGGGTTTAATTTGGTTTTATTGCGTTGGATTGACGTTTAACGCTCGGTTCGGGTATCTGAGATTATCAGATTGAGTTCAATTTCATTGTGCGCTTATGTTAGGTCGGCATTTAACGCTCGGTTCAGGTTCCTAGAAATATCAGATTGGGTTTGATTACACTGTGCGCTATTTTCTATTTCTGTTGTGTTTTTTGATCACATTACATGGTATCAGAGCCAGTTGTATAATTCGATACTCGGTTTACATTGAGGAAAATAAAAAAAATAAAGAGAAAATGAAAAAAAAGTAGAGAGAGAGAGAGAGAGAGATTTATTTGTATTTATTTTTGCAGTATGTCGATTGATCACGCATAATACAAAAAGCTAATGTTTGATGAAATTCAAAAGATGTCTAGAGCTATGGATAAAATGCAAGATTATCTAGATAGGATGGAGTCCCAAATTATAGGTAAGGATAATCGTAACTTGAGACACGAGAGGACAAGACGTAGACATACACCTTTAAGGCACTATCATGACAAGCATTGTCCATCGAATGCGGAAGCTAATGATATTCCTGCCACTTACGCCGTGCTTGATAATGATATCCTGTACTTCAACTATTTTTAAAGAGGACACAGAAAGCGTCCAAATGAGGAAATTGATGCTTATGTTGGTTTTTGTCAACTCAAGAAGGTTAAAGAAAGCACATTCATGAAGATGCCACCTCTGAATGAAGAAAGTAAAGAAGTGATACAATTCAAAGACACATAGCATGAAGACAATGTTAGTCCTAACGAAGGTTTGGAACTTGAGGAAGGGAAAATTGCGAAGAAAGAAATAACAAAATTAGTAGAAATTGAGGAGGATAAAGATGAGAAAAAAGAATAATTCAAGCAAAGAAACGAAAAATTAGTAAAAGAATGAGAAATTGAGCTTCTACAGAATTATGTGTATGTTGATCTATTTGACTATCTGACAAATTATTCATCTGTTTGTATTACACAAGAACTGAAAATTTTTCTAGCTACAGAGACTATTTATGCATATCCGGATGAGTCATTGGTAATTTTTCATATTCTTTTATGTGGTTCCCTAGTAATATTTATGTGCTGAACTTATGGGATGATGAAGTTGAAATTTAAACAAGATGATGAAGAGTTAAGAAGCTTTCAGAGATTTTTGTTTAATCTAGAAGGTCACAAGCTCAAATTGAGGATAATTTACTCTCAAAAGGAAGGATATAACACAATCCAAACATCCATTAAATTTTTATTTAGTATTTATTATTTTTATTTTTATCTATTATTGAACCATGTGCAAGTAAGCCTATTAAATTACAATCCTAAAAGGATTAGGACCCATTAAAATACAATTCTACATGGATTAAGGTTCTCAATACCACCTATAAATATGACATCAAAGTTCATGATTAACCAAAGAGTATTATTTTGATTAATTAAGGATTCTTTTCTAATTCTCTGAAATTATGTGTCCAATTTCTTATGAATTTCTATCTTCCCAAATCGAGTCATTTTAGAGTGGTCTGTGTGATTGGTGACATATCAATCAGCTTCCGGTGTATTGATTATAATCATTTATATCAAATTCAATCCGATTCTATTACGTTAGGTCGGCATTTAATGCTCGATTCCCATCTTTGGAGTTCTCGAATTAGATTCGATTATGCTGCGCGTTATTTTCTATTTCTATTGTGTTTTCTAATCAGGTCAAAATGATAATAAACAAGCAAAGTTTAAGACAAAAAAATAAATATGAAGAAATAAATTAAATAAAATCTAAAAGAAAAGAATAAAAAAGAAAATATTAAAAAGAGTAAAAAGCAAAACAAAATATGTAAAAGATAGATATTTTAGTCTTTAGACTTTGAATAGGAAAAATTAGTTACTGTAGGAGTTCAATCGTTTAGGTATAACTAGTGGCATAGATATAGATTCAGTGACAAGGGCATTTTGGAAATTTAATGAAATGGCCATAGGTAGTTATTATAAGGTTGTTTCCATTTTACAAACTATTCATCAACACTTAAAAATTTTATAAATTAAATATTTCACCATACAACTAATTAATTATTTTTCAATTATTATACCTATTTACAATCAAATAAACACTTATTCAAATAATTTTTCTATTTATATTCATTTTTTTATTACCTTATAAATTTATATACAATTATATCATTCAATCCTTACATATTAAATATATATATATAAATAATTTTCCTAACCACCCTCACAAATCAAACATAATTTTCATCCTCACTCAAATTCCTCAAAATTTTCTCTCCATCCTAATTAGAAAACAAACGTAGCCTAAGAGTTTTACACTCAATAATATAGATTTTTTATTAATAATTAAAAATTATAAAGTAAAAGAGAACATTCTTTAACACAACGGTCTAGTTTTGAATTTGTCACACTACTGACTGATATACAGTGTATTTATGTTTCTATAAAGTCTGGCTTCATTTTTTTGGATAATTTAAGACATAATATGAAATGTTACTCTCGAAATAAAGTAAAATAAAATTGCAGCGCATGCACGAACACACACACACCACACAAAAAAGAATTAGGATTTTTATTATTAAAATTAAAATATAAATCAGAGTTAAAATTAAAGATGCTGTGAAGGGTCATTAATTTAGGAGAAATTAATTTACTCCTGCCCATTATATTCCAGTGTTTCTCCTCTCCTTGTTAAATATGTAACCTTTAGTGGTTCATTATTATATATGCAGAAAATTTATTTGTATAATTAGTGGTTTTAATTTCGAGGTTTAAACCTAATAGTATTTGGTGAATAGTTTACTTATTTAATTATTTGGCTGTTCCTTTTTCAGTAGTATATAGTGAAGGGAAAATCATTTATGAGGCACCAATTATTTGTCATCCCAATTTGGCATTGAGAAATCAACGACTATTAGCTCGTTTTTTTTTTTTTTCATTTTTCATTTTTCATTTTTCCTTTTTGTTTTTTCTAGAAAGAGAAATATGCAGTTACATGCAATTAATTAATGTAACATGAATACAAGCATGCATTTTCAAGAGTTCTATATTATTTATTTAGTACCTACAAAATTAATATGTATTTGTTTATAGGTAGGATGGCTCCAATTATGGACTTATGGTCATAAAGTGAAGCAGTGGGTGGGTGCAACGACTGCAGTAAGGTTAATTTGAAGCATAATTATGATGATATTACCAAGACACACACTCACACACTCACACACACACAGACATATTGCATTACTTTATATTTTGTTACATGTATACACAGACACACACATACACTAATATATAATAAAGTTGACAGATGAGTGGCATGCTGTGGCAAATTGCCCATCTCTTTACTGTTCTTTGATTCTCTTCTTCAACGGTCAAACTGAGCAGTCAAAAATTTTTTTGCACCTTTTCACATACAAATTAATAATTGTTAATGATCATTCTCAGTCTCTCCCCATATATGTATGTGTACATATATAGATGTACATGTATGCATGCATCTCTAAGCATACACATGCATGTGTGTGTGTGTGAGTGAGTGGTTTGTTAATTGGGAGAAGTAATTGAGAACTTATGTATTCTCATCTGGTAAAATGGTTGATTTACTGTTGAAATTAACATTGTACATGCATTTGATGTTTCATGTTCTCTCCAACACTTTGTTGTGCTTAATTATAAATTAGATTTTGAAACACAAATAATATTTGGGACAAACTGCAACTTCACCCAAAAATTCAGTATTTCTGCAGATAATGATCTCTGGAAAGTCAAAAGCAAATTCAAAGCACATTACCCTTCAATATATATACATTGCTCATGCCATTTTGCTTCATATATTAGGAGACGAAAGTATATCATCATATCATATATATATATATAAGTATGCATCCCTCAATGTGTTTTTATCACATTGTGAAAATACATCTATATCCTTAACTAAATATTTGTATTTTTCAGAATTGAGGTTATTTATGTAAAAATAAAATTCTATTTAAAATATAAATTTTTTAGTAGTTAAATACTGATAAATCTTTAACTTATCAAAACTTCCTGTATGATTATCTATAAATTAATTAAAATCAAAGAAATTCATAGAATTCTAAACTTTCTAAGCTACTTATAGAGCCATTATAATGGTTAATTATCTAAATTATGCATGAGGTGATTAATTGTTTTTAATTAAATAATAAATTAGTTGTAGGACGTTAAATCATAACTATGTCACTTAATAAATATAAATTAAAATTGTAAATATAATTTTTCAATCAAATAAAATTAAAAAAGATAAAAATAAATTGAACTATAAATAATGTTACACCAAAGTGTTAAACAAATAGATAAATTATTATCAGAAAAATAGCATTGTTATGAAATAAACAATATGTTATAGACTATTTTTAAGTACACAAAATTTGACTGAAAATATAATTAAATATGTGATATCCTTTATTATAAATTATTTTATTTTAAATTTCAATTATCTATAATATAATACTATAGAGATAAGATAAGAATAATTGATATATAAAACTTTCATTGTAAAGATAAAATTAATTATCTGTTGGAAAACTTATTAATAGATTAATTTGAGTATAATATTATAAAATACATATGAAAAAAAAATATTAAATTTATGATATGAGAAATAAAATAATATGTCGAAAAACAAAAGATAACGTTATGAAAGAATTTCAAAAATATAACAATGAATAAACATGCAAAAAAATATTGTAATAAATATTCAAATTTAATATTTTAAGTAAGTTTACTTTAATAGTTTAAAAATATCCTCTAAGATATAATATATAAAAATAATAAATATAACATGATAAAATTAATGTTAGAAGATTAAAACAAAACTTAAAAACTAGCATAAAAATATAAAAGACTGATGTTTAATGGTAAGTATATATAAGTAGATTAATAATAAGTTATATTATAATTGCATATCATATTTGTAAATATTTGCAAATATAAATTGTAAAAAAATATTTTAAAAAATTAATTGAAATATAAAAATTAATCAATTTAACTACATAAAAATAATCATTTATTTTATAGATAGTTATTTGAATATCTAAATAGAAAGTATATTTCTAATAAAAAAATTATATTTTAAAACGAAAGATTGTAAATAAATATAAAATAATTAGATAATAAACCTTGCAAATAAAAGGTTATATTTCAGATTGAATTTGCTTATGAAAATCCAAAATGAATCCATTTGTGCAGAAATTGTAATATAAATAACATAAATTTAAATAAATAACATGTGAAATATGAAAATTTTAATAAAGGACAACACATATTTAATAAAAAAACATTAAGTAAATTAATAATGATAAGATATTTTGAAAAACATTATGAATATATAAAAGGTAAAACTTAGCAATGCATAGATGAAAATTATTGTATTAAAAATTGTATTTTATACATAAAAATTAACGCAAACTTATCTTATAAGCAACTCTATCAATTTCAAAAAAAAAATTAATACATGAATCGTAGATAAAAATGATTGAAAAATAATTAACCTAACCATACAATTAAGAAAATGCATTATAGAAAAATTGCACAATCATAAAGAGGAATTTATACGACGAATCATTATACAATATTATTATTCTAAACATTTGAAGACATAATCTTGACAAAATGTTGTAATATAAGTATATGTATGCGTGTATTATTTCTCCATTTGTGTGACATTTTATTTTGGATGCTATTGAAAGTTATTTTACCTATATCCAAGGCATGAATTTATATAACAAAGTATTTTATATGTAAAATATTTTAATACATTTCTTAAGGTATAGAATGCTCTTATTATTAAGTTGCATGAATTAATGACAAAAGATGTGTTTTTGTATTGATGAATTTTGACATGAAGTTCATGAAATTGAATTAAACTATAAAGTGGCCAATTTCATTGGATATTGAACTCAATCAATACTTAGATTTTATTCAAGGGAATTAAATCACAATCAAGAGTCAAAACAAGGTCATTCATTTCAATCTATATGATAACTTTATAGAAATTTAGGTGGCATTTGATTCGAACTCATAATTGGATTCGAATTTGAAATTATTTGCCTCAAGCTATTTGATTCAATATGTAGCATATACATCATTACTAAAGTTGATTTTTAGTTCACTAACTCTTTTGAAAAGGAGTATGAGAAATTTCAATTTTAACTTGAATCTGTAAATTATTTATAAATTTTGTATTTTATTAATTATAATAATTTATAAAATTATTATACTTAAATAATTAAAATAAAATTATTCAAAATTAAATAATATTAGAAAAATGAAAAATAAATATAAAAGAGGAGTTGAAAGAAAAAGAGAATATCAACGAAAAATAAATGCGATACATGAAAAAGGAGGAGAAGAAAAGAAAAATATTAGTCACTCTAAAACCTTCAGGTATAATTTAGTAGTATTATAAGACTAATTCAATAATTTAATATTTTGATATGTAAAACCTAGGCATTGTCTATAATTATATAGCATGTGTATTATTATTTATTAAATTAGTAAAAGTTATATGGGAAGCAAACTTGGGTTTTGACTTAAAACCCACACTTTACTAGATATTTTGGTGAATTCTAAATTTTTAGATATAATTCCGAAATTTCATTTCCAATAATAGGATCTAGACAACAATTATGAGATTAATTTCAATTTCTAATTTCAAAACTTCTTACCAAACACCACCTTAATGACTCATAAGTTTCAACAAAATCACGTTTAACTTTAACATCTTCTAACTTTATAATTTAAAGGAATATGAAAGATACAATTGATACAAAAACTCAAACTGCTAGACACTTTGAATTAGATTATTTCTTTATTATGCTATAGCAAAAACGTAAAATTCAAAAATTAAAAGTATAAATTAAGTAACAAAGAAAAGGATTACTTTTAATTCAAGTTATATGACAAAATTAGTATATATAAGGACTTAAATGTATGAAATAGGAATTCGGAGTGCAAAGACAGCAAAAATTATTTAAAAAATATATAATGAAATTTGTATATATGAGTAGATGAAAAAAAGCTTAGAAAATAACTTTAATTAATTAATTGATTAATTATCGTTAATAGGGTCATTACTTTCTAAACATGAATTGTGGAAACACAAATATACTTTTAAATAAACATATTATTAAAGTCTAAAAAATCTCAATTTCCTCACTTATAAAATAATTTTAAAATTATTTTCTTCATTTATTTGTATAAATCAAAATTTAAGTAACTTTTTTATTACTATTTTAACTTAACTAAATATCTTCGAGATGGCATATAAAAAATATAAGTCTTTTTTATTAATCGAAATTCATTCATATAATTAGCATTTAATTGAACTTTTCCTTATTCATAACTTTACTTAATTAATAAATTTAAGAAATTTCTTATTGATAATATGGTAACATGAGTAAATCCTATTGTTAAAATTTAAAATTTTGACATTTTATCAATTTATTTAAATAGATAATCTATTTTTAAAAGTAAGATATTGATATTATTTGTCATGTGATATATATTATGAAATAAATGCACAACCAAATATTTAAAAGAACTATACTATAAAAATAAAAAACCAAAACTCCATAACTACTATACATTTGAATATAAGTAGATAATTCAATTTTAAAGTAAAAAAGCAATATAATTATATTAAAATATTCACCTACACTATATTTGTTACCATATTTTCATATTTCTCCATCTTATCAATTCATACAATTAAACATATTGCACCACAAAATTTTCTTTTAAATTCAAATTCAAAATTTTCTTCTCTCACATATATAATTAATTAATTAATTTTCAATTATTATTCTTATTCACAATTAAATCGATACCTATACAGACACACACACACACACACTTATTCTTTCATTTATATATATTTGTTCTCTAAAAATTAATCATTATTTTTTATATACTATTACAGTATCTATCATTACTATATATTTAATACATATATGAACACAAATTCAAATTAATTATATTACTCTTCACATCAAATCTTCCATTCCAAATGTACTACACAGTTCAACATAATTTCCACCAAACATCATCTTTCAACAAAACCCCCTCCCAAACATAGCATATAAAAGGTTCAAAAGAATATGTTAATTGTTATGTTTAATGCCAAATCAATATGTCTCTCTCTCTCTCTCTCTTTTTTTATGATTGTATGTAGCAATTAATGAATAATAAATTATGTAATTGTTAAATATAATATTTACTTTTATACAAATGTACGTGCTCTGCACGTTTTTTTCTCATTTATTAAAAGATACACAATGCACTACATAATAATTAAATTTGATTAGTGAAGTGCTTATGTACTCTTTAACATTTAACTTGTTCCTTATGACGAAAGATTCATGAGTTGATCATTCACGCCAATTGAAAGTAAAACTAAGCCACAAACTCAATATTCTAAACTGTTGTCCGTATACACACACACACACACACACAAATATTTTTATTTTAAATTGGATAGCAGATGTTCATTTAGTATAATACGACAAGATTTGAACGTTTAACCCCCTAAAAAAAAATCCAAATTTAATTAACACTCCAACTACAAGAAATTAAGTGAGAAGCAAAACAAGGTACAATGTTGACAAAGTAGAGTAATTAGTAATAAAAAAATTCCTTTTTCTCCGCAGCGGGGCCGTCTCTGCCAAATTCTATTTGGAATTAGGATGCATGCATTTACAATATATATAATATATATTTCACTCAATCTGTCCCTAAGTGTTGATAATAGAATGAATAAAATTAATAAGGCCAAGACCCGGAAGACACGGGTTGCTGTCCCCCTACAAGGGGGCACACACGCAAATATATTATTTATTTTCTTTTTTGAATTCCCTTAGGACCCCTGGATTCTTCCTCCTGTGTATCCCTCCTTCATTTCCACTATATATATATATATTAGTCAAAATAACAGTTATTTATAATCCATCTTAAACTTATTAATGTTTCTCTTATATTTACACAAAAATGTTCCAAAACAAAATTTAAATTGTTTAAAGTATACATTTGCTTTAGCAATGTTCTGTTGTACTCCCGTTAAGACAATGACTTGATAGTTGACACTAGGGTTTTGTTTGGAACACGGGTTTTGGTGGAAGATGATGTTCGATAGAAATTGTATTAGAATGTGTAATGTGTTTAATTATTTTAAAATTTTTGATTTATTAATATATATATATAATATAATAATGATTGAATATATTAACAGCATATATAAATAATGACTAATTTTTAAAATATAAATATATATATATATAAATATGAATGTATGTATGTATAGATTTAGTTATTAATTTGATTACAATAAGTATTAATTAATTATATATAAATAATAATAATAATTTAAATTTAATTTTTAAAAAATATTATTAAATTATATATTTAATAATGTAAAATTTAACGGATCGTGTAAAGTCAGGGACATGGAAACAAACATAGCCCAGACGTCTATAAATTTGCACCGCTTGGCTCAGATGAATAGCTTTAATTTTGAAAGGAAAGATATATATATATATATATATATTTGATAGTGACACTTGATGTGAAAGTATGAATACACACACATATATATTATATAGTGGTAGTAGCGTGAGTCCATGCATGAATTATTGAAATGCGCAGAGAGCAGCAGCGTAGATAGAGAAAGTCGTCCCCCGTCTGCAGCGGGGGAGCAGTTCCATGATTATAATTTAAATTAATTGTTAGATTATATGTATGGTGATGTGGATGGGTATGAAATAGTTATGGGTCCTTAAAGGCCGCCTGTCCCATCACATCCCTACTCATCATCATCCTCTCCTCTAATTTTAGGACAAACCCCTGACAAACTACGTACGCTCCCCACTCCTCAATCAACAATACTAATCATCTACACCCACCCCCCTACTTAGACCAATCATGCACGTATGTTTGCTCTCGTGTGGCTGGCACTTTGATTCTGGGTTTTCATCATCTATTTCTCGTAATTCAGCAGTGGATTGATTGAATGCATGAAAATACAAGAAAATCAATTAAAGGAAATTGTGGGGTGAAGGCTGAAGAGGGAGAGAGGGAGGTGAGGGGGTTTGTGGCTGTGACAGGTTTTTTTGACATTGATAAGACTTGTGGCATTTCCTGTACGTAGTGTATTTATACGCGTGTGTGTGTGCTGGGGTGAAGGTGATTGAATGGGAGAGGGGGCCTTACCTGGGGCATACATTCATCATTTAATTGCTTAATAGGGTGGAATTCATCTGTTATTGATCATTATTCACTTACATATTTCTCATTCTTTTTTATTTAATTTATTTCACACACACACACACACACACACACACAAAATATATGCATGTATCAATAAATGATTTGATCATGCATGTGATAATAAGAGCATGCAGAAGCTAACTGTTAGAGGGTGATTGGAGGGACAAAAGGGCAGCAGTAAACAGTGAAACACTGCAGGGGCATGCAGGCCTTGTGCGTGCGTTTGATCTCATAATAATAGAGTTGCAATGATAATAATAATTTATTACTAAGTAAAGGGGTTAAAGAGAATCTGGGAAATCTTTGAACGTTCAAAAGGATGGTTTTAAGATTACGAAACCACATGCTGTTAGGGTACAAACCCCATGTGTTTTACCCTAAAAATACTAATTACAAATAGATAAACCCAACTTGGATACTTGCTATTCGGCCACACCTGTCTCCTTTTCCTATTTTCGGATTCACACACCATTAGATTTAATTTATACAACTGTACGTGTGTGCGTCTGTGAGAGAGAGAGAAAGAGAGTTTTGACCATACAAATTAATGTGCAGCTAACAACAGTTCAACAATTATACACACACACACATACATCCATATTGGTGCTTGTGTACCCTTTTTCATTAATCTTTAGACAAGCTAGTGACTACGTGTAAACCCTAAGTTTTGACGTATAGTAACACGTTTGCTTTATCAATTACTAGTTGATATTCATGAAAGCCAAAATGGTGCTTCTGCAAAGAATTTGAATGCGGTTGTACTATAGTGTTGGTGTCATGCAATGCCAATTTGAAAATTTATTTTACCATGGATGTATGGGATAGGGTAACTGAGGCATGGAAAAGACGTGTATGCCCTTCCCTAACCCTAGCCCGGCTCCTGGCTCTATCACTTGCTCAAAACGTATGCAGAGGGCTTTTGGGATCAGTGTCAACTACAAGGCACCCCATTTGTGACCAACAAAATCAAGAGAGAGAAGTGTTTGTGTGTTTGTATAAATCTCCAACTTTGCTTTGGAAGAAATGATATTCCTTTGAGTTTGGTTTTTATTATTTTTTTGGTCTTTTTCTCTTCTTCTTCTTTGTTGTCCCCCCTTTTTTAGCTCGATCAGACCTTTCGTCTTCTTCATCCGATCCTCCTCCAACCTTATCAACTCTTGAGGTTCTTACTTCTTTTCCTGATCTCTGTACTTCATGCATGAACTGCTACCAACACTGAACACTCTACCTATGTTTTGGCAGACATAATAGATAGTTATCCCTTCTTCAAAACCAAAAAAATTAAGAAAGAAACCCTTAAATAGGTAGCTTCAATGAATAACTGGTTGGGATTCTCACTTTCACCTCATCAACAACTTCCTTCCCGAGATCAATACTCTCAAGACTCGGTTGCTCAGTTAGGTTTCAACTCGGATGAAATCTCAGGCGGCACGCAAGTTCCTGCTGGATGTTTTGATCTCACTTCGGACTCATCCATTCCTTCTCTGAACCAGCTTCCTCCACCTCCTTTTGCCATTCTGCAAGCTTTCAGCAGGAACACCGACGTTGGTAATCTTCAATTAATCCTTTTCACTTCATTCAGAATAGTGTCTTTTATAACGTCTACAACGCATCAAGTTGGTAGACTTTATCTATGATAGATGAAGCTTCTTCTGATATATAAATCATGTGAAATTCAAGATTTTGCTCTTTTTATTTGTCTCGCCTCCAGGACTAAATACCCTAACTAGATTGCAAATTTTGAAACTGGGCTTTGAACTTCTTTGGGTGTCAACTTGTTGTTGCTTGCAGATTGGAATATGAAGGATGTGAGCGTGAACTCCTTCTCATGCAACGCCCAGAACCCACAGTTAAATCAAGGGACCCCAAAACTAGAAAATTTTCTTGGAGTCGGAGGGCAATCATTTGCTGATAGTCAGCAACCAAACAAGCAGCTCCAAGCCAACACCGTCACGTCCTCCACCGACTATGGTCATGACCACGGTTACAATAACATATACCAAGAATCTGAGCCCACTTCCCATACAAGCGGCAGTACCATGGGCCTGTCCATGATCAAAAACTGGCTGAGAAACAACCCAGCGCCGCCACAGGTTTCCGGTGACAAGGTCGGCGGCAGCGAGGCCGCCTCGCTGCAGGGAGCGGTGGTCGGCGCCCAGACCTTGTCGCTTTCTATGAGCACAGGCTCATCAGACGGCAAGTTACAGCAGTGTGGGGCGGCTGCAGCTGACAGTAGTCAGAGCAGTGGAGGTGCAATTGAGTCGGTGCCCAGGAAATCCATCGACACCTTCGGACAGAGAACCTCCATATACCGTGGTGTAACAAGGTTCGATTTCTCTCTTGTTTTCCTTACTGTTGTGAAATAATACTATTTTCTGGGCTTTGAGAGGGAAAAAGGAGAAGTGTTTAGGCCAACTTTTCGTATGGGTGGGTGGGTGCAGACACAGGTGGACAGGCAGATTTGAGGCACATTTATGGGATAATAGTTGCAGAAGAGAGGGACAAACTCGGAAAGGAAGGCAAGGTATGGTGTAAATTTTGTCTTGCCAATATTATTAGTTTCTCAAGTAATAATTAATCTATAATTGTTTTATGAGTTTTTGTTTTTTAACTCTCTTGTCTGCTTTCTGTGCATGTCTGGGTATTGGGATGATCTTAATCTCACTGCAGTTTATTTGGGTAAGTCATGATTCCGGTTTTCCCTCTTCATGTCTCCATTAACTCCATTTGCTTTTCCATTTAATAAGTATATATATGATTTCTTGATACATGGCATGTATTATTAGATGCAAATAATATTTTTGTACCAAGCCATTTTGCTCACTTCAATTTCCTTGTACAAATTTTGCAGGAGGTTATGACAAGGAAGAAAAGGCTGCCAGAGCTTATGATTTAGCAGCACTGAAGTACTGGGGAACCACCACAACTACTAATTTTCCTGTTAGTGTTGTCTTCACAGATATAATTAATTTATTGGTGTCTTTGTAAACTTTATAGTTTTCTTAAACTTAGCCCAACATTGATCTTTGTGTTTAGATTAGCAACTATGAGAAAGCAATGGAGGAAATGAAGCTCATGACAAGGCAGGAATATGTAGCATCCTTAAGACGGTAATTATTTGGAAAATCACTTGAAATGTTTCCCAAAGCAGTTATATCCTGAAGATGTAAATGAATTGAACTGAGTTGGCAAGAACTGTCGTTCCATCTTTAATGTCCAGGAAGAGCAGTGGATTCTCTCGAGGAGCATCCAGTTATCGAGGAGTAACAAGGTAAATATGGCATGCTTCTAATGACAAACACATTGATAGAATTGTGTAAGAAATAATCAGTATGATTATTATTTCAAATATTGTCCGTTGGATAATTGACAGACACCATCAGCATGGAAGATGGCAGGCAAGGATAGGAAGAGTTGCAGGGAACAAAGACCTTTACTTGGGAACTTTCAGTGAGCATTACTTCTATAAATTGCCCTCAACTTGTTACACCCATTAAGCTTTAAACAATCCCTTCCTCTCGAAATTAACTTTGTCCCTCATTCTTGGATATTTTTCTGAAGGCACACAAGAGGAAGCGGCAGAAGCCTATGACATAGCAGCCATCAAATTCCGTGGCCTAAATGCAGTGACCAACTTCGAGATCAGCCGGTACGACGTGAAGAGCATACTGGAGAGCAGCACTCTGCCGATTGGGGGAGCAGCCAAGCGCTTAAAGGATGCCGAAAACGCGGAGATGGCTCTGGATCTGGAAGCACAGCGGGCTGATAAAGGGAGCCTGAATTTGCACCTAATGGATAATGAGCACTTAAATGGGTATGGCGGTGGGAATAGTCATCAAGGCTGGCCTTCCTTTGCTTTCCAGCAAGCTCACCCCATTGCCAGTATGTACCCTTATGCCCAGCAAAGACCCTGGTGCAAACCAGAGCAAGATCCTGATGTTGGCAATGGGTTCAACAACATTCATCACCAGCTGAGCACACAGAATTTCCTGCAGCCTTCTGTGTTGCACAATCTGATGAGCCTGGATTCTTGTTCCAGCATGGGGCCTAATTCGGTTGTGTATGAGAACAACGGGGGCGGCTTTGGGGTGCCGATGATGAGCACAGTGGTGGTTCAAGATGGGAATGAACAGAGCCAGGGAGGAGGTGGCTTTGTGGGGAATCATCAAGAGGAGAAGCCAGTTGGGTATGATCATGAGGGCATGTTTGGATCAGGAGATCCTTATCAGCAGGCAAGAAATTTGTATTATCATCAGCAAGGGTCATCCAATGGGATGGCTAAGGCCTCCAGTCTTTACAGCGATCATCAGGACTCCACTTGCAACAACTGGCCGATCCCTACTGCTGTGCCAGCTCTTGCAACCAGAGCTAACACTATGGCTCTTTGTCATGGAGCTTCCACTTTTACAGCGTGGAACGACACTTGACAGTCCAAGAATAATGTGTGTCCAAATGCCAACATTTTGTATACATGACTAACTTTTAGTTGTTCAATTTTCTTACTTTGTCAGCATCTCAATGCACTAGCTAGATAGATCTCAATCCAAGAAGATAGGCTTACTTTGTTGCTGCTTTCTCCAAAGTAAATTACATTAGGACATGGCCACAGTTCATTAATAGCCTGTGAAAACTTGCATCACCGGCTATGAATTTTGGGAACTATTGTCCACTCTGTCCTCGGAAAGTAATTAACATACCAGGCTTTGTAATTTTGAACCAACGTATTACCATACAAAGAATGGGATTGTCTGCTTATGTACGCTATGGTTTGACTACTGACTTGAGAAGTATATGCAGTACGAGTTCATAGGACTTGGCCACTTAAATGTAGGTTAAATTCTTTCAACATGAATGCACCAGGTGATTTAAATCAAAGACACATGTAACGATCTAATTGCAAATCAAAAGGTATTTGTTGTTTTTAAATATTATGATTTTAAAATACTATATGTATTCTCACGGGGTGCATAATCTTATTAAAAAATTATGTGAAACTAACTGCAAAGAAACTGTGTTATAAGAAACTAAGGGTTTTAATGACACAACAAGCTTCTTCCTATATACAGAGAGTTGAATTTAAATCCAACTGGTCACCTGCAGATATGTGTATCTGAGGAGAGAGATTATTATGCACATTTTTTTTTTCTGAATTGAGGGTTTCCTTCTTCCACTGGCATATCTTTGCATTCACATTCTACCTCCTTTTTGTCGAGAAGGGTGGAAGTGATGCTTCAGGCATGAGTAGAATAACTCGTCAATGAAGGAATCAAAAACTTGACTTGATTTCCCAGCATTGTACATGTAAAAAGTCGCCTTACCAGTCCTGCTGGCACCTTTCACAGACACTGGCTGATCTAGCATTGGCATAGGTGCAAGACCAATGACTCGAAAAATCCGTTTCACAGCAACTGCTTGATCTTGATACAGTTCCCTTGCTGCTCCTACTCCATCCTCCTTTGCCACTGCCACCTTCGATATTCCAAGATATACGAGCATTGCTGCGTGCTGCATGAGAATCTAGGTTCCTCGATGTAATTCTTGGTCACACTGACAGTCATTGTAATACAACAATATAAGAATATGACCTAGGTTTAAGTGTAAAGAGCATACGCTTACTGAAGAGGAAAACCTATCATGCACAAAGCTAGATGGCAAAATGAAGGTATAGTCCAAGTCAAATGATAGGAAATGTCCTAACAAAGTTGTTATTTGAAGTTTTTCAAATCATATAATATATCCTTTGTTGAATGTAGTAGAGTAATTCAATATAAGAGAGTTTCAGTTTTAATCACCTAGTCAATCCAAAAAACCCTGAAATTCCTTCTCCGCACGTTGACGAAGCCGTTCTAAACTGGACTCTGCATCGCCTGAAAAATACAAGACAAATGTAGCGCAGACACACAAAAGACAATATGGAAGTAAACTTCCAGATTGAGAGACAATGTTATACACTACATTAAGTATGTGAACACTTATTCATATGATTTTACACAATATTTATTTATTTATTTATTTATCAAATTATATTAAAGTATATACTGTTGATTTATGTGTAAGTGTGCAAATGCATATATTTAATAGAGATTCTAATAATACTACTTGAGGCAACACTACAAAATAATCTAAATTTTTATAGGTAATTGATATGCATGAATAAATTTGGATGGAAAGACAATGACCATAGAAATGCATGGAGATAAAAATAAATGTTATTAATAAAGCACTTTGTATGCTTGGTACATGAAAGATGTTAAATTAATAATCATTAAATTATTTATTTCATATGCTGGGTAAGTAATAATAGGTAGTATAAATGAAAAATAAGTAATAATTTTTTACTGAAAAAATGTCATCTCAAAACATTAGATTAATTATAATAATTTTTGTTCAGATGTTGTTCTATATTTGAAGATGGAATAAAATTGTTTTTAGTATAGCAATATCATATAATATCCTAGAAAAAATATATATATTTATAATATGTAACAAATATTTGTCTAGCATGTTGATATTATTAAAGGATATAAATTCCCATACATTTATCATTTCATATTATATTCATAAATAAGTGTTCCTTGTAGCAATTTATATATATAAGATAAATAAATAAGCTATACATAATATTTGAAACATTTAACTTATTTTTAATAAAATATAAGATTTATATTTATATAACATTTATTTTTAAATTCATATTGATATTCGTTTATATGCAAAGGTAAATATACAAATCGATATAATGACACCAATTATCTCTAAAAATAATATACTAATCACTTATTACAAGATATATTTTATATCATATTTATTATATATATACTGTGTCCCATAAAATTTATATTGCAATTAAAAAAATTATCTAATACTTCTATATGATATATAAAATTATGTTATGTCATATATTGTTGATACATTTGTGCATGTACAAATGTATGTATACATGAATAAATATTATACATATTTAACATAGATTTTAGTAATGCTAGAAATAAAATAAGATACAATACATCATTATATATGTAGGTAATATATATACACACACACACACTAGTAAAATTTCCAGCTTTATAAGTGCACATGCTTATAAAAAAAATTATATAAATTTATGAATCACAATAAAATATAAAACTATTATATTTTTTAGTAATTTAATAGTAAAATAAATTTACTATTTTTACTGCCTAGGGGTGTTGGGCCATAAACATGTCAATAAGTTGATTTCAAAGGGAGTTTAGATTAAATGAGCGTTTTGTATTGGTTTGGATTAGTTGTTCTAATATTCATTATATCATTTGTTAGTAGAAATATTTAGGCGTTGCCCACGCAGACACTCCGAACTGTGTACACAAACTCTTGATGTCTGTTTCACTTTTTCACTATGTGTGAGTTTGAGATAACAATTGTTCCAATATAACTTACAACATAAGCTGACCAACTAATTCAGCAAACTGAAGTCATGGGGATGGAATAAAACAACTTTTCTTTATTATTGAGAATGAGATTCTCAAAAGAATATGGATTCCTTACCATTAATTATATCATCATTTTTCAGCTTCATCGAAACAGCAGGTTGATTGAATTAGATATCCCAGTGAAATGACAAAGCTGCAAGTAATCATTCAGAAAGTAAACAAACTAGAAGTTCATACCACTCTTCCTTGTTTGGCAACTTTTTATCGGTTGCATGCATAGAATCCACCAGTTCTTTCGCTGTTTCTGACCAGGCACCAAGACAGTCTGCAAGGACATCATTCATACCAGATGGTGAAAATAGACAAGAAATGCTACATATTCCAGAAGATAGGATTCGCAACGCCAATGAACTTTAAGGATTAACACCTCAAATATAGCAACTGAAAGATTGAAAAACAATATAAAGGATAAACACAAAGTTACCAAGCATCTTAAACCTAACATCTCGAATGTTGCAATTATTACACAGGAAAAACTGAGAAACAATGTTAAGTACAGATCCAAAGTTGACATCATCTTCAACCCAGACTTTTTATAGATCAAAAACTGGAATACAATCTAGGGCTTTTTGAAAACCTTAGGTCTTGCACTTATAACTAGAGCAATCAAACATACCAGCAGAACTCAAATTTACAAGGTGGTGTGCATGTGATCTGCATACAACCTTGAATCTTCTCTATTGGCCACTTGCTCTTTGGACAAGTCTGGGAATTAGCCAATATCATGGAATCACATCAGTAAAAAAAAATTATAAATGACACCGTGTGAGGAAAAAAAATGTTAAAAGACTATCATGTGGTTTAATCAGATTGGGAGTAAACCAGTGTAAACTCAATATATAAGAAGCACAGCACAAGAATGGAACTTGAGTTTGTTCACCTTAAGAACATGTGTCAAGTTCAAGAATTCTATTCTGAAAAAAAAGAAGAAGAAGAAGAAAGAAAACCTAATCCAGAAGGCACTGACACAAAAAAGAAGCAAGAAGAAGTGAATAAACAAAATATCAAAGACCTTGGATTTTTCAGTAGCAGACAGGGTATGATTTTCCCTTTTAAGTGTTAGTAAAGCACTAATTCATATTCTTAGACTGAGCACTGCTCTTCAATATCCAATTGGCCACAGTTCCACAATCAACTAGGCGGTGTGCTTCCTTCACACACTGCAAAGGATTTGTAGCATTAATAAATTTTAGGGGTAAAGCCAACGATTGAAGAAACCCAAACATAAAGAAAATTTGAAACAAGCAGCAAGACTCACACTCCAGTAAAAACTGTGGGTGCAGCGGCAAGTGATGTCACAGCTTCCACCACCAACAATAAAATCAAAGCATAATCACTGCCAGGTGCTGGATGCCACTTTGTCTATGCTTATACTCCAACAAAGATGCAGATATGAAACAAAGTACCCTGTAAATAACCATGGAAATATATGGTCTTGCCTACTCCCAAATTTTTTGAGTTTCATTAATCGACGGTAAGAAATAAGTTGGCTTGATGTGTTATTGATCTAAATTCAGCAAAACCACCACTTATGCTTAATTTTATCAGTTTTTTAAGGAAGAAAAGGCCTGTTTGTATGTTTAGAATGGCAATCGTGTCTGATAAGGCAGCATGAGCATTAACCTTCTTATTATCTTCCACAAATGATCTCAAAATGTAGTGATTATGTTTCTTGTTATCATCATTAGAAGCCAACTTAAGCACCCATATGCTGGCCAACAGAAGCACTACAGGATGGATCAGGGCAGTGTAACATTAAACATCCCAGTCCATTATTAATAGCTGTGCTAATACAGCAAGTCGTAAAAGTAAAAGAGGAAACATGAATCTTATGTGATGGTTCAAGAGGTGTAATCCAAGACAAAAGGAGACTGTTTAGTCTGTTCCTACAGATGGAGGAGACATCCCTCCATCTGGTTGGCAGATGATAAATAGTTTCCAACCAAAATAAATTGAACCCAAACATAAAAATTGAAAGGTAAAAAATTAAGTTGCAGAGAACATGAAAATAAGAAATATCATACGTGAAAATGGTCAAAATATTCCACTATAAAATGCCTGCTCAAATGGAATATATAACTTCTTCATCAAACAATCACCTCTTTAGCATTAGAAATGGGAATTTCATTCTCCAGTAAACCAACAGTATTGCGGACCTTCTGTTCATCTGCAACCCACTAATCATTCACTTTACTAACGCTCTTGTGGATCAAGATGACATGCACAAATTCTTCAGTACAGAAACAAATCAACCTTCATGGATAATTTTAAGCTGACCAACTAGTTAAGTCAAAAAAAATAATGTATAAAGTTATTTTTAGTTTGGAACCACTATCATTTAACCCAGAAGTGGACTTGAAATACGTAGGGCAATGCAAAAAGTATATATTGCATTCATTACATTGATGTTATTTTGACAAAGGACCATCACAAGTCAATCTAAATGCATGAACAAAATATTTCATTCAGAAGGATACAGTATTATCAGTTCTAGTGACAGCAAAATGCCAGCAGCAACCCTTGGAATTAGGAGAACCGTAGATATCTTGGTAACACTTTCCTCTTAATGCTGCTGAATATCATCTTCATTCAAAATGGTATAGTTCTAGGAGAAAAGAGTAATATAATTGAAGCATCCTTTCCTAAAACTTTTAATATATATAAACAATACATCTTTAAGAACCAACTTTAGAGTAACTATTGCAAGCATGTATAGAGGCATAAGTTTTTTAGGAGAACCAAAATAACCGTGAAAAAGAGACATTTTATCTTTTCAGAATATACATTATATAAGTCAAGAGAAGACATAATTCGTAAGCCAATAGAGGCGAAAACAAGTTGAGTTCAAGTCAAGCATCTCACCCCTATTTTTTTGAGCTTGAGCTCGAGTCTAATTCAATTTACAAAATTTTAAATATTATTTAATTTAATTATTTTATAACTTTAATATATAATAAAAAATATTTCCAATAAATTGATTAATAAGAAATCATAAAATATTTTAAAATATATCCATTTAATTAAATTTAACTAAGAGGATAAATTTACAATAAATATTGAGAATGAAACATTATTTTAAAATAATAAGAAAATAAACATTGAGAATAAATATTGAAACATAACTTAAAATTTGTAAAATAGCACAATAATCTTTAAAGAAATTTGTTTAAGGTTCTCAATCACATATTTACAATATTTTAATAATTAGATAAAAAATAGTTTTTTGGGATCCTCCAAAATAATTCAACAATGGCATACTTTTAATTTATCTAAAGATTTTATATAATTTAGATGATATTTTATAAATAATATATATTTATTATTTTGATACGATGTTTGTAAGGCTTTGCTATTATTTTATTGAGTTATATTTATTTTTGTTATTTTAATTAAAAATTTTGAAATATATTTTAATCGTATTATTTAATAAGGCGAGTTGCATTTACATCATACATATGAATTAAAAGCTTCAAAGTTCTCAAAATGTTCACCTAAAATTTCATAAAACATAAAATAAAAATTGTGCACCAAAATTAAAAATGAAAGTATTGTATATGTGTGTATAACAATTACTATACTGTAAAAAAAATAACAAAGATGCATAATTGTATTAATTTATAATATTTAAAGTCTTATTTAAATTATTCATCATTTTATGCATATAATGATTATAGACATTCCAAAACCTCATACGAAAATTTTATAAATTTTTATTTCTAAAGGACACTAAAAATTAAATCCTCACATCTTGTTTATTTATAAAAGAAATTATTATACACTAATATGTAATAATACTTTCACGCCAAATTAAACAATATACTAAAAGAAATTATTATACACTAATGTGTGTATCAAATTATTCAAAAAGAAATTATTATACACTAATATACTTTCATGCCAAATTATTATACACTAATATGTATAAAAGAAATTATTATACACTAACTTATATTAATCTGCAATATCCAACTTTCATTTAAAATTTATACATATCTTAATAATACTTTCTTACAATTTTTAAAATTAAACTAACTTTTTGAATATTTTCAAAACTTTATGAAGAATTTTATAATTTAAGATTTTAAAATATATTTATTTTAAACCAAATTTTATAACATTATATATATATGTAGATAAAATCATGTATAAAATATTTACTCTAAATTAAGATATTGTTACAAATTAAATGTATTCTTTGAATTTGTATTAATAAATTATTATTTATAGAAAAATAAAAAACACAAATAAATAAATTTAAAAAGCTCACGAAATTTGGAACACACAAGTGTCCAAAACCCACCGCTATCCCTCCAAGTCCTCATCACATCAATGAAGTCGAGCAAAGCAGGAAAAAAGAACGAGAAAACCTCTTTAAACGCATTGCACGCCACCCTCCAACTATTTACCATATACTGAGCAGTAAAAACTTTAAACGCTAATTACCCCCTCTCACGTTTCCTGATAAAATAAAACAAACAGCCAATTGCAATCGCTACTGCCGGTAAACTAATATCCTTCACGAGCCCTCCCCAGAGATCACGATCAACAGGATAAATTACATAGCTAATCAGCTCAAACGTGATGATGTATTGGCATTACAAAATGACCTGCGATTGAATAAGGTGGTGGTGGTCGACGGAGGAGAGGTCATCGGAATCGTCCGAATCGTGGTCAGTGAACCCATCGTAGGCCATGATAACATCGTCTAGGTCGTAATCATGGTCTTCGTCATATCAACCGCAGCAGAACTCGTCCTCGTCGTTCGAATCTTTCGTCATCATCGCCGCCATGACCATCTTCTCTGAATTTTAAATGATTCAGCTAGCTCAAGTGAGAATTTAGAGAGAAGGAAAATGAAACGGGGGACTGCTGCTGCTACCAGGCTTTCCGTTTCCAGGTGGATAATCTGAAACGGAAGGTATGAGTGTCGGTGCGTAATGTACAATGCGCTTCATACCATCCCTAAGGTCCTGTTTGGCCCTTATATTTTGGGTGTCAGTTCGGCAGCGAAGGGATTTTGATGGTTTCTAGGAAAATTATGTTTGGTTTTAATTTATAAAGGAGAAAAAAAAATAAATTGTATATTTTTAATATATAATACTGGTTAAACGATAGTACATAGATTTATAAAATATTAATATATATGAATTTGAGTAAAAAAATTAAAAAAATAAATATTGATTAGATTAGATTCTGAATATATATAATAATTAATAAATAATTAGAACAATTGAAAACTTTAAATTTAAATAAAATTTAAAAGATAAAGTTCTTTATTTGTAAGAATTTTTAGTAGGATAAACAACAGAAAATAAAAACCAAACATAGCATGGTGTTGACTGTATTTTCCAAGCTAATCAGTATCCAAGTTAGGGGTCGCTTCAAATCGTTGACTTAACCCATCTAACTCACTAATTCTTGAGAAAAAAAATTATTTTGATCAAAATAAAATTAAAAACACATTAAATTACTAAATTCATACTATAACAAGTCATTAAAATATTTAAGTATAATATAATATAATTAGTAGGGTGTGGTACTAAATCTTGAGACTGTATAAACTTTTTTATTGATGCAATTACAACAAAGTAATTCTTAGTTGCTATTATTAATAATGGTGACATTTTCATTGGTCAATGACATGCTTACTACAAGCACATTACATTCAATTCTATATTAATCAAAAGGTATGAATAGGAAAATTGATCCTTTTCATGTGAAAAATTGATGCATGAACTCTTGAGCCAAATTTTACATCTTCACCATGCTTAGTTCTAGGATTTTAGAAAGGAAACAAAAATATTAGATAAAAGGAAAAGAAAATTGAAGAAATTTAAAATTTCATGAGTTTTTGAGTAGAATGATTTTTATGAAGAAATGAAAATAATTAAAAGTAAAAAATAAGATAAAAAAAACTCAATTTTTATAATGTTTTGATTATTTAAGAGAAATAATTTGAAAATAGATGAGAAATATAAAAACAATGAAGTTTTTAAACAAGAAGAGATGGTTAAAAAAAATTTTCTCTTATTTTGTTCACTATTTTGTGAAAAAAATAATTTTTCTTCACTTAAACTATATTTTTCGTCAACTTTTCTTTTCAACATCATTTTCTCTATCTATCAAGTAACTAATATTATTTTCTCTACCATTTTCTTTTCTTTTTGCTCCTAAAATCCTCTAACCAAACATAGTGTTAGGGTTTAGTTTACCGTTTTGGTTTAAGTTTCTAACATTTAGTTTTAGTTAATTATATAATTAAAAAGATTAAAAATAAAATTTAATAATAAAAATATTTACTAAATTACTTTTAATATAAATGCAAGTTTACAAGTTCCCATATCAACTCGTTAGGCAACCTAAAATCAATTCACTTTTTTAAAATTTATCTTTAAAAGCTTAACCCAAATTATTTAATTTTATATTAAATTCAATTCATATTTTTGGACCGTCTCTTAAATTGCCATCCCAAATCAAAACGTTCAAAAGCCACAAATCATTCCGAAAAAATATTAATTTACTAGCAAAGTCTCGGGGTTTTAAGACAGTTCCATTTGGACAATTTATACGCGTACACATTTATTTATAAATTATAAAATATTATATTTTAAATAAAAATTATTTAAAATTTAAAACTAACTAATATAAAAAATAAATAAATATTTAAAAATTTTGAAAAAAAAATCAAATAAAGATAGTAAATTAACATAAAATAAGTAAAAAAATAGAAAAATAAAATTTAAAATAAGAATAATTATGTAATTTTATATTGTGCATGCAAAAAGCATTACATATATATTAAAATTACAAAAAATATTTAAAAAAAGAAATAAAGAAAATTAAAAAATTGAAAAGAGAGAGTTTTGAAAGAAAGAAAAACAAAAATATTAAGTTAAAGAAAAAGGAAAATAAAAAATTTTAAATTAAAGATAGTTGAGCAATTTTATATTATGCAACCAAAAAACTTTATTTTCGTATACTATTCATAAAAATATTTCAATTTTTTAAATTCTCTACTTTTTTATTTTTTCTTTTCTTCTAAATTATTTTTTATTTACATTCTCTCCCAAATATTCTCCCTTTTCAAGTTATTTTTATTTTGATTTTTATACTTTTAATCTGTATATGTACTATAAATTAAGTACATAAAAATTTAGTTGCACAATTTATATTTATTTAAATACTCCTAATGTTTTTGTATGATCTTTTTACTCATCTTTCTAATTTTTTATTTATTTCATCCATTTAATAATTTTTAATTTATTCTATTTTTTTATTAAAATAAAAAAATGTTATCTTAGCTATATAATGTTAAACTATTAATATACCTTTATTCATATTTTTTATTTTTGATAAAATCTTATATTTTCTCTTATACTTTCTAATATCATTCAATTCACCTTCTTTATCTTTTTTAAAAAATTTAAGCTTTAATAAAGTATTACAATTTATTAAAAAACTTTAAAGACATCAATTATGCCACTATTACTATTTTTTTTATAGTACCATAGATATGCAATAATTAAAAAATTATACATAATTATATCTCAGACCGAACCATCAATCTAAGTGCATTTCATCCGTATATATAATTATAAAAAATTGTGTAATTTTATTAATCATAACAAGAAATAAATTTGTAATATTTGTATCAATTTAGATAATTAAATAAAGTTATCTCAAATTTATTTATAATAATTTATAAAACACGAGGAGGGGAAAATGAATTTTAAAGAGAGAAAAATATAAGAAGAAAAAGATAATTAAAATATATTTGTGATTGTGCCTACTTATTGCGTGCACGGACACGCATAGAGAGAAGTGGGAATTGCAAAATTTTATATACCCATGCTAGATAAATTTGCATTTTTTTTTTTAATTCAGCTTGCTGAAAAAAAAATTATATTAAAGAAATACATGAGATTTATATTAAAGAAATGCTTTCTTCCTATTAATTAGATTTTAGAGTAGATTTTATGAAAAAATGATTTCCAAGAGAGAACAAGTACTTTCTTTTTTTTTTTTTTTTGGTCTTGAGTGAGAAAATAAAGTAGAGTTAGAAGAACTAAATTAAAAAGCAAATTAAGATTTAGAATCTGCAAAAATATTTTATCTATCTATACTCTTTATATTTATATAAAATGTCCAACCCTTAAAACTAAAAATTTTGATTGAGGGAGATTAGAATTACAAAGCTAGCCTTTTTAATTAAGTAATATTACAAAAAAACGTAGGGATTAATTCGTAAAATAACATTCAAAATCATTTATTTTTAAAATAAAATTAATGTAACTAACTACGAAGTGCACAAAATTCTTGGATTAACTACTATGAAGTGGAAGAGAAATTTAGGATGACAATAATATATTATGTAAAAGTACAATAAATAAGACTATTATTTTTTGGAAAATTGGAGCGAGAAAACTGCATTATACGCTAGAAAAATAATGCCAAGTTAAAAAACTACTTTACCAAAACAATATCGAGATAATCAGTTATGGATGAAAATTACCCTATAATTTTCCTTAAAATATAAAAATGGACTTATTATTCTCCTTATTTTATAATTTCCTTAAAACACAAAGTATGTTATGATGAATAATATACTTGTTCATTGAGCATATGTCGATCAATATTGAATTTTATTTTTATTTTAATTATTTTTGTATTACATTTTGTTAGTTTGAATGTTATAATTTTTTTTTATACACAATGTGTTTGATTCCTATTACTATATCGAATGCAGGAAAGCTGGATAATAACCACATTTGCTCTCAAAGTTAATTTACTAAAATTTTCTTTTTAAAATTTATTAATTTATTTCAGTTTTTAATATTTTTTCCTTTCATTTTTTACTTATTATTTTGTTATCTCCTCAACTTTTTTCTTCTTTCTTCCATGTTATATAATTTATCTAATCTAATTTTATTTTTGATAATTTATTTTTCATTATCAAAATTTTAAACATTAAATAGATTTAAGTTTTGTTATCAGGATTTTAATTTTAATAATTGACTTTTATTATTAATTTTTTAAAATGAGATGAACTTAACTTCATTATTATTAAACAAAAATGTATGCACACATATAGAATAGATAATTTTTGCTAAATAATAAATTATAAAAGAAAATATGAATGTAATAATTTCAATATATTTATATAAAAAAATATAATTTTATTTATAATAAAATATTATATTTTTAATCAATAAAATATTATATTTTTAATCAAGATGCAGACGCAGTGAGTGTGCCATGGAAGCTTGTTTTAAATCATATCTTCCAAGTAAGTTTTACTAGTTCTAATAAAAGGAACACGAGGTTAGCTAATAATTTAACATTGCATTGTAATAATCGAAAAATAAGCTATTTTTTTTTATTACTTATAATAATATCGTAAAAGATAATTATATAATATATGTGCATCAAAATGAAATCCAGTTACGGAGTCAAGTCAAACTTTGCTTCGAACGATGCAGAGAAAAGCAGTCACAAATTCGCATGAACAATAATCTAAAACTTGACCTCAAATATGATCACACGCGCGCCCACAAACGATGGGATTTCATTTGATTCAACAGAAAGCCAGTGGCCTCGTGCACTGATGCCGAGTTCATCTTTGCATCACAATTTCCCTGAAAACTTATGTGATTCTGTTCCTGTTCTCCTCATATAACTGGGAACAGTTACACATTGAAGCATAAGCAACTCATAGAGAAACAGCAGGAAGTCTTTTGGAGATGGCGTACCAGTCCTAAAGGTAAAGCAGAAGTCTTTCAGATGATATGCCAATCCTACAGGAGGAAAAAAAGAAGGATAGTTTTTCAGAAGACATGCGCAAACAGATGAATGTAAATACCAGAATGAAAAAGAAAAGATTGATCCAACATACGTGACAGAAGCTTTGCGGTCTCAGCTTTGTTCAGAAAAAATAGTAACAGCATCTATTCAGCCTCCAACCATGCAATGTATGCTACAATGAAGACTTTGAATCTGTTGGGTTAAACAGAAAAACATATTAGAAATTTCTATTCCCATGAGCAAATAAAAAGTTAAAAACACTTTCAATTTGCTGGGGAACTGACCATAGCGAAACAAAACCCTTGCCGATAAAGAAGTCTTCTCTAGTTTATGACTCCCACAATATGATACCGACTTCATACAAGGACAGTTAAGTTGCAGCCAACATGAAGAAAATAACGACCCTACACAAGAATAGATAGAGTGTTCCAGGGCAACACCATGTCCTAATGTGAATTGATGTGTAACTTCTCATCTAAGGTTTACCTATCTCCAATAAACAAATGGTCTTGCTGGCACTTCATCAGCAGACCACTGGTACATCATAGTGAAAAATTCCCTCCATCATAAACCTACCAATTTCTTAAAGGCCAGTGCAGCTTCCCTCTTTTTCAACTGAGATTCTGTCTGGAATTTTGGTGCTTTGCCCCTATAGAGCGTTTTGTGATACTTTAGAAAGAGTGTGCGGTACTTGTACTTGTCTACAAACATGTTTCCTTTCTCCATCATTTCAACTACTTCATTTGCTCGAACAAAGAACCCACCTCTGACAAATGTATAAAGTACAGCATCCAACAGTTCCTGATCAAATTTCATGCCACTGGAAAAAGCAAAAGACTTCATCTCACCCCATAGTTCAGTCACCTCAATATATTTCCCCCCAATAGCAGCATATCCAGTGACCAGAGAATGGAAAGTTTGTGCATTGGGTGCATGCCCCAAGCTCATCATCTTCTTCAGAGCTTTCTCAGCATCTTGCATTAACCGCTTCTTGCAGAAAAAGTGAATCACGTTATTCCAATCATGAACCCCAGAATCCAGTTTTTGCCCTTCCTTTATTTCCTCCAATAACTTTGACATTAAATCAGTTTCCTCGCTTTCTATGGAATTTTTAACCAACCTGTCAAATTCTTGATGGCCGCCTCTAGGAATTTTGGCCTCTTTCATCTCCTTGAACAGATCAATTGCCCCCTCTGTGTCCTTTTCAAGCACCCGGGACTGAATCGATAGTTCATAAGAACTTGCATCCAACTGAATGCCAGCCTTGCGAGCATCCCGTATTAATGATGATATTTCACCCATTCGATTTTCTTCATGATATGCTTTTAGAAGGGAATTGTACACAGAAGAACTTGTTCTAATGCCAGCCAAGCGCATTTCATCAAGAAGATCGTGTGCCTTATCTAACCAACCGAGGGAAATGCACGAGTTGATAGCATAAACTAGAATTGAATCATCTAGAGATACAGGGGAATCTTCTTTCTCGGCCTTGATTAAAAATTCTACCAAATCCTTCATTTCACCAGCTTCCAGAAAAGCTTTAACTAGTTTCACGTAAGTTCTCTCAGTTGGCCTGAGAACACCTCTTTCAGTAGTAATCAACTCAACTTGACTCTGTAACTTCATAACCAAGGTATCAAGTAACCTTTTGGTCTCAGCTTCAAGTCCCAAAAACTTTCTGTCGCAACAGAAATCTTCATAAAATAAGAAATGCCTTCCAAGTAATACAGAATTCTCATGTTTATCAGATTTCCTATCATACAAATTCTCCGGCAGAACATCTTGACATGAGAATGTACCGTCGCTTTTATCAGTTTGAAATATTAAATTGGCCAAACCAAGAGAATCCTGAGCTTTCTTTGCCTTACGAAGCATTTCAATAACCATGTTGGATGCAGAATCTAGATCCCCAAATTTCAAGTGACAAGAAAGTAGGCAGTTGTAGAACTGCCGAAGCTGAACATCTGTAACATTATGAACTTCTTCAATATGTCTCCTAAGCTTTTTGAGTTCCTCTCTTCGACCATTTCTTTCATAAATATGAGCCATGATAATTAGTGATGTGGCATCAGTTTTCACATTAATCCGAGGCATCATTTCCAATAGTTGCTCTGCTTTCCTGGTAGTGCCAGAGAGAAGGCACCCCGCCAAAGTTATGTTCAAAGCAGTTGTGTTAGGCTTCATGGCAATCAGAGGTTCATTGCACTTTTTTCGAGGATCAACCCTCCCATCCTGGAACAAGTAACCTATTTCAAGAACCAACTCTGCAGAGAGGCATGCTCCAGATGAATTCTCTGACATATAAGCTATAATTGCAGACCAAACACTTACAGGAGGCAGGTGCCCCAATTCAATGAGCTTCCTCAAAAGAGTAGATGCAGGAATAGGTAGCCCAAATTTCGCAAGGCCCAAGGAGAGATACATCAGACTCTCCTTGTCTAATAGAGTCTGCTTGTGCTCCTGAAAGGCTTTCTCAACCAATCCATAAGCCTTTTCAAGCCACTGAATGGCTGTACTCTCTGTTAATCTCACAATCAACTTGTTCACAACAGATTTTCTAGCAAACCCCTCCACCCGCATGTGCTGCTCGTGCAAATCCCATGCATCATTAAGTCTATGTTCATTAATTGCAGTCTCTAACTCCTCGTGAAGTTTACCAATATCTCGAGCCTGGACTAGAATTGTTCCAGCCATACTAGAAAATCTGTATGAAAAATGTTCCAACCCATGACAGAACTCTAAGGCACTACTTTGCTTGCAGAAGTAAGTGCCAAACTTGTGGCCCCTGACAAAATCACTAGGAAATCTGGAAATTCTAGCAAGAACGCTGTGTATAACACAGTCTGCTGCCACCTGACGGGTCAGTCTTCTTAGCATCATTTGCTCTGAAAGCTAAAATAGGCGCACAATCCTCATGCTAAATAATAGTTCTAGGCTGATACCTGCACAAGGAGCACAACAATTAGCCATGAGATACGGCGGAATGTAATGAAACGACTGCCAGAAACACGGCGAATTATTCAGCAAACCCTCCCTTCTTATAGTCGGTTCTGCTAAGCATGTCCCGGTTCCAGTTAACTCAGAGTTTCGATAATATATTTACAACATTAATTTCATTCAAACATTTTATCGAACATTTAGTAAAATGCAGGGACAGGCCATAACTACTTATAAAACATAGCACCCGGAACAGTAATATCTAACAAGTATAGGTAGCAATCCACGCTTTATTTATTACTTTATTTCATTGGTAGAGAATCACAATCGCCGGCAAGAATAAGGCGGCCGAGAAGTACCTCTCAGACACTACAGTAAAAAACTAATTAAAGAAAGCCATAAGAACCAGTATCCCACCATGCCAATCCAGCGACGAATGACAATTTCACTGAGCGGGGACGCCGGTGTAAGTTGTGGTTGGGTGCCGATAAGCCATTTGCGATAGGGCTTTTGATAGCCAGGTGGAGGCGACACGGTGGTGGGTCAGTGCCCGTACGACCGCGACGAGCGAACAAGTATGGAATTGCTGCCGTTATTATTTACCCCTCATTTTATTTATCTTTAACTTTCTCATTCTTTTTCTCACCTTTTTTTTTTTCAATATTCATCGCTGTTATTTATTACTAGTAAACTTTAAAATTTGTACGTTTTATGTCTGTGCATAATTATAAAAAAAATTATTATATTTTATTAATTATAATAAAATATAAAACTAATTTAATAATAAAATAACATTGCATAAATATTAAAATATACATAAATATATAATAAGAAAAGATATGCGAATTAAATAATATTAAAATTTAAGAGGAATTAAGTGACTAGAAGAAATGGGCTGTGGGTTAACAGTATAATTGAAAAATAGTAAGTACTAGAAAAATAGTTATAAACTTAAATAAAATATCACTTTGGATATTTTATCTGGCAATTGTTATTTCCCTCTATTTGGCGATAGTTTTCACTGTATATTAAACATTTTAGCCCGAATTCTGTATGTAGCCCGAATTCTGTATGGGTTCACTTCAAGAAATCCCCTGGTAATTCCCCATGATTACTTTGGATGGAGACAAAGGGACGACCATTGAAGTGATTGAAGAGGAGATTGAAGAGCGGCTCCAGCAGTGCCATGATTTCTGCTTCTGGATATTCTCATCTGCCAAAGAAATAAACTACAGGGTTTCCAAAATGCCCTTGATTTCCAAACCTAACAGGACATCTACCATATTTTCTTTGAGTCGAACGACAGTTTACTGTTTGTTTTATCCAAAGGGTCCTTGGAACATTGAAGATAATTTTTCAGATGTCAAAAATGGATCCCATGTCTCAGAGACTGCGACATTAACTTCGATGAGGTGTATTTTTGGGCCAATATTTGCGGTTTACCAAGAAAGTAAGTACTACACTCAAGAGATTCCTTTGCAAATTGCTACAGTGGTCTTATATCCAATCAAAGGAGTGGGCTACTGGTGGTGAGAGGTTTATCAGGCTCCAAATTCTGGTTTGCACAAAAGCCCCATTGAGGAGGGTGGCATGCATGAGGAGAGCGAGCAATGAAGAAGTCAGAGAAATTGTTCAGGACGAAAGGTCACCTGTTTTTTACTATAAGTGTGGCACTACGAGGACACGTAACAAAAGTTGTGTCAGAATGCTGGATGATTGCAATGGCCCATGTCCTTCCTGAGTGCAATTATGGCATCTGGCTTAGTACAGCTGCCACTTTTGAAATCAAAAATGGCTAGTGGAAAGGAATCCATGCATATCAGACGTGCTAGCCTGAGCAATTCCTCCCATGTCCTGGAAAAGGTGGGATCGTCTCTTCCACACAAAGCTTCTAAAATCTCAAGTGAAGACAAAAGACCTTTGCATGAGATTTATGTAAATACCCAGGAGATTGGAGATGGCAACAAAGCTAGAACTGAAGAAATGAGTGTTGTTCGCCACATCGTAACAGCAATGTTTGCTCCGCAGCACCGGCGAAACCAATGATTCTATTGAGTTGGAATTGCAAGGGCCTTGAGAAGCCTCGTGCAATTGGATCCCTCAATAAGTTGTTGAGGGAACAAGATCCCAATCTAGTTTTTCATCAAGAAATTATACTTTCGAGTAAAGAAATGGATGGAATCAGAAGAAGATTTGGTTTTCAAAATGGTTTCTTCATGGATTGCCAAAACACAGGTGCAGGCCTTCGCATTACTTAAGTGAATATTCCAATTAAAAGTTCTTCCGAGAGCCACATAGATGCTGCTGTGGTAGGAAATCAAAGGGATAGTCAGCGCTGGAGGTTTACAGGTTTCTATGAAAACCCAAATAAACATCTTAGGAACCAATCATGGCTGTTATTGAGAAGACTTGCAAAGCTATATAATATATATCCCATGATTAGGTGTAGGGAATTTCAACGAAATTTTGTTGCCTTGCAAGAAGTGTGGTGGTCATTCTAGAAGTATCGCTCAAATGGATGCCTTGGGTGCTACTTTGCTGATGTTAATCTCAATGATCTTGGCTTCAAGGGGTCAAGATTTGCATGGTCTAGAGGTAGGGATCAGAATAGCAGAATTTGCAAAAGGCTCAACAGAGTTGTAGCAACTTTTGAGTGGATTGATTTATTATCCGGTATTATTGTGAACCATAGACCTTCAACATGTTCCAATCAGAATTTCTATTACTAATAAAGGATCTCCTTTCAGGAAAAAAACAAGTGTTGATAGGGGATGAGGAATGTGAGAAGATTATCATCAATAATTGGCTTGGTATGCCGACGCTGTCCCTGTGACTCATGTGATTTGCAAGAAACAAAATCCTTTATCAGCAACACAATTGTGGGGTAGAAGTAAATTTGGAAATTTTAAAGAAAATTTTCGGAGGATTTCTGGTAGATTAGAATCCATTCAATTTAATCTTTGGCCCCAGCAATTGAAGAGATTGTGTCGAGAAGACAGCGGGATCTTCAGCTGGAACAAGTGGAGCTTTATTGGAAACAATGCTCGAGGAGCTCTTGGTTGAAAAAGGAAGATCAAAACACTTTCTTATTTCATAGAAAAGCAAGCTAAAATTCAACATCATATCACTGAACATTTCCAAACGTTATATGCAACTAAAGAAACAACTCTTTGAAGACATCATTAACAGAAAAGTTGGTGAAGAAATGGCACAGGATCTACTTACAGAGAACACTGAAGATGAGATTACCATGGCTATAACTCAAATGCAATCGTGAAAAGCGTCAGGTCTTGATGGACTTGAAGTAGGCTTTTTTTTTCCTCAGAAATAATGGAAGATTGTTCGAGGGGATGTAAACAAAATGACATTATCAATCCTTGATGATGGAGCAAAACTAATATTAATCAAACTTTCATTATTTTAATACCCAAAGTGAAGTGTCCTTTATCTATTTGTGACAGCCAACCCATTAGTTTGTGTAATGCTGTGTACAAATTAATTGTTACTGCAATAACTAATCAGTTGCAGCATATTATGTCCTCTGTTTTCAGTGAAAACTATAGTGCATTTGTTAAAAGGAGTCTTATTACTTATAATTTCATCGCTATAATTGAAGCCTTCCAATGGTTGAAACCTAGAAAGGAGAGTGAAGGTAAATGTGTTGCTTTGAAATTGGACATGATCCAAGCTTATGACAGAATTAAATGGAGCTTCTTAGAATACATGTTTTCTGCTTCTAGTTTTCCTTTTAAATGCATGAAATTGATTATGGAGTGTGTAAGCCCATTTCTTTCTCAGTTACTTTAAATTGTGGCTCCATTGAATTTTTCTCTGCTTTGAAGGGACCAAGACAAAGGAATCCACTTTCACCTTATCTTTTCATCTTGTGTGTAGAAGAGTTGTCTTCTCTGGTTCAAAAAATGGAATCCCGAGGATTATGGAATGGCACTACTTTTAACAAGGGTTGACCATCCTCATATGTTATTTTCAGATAACAACTTATTCTGTCATAGCAGAGTCAAGAAATTTGCAAACCATCAAAAATGTGATCCATTCTTACAAAAAATGCTCTTGGACAATAGGTAAATTTTAATAAGTCATAACTTTATTGTAGCAACAATGTATCTATGGAGTTGAGTGGTGCAATCCTATGAACACTTGGCGTTTGAAATGACTATGGAAAAAGCCTTATTTGGGATTACCTTATATGATTGGTTGATTTAAAAATGAGATTTTTGCCTTAATTAAAGAAAGAATATAGGGCAAACTGAAAGGTTGGAAAAAAAAATCGCTATCATTAGCTGGTAAAGATACTAATCAAAGCAGGCTCAAGCAATTTCTACATACGTCATGTCATGCTTCAAGATTTCTAAAGGGCTTTGCAATTCTATTAAATCTTTGATTAGAAGGTTCTGGTGGAGCCATAATAACAAGGAAAGGAACTTAAGTTGGGTCAAGTGGGATCAACTTTGGGAGCCAAAATCTGAGGGTGGATTGTGTTTCAGGGATATGAATGCTTCTAACCTCGCTTTGCTTGCAAAACAAAGATGGAGAATTATCAAGAATCAAGAGTCCTTGGCAGCAAAAGTGTCAAGAGCCAGATATTTTGCACTCTCAGATTTCCTGAATGCAAAGTTAGGGAGACATCCTTCTTGCTGGTGGAAGTTTTTTTGGAAGGCAGAAACTATTGCAAAAGGGCATTATTTGTAGATTTGGTGATGGTAGTGATGTCAAAGTCTGGGATGACCCTTGGATCCCAATTATTCCATCTCTTGAAAGTTATACAGCTTGGGAAGTTTTTGTAGTTGGAAGCCAAAGTTTGGGACCTTCTTGATACAGAGGATGGAGACTAAATTTTCTTGAATTTTTAGTTGCTGACCAATAAGTTGGACAAATTCTCATGTTACCACTGCCGCCTAGGAGTTTGAAAGATGAGCTGATTTGGTTTTATATCAAAAATGGATGCTTTGAAGTTAAATCCGCCTACTACCTCTGCTAGAAATCAGAAGTTGTTGGAAGGAGGAGGTGTTGGAGCATCATCAAAGAACAAAGAACATTCATTTTGGAACAAAATCTGGGGCCTAAACATTCCTCCAAAAATCAGAATTTTCACTTGGAGAGCTTGTTGTAAAGTAGAGAATTGAAGATGATGGCTGTAGATGGTGCAGTAGAAAACCTAAAATTGATTAACATATAAGTCTCTCTTGAGTGCAGTGCCACTCAGGAAGTGTGGTCCAAGTTGGGTCCCTGTAAAATTTTAAGAAGAGTTCTAGCTTCAAGCTTTAAAATTTGGTCTGCCTGTCTCTCACTGATGGAGGACACCCGTGTGGCTGAACTCCTTGCTTTCAGCTTATGGATTATCTGAAAATGTAAAATTCATAAAGTTATTAATGGAATAAATAAGGATGCAATCCTTGTGGTGAAATATGTTGAGGAAATTCTGCAGCAACATCATCAAAAGGAGATTAGTCATGCTGTTGAGCATAAGAAATGGATCTTTCCCCACATTTATCCAAAGAGTAATAAATGTAGATGGAACTTTCTCTAAACAAGGCATGATGGGTGTTGGGTCTTGTTGTACAGTATCATTTCGAACCAGTAGAAGCGGTCATGGCAGGGAGCACTTGATGTTAAGCATGCTGAATGCATTGCATTTTTCATAGCTTTCCAATTTGCAAGAGATTGTGGTGTTTCTCACTTTTGGTTGGTTGATGGTGATGCCCTTAATTTTGTTAGTATAATTAATTTAAGGGATCTTGCTTTGTCCTTGATTGGTGATATCATTTATAGTATTAGGCTTTTGTTGAGGGAACTTGATAGTGTTAGTGTTATTCATGTGATGGTATTAAATAATGTGCTAGTTCATTATCATGTCAAAATTCTTTTTCTCTTTTGTAGGAAGTTGTTTTGTTTGTCCATTTTTCCAAAACTATTGAGTTGATGGAATTTTCTATTTTATTGAAAAAAAAGACATCAATTACCTCTTCGCCGTTCCACGGTGGTATAGATATTCTTTTCAATTATATTGTTTTACTTTTATTTTATAAAAAAATTTAATGCATTTTAATTTTTTATATTTCGTAATTTGTCATATATTAGATTGTAAAATACACATGTGTTGTAATTTGATTATAAAAATAAAATACGAATATTGTATAATTCAAAGTATTTATACAATAAAGTGTAGTTTTACGTGTGTGTGTGTGTGTAATAAATTATATATATAAAGTGTGCACAAATTATCGATATTGAATTGTCTATGAGATTTTTGTAATACTTTTATTTGGTGTCAAAATATATATAAAGACTAGAATGTTTTTCAATATTTATTTAATTTTCATTTCTCTATTTTAATTTTCACTCTCTTCTCCAACCTTTTAGTTATTATAATTTTTTTATATTTTTAACTTTAATTTGTAGTACATTCCAATTTCTCCACTTATTCTCTAAGTTTTATTTATTATTTTTCGTATTTTTTCCATTAAATTTAATTTGTTATATTTTCTTCCCTAAAATTTGCTATTTATTGTTTATATTGTAATTTATTCTTAACGTGTATTTAACTTTCATTTTTACTTTTGCATATATTAATCATTTTTTATGATTTTTCTTTCATTTGTTCTTTAACATTTGATTGGCCGATTTTTCTTTATTTCTTTTGTTTTCTTTTAAATTATTATGTTATTTTAAATTTAAATAGTTTTATTTCTTTTATTAAAATTAATCAGTATAGGTTATTCATTTTCAACCTTTTAAGATTGATGTAAATTTTTATTGAAATAATATAATTAAACTACATTGATCACTATAAAATATATTTTATTTTATAACTTTTTATACAAAAGGTTATTTATGATTGCATGCGCAATAAATGTTCAAAAATGTTATTACTATATATTAAGTGTAACGGTGGTTATGATCCTAACCTCTCAAATTGAATAATATTAATTTTTAAAATAAAATTTATATTATTCATAGAGCATAAAATAGAAAAGGAAAGAAAGAAATTTGGAAAAGGAAAAATATTAAATGAATTAATTTGCTGAAAGTGGAAATAAATGAAATTGAAGGAATAAAATGCCGAAACATATAAAAAAAAATTAAGCATACGATTGTAATTATACTTCAACTAAAATTAGACCTTTAACTTTAGTATTAGTAATAAAAATACGTTTGATGCACGTCCAAAATTATATAAGTAAATTAACAATATTTTAATGTAAAATTTATATTACAAATAAAATAAGAGAGAACAATGAGAAAAAATAATGAAAATTAAATGAATGTAATGAAATAAAAATGTACAAATAAGAGTACCTTAATAAATACATATTTGGTAAAGAAAAAAGGATATTAAGCTTAACACACGATGCCAGAAATTTTTCTAGAGTTAAGTTTATATAATAAAAAATAAAAATATTTTTATAATATATTTTATTTATAGCATGTATTAATTTATTCAAATATTTATTTTATACTTGTACAAGAAAAATATTAAATTTTAAAAAAATTAAATCAAAATAAAAGAAATAAAAATACATTTTTCCACTATCAATTTAAACAATGGTGTTTGTGTAAATTTACTTAATACTGGTTATGTTGGTACTCTAACAGCCATGTTCTTTATAAAAACGGTTTAGACAGAAGAGAATAAAATAAATGAGAATTAGAGGAAGAACATAAAAATAAAATATATAAAGGAGTATATATGTTTTTTGTAATTATATATTTAATTAAAAAAACTCCTAATATAGATGTTTATAAAACGCAATCACGGTATTTAATGGGTGGGTTTGTTTTCAAATTTATCATTATTCATTACTATTTAAAAATTTAATAAATTAAATTTTTTATTATATAAATTTTATTTAAATTTAAATTAAAAATTTTCTATTTCTTACATTTTATAACTTTTTCATAATTTTTTAATTATTATATCTATTCACAATAAAATTAAACATTCACCCTTATAATTTCTTTACATTTATTCATTCTTTTATTATTTTATAAATTTATATATTATTCACTATTCAATTATTATTACATATTAAATATATATTATTTTTATAATTATTTAAATTTTATAAATTAAATATAATTTTTATCGCACTCAACTCACTCAAAATTCCATCCCGATCTTAATTAGAAATTGTTTAATTTAATTGCACTACTCTAAACAAAGTCGTATAAACCCTAAGTTCGCTCGCCAAAGAATCCAGATCGCCTTGGCAGTCGTCCCAAGCCATGCCCGCCGCAACGCCCACGGCCACCACCTCTGCCGCCGCTGTCGGTGGCCAGAGCAATAACTCTGCAGGTCCTCTCTCTTTTACGCATGAAGTGAAGCCCTTCTCTACGCAGCCCACGGAAATGCTGGACCCATCGTCATCTTCTACCTCCGGTTCAATCCGCATCGACGGATACGAACAAGACGTAGCTCTATCGAAATCCGAGTTCCTCACACGCCAGGAAGTCCTCAACCGTCGGGCCCGCAGATTGAAGCAGCTCGCTCGGATTTACCGCGATAACTATTGGGCGCTGATGGAGGAGGTCAAATTGAAGTATCGAGAATACTACTGGGAGTATGGAAAAAGTCCCTTCCTCGAGGACGAGGAGAATGAAAAGATCAATTCGACTCGCGGGGATTGCGCTGCGGTAAATGCGGAGAATGTTAATAATGGGAGTTTAGGGGTTAATGGTGGCAATGCTGTTAGTAATCTTGCAAGTAGGTGTGGGGTTCATGGGTGCAAGGCCAAGGCCATGGCATTGACGAGGTTTTGCCATATGCATATACTTTCTGATGCCAAACAGAAGCTTTATAAGGCTTGTAGTTTCTCCATAAAGAGGTGGGGTCTATAATCTATCTCCTTCTCAAAACATTATTTGTATATTCGGATTCTTATGGCGTGTTGCGTTAGAAATTAGTTGACGTTCCTCCCCTATTTGCACTTCTCTGCCATTTAGCCCTTAAATTTGTAGGATAACACAAACCTATAATTTTTCTTGGTTGATAATTCTATGCCTGCAGTAATCACTTCCACATAAGAGGTGTGTGGTGTATATTATTAGTGGATTATCGGTATATTAAGTATGTCGTCATTGGAAAACTGCATTTATGTTGCTGCTTGACGAGAATTCTCTAGCGATTATCATTAGCATTTCTGCATGTTCAGTAGTATTGGATAGAGTGCTTTAAACAGTGTAATTGATACAGCTTGACAATGGAAATCACATGGCATATATTTGGTTCTTCTCTGGCTAACTTTGACTGGGTTCTATGCAGAAATTTTGCTTTGAGGTAGTCCTTTGGAAGGTTGTTTTTGTGATTTTACCAATGTAACATTGATTTTGTTGAAAGGGTTGTTACTTATTTTCACTTAGAATAATATTGAACAGAGTGAAGTTTAGACTCAGTTAGATGATTTGTGGAAGGCATGTTCACATGTTGGTGAACTGAAATAGAAATTCATATTGAGATTGAACCGAGCCAAAATTTTTGGTTCAGTTTTGGTTTCCTTAGGAAGCAGTATTCAGTTACAGTTTTGGTTTTTGTTTAAAAATTCCAGACTGAAGTGAATACTGAAATTATTATCATATTTTTTTTATATAACTGATTATATACAGTAATCAAGCTATTCAAAGTTTGATTCTGTATCAATTTGAGTTTGTTGTTTAAGAACCAAGCTTTAACCCCCTTCCCCGCAATGAATATTTTAGGCACTTGTATTAGAATGCAAAGAGCTTCCTCAGTTTTGTATAGAGAAAATTGCCACATAAACATGCTCTTACTAAAGTGATTCGTTTCTTCATCAATCTCCAGTCACAAATGCAACTTTTTAAAGACACTAAGAAACTTTTTGCCATGTCGAGTCAAAAATTGCAACGGAGTAATAAACTGTAATAAAATATATTAAGTAATTGATGCTGATTTCTGTTTCACTTGATTAACACTCAGTCTATGATGGACTTGTAAAAGATCAAATCAAGTTTAAACTTAGTTCCAAACTCTGTTAATAAAATATGAAGTTTGGATGGTTTGGATTAGCTTCACTGACCTCTTTACACATGGATGTTAATAGAAATAGTATGCCACTAATTTGAGTAGCCATTCTTTGGTGCACCCAATTCTATTTGTATGCAAGAAGATCATTCGTCTACAAAATGCTCCCGCCATAACCTATGCTAATTGTTTGTGGACTCATTAAATATCATAATTTTTGCTTCGTTGGTGATATTAGTCTCTGTACTTAAGCTTTGTAAGATAATGCTGATTTAAGACTGACAACCACACACACATACACATGTGTGCTAGTGTGCACTAATGAAGTCTCCATATTGGATTCTATTTTTCTTATCCGTATTATTTTCCATACATATTTTCTTTTCTTTTCTTTTCTTTTCTATTTTATTTCTTTGAATTATGGAGCAGACCCTTGAGTCATTTCATTATGTGAAAAAAATGAATTTGCATTCATTTAAAGGTCTTTGAGCCCTAGATTTTTACTTTGTGTCTGTATTCCTTTTTATATTTCTTATTCCATCAAAATACATATGCTCAATCATATTACTTATCAAAATAATCTTCAATAAATTTTTGCACAAACTTTCTTCCCAAACAAAGCCTAAAAATATGTAAGATTTTATTCTGTTACTCTCTCTGACTGCGTAAGACACACACATATAATCCCCTTTTTTTCATCTTCTCCACTACATTCTGCATGAAGCAACTTCTCAGCGTAAATTGCTCAGTGCAGATAGCACGAGACTCATTTATAAAACCATAAAATATTTCAAATGTATTGATTTAATTGCAATTAACATATGGTCTTTTAGCCTGTGTTTGTAGTATGGTATTCAATAAAAGTTGTATTTTTCTCTATTGCTTATAATCCTTGAAGATGGTTGTATTAAGGCTACTGGACCAAAATAGTCTTTGTTTTCTTTTGGATTCTTACGCTGTCCTTGTAATTTGGTTTTCTAATACTTCTTCCCCATGGGGATGTCAGCAAAGGATCTTGCTTAGTATAAATTCATGTAATCTTGTTGTGGTCTAGAATTTATCTGGCAAACTGTATATTCCGAAGACTGCTCAGTTATCATTGTCATGGTATAAAAATTGATTCTTTTCCTTGCTTTCAGTTTCGTGTAGCCTATGATCAAGTTGTCTAATCTCGTCATTAAGTGGCTGTCCACGTCATGCTTGCCATCAATTGCAACTAGGCATCATCTAATCATATCAAATTCGGATCAGAAGGATATTTCTGTCATTTGGTCAGGTGTTGGATGAGATTTATCATTGAATGCATGTATGTGATTTTTATTGGATAACTGTTAAACCTGTACTATTTTTTCCATGGATTAAGCATCTTGCTTTCTTACCCTGTCGGGCAAAAATTGAACAAAATTTTTGCATTTAGTAAGTTCCATGAGATTCTGATGTCGATTATTGATTGTCTCAAAGTATTTCTTTTTTCTTTATAATAATAAAGACATGTTATCTCAGTGAAAACTATTTTAGTTTCTGATTTTGAAATTCAAACTCTTTTCTATGCCAAAAATGATAGTGTTTTGCTCTTTCTTCCTTGTGTCAGTTCCACCACAGGACCTATACTCTGTGGAAAACCAATACTGAGATCAACTGTTCCTTCCTATTGCCCTCTCCATTTCCAAAAGGCCGAAAAGCATATGGTACGTGCTCTCAAGAAGGCTGGTCTCAACATCTCCTCCACAAATAAGCTAGCTCCTAAGTTTCACGTCATTACTGTGGAGTATGTTCGACAAATCCAACAGAAGAGAAGAGCTGCACAGAAGGCAAATCTGGAAATTGCTGAAGTTAAGGAGGAAAAATTTTCTTGATGCTGTCTTTCATGCAATGAATGGATGATCTAGAACGTACATCCTTCCATGTGTTCCATGACTTATGCTTATTCCTTAAGCAATTTGGGGGGAAGCTGCAAATTGTAAATCAAGAAACACTACTTACTGGATGGTAGATGCAACTGACTTGAACATATTGGTATATTAAATCTTGTGCATATTACAGTTGACATTTACTGCTACATTTATCTATGCGTCGTTCCTCTATCTCTGTCAGTCGATGGTCTGGGGAAGAGCTTGCTCTGTGCTGTATAACAACAGTGATAGGAAACAGGCATCTTTTAATGTAAAATATACGTATTGCAATGATCTGCAATTTTTGAATTATATTCCAAGTAGTTGATGCAAGCTTTGCAATGGTTATATTTGGTGAAATTGCATAATTAGAATGGAAAAATTAGATACCAGCGTCGTGCCGACTGAAGATTATTACATGACTGTTCTATTTTCAATTTTTCAGTCGCGTATGTAGCCAATGAGGCTTTATTTGTCCAAAGTTAAAGAAATCTTTTGTTTGAAATTATGAAAAGATTCAAGAAATAGTTTTTTTTTTCCACACAATATTATTAATTGATATAAACAGCAGAAGAAAGAAATATAGGTGTCATAAAAGTTATAACAATATTCACTATGTTTGGAAGCTAATTTAACTTTCAAAACATGTTTTTTAAACTTCACACTATTAAATATATTATTCAATAAAATATTTGTTTAAATTTAAATTCAAATTTAAATTCTTTTAAATACATAATTAATTAATTATTTTTTAATTATTATATTTATTCACAGTCAAATAAATAACAATATATATCATACATATGTTCACATTTATTTTTTTATACCTTCAAAAATAATTATTATCTTTATACAACATCAAACTGCCTAACTATTATATATTTTAATACAAATATTTAAGTAAATTATACTATTTATTTTATCAAAATATTCATTTCATTAAATTATTCATTTCAAATATACTACTCATCTCAATATTAATTCTACTAAATATCATCCCCACCAAAATCCCCTCTCCCAAACATTACCATTATCTTTGCCCGACTAGTGTGGAAAGCAAATGCAAAGAAAAATCAACTACAATATTCCAGTTGGAGACCCAACACGATATGACATACCTTTAATTAATTCTATCTTAATTATCTAATAATAAGAATGTGATTTGGTTAGAAAGTCAGCCATGACCTTGGCAAAAGGTATCATGATATCCCTAATTTTCTTATGTTTCAAAGAAATTAAGCATCTACAAAAATAATCTATACTATTATATTATTGGTAAAATCTCATTTGATTTTTTAATGACATTATTAAATATCATACATAAGTATTAAAATCCCTACCCTTATAATAACTACCTGCAGTTTTTTTTTTTATGTTTTGCTAACGATACCTCTGTTTTCAATTAATTTATAATCTGTACTATTATATTAGTGAAAATTCTAATTGTTCTTTTTAACAGATTTCCTAAAAACCAAATGAATTATACTATTATGCTACATATTATGATTCTATCTCCTGTAACTTTGGTCATTTTAATATCCTCTTAATAAATTTATTTACACTATTTAATAACTATCTTTAGTTTTAAATATAAATGAATTAAAAAAACCTATTTTTTTTCTTTTCTCTCTTTGTTGTTATTATTTTAAATTCGTTCTCGCCATTTTTTACTAGAATTTTGTCTCTTCATTCCTCCACTTTATTATTAGCTTTAATAGTTTCTTCGTATTTTTAAAAAAGACATATAATTAAATAGCTCTATTTTATTACTAAATTGTTAAAAAACATAAGAATTTTATATTTTGTTTCGATGAATAAAATTATAAAATTTTTTAAAAACATACACTCGTAGAGTAGAGTGTGTAAGTTTCAAAGAGTTGAAGAAATGATAAACACAAGCACCACATTAGAGACTCGATTATTTTAATTTTGTCAGAATATGAAAAGCGGTCGGGAGATGTTTCTGTGACATGGTAGCTCACCAATGGTGTCTGCCTGCTTCACTTCTATCTGCACTCGAAATTACTGGTTACTGTTTCTCCGATCAGAATTAATACAAAATAAAAACGAAGAGCAAACATTGGAGGCATCTAATGGGATTTTCTATTTATTTTTATTCTAAAATTATTCACAAGTTAACAATTTAACCCCTTGTGGGGTTTGTGAAAATTGACCTATTCTCGATGTCTAAGAAGTTGATAAAGGGTTTTTTTTTTTTTAACAAAAAAAAAAAAACAGACAATGTCCCGTATTTGATGAAAATAAGGGATGGATATGGATAATGTGATCCATAGTTGTTGGGGGGTTTTTTACATGTATTGTTAGAAATTTTGGTGGTTGTTTTACATGTAATGAAGGGTGAATTTTATTAAAATTGTCATATTTCAACATAATTGAGAAAATTGTCTCTCAAATAGAAGAAATAGTAATATTTTTTATGTACTTTGCTCAATTTAGAAGGCATAATCATCTTTAACGAAAGTAAATTTTTAATTGTAAATAATGCGACGTGATAAATTTTTTTTCCACCAAGTTTTTAAAATTAAGGAACTTTCAAATATAAAATGTAGTGGTGGGACAAACTGTGATAATATTTTTGGTACATTAGGACACATTTATGAAGAAAAAATGACCAGATTTTGATGTGTAACGTGTGTCTGGTGATTTTTAAAAATAAAAGATAAACGAATGTCATAGAATTTACAATATTTGTATTGTGCTAGAATGTGGTGTTTGTAAATTTTGTAATGTATTCTTACAAAATTATAATAAAATTTTTTATTAATAGTAATAATACTATGTGGGGCGTTTACTCTGGTACGTCAGGGAAAAGGGTATTATAATTAGCAAAATGCATGATAAGTAATAATTATAATTACCAAATTCATTAGAACAAATAAATACAAGCATTGGAAACATAGATTGGATTGATTCAATAAAATGCATAAATTCTTTTTAAAATGTAGAACTCTTCGTGGAAGAGTGAAAACAACATATTAGAAGGTGTACGTTGGGCAAATTAGTTGTCCTCCTTGGACATGTAACAATCTGATTTGTATTTTAAATGGATGATAACATTCAAAATTTTACAATATGTTAACGTTTGACCTCAAGTAGAAGCAATTTATTCAACTAATTGAAACATTTGATGCTTAAAATAGTGGGCTAGCATCTAATTATTTTCCTATCTTTTCTGTCGTACAACATGTATGTATCTTAACTTGCCTTGTACAAAGTCAAATATCATTGTTCTTGAACCTTCACACCTAAGTTTTAGAAATTGTAGGCAAATGCCTCAAAATCCCTCAATTGTTTGTGCTTATTCTCTCCCAAGACTACAATAGTACTACATTATGTTGTCCCAAATAGGCAATGCATAATCCGTGCTCCCTAAAATTTGGATAGTCAATCATAGATTAAAAAAGAAAGGTGTCAACTAGTTCTTGGTGGGGTTGTATATTTTGTGAGAGAAATATAGTTAAAGGTGAAGTCGATATTTATAGGGATATGTAAAACAATAAAGACAATAGCAATAATGTTAAAATATGCCAAAACCATGTGATTATGCAAAAGAGTCACTAATTGATGTGATTTTACAATGTCGTTGTTGGGTTACACACAACATTTCAATAAAGTGACTTTTCGAAGTAAGATGCTTCAAATGACCAACGGGTTGCATTGACCACTCAAATGGAGTTACACATAAAAGTGTGAGAGAATAACTCGCATGAATGATCTAGCATGTCATTTAATGCATGTTAGAGCTTATGCTCCATAGTTGCGCCTAGGGCTGTGAGTTAGTCGAGTAGCTCGACTCAAAGCTCGGTTCGAGCTCGAGTATTGTCGAGCTCGAGCCGAGCTCGAGCTACTCGATCCGCCACTCGAGTCGAGTTCGAGTTGACTCTGTGTTGACTCGACGAGTTTCGAGTAACTCGACTCGATGGCATTTTTGTAATAAATCTTAATTATATGTCATATTTACTATCGAGCCCTCCTGACTTCAGCCTTCAACCCTGCGCTGCGCCTCACTCCGCGTCTCAGACTCTCAGCTGGTTAGTTCCTCAGTCGGTCAGTCCTCAGTCCTCACCGCGAGACTCCGCGACAGAGTCGTTGCTTTACCCATCGAGCCCTCCTGACTTCAGCCTTCAGGCTTCAACCCTGCGCTGCGCCTCCGCCGCTCCGCGTCTCAGACTCTCAACCGGTCAGTTCCTCAGTCCTCAGTCCTCACCGCGAGACTCCGCGACAGAGTCGTTGCTTTACCCATCGATGCCGACGCCGACCTTCTCCCTCACTCTCAACGAGAGAGCGTCGATCTGTGCCCGCCGAGCAAATCGAGTTTGGATGGAAAGCTTTAAAAGATTCTTCCAAAATTCGTTTTCGACGTCGTTGCTTTTCTGATCTGAGTGCCTGTTGGCTTCCACGGTTCCACCATAGTTGCTGATTCTGGATCTTTTACCCACAGATACATCGAATCGAGCCCTCACTCCTTAGCCTTCAGTTGCGCCTCACTCAGCCGGTCAATTCCTCACCGCGAGTCCGCGACAGAGTGGTTTCTTTACCCGTCGACGCCGATGCCGACGCCGACCTTCTCCCTCACTCTCAACGAGAGAGCGTAGATCTGTGCCCGCCGAGCACGGTCTGCATTGAGGTGGGTCACTTGTCCAATATATGAATTCTCTTTTATTTTTAGTTGAAACACGGCATGTCTAATTTTCTTGAATATTTGGCTGCTAATCAGAAGTACATTGGTTTGTCTAGCTTATGCGAGTCCTTGTTGTTTGAGGTTTCAATCATTTGGGTTCTTCAATTAGTAATTGCTGCGTGAATTGGTACTGAAGTTGCCTCCTTTTTGCTGCTTTCTTTGGTTTCCCCGTTTCTTTGTTTTTTGGTTTTGTGTGATTTAAGATTCTTAGAGGCTTCAAACTTTGCAGCTGCATTTTGCCTGTCGTCGCACGTCCCATTTCCATTGTATTTGTTCCTGCAGTTAATTTGGGGCTTCGGCCTGTGTACATTTGGGGCTTCGGCCTGTGTACATTTAGGAGCAATATGTAGGTACGCGCAACAGTAGCAAACAATATGCAGGTGGATGTATCTAGGCATAGCCCTGATTCCAATTGGAATCGAGAACTAGGTTGGACTAAATTGTGTTGGAACCCAAACTAGAATCGGGACTTGGATAGGAACTGTGCAAGATTCATATAAGATGATTTGAATTCTGGTTTTTAAAAATGAAACTAAAACCATCAGTTCAGTTTTAGTTTCATAATTGCAAAAAAAATAATAAAAATATATTATATATAGTATAATATATAGCATATGTTTAGTAAAATATATTAATTTATATTAGTAGTTAAATGATATGATCTATATTTTTTTCCTACTCAAAATGTTTTTGTTGTTGAAGGAAGATTTATGGTAGGGCTGAGTTCAAGTCTTTTGTAGGTTTGTTTTGCTGATTCGTTGGTAATAGAAGTCTGCCTTTGTTGCTGATTTGTTGTTGCTTTAGCTTTCTATCGATTAAAGTTATGGAAGGCGACAGTAATCGTGACTTGCAAAGAATTCAAGGTTAAAACTTTTGTTGCTCTTCTTTCTACATTTTAGATTTCAATCTCCCTAAATTTTTATATTAAAGTTTTCTTATGTGAAGACAATGCCATGCTTTTATAATTGATTCAGTGATCACATTTATATGATTTTCTTATTTTAATTACCCATACTTTAATTACATTGTTTGCATTCTGAAGTGAAGATAAAAAAGTAAGAAAAATTATTGTTTTTCTACATTACAGGCATGCCTTCTAGTTCTAATCCGCAAGAGTTGCATGGTGAGTCATGTGCACCTACTATAGATTCATCAAATCCTATATTTATGAACAGCAATGTGCCAGAGTTAAATGTTGATGCTTTTGAAAGTAGAGATGAATTTGGAGATGAAGATACATTGCCAACTAAATCTGGGGATATGGATGTGGATGAACAACAACAAGAAGAAGATGTTGGTACAAAATTTGATCTCGAGCCTGAATTCCATGTGCCAAAAAGAGGCAAGACATCTGGAGTTTGGGAATATTTCGAGGAGATCATAGAGAATGGAGAATTGTTTGCAAGATGTAAACATTGTGGGGTTAAATTATCTCGAACTAAAACAAAGCAAACATCAAGCATGCTGAGGCATCTCAAGACCTGTAAGGTGAAAAAAGCACAACTTAGTAGGGAAGTGAGTCAATCATTAATCAACTTTCAACCTCAAGGTTCCAGTTCAACAAATGTTCCAACACTACATAAGGGAAAACTGAACATGGAGAAAGTGAGACAATGTGCTGCTCATTGGATTTTGCTGCATGAGCATCCATTTTCTATGTTGGAAGAAGAGGGATTCAACCTAATGATGAAAGAAGTTGCACCTGAGTATAAACCAATTTCTCGATTTACAGCAAAAGCTGATTGTGAGCGTGTTTATGATGTGGAAAGGAAGAAATTAAAGATGTTAATGAATAAAGTCAACAAGGTGAGTCTCACAACTGACATGTGGAAGTCGAAGAACCAAAAAATTGAATATATGGTTGTTACTAGACATTGGATTGATGCAGAGTGGAAACTTCAAAAAAGAGTTCTCAACTTTGTTCAGATGTTACCACCTAGGCGCGGAGTTGACATAGCTTCTGCCATATTCAAGTGTGCAAAAGAATGGGGTATTGAACAAAAGATTTACTCTATTTCTGTTGATAATGCCTCGAACAATGATGTTGCTATAAATCGTTTGAAAATTGATTTTAGGAGAGCAAAAAAGCTACTGGTTGAGGGCAAGTTGTTTCATGTTCGTTGTTGTGCCCATGTGTTAAACCTCATGGTTCAAGATGGGCTAACTGAGATTGTAGATATTTGTGAAAATATTAGGGATAGTGTGGACTACATTTGTCGCACTGATGGGAGGTTCTTAGTGTTTGCTGAAATTGCTCAACGATGTGGTGTTCCAGGGAAAAAGTTGATTTATGATTGTCGAACTAGGTGGAATTCGACTTACGAGATGCTGAGTTGTGCCTTAAAGTTTCGAGAAGTTTTTGCGCAGTATGCAAAGCGAGATTCTAATTATAACATATGCCCGACTAAAGAAGATTGGGATAAAGTTGAAAAGGTTTCTACTATTTTAGCTATATTTTGGAATACCACACATGTTATTTCAGGTAGTGATTATCCGACTAGCAATTTATTCCTCCCAGAAGTTCTTAATGTGAGATTGATTATGCTCAAGCTGATAGTGAGCATGAGTTTATTAGAAGAATGGTGGCTAAAATGAAGCTTAAATTTGATAAGTATTGGAAGGAGTGCAACTTGTTGATGTGCATTGCAGCCATCTTGGACCCAAGACAGAAAATGAAAATGGTACAGTTTGCATTTTCTAATATGTATTCTGAATTTGAGGCACAGGTGCACTTAGCAAGAGTACGAAAGGTCATCTTTGACCTTTATGAAGAATATGTGAAATTGTCTGTGCCTGCAAGTGGTGAGACTGCAGCATCAAGTTCTTCTCTATCTCATGGCTATAGTAATGAAAATATTAGTATGAGCTCAACACCAAATGTATGGGATAAACTGAAGGAGTGGGAGTTTTCTGGAGATAGCACTAGTGAGCCCCAGAGGTCTGAGTTGATAGAATATCTTGAAAAATCTCGCGAGCAACCATCATCTGATCCCGAGGCATTTGATTGTTTAGATTGGTGGATGAAGAATCAGACCTCATACCCAGTGTTGTCTCGTTTGGCAGCAAATATATTGGTTATTCCTATAACTACCGTAGCATCTGAGTCTACTTTTAGTGCTGGGACAAGAGTGATCGATTTTTATCGAGCTTCACTAGCTCCTGACACTGTTCAAATGCTTTTATGAGCAAGTGATTGGTGTAGACATTTGCATGGAGTGAAGAAGAAAATGAAAGTAAGTTTTATTCTTTTAATTTTATTATGAATGTACAATCTGTTATATTGTGTATTAATTGTTACTATATTTATTTGTTTGTATTTGTAGAAAGAAAAGGCTCCCCATGAATATTCTCTTCCAAATCCAAATCCATGAAATTTGTTTATGCAGGTACTTGGTATTGATGTTTCAAGTTTCTTACTTACTTACTATTACCTATACCTTTGTTCTCACTACTGCTGAGTCTGAGGATAGGCTACCTATGTCACAACTGGACAAATTGATTAAGTTAGTGATATGAATTGATTTATGATCCTTATATTACGTGGTAATGTTAATATTTTAGAACCAGCACCTTGTTAAGGTTGTCTTCTGCTGCTTGTGCAATTTTTATGGGAGTAATAAAAGATCTTGTTGTATTTCATTTGAAATATTGTTGGCTGATTGAGTTTTTCATAGCAAATGATTGATGATCAAGATTCAGGACTTGGGCTTCTTTGCCAACTTTCTTGGTATCTTCACATTCATACTAATGATTGCTTATCATTATGTGATGGTTGACCCAAAAGAGATAGTTCTCAAGTATCCACATGTACTGTGTGAAAGTACGGTTTCTCAAGAGATGTTATGTTTTAGGAAGGGATGTATGTTTGATGATAGAGGAGTTTTTGCTAGACAATTGATATATCCTACTATTTTAAGTCATTTATAATATTATTAATATTATTCAAAGTAGCGGCATATGACTCAGTCGTATCTTAAATTCACAGTCGCTTTGTACTTAAATTTTGATGAGTACTTTCTTTGGTGGAATTGTATTTTGACTGACACTTTAATTTTGGTGAGTAATGAATTGGCTAAGGGGTTTATAGATTTTTTTTTTATTGATTGAGTTGAGCTTTTCAAAAATTTATTTAACTTCTCATACTAATCTCTAATGTTTTGCCTAAAACATGATTAAACGAGCTAATTTAATTTCATAAAATACTTCAAGCCCTCATTTCCTAAATTAATAAAATTTGAAAATGTGATTGTATCAACCATTTCCCTCGACCAAGTAGTAATTCTCCATCGCTGTGTTGCCTAATTACCCACGACAACAACTTGATCGCATTTTGATGATAATGCAAACTTTGATAGATGCGACATGGAATGGCACTATTAATCAATATTTTAATTTATTTACAATGTAATTAATTTAAAGAACAGCTACTTTTAGATGGTAATAATGACATAATTATTGAGGATTTTTTTTTTATTAATTTTCTCAAGGTTACATTCCCACTCCAATTATTCTATCTTTTCTAGCGCAATCCCATTTGGTTGATTTTGTCCTACACCCCTGCACTTACATCTGTATCAATATTCTTGTATCTTCTTTTTATTAATTAATGTTCTTTCAATGTGTATTTCTGTACTAATTTATTTTGTAAGTGCACATTGGTTTCCTTCTTCGGACATCTGCACGTCGTATGTCTTAAAAAAATATACTAACGGAAACAGGTTGGGAAGATTAACTTAATTAATCAATTCAAATATTCACCTTTTGAAAATTTTAATATAGGCCAACAATTTGTTTAATATAGTGTCACAAAACTTAGAATAGTGATTAGTTTTCTATTAACTGTAGTTAGGATTTTGTTAAAAGAAGGAGATTCTAGGTGGATATGTACTAATTAATTAATTAGCCAAGAAAACTTCATACATGCATCAAAGTAATAATTATCTTTAATCATTTAATAAATTTCTTAAAATACTATTTTCTATAAATTTAATTATAGCTAATTTTATCTATTCCCTGGTATAAAATGAATAAATAAATTAAATAGAGGGCTTATCAGTGAAAATATATATCATCTCCTATTCTCCTTCATCAAAAAATTATTATTTTAAACTTATATCTAGTAGTTTATGTATATTTTTATTTTTATTTATTTCTAAAATGTTTTTATGAATATTATGAAATTATACCAATAATATAATTAGATGATTTATTTATCAAAATATTTTGTTACATCGCGATGAATGGGCCAAAATATTAGTTTATTAGAATGCCAAAATCATTCGAGCTCGAGCTCGAGTATTAGTCATGCAGAACTCGATCAGTCCATCTGAGCCCGAGCTCGAGAGCTCGATCCAGGCTCGAGCTACTCGATCCTGTCTCGAGCTCGAGTCCGAGCTCCGCCGTTGAGTCGTCGAGTCGAGCTCGAGTATACCACTACTCGAGCTCGACTCGACTCGATCTCACCCCTAGTTGCGCTAATGGCCTAAACTAAATAAACGTTCCATGTGACTGAACAGGCTCATATGCCTTCCAATTTGAATGATTAAGTGGTCAAGCTTTTCGCATGATTTAATGAGATAGTAAAAGTAGAGAGCCTATGATATTGAGGGGATAATTGAATTTAGTGGTAAAGCTCATTAGTCAATACACTTGAAGCATATGCAAGGCAACAACATGAATAAACTCACGTGCCTTGCAATTTGAAGGATTAATTGGTCAAGCTTTTCGAGTGATTTGATGAGACATTAGAAGATGAGGGCATATAATATTGATGGGATAATCAAATTTAGTGATAAGTCTCTTTAGTCTTTGCATTTAGGGCATTTGCAAGACAGCAGCATCAACAGGCACATTGTTGCTAGCCATAAAGGTGTGCCTAAATAAAGTAGGCCGCATTACTTGTAAGTAGAATATGTTTATCAAGATTTAGGTTATATGAATGATGACTTGGTCTGACAACTGCTAACGTATAGAGTAATTTGCCTTCTGATCAAGAAGGTTGATTTGACGAGATATTGAACATCCTGTTGTCCCCTCATCAATGGGACAACACACATCCACCCACATGAGCCCCATGAGATGAAATTATTGCAACATTGATGTTTGGAAAGACAATTTATTTCAATCACAAATATCAATATGCATGTGTTTCAAACATACGAGGATGGAACCATTCCAAGCCCTAAGGATGGGCTGCATAATGAGGGATATCATTTGAGCAGTGGGTCGAAGCTAGCATCTTGATGATGACTATTATATACTTTTGATTCTAATCAGAGATGGTCAATTGTATACTTAGCTATGATGAACGAGAATGGAAACATCTATTGCAGGAACAAGAAGAACTTCTTGTTGAGAGCTAAGAACTTGGAATCCCAAGGCCTAGGTGAAAAGCTATTACCATGGAGTACTACACATCGGCCAAGAAGACCACAATGCTAAATCGAATACATAAGAAGAATAATAGGATGACCATGCATATTCATCTTATAGGAGTAGCAATATATCATGTAATAATAATATTTAATGTGTTAAACTATCTAGGTGTTGTGTGTTTGTCTTGAAATGAAGTCGAATACAAAATATAAATGATTAGTGTTTGTGTTATAGTTTTCTATTAGGGCTTTAGGTTAGGGTTTGTGTTAGTATTTTATGTTGGGGTTTTGTATTAATGTTTGCATTAGGGTTTTATTACGCACTACACTTAGTCGAAAAGGCATGATAAATTGTTTAATAATATAATGCAGTACGTGTACTGTTTATCGTCTTGTTAATATGTTCAAACACTTTGCTAATGAGATGTCTCATCTCGAATTGTTAGTTCATTTGAGTGATTTATCATGTTAAACTAAGGATAAATCTTGTGGTTGTTTTAGTTATATTTAAAATGAAAGAAATGGTAATGTAAATAAATTTCTTTACTAAACAATCGTTATTTTGCAATAGCACTTGTGTACATGTTTGTGTACTACATGGTAATGGTATCCTGATCCCCTAAATGGCTATCGATGCCACACTAGGTGGGCTGTAAAATATAACGAAGTTTACATGGTGCTGAATTTGCAAGGCTAGCTTGGGCATGGTGCTTGTCATGCGGTCTAGTACTTGCAAAAAGCTGTTAGAATGGAACTGAGGAAGCATGATAGTGGTGTATGTGTGTACTATACTCTAAAAGTGGTGTGAATTGAGACTTTGGAAGTGGCATGCATGGAGACTAGGTTTGCAGATCTAAAGACAGAGGCACATATATGTCATCTACTTGTGCATCTAATCGAGAAAATGTAGATAAGCCTGCTATGCCACAGTGATATGATGTAACAGCCACAATGCAGGCAGGCTTGGATGAACTTGATGACATGTCCTCAACAACTCCACATGGCAAAGTAATATCCCCTATCTTTCTATGTAGTGGAAAATCTCAAACTAGTCATTGACGCTCAACATTGTCAATAATACTTGAGTTGTACTCTCTAATTTGTAGTGTTGTATTTGTTGTGCTTATAATCAAGCAAATGCATCTTACAAAGCTATACATGTAGATGTAATATGCAACAGAACGTGCATGACATTTTTATATCATGTACCACGTGTGTGAAATAGGATATGTGGTCAGGTTGGAATCCAACGTGTACGACACATACGGTCAGATGAGATAAATTGTCGTATGACTCGACGATAACACTTTCTATAGTTTGGTGCTACTCAAGTGTCAGGGAAGATGTCTCTCCTGATGATGCAATCAGGGTTAGACTGATGTCTGATGTAAGATCATGTGGTGGTTAGCTCAATCTTTGTTGCTCTGCCTTCATCACCAAGTGCTATGTAGCAAATCCTTCTTGCGTGATGGATCAACTGGAATACCCTATATCATCCCAAATTCTCCAAATGTCTAAGGACCCAATTCACACCATGCATCTCGACAATCTCATAACAAATAAGTGGACTACAATACGTCCATAAGTATTGCTCACAATTCTTTGGCAACCTTTGGTACGTCTCGTTAGTGTAAGGTCACCACACAAACTGCAATGGTATATGCACATTAAATATATAGGGTGGTTTATGTAGCAACATAGAAGCTGCGCAAATTGAAAACTAGCATGTTTGTACCTGGCTCTCTACTCCCCACCTAACGTATCTTGTATGATGTTGATCACATGAAAAGCCATTCATGTCTCCTTTACTCTCACATCCATTTGCATGCATAAACATAGAAAAGATTAACATCATACATTGTGTAATATCAATGATCACTTTGTAAGTACGAGACAATGTTGGTAGGTCATACTGTGCTCTAAACGGTGCAGATGGTAGTTGCATCCCACCAGTAATGGTAAGAAAGCTAATGTAAAGCTTAATATCACAAGTATGGGATTCCAATTCAAAAATCTTGATCTAGATCCATGGCCATATTAATATTTGTATGTGACAATCCAAAGGTAAGTTAAAAATGAGTGGCATAATGTAAATACTCTATACAACATATATATTGGTATTTAGGCAACTTGTACCTGTGGAAGCTATAGTGACCCAACTATTATCCATATGCCCTTCATGAAAGTGCAGTACAAAATTAAATACACATAAAAGTGTATAGATAAAATCATTTTAATAAATATTTTACACATTTAAAATTATGTATACAACATATCTGTCTTATATATTCATACAACTTATTCAAGCTAGAAGTCTTAATTTGATTGCACAACTTTAAATTACTTTCATTCTTCTATGTTAATTTCTTCAAATTTTCTACCTTTTTAACTCTCAATTTTCTTTTGAATTATTTCTATGGCATTTTCTCTCTACTTGATTCTCTGTTTTTCTTATTCGATTTTTTTGCTTTTATTTTAATAAGTTTAATTTTAAATAAGTTTTTATAAATAATATATATACTAAGTTTGTATCCCAATGACACTTGATCCTACTCTCATCATAAACCTACACTTTAAACATATAATTTATTAAAATATTTTTTCTCTATTTTTCTCTCTTCTTTTTATATTATTTTTCAAATTTTATATTCAATTTTCAAACTCAACAAATACATAAGAATGTTTGCTCCCCAAGATATGCATAAGTGATGTTTGCTTTTGATTTTGGTGATTTTAGATTTTTTTGAATACGAATTTTGAAAATAGGAAATTTGCTAAAAACTTAAGAATAATATAAAAATAAGAAAGAAAAAAATAAAAAAGTATCATTTTGATGTATGGTATATTTAAAATAATTAATTTTGATGAATGTAAATTTGCATTCAAACATAATTTATAAAAATAAGAATGAGAAAAAAAAAATTTAAAAATTACGATAACCTTAATGTTTATTTTTGAATGTCAAAAATGAAAACATACATTGTGACAGTATAATTCATAACAACTTTTTAATTTATTATAATTAAGAAAAATCTATTATTTGTAAATAAATTTATACACTTGCACTGATCATCATCGCGACGAAATTAATATATTCTTTTTAATGTTGTCCGTAAAAAGTCGAAGACGCCTTTGTAGGAACCTGCAGTTGGAAGCATCACCCAAAAGCGAGATGGCGGACAAAAGGACTAAATTTGGGCGCCAAATGCTGAAATTTTGTCCGCCAACTTCCTGCCTTTTTCTCCCCTCGCCGGCGGGAACGAATTTTCCATAAATTTGAATTCTGTAATCTTTATTTTCTGTTTGCTCCACAAATCAGAATCCCCGCCAGAAAATATTCGTTGAAATTGACGAAAGAAAGGGGCTGAGAGATGAAAAACAGTGCGGTTGTGTAGAATTGAAGTCGAGTTCCAAGAATAAGGGTTTTTCTTCCACGTTTCCATTGTTCATTGCTTAGTGGCTTTGACGGAAACCCTCTTTTCGCGAGTTGCTCATTTGCACTTTCGAGAGTAATATCTGGATTTGACTCAGAAAAAATCAATTTGTTCTGATGGTGCTCGGGTCTTCCGAATAATCTGCAGTTGCTGTGTCTTTTCTTGTTGGGAAGTAAAGAACTAATTCGTTGATTCTGTGGGTCTTGTTCGGGTCTACGAGAAGTTATCTATTGCATACAGGCAATGGCAGAAGTTGAACCGATGAAAATTGACGGCGTAGATGAGAGGAAGCCGATAATCGACGGGCAAGGTCAGACGAAGAAGTCGCTGAAGAGAAAGAAAATCGAGCCATGTCTATACGCGCCAAATCCCGAAGAAAAACAAGCTAAAATTATCGCATTCCACACTGAGATCAACAGTCTTGTTAAATTTTATAAGGAGACAGTGATGGAAAACAAAGCGGCATTATTAGAAAATGAGGAGAAAATCGGCAGTTCTGCCTCTTTGAATGGTGTGATTGCTTGTTTCATGGAAGAAAGTGATCTTCCTCTTTCTAAGCTTGTCGATGAGATTTTTGAGAGAGTTAAGGGCAGAACTGGAAATGGCGATGGTATTAGTAAGGCCAGTGTGAAGAGTTCCGTGCTTCTTATTGGGCAGAGGCTGTCTTATGGTGTGACGAGTCCTGATGCTGATATATTGGAGGATGAGTCTGAGAGTGCTCTTTGGTGTTGGGAGGTATAAATTTCAGTTAATCCTTACATCGTTTTTTTGCCGTACGCTTTTTATGAAATTTTAGTTCTTCTTTGTCTTTGAATGGTATTGAGGTAAAATGAATTATATGGTTTGTAGATTCAGCTGCTAGCAAGCTAGGCTGTTTGTTGGCTAAAATGATATCCAGATACTGAAAAGTCAGCAACGTTTGTTTTGTTTTTGGAGGCTTGAAGATTTGTAAGAGTACATTTTTGTTTATTTTCCTATTGATTTCCATACCTTTGTTGGTTTGGACCCAACTTTTCAAGTATGATTTCCAGGGTTAAAATCCACTGGTTTGTTTGTGCGTATAATAAAAAAAATATATTAAACAGAAAGGTACCATTCCATATATTTCAACAACATACAGTTCTAGAGGCCAGTGTTTATTGATCCTCTATACTATTAAGAGTGCGTCAAGTGCTTAGAGTAACAGTTTTGGTCATTAAAATTTAATTACTGACTTCACTCACATACACACTCTTACTAGTAATGAAAAACCATTCATAGAAGAATAAACCAATAAGAATCCTTACTCCACTAACTTCCATGTCTACTGTCGTTTAATGCCAATTAAAACTAAATGAAAACTAAAAGCAGCAAGTAAGATGGTTGAACAATGTTTCTGGGCCTGATAATTTGGCCAAACTTTATGCTATAATGATGATATACAATGCAGTATTAGTGTATATTATTTATATACTCACATTAAATGCTTATGGTAATTTTTTATGTTGAGAGTTTTAAATGTTAAACCATAACTTTGTCACAGCTTTTGTTTATTGCTTATTCTTGCTTTTGTCTTTATGCTTTGATTTTTATTGAGGGCAACACCATTTTACTGAATGCTGTTCTTTGTTGTAGACAAGAGATTTGAAGTTGATGCCAAAATTTGCTCGTGCATTTTTGAAAGTTCGTCGCACTTGTCGGAAAAGGATCCAAGAGAGGATTATGGCTGTTTTGGGTAAGTTTTCAAATTGTCTACTTTAAAATCCATGGTCATCAATGATGAATCCTTCAGTGGCTTTCAAACAACTATTGGATTTGGTTTGTTTAAAAACATTTGAAACTAATGACTATAGACTGGCCTGTTGTTCCATGCTTGTGATTTGGCTAGTTGTTCATAGAGACAAAGCATGAATCATGGACCTTGGATGCAGAAGTTCAAATTCCTTTTCAAAGAGAAACTTTTGATATCTAATTTCACCTTTTCCACTCACCCACCAGCCATTAATTTCAATAATTATGATATTTTTATAAGGATGACAAAGTTGTAGTATATTTTGTTCATGAGGATTTGAAGATGTAGTGGTCAGAGATGATAAGCACAGAGTGACATAGTTCTTAGATGTATGTTTTGTTTGATTTATAGTTGGGAAAAAAGAGTGTTATTTACTTGGTTCGTTGAATAAGTGTGATGTATCTGGATTTTTGTTCCTTATCTTAAACATATCCAATACCAGGGAATTCTTTGCCCAAGACTGAATGATTGCTTTGTGAGAACTCTGTGTAATAGTAACCCCTGTGGTGCATTTTTACAGTTTTGATTAAAGTGAAATCTACTATTGGAAAAATTAAACATTACAGACAAAGCCTTTATTTGCTTCATCATTTTTATGCTGACTATTTGAGGTGCGTACATTTTGAAATTAATATGCTGGAAGCAAAGAGAAATGCTGAATCAACATGCCATAGCATGGATCTATGGGCAACTGTGTATGAGTCTAGCCCTAAAATCTTCCATTCATCAGAGAATTGTTGGTTTAACATAATGATTTCTGATATTCTCTTTGAGGGTAGTATCCACAACTTGAAGGATTTTGAAGCCTGAGTAGCATTGGTGAGATGGGAAAGTGTTGTTTCACACAATACATACCTGAAGAATAGTTTTCAGTAAATTGTGCTGTTGGAGCTGCAGCTTAATCAGTGAATGAGGCCTTTGGGTTTCGCACATGAATTGCATCTCTAAAGAAATGGTGTATTTTTTTTTTGTGCGTGTGCACTATGATCTTGCTTTTATATGAAATTCTTTGAAATGATTGATGATTGGATGTTTGTGTTCATTGCATGGCAATATATAATATGTTCACTGATTTTTCACGCACTTATATTTTGTTGGCACTTTTCCTACCATGGCCATGGACTAGCTTGGTCATTCTATTTTTTCTTTTGTTACTTGTTCTGTTTTTGTGCTCATTTCACAATTGATAATATTTTTTGCATGTTTCAGCAATGATACATGCAATGGAAAACTTAGAAAACAATGAAAACTGCCTGCAAGAGTTGATGAAAGCTTCAGAAAAGCTCTGCAAAGTTTTAAATGAGGCAGATATCCGATTGTTACTGGAGAACATGTCACATAAAACTGGTTCTGAAATGTATGTATTAAATGTTAGTGTTTTAGCTATATAAATTTGAACTTTGGGCTTAATCAGTACTTTTGTGGTGAAGGGCTGAGAAGGAAGCCAAGAGACAAGAAAAACTGTTGATAAAGCAAATGGAGAAAAGCAAAAGACAAATGGAGAAGGAGAGGAAAAAAATGGATCGGGAACTTCAGAAAGAAAAATTGCGAAGTGTATGTCGCATTTCAATCTCTTTTCTGACATTTTGAATATATAACCCTTTTTATCTGTTATTTGAGGTAGAATGTTAAGTCAATTTTATGCACCCTTTGGCAATAATAGCATGAGATACTGTGAATCAGTGCAGATGTTTTGTAACACCACGTTCATATATTCTGGTGTTGCTTTTTGGTCTTCTAGTTTTGAGATTGTCTTTAATCCATACAATTTACTTGTAAGAGTGTCTGTTTGCGTGCCTTAAGAAATATTCATGTCCTAGCAGGAAAAAGAGCTGAAACGGTTGCATGATGAGGCAGAGAAGGAGGCAAAACGACGAGAGAAGGAAGAAAATGACACACAGAAACTTCTCAAAAAGCAGCAAGAGGAAGCAGAGAAAGATCAAAGACGCAAGGAGAAGGAAGATACAGAATTGAGAAAGCGGCTAGCTCTGCAGAAACAAGCATCACTCATGGAGCGTTTCCTTAAAAGAAACAAAACTAATTCAACTTCTCAGAATGAGAGTTTGACACACAAAGAAACCATGTCTGTATCAACTTCCGACATTTTTGAAAGAACATCCAATTCAGTTATTCTAGCAATGGATTCTGTTTTGGCTCGTAATGATGGCATTGAGGTCGAAGATTTATGGAAGTCAGTTCTCACTTTCCCCCTTTTAGCATTGATATCTTTGAACTTCATGTTGTATGCCATTGTAAGATTCCTTTTATGCTACCTTTTGCAGATCACATTTAAATACATGGCACTGCACTGGATGTTCTGGACGGTCAAACAGGAAAGTGCATTGGGGAACTCGTCAAAAGCCTAAGACTGAGCTGATCAAGGAGCTCAAGCTTACAACAAATAAAGAATTGACTTATGATGAGGACTTGAATATAGAGAAGCTTGTGGATGGATGGGTTCACTCAAATGTTGATGAAAGATTGTCTCAAATGAACAGTGATAATAGTCCACTTTCCAGTGGTCAGAAGAGAATTCGAGTCAAGCAGCTGTTGCAGTTCAATAAGAGCTACAGGCCAGCTTTTTACGGTGTTTGGCCCAGAAAAAGGTGAGCCCCATTACTGAACTTTATCAGTGATACATGCCATGTTGCTGGGAGAATATTTTTAGTTGTATGAGGAAAACAACAGCTTACCTGTGTCCAGCTTTTAGTGCAACACATGCCAGTTTCTATTTGAACCAAATGTCGATGTCCTTCCTAGATGTATGTTTGCTATTGTTATTGAGATAATTTGAGGTATTGAATTTTAATGTGAAATGAGGGCTGACTGTAGCCACTGTTGCTGCATCAAATTGCCTAGCCGGGGGGGGGGGGGTTGCAGTGAATACATTTTCTTTGTTGGTCAGGTTATCATTTGTTTTATTTAATACACTTTTTAAGCTTTTTGTGAATATTCTACACTTTTCCATTTGCCCCTACCACTGAAAGAATGCGTGACTGCAGGCTTTGAGCCTGTATCCTTATCTAGCAACTTTTGGGCCTGATATTATGAGTAGAGTTGTATGGTTGTACCTGTTAGCGGTTTTTTCTTTGTCAAGCGTGCTTGTAATTCATGCATATTTTGTTGCCACTGAAATGATATTTCACTTGCCCATGTGATGGTACTGCATGTAGAATTAAACAGTTTGAGAAGAATCATGTAACTTGCCTACATTAAATAATGCTGCATTCTGAAAATTTTCTGATGATATATTTCTCTTATCTTTCCAGTAAAGTTGTTGGTCCACGTCACCCTTTTGTAAAGGACCCAGATATAGACTATGAGGTTGATAGCGACGAGGAGTGGGAAGAGGTATGCTAATCTTGTAGAATTGTTTATTCTCATAAGTACATTTCCCACTGAAGATTTTGGTTGCACAGGATGAACCTGGTGAAAGCCTGTCTGATTGTGACAAAGATGACGAAGATGAAAGCATGGAGGGACATTTGAAGGATGAAGAAGAAGAAGAAGAAAGTGAAGATGGGTTCTTTGTTCCTGATGGATATCTCTCAGAGAATGAGGTATGTTACCTTTCGACACTACACTCTATTTATATTACGAGCACCTCTGTTGTCCTGCATTTATTTGTTATGTAAACAGTTAAGTGCCCGAACAAGCCCCTATGTTTCGGGCAATGGCAAGCAGCAAGACATTTCAATGCATTTGTAATTCTGCAGAATTCTTAATAGGCTCTTAATTTTCTTTGTTCTTGCATAATGTTGTTGGTGTGGCGTTTGTGGTCAGTGGTGGAGAGAGCCATGTGAAGGAAAGACTGCCACTATCTTTGTTCTTTATTTTCTGGAGATTTATATTGTTGCTTAGAATTTTTTTTCTCTTATTTTTAGGGATTGAAGGCTGATGAAATGGAATGTGAAGATTTGGTTGAGGAAGAAAGTAGTCTGCCAACTTCTGAACAGGAAGTGCAGAGTGAAGAATTCAGTACCCTGCTCCGGCAGCAGAAATATCTGAACAGTTTAACAGAACATGCACTTAAAAAGAACCAGCCATTGATCATATTGAATCTTATGCATGAAAAGACCACATTGTTGCCAGCTTATGAGCTTATTGGTACAGAAAAGCTTGAAAGTTTGTGCTTGCAAACTCTTTCTATCCGTCCTGTGTCTGGTTTCATGGATAGAGAAATATCTATTCACAATGATGTGGCAGATGAAGATCAAGAAGCTACCCCTATCAAGTCAGGTACAACAACAATTGAAACTGCTGCAGCTGTTCTGGACTCAAACTTGCCTGGGATTGTAAGTGACTCATTTTGCATCCCTATGAAGTTTATCTGGTGTATCTAGCCTGATCTATGCTTTTGGATGTAACTGGACATCATTATGCAGATATGATGTGTTTAATCCTGTCTAATTGCACTGATACCACATCTAACTAGTTTATTGGCCAATTTTACAGATATCCATCATTCAGTCATGCCCTCAAGGTATAGGAAAGATAGTGAAGTCACTACACAACAAGTTTCCTGCTGTTCCAAAATCTGAACTAAGGAATAAAGTGCGGGAAATATCTGAGTTCTCTGATAATCTTTGGCAGGTAATGAAGTTGATTCTATTTAAGATCTCATCATCCATGTGAAGGCAGTTTATATTTCTGTCCACTTTTTATTGCGAAATTGAATTTTCCTTTTTAACAAATATGATGATGATTTGGAGACTGGTCATATATTTGTTTTGTTAGGCACTCCTATGATAGATGTATCAGTGTAAATATAAAATAAGTGGACTATTTGACACTGAATACAGTGATCAAAACATGGAGCTTGAAATTGAATTAACGTGGAGTAGGAGATGGTGACTTTATTGTCAAGGTGAATATGATGTCTATGGTATTTGGAGGAAGTTCTTATGCTTTTTGATATTGTTGCACTAAGCTTTATCCTACTCGTTGAATCTAATTTTATTCGAAGTCTGAGCTTTGGACTTTGTAGCTTCTGATACTTAAATATTTGCTGTTTGCTGCTTTTTCTTTCTCCAGACTATGCTTTAGTTTTCTGATTTTAATACTCGAAATTGTTCAGGTTAAGAAAGAAATCATAAGCAAGCATGGGCTCAACATATCACCAGGTACTGACTTGTTAATTTAGTGAGCTTAGCACCTGATTTGTGTAGCAATGATTATCCCAAGGCATATGTAGATTTATTCAACTAAATTAAGATTCTTCGCTTCGTGTATTTGCAGAAAAAAGTTATGGTAATGTGAAGAGCATTGCTACATTCTTGAAAAGATGCCTACCTCCCTCTGGCAAGATGGCTACAAACCCGAGTGAAACTTACCCACAATCTTCTCAGAAACCCGTGTCTGCACAGGACTACTCATGCGAACATCGATAACCCTCCGGTCTTTCTCCCTTTCCTGTCCTACTGTGAATGTGAATGTCTCACCCGTCTAAGTGCCGCCATTGCAAGTCAGTTTTGTCAGCAGTTATATCCCGATGATGTTTTGACTGCTCATGGTCATGTAAAATTTTCAGACCTGGGTTTTAAAATTTTGCTCCGCAGTTCCTAGAAACCTGCATGGCTTCTAATTTCAAGAATACACAATGAGTATTACAGGCTTTGATGTCATTTGTCCTTTGAAATGCTCTCAAAACCGTACCGAACTTGTCGGTTAACTGTTGGGTTCAAGTGTTAACGTAGAAAATCGTCTTGAAGTTGATCAACAGGTGAGAATTGATTTGCTGGTTCGTCTGGTTCTATTGGCATGAAAAATGGGCTTTTCCACCTTCCACGATAAAAATGAGTAGGTGCTTCAATTCCTTGTAAAAAAATGCGTGGTCAAGTTTTTGATGCTTTAATTACCATATCACGAGAAATGGTTAATTTAATATTCATAATATCTATAAATGGTTGAGATATTCAATAATGGTGTTAAACCAATTTATTTAATATGTAGCTACATTTGAAGGAACTTTTTCACGAGATAATAAAAAAGTACAATGAAGGCAAAATGAATTTTTCAAAAATTGTTTTATGTTTTCAAATATTTGCTAATCAACTTAAACCCTTAGTAAATTAAAAGATGATTATGTCATAAAAAGTTCCTCTTAGGTAATCAAATGAATTAGTTAAGCCAGATTTGAATGCTAATATCTTGCACTGTTCTAATTTTTTCCATTTTTATTATAAAATATAACATTTATATTTGATGATTTATTTAATTTAAAAATTGCTTTTATTTTATTTATTCAAACAATTCATGCATTAAAAAATTATATATGATACATTAATGTATGTATGAATCTATGTATGGTAACCAATTTTTTTTTTTTATAGAATGGTTGAATTGGTTGGACAATGACTTGAACCTGTAGGTCGAAATGCTAGTTGTGACAATAATTATTTATGGAGTATAATGGATGCTGTTTTCTTGCATCACATGCATCATGTATGTGCCAAGGATTTCCGCTAGACTTTAGAGACCAATGAGCCAGCCATAAGTCTATGGAAGATTTGGATTTTAGTTTTTGAGTTGGGCTTGTTCTGGGCAGGATTTGTCTTTCTAGGAAATTGATGTCATTATTCTTGTCAGCCTGAGCTATGCGATGCCGATTTCTTGTCCAAGGTTTTGTCATTGATATATTGTCTATCAGTATATACAAGGAGGGAGGTTTATATTAATCATCTTTTGATTATGAAATGTTAATTTATTAGTTTTTTAGTTCTTTTTCTCTAACGTTTCACATAATATTATTTTATAGAATGTTTCTGGTGGAGTTTTAAATTTTAAATAATTTTATATTGTTTAAAAATGTATTTTGCTATGTTAATAAATTCTGTATATATATATATATATATATTTTATTTATTTTATTTTATTATGCACATGCATAATTTGAGCCACTGTCTTGTTAAGAGTGTAAAATTGTTTTGGATGAAAATGTAAAATTACAAAATTACATCTATCATTTCTGTTTCTCTTTTCTTTTAATACATTGTTATTTGTGTTTTTCCCTCTCTTTTATTTTATTTCAAACATTCCATGTATTTTTAATCCTAAATAACAACTTTATAATTTAATAATGATTTTGAACACATGTAGAGCGCATAATCGGGGCAAAGTTCCTTGAACATGTAATTTAGGGTTGGCTTTCATAGGATGAAATATTATGACATCTCATCATCCTTCAAACTCAAAGCAAAATTTCAACTTTCGGTTATAAAGAAGGAACTGGAACAAAGAAGAATTTAGACAATCTGTTCATCAATATATTATAAATGTTTATTTATCTTTAGAACAAAATCTACTTCATATTTAAGTGAGATGTAATGAAAAAAGTAGCCTCAAAGTTCTTACAACTTACAAGCCACAAAACTTACGTACGACAAAGTCGTAAATTTCCGGCCCTTACCATGGGCGTACGTTATTATTATTTTCTAATGATAAATAAATGAGTATTTAACTCTTTTATGGACTAGAGACTGTTTCACAAACACTATATTGCCCATTATTCGACTGGCGAATGACCTTTAAATTTCACGCAACATCAATTGTTTTTGTATCGATATAATTATTAAAATTGTATTCTTAAATTAAGAGAATGATAATATTTGTGAATTTTGATGGATGATTGATTTGAAAAAATAATTAAATCGCTGGTTTGATAAGTTGGATCGTTAGAAAAACCCTATCGTTTTAAGTTAGAGAATATTGTATATACTTATATAACAATATTAATTAATTTTACAAAATAAAATTAATTGAATTTTTAATGTATCAAATGACAAGTTTTAGATGTAAAGTTTGAAAATCTAATAATTCAGTCAGAACAAAAGAAATTATTACATAAATTTAAAAGAAATTTAAATAAATTTATAGCAAACATAAGTCTAAACATTGGAATATTGGTATGAAAATACCTCTGTTAATGTGAACAATTTTAATTTTAATAAGAGTTTTAATCCATTCATGCTTTCATTTTTGGATATGTGTTTTTTGATATTGACCTTAAATCTCCAATTTAATTATTAAAAACCTCTAATATATTATTTCTCATGTGATTATTTTTAATGTTGTGGTCAAATACATGCTTAGCCTACATTCTCACAAGAATATTCATCAACTAATCATATTTTGGTCTTATATCTTTTATCTTTTTCATGACAAAATTGAAGTCTTGCATATAGTAAAATCTTGTAGTTGTACAAAAATACTTTTTAACGAACACACTAGAAAAAGATTGATTAAAATTGGCCAATGTGTGTCTGTAGCACTTTCTGTTGATGACATGAGGCACTATCTCATTTATTGTTTTAATTAAACTCTAAAATCACATAGAAAAGGAATTATATAAGGAAAATTTGAATATTATTTCACAAATTGTGAGCAAATCGAGGAGTAATTATAAAGCCATAATAGAAAATACCTTTTGCCTGCTTAATAAAAATGTCTATGACTTGTTTTGCTTAAAACGTCTAAGAAACTCTTCCGAGCAAGGAAAGAAAAAGCTCTAGCGATTTTTTCAAATTCAACAATTGAATAAGTAATTGGATAAATGCAATTGTTCCCATCCAATTCCATTACGTCGAGTAGCATGCCACCATATCGTCTTTTTAAGTGTTAGCCATCAAATCCAAAGAATAGATTTAGCTAGTTAAATAGATCTCTGTCAGTGGACCAAAACTAATAAAGATCCTTTTGAAAGATAGAGTGGAAGGAATGCTCTTATTGGCTGTCTCATTTAATTGGTATTGAATTTTTACAGTATGATTAGGTTTCTATTATTTATAACAGAAGCATATTTAAGAAGCAAAGAATATGAAGTTAAATGATTGCACTCAATGACTTCCTTTGCTCAATTTGTCATGTATAACGTTATGTAGGGTGGATTAACTTCATACTTGTTCACCTCAACTCTCAACCCTTTACAATTGATGTTTAGATTATTCTTCAACCTATTAACTATCTTCTTGGAAATCCACTTTGAATCAACTTTCTTTGTTTTGTCAACTCGAATGTAATTATGTTCATCAACCATTGTCTTGATTTTAAAAGTAATATTTCCGGCAATTGGTGAGGCATGGATCTTCCAGGGATATTCAAGGGCTTATTTTCCCTCTTACAATGTCAAAACCTCTCTCTTATAACATATTTCTTTAACATACTTCTAAACTTATCCAAATACTATCCCCACTTTGAATGAAATCTTTTTAAGGGGATTTTCAAAGATTATAAATCCTTTCCCAGCAACATCAACATCATTTGTTAAAGGATCATTAGGAAACTTTTCTTCTGAATAGTTTATAGCCTCACAATGATAATTAGATTGGTAGTTTTCCAGCAATTAGTCATTTTTATCTTCAAATTCAGCCCCCATTCTAGCATCATTTCAACCTACACCTATTGCAGACCTACCACCTGTTGAATCACACCTCTTGACTTCATTAATAGGAGCATTTTTGGGCTCATCCAGAACACTATTTTCCAACTCATCATGATCACTATCTCTAAGCTCATCATCACCATTTGCTTCATAATTTTCATCTGTGCCTTGTTCATCACATTCTAACTCCTACATGTTATATTTCATTTGAACCGTGTCTGTTGTAATAACTTATGGATCTATTTCACGTCTGGCGTGGCACAACCTGGACATTTGCTGTACATTCTTATTGGTTTTTACAAACATTCTACTCTTTTTACGAGGAATGTATATGCTTTTCTTGAATATTCGGAACATGGCTCAAAGCAAGGACACCAACATTAATGATTAGATGTGAATACTGATAGCTATCTAGATATATATTTTTCAATACAAACATTTTATTGTCACGATAAGCAAAAAGTTTGAAGGCTAATTTTTCACTTACCAAGTCAAAAGAAAACATATATAGTGAATAATCAGATGCATAAAGCTATAACACCTAGGATTTTTTGATTTTTCCCATGAACACTTCAAAAATGGAACAAACAAATACACAACAACAAATAATTGAAAAAAATAATATATAACAACACAAATTTGAAAAAACAATAGAATTTAATAGACTGTGTTTCAAACAAAATTTGAATATTTTTAAAATCACTAATAAACGTATAAAATGGATCCATCCTTATGAATACCTTCACAAAAGTGTATGAAATTTCAAGTAAAAAATCAAAAAAAAAAAATATGTGTATATAATTGAATATATATATAAAATCACACACCATTCAATCTAAAAGGTTAATTATAACAAAATGCACGTTAAAATCAATGAAAACAATGTCATAAACCACTAACCAACCAAGAACTCAAATGAGGGATTTTTGCACATTTTTGTGGCATTTGTACACCAAAAACATCAAATCTGCATTTCAAATTGTCTGTCCCTTTCCATAGGTGCGAAGCATGTCTTAAAAACACAAAAATTACAATAGTTGAATGATGGAGAAGTGTGGTTTAAAAGCATGCATAAGAGGGAAGGTGGGAGGTATGAGAGTTTGGAGTTTGAGAAGTATTTAAAAGAACCCCACATGTCCTTTTACAAGAAGTGGGGATAAAAGGGTGAAAGAGTCTTTTCACTAATTTTGAATTTTAGCTTTTTATTTCAATTTAGCCCTCCGATCCATAGGTAGAATGGAATTTTCAAAGAATTTGGCTAGAGGTCGCTTAACTTGATCAATTGAGGGGAGATACTTGTAATTTTTTATACTTGAGGAGTAGGTTAGAGGAAAACTCAAACGAGGTCACTGTAATTTTTCTATTATTTTACGGAAATTTGTAGCCTATTTTCATGGATACATTAATAAATATTGAAGAGCTACACAAGACTTGCAACGCGTCCTTTATTAGAGTTGAGTGAGCTGAAAGATAGTGAAACACCCACACACTTATAATGTTTTTGTATTAATGTTTGATAGCATGACATTGTGAAAGGAACATTTCCTTGTGATTGCAACATACGGTAGTTTGATTAAGGCACCAAACATGAGTAAACCTATTATAGTAGCATTAACAAGTTGAGATTAGGAAGGAACTTGACTGAGATGAAGTATTTGAGAGGAAAAAGTATTGGATAAGATTGGTGTGTAATCTTGTTTAAATTTGTTAATGAATCTTCGACAAATGACCTGCAAACATAGAAGTGGTGACTTCAAATAACATATTGCAACTTTATTTCTACTTAGTTGACTATTTTTGTGTACATATAATATTAAATTTTAAATTACACTATTAAATCACAACAAAAATTAATCGTATCAAATTAGTGTCATGTCACCTAATTGAATTGACAAAGCACTTTCTCGTTATTCTAAATTTTTACAAGCCAACTTTTTATGGTGTTTAGCCCAAAAAATGTGACCCCCCATTATTGAATTTTAGCTTACCTGTGTCTAACTTCTAGTGAAACATATGCCAGTTTGTATTTGAACCAAATGTCAATGTCCTTTCTAGAGATATGTTTGCTATCATTATTGAGATCAATTGGGGCATTGAATTTTAATGTGAAATGAGGGTCGACTGTAGCCAACTGTTACTTCATCAAATTGCCTAGCTGTGAGGTTGTGATGCAGTGAATACATTTTCTTTGAATTGGTTAGATTATCATTTGTTTTAAGCCTTTTGTGAATACTCTACACTGTTGCCTTTGGCCCTACCACTGAAAAGGGCCTTGATTGTAGGCCTTGAGCTTGTTTCCTTATCTAGCAAGAAATTGGTAGTTCCTAATTGAATAAGTCAATCCAATCATTTTTCAAAATCTTGTCTGAAGGAGTTCTTATTGTACTATACATAGTACATTGCATACCCTTAATAAGAGTTTAAATCCATTCGTGTTTTCATTTTTGGATATGTGTTTTTTGATATTGATCTTAAATCCCTAATTTAGTTATTAAAAGACTCAAATATATTATTTATCACATAATTATTTTTGATGTTGTGGTCAAATGCATGCTTAGCCTACATTCTCACAAGAAAATTCATCAACTAAATATTGTGGTCTTATATCTTTTATCTTGCCCATGACAAAATTGAAGTCTTGCATATGGTAGGATCTTGCAGTTATCCAAAATACCTTTCATCAACACACCAGAAAAAGATTGATTGAAAGCGAAAAATATGTGCCTGCAGCACTTTCTGTTGATGGCATGAGGCACCATCTTATTGATTATTTCAACTAAACCCTAAAATCACATACGAGGAATTATATAAGGAAAATTTGAATATTATTTCACAATTCATAGGCAAATTGAGGAATAATTATAAAACCACAATGGAAAATACCTTTTGCTTGTCTAATATAAATGTTCGTGACTTGTTTGGTTTAAGACTCCAAGAAACTCCTCCAAGCAAGAAAAGAAAAAGCTCTAGCTATCTTTAAACTCAGATTCAACAAGTAAATAAATCACTGGATAAATGCAATCGTTCTCATTCAATTCCACTACATTGAGTAGCATGCCACCATATGTCTTTTCAAGTGATAGTCATCAAATCCAAGGAATGAATTCAGATAATTAAATAACTCTCTTCTAGTGGCCCAAAGCCAATGAAGATCCTTTTGAAATATGCAGTGGAAGGAATGCTCCTATTGGTTCACTCATTTTACTAGTACTAAATTTTTACAGTACAATTAGGTTTCTATTATTTATAATAAAAGCATATTTAGGAAGCAAAGACTATTAAGCTTTATGATTGCCCTCAATGACTTCTTTTGCTCTCAATCTTGCCTTTTACAGCTGTATGTAGGTTGGATTAACTCTATACTTGCTCACCTCAACTTTAAATCCTGCAGAATTGATATTCAGATTATTCCTCAACACATCAACTATCTTCTTGGAAATCCACTTCAAATCAACTTTCTTTACCTTGTCAACTCGAATGTAATTATGTTCATCAACCATTTTCTTGATTTTAAAAGCTATTTACAACAATTGGTGAGGCATGGATCTTTCAAGGACATTTAAGAGCTCATTTTTCACTTTACAACGTCGAAAACCCTCTCTCACAACATATTATTTCAACATACTTGTGAACTTATCCACATTAGTGAATACTATCCCCACTTTGAGTGAAATCTTTTCAAAGGGATTTCAAAGATTACAAATCCTTCCCCAACAACATTAACATCATTTGCCAAAGGATTATCAGGAAACTCTTCATTTGAAGAGTTTATGGCCTCATAATGGCCATCAAATTGGTAGTCTTTCAGCAATTAGTTATTTTTGTCTTCAAATTCCGCCCCCATTCTAGTATCACCGCAACCTACACCTACTGCAAACTTGCCACCTGTTAAATCACACCTCTTGACTTCATTGATAGAAACATCTTTTGGTCATCATGAGCACTGCCTTCCAACTCATCATGATCACTACCTCTAAGCTCATCATCAACTCGATCATCATCATCATTTGTTTCATCATTTTCATATGTGCCTTGTTCATTACTTTCTTACTCCTACATGTTATATTTCATTTGAAACATGTCTCTTGTAACAATGTATGAATTTATCTCACGTCCGGCTTAGCACAACCCGAGCATTTTTTGTACATTCTCATTGGTTCTTACAAGCATTCTACCCTTTCTACTAATAATGTATATGCTTTTCTTGAATATTCGAAACATGACTCAAAGTAAGGGCACCGACGTTAATGATTAGATGCGAATATTGATAACCATTTGGATTAGATATTTTTCAATACAGACATTTCACCCTCACGATGAGCAATAAGTTTGAAGGCTAATTTTGTACTTACCATGTCAAAGAAAAACATATATAGTGAATAATCAGATGTGTAAGGCCATAATAGCTAGGATTTTTTTATTTTTTTACCAATGTTGGGGCTTTTTTAGGGATATATGCAAACATGCCCATATATATATATATAATCACTCACCACTTAAACTAAAAGTACAATCAGAACAAAATGCATGTTAAAATTGATGAAAATAATGTCATAAACAACTAAACCAACCAAGAACTCAAATGAAGGGTTTTTTACACCTTTTCATGGCAATTTGTACACCAAAAACGTCAAATCCGCATATCACATAGTCTGTCCCTTTCCGCAGGTGTGAAGCATATCCCAAAAACATAAAAATTACAATAGTTTAACGGGGGAGAAGTGAGGCTTAGAGGCATGCATAGGAGGGAGGTGGAAGGTGCGAGAGTTTGGAGTTTGGGAATTATTTTAAAAGAACCCCAAGCGTTTTTACAAGAAGCGGGGGTAAAAGGGTAAAATAGTCTTTTCACTATTTTTTTGAATTTTAGATTATTTTATTTTGTTTTAGTCTTTTGATTCATAGGCAGAACGAAATTTTCAAAGAATTTAGCCGGAGGTTACTCAACTTGATCGATTGAGGAGAGATACTTGTAATTTTTCTTATTTGAGAGGCTGGCCTGTGGAAAACCCAAACAAGGGTGTTGTAATTTCCCCATTATTTTATGGAGGTTTGTCACCTATTTTCATGGATACATTCATAAATATTGAAGAGTTATAGAAGATTTGTAATATGTCTTTTATTAGAGTTGAGTGAGCTAAAAGAGAGTTGAGTGAGCTAAAAGAGAGTGAAACACCCTCACACTTACAATGTTTTTATATTGATGTTTGACACCATGACATTGTTAGAGGAGCATTTCGCTATGATTGTGACATAAGGTAGTTTGGTTGAGGCACCAAACATGAGTAAACTTGTTATAGTAGCACTAATAAGTAGACGTTAAAATTTTTTTGACTAAGATGAAGTATTTGAGAAAGAAAACTATTAGACAAGATTAGTTGTAATCTTGTTTTAAGTTTGTTAATGAATCATTGAAAAGTGACCCTCAAATATATAAGTGGTGACTTCAAATAACATATTGTGAGTTCATTTTTACTTAGTTGACTATTTTAGTGTATGCAAGATATCAAATTTTAAATTGCACTATGAAATCACAACAATAATTAACCGTATCAAGTTAGCATCATCTAATTGAATTAACGAAATACTTTCCCGTTATTCTAAATTTAAGTGGTTGATTTTCCATAAAGATATCTTCTTAACTGATTTATTTTGTTAATGTTACTTTTTCTAATATTTTCTTTTTGTTTATTTTCCTTTGCCTAATCTTTTGTCTGTTGTTGCGATCGGTTGGTTGAAATTCTCGTGTTTGGATGGTGAAGTCTGTGCCATCCATGGGTGATGCCATTATTGTTGCCTTTCTTTGACTAGCAACAATCCATACTTCTGGTTAGAGTAGATCTCAAGCACCAGTTAAATTTTCTATAATCACATAATATAGTACTAGTATAAAGAATATTTAAAATAATAAAATAAAGAATTATCGAGAGAATTTAAAACAAAAAAGATTTTTTTTTTTTGAAAAATAACATTAATATTAAAATTATGTAATTTTACATTGTGCAAAAATATCTAAGATTAAAAAAAAATGATGAAATGTCAAAAGAATTTAAAAACTAATAAAATTTGAAGGAACATATAAATATAAATTGTAAAAAGAACATGATATGGAAGATGAAGACAATTGTGTAAATTCGCTCTATGCAACTAAAAATTTTTGAAATGGCATTAAACATACCTTTTCTTGAAATTTTTTTTTCTAGCAAAGAATTCTATGGACACGTACTCGCTCGAGCACCAAACGAAGGTCTTCAGAAGATGAAGTAGAGAATTGATAATTTTTTTCATGCTCGTTCAGAGTTGGAGGTTGGTACAAATAAGAAGTCCCTTCCATCATATGAGATAGATATAGAATCTGCGGAGCAGTAGTAAACCTTGTTACCTGATAGACAAGGATACTATAATTACAAAGGAATTGAAGCTCGTTCCCCACTTATCAGGCTGCATCGAAAAAAATAAAAATAAAAATCAGCACCATACCTGATTAGCTAAGGTTTTGTATGATACAACACCTTCTGTCTGTGTCGAACACTCTTGGATTTTCACTTATGTATCAGTTAATTTATGACCCTCCTACTTGAGGACTTGGGGTTTGAACTATTGACCCACACACAAATATTTGGTTGGGTGGGTGGGTTGATGATGCGCAGCCATACCTGATTATTAGCTAAGGTTTTGTATGATACAACACCTTCTGTCTGTGTCGAGCATTCTTGGATTTTCACTTATGTATCAGTTATTTATTTACGACCCTTGAGGACTTGGGGTTTGAACTATTGACCCACACACACAAATATTCGGTTGGGTGGGTGGGTTGATGATGCAGCCATCCTTGTCAGTTATTTATTTACGACCCTTGAGGACTTGGGGTTTGAACTATTGACCCACACACACAAATATTCGGTTGGGTGGGTGGGTTGATGATGCAGCCATCCTTGTATTTGTAACTTGTACTGACTTTACAAATCGTGTGCATACATGTCTTGAGCAACAGGCAACAGACCTTGGATTCATCATCTAGTAGACTTAGGGCCTGTCAAGGAACAAGGAGACCTGAAATTGGCTCAGAAATGTGGCACCGTCGCTGCATCTGTTAAGGATGGAGTGAATTATTGGAGACGTAAAAGAAGAGATGCATCCCAGTGAAGAGTTCGTTGTATTTGCAGATTTGATTGTATTACAAAATTCCAGCCTAATTTACTGTTGGGTTCGGTTTGAAATCTAGATATAGCCGCGTTAGATGTCAAGTCATACGTTGGATCGAGTGAAAACCTTAATTATAGCCGGTCTGTGTGTGGCTGGATGAGTCGAAAATCCCTGGCTAATCCATCATCACTCAATGATTGATGAACATAAGACGCAGCCACGCCAGGCTTGTTTCCTAATTAGTGTGGCGAACAAAATTTTAGTGATTTGAGTTGGGACGTACGTTATCTTTAATTTGTTTGATTTGAATAGGGATGAACATTATCTTTGATTTATAAGATTAAGGTTGATTGAAAAATTATTTTTATATATAATAATAATTGAAAGATGAGGGGTGAATGAATAGTACATAACAAGGAACCAAACATAGCGCAGGAATTTTATATAAATTGAACCGTATAACACTTGAAAGCATTTCAAATTATGTTTTTCCCTTTAATGCCCAAATGAAATAACATTAAAAAATTTTAACAAAAATAATACTCATATTGCCACCGTAACCCCTCCAAATAAATAAATAAATAATCAATCCATATACAAGGAACCCCAGCAATGCAAAAAGTTAAAACAAAAATCAAATTAAGTACTTATTACACCTGAAAAGGCCATGGCCAACTCTTCAAATCCTCTTCATCTTGAACTTTCCCACTCCTCATTCCGTATCTACTTCCGCCATTAACGCCCCTCGTCTCCACGTGCGCATAGTAGTTCAAGAAGAAGGCCAGCGTCAGCACCACCCACTCCAGGCAGAATATCAGCACGCACAGTCCTCCGGCCAGCTTCAGTATTACGACGCCGTCTTCTTCCCTCACGTACGATTTCAGGTAGCTCCTCAGGAAATCCGACGCCCTGGTGAAGATCAGCACGGAGACGGAGCCCTGGAAGATGGCCGTCAGCACGGTCGCCACCATGTGCGCGCCGTAGAACTTGGATGAGCCGTGGGAGGCGGCGGCGCAGCCGGAGACCGCGCCGACGATGGTGATGATGTGGAGGAGGATGAGGAGAGCGCCGATTAGGGAGGGGATGAGGCGGAGGGAGAGGGTCAGGAAGATGCAGCTGGAGGCGGCGCCGAGGAGGATGTAGTTGCTGAGTAGGAAAACTTTGTGCGTGTGGGACGAGTCGCCATCGGCGGCGGATGCGGTGTCGATTGACAACCCCATTGCTTTTTCTCCGTGATTTTTGAGGGATTGCAGATTGAAGGAAGATTGAGAGCGGAATTAATTTTGGAGTGAGACTGACTGGTCGGGTGTCGGTATTTATATCGTCAGGCGCAACGGTCATATTTGAAGGGGTGGGGGTAGAAATGAGAAAGAGCCAAGTGCAACGGATATATTGAGAAAATAGGCGGATTTTAAATAAATTAAGTTTTTTTGTCGTGTTTAGTTAATCATATGATACATGTCATCATATTATATTTCAACTTACATATAATGTATTACACATACAAATTAAACTAAAATGTCCTCGTGTAATTTTCTTTTAATTTTTATTAGACCTTGTAAACCCACGTTGCCTAGTTTGTAAAAAAAAAAAAAAAAATCATTTTAGCCATCAATTTATTGTTGTTTGTTGTTGTTATATCAACAATACCTTGTAGTAATTTATTAAACATTGCAGTTCTAACATAAGGTTGAATGGTTTATGACAGATATTCAACGTAAAGCCCAACCAAAAATAGCCTAAATAGAAAAATTGTTCAAGTCTAGAGAGTAGAGAGTTAAAAAAATTTTAAATGCTAATTAATCCCTCGTTAAAAGTTGAAATTAGATAATTTTACGTGCTGTATAGTTAATTTGAAATTAACATTTCTACTGTTTCCTCTGACTTCGGCCCTTTACTATGACAATGTTGTATTTGAAATAGTCGATAATTGTATTTTACGCTACAATAATTATATAAATCAAGATTCACGCAATAAAATTTAAATGATAGGAAGGGTATATTTGGTTGTTGATTTTGATGGGGTTAAAAATAATAGAGATTAGAAGGATATGAAAATTATGTTTGGTAGTAAAGTTTTAATGAGACTAAAAAATTAACATTGTTTGAATTTGATTATTTTTAATGTGTATAATGTGTAATAATAATTGAAAATTGCCATAGTATATAGGTTTATAAAATATTTATATACATGCGTATGCGTATATTTTTAGTTATTAATTTAATTATAAATAAATGTAATAGTTGAAAAATAATTTGGTGGTTCTATACGTAATAGAGCGAATTTTTGAATTTGAATTTAAATTCAAATGAAAATTTAGTGGTGTAAAATGTTTGGTTATTAAAAATTTGGGTGAGTTCTGAATATTGCAAATGAGGTTCCAAACGAAGCCTAAATAAATGAATAAATAACATGCAATTTGATATATGAAATTTAAAATTGAAATATCAGACTTTAATTGAATTTAATCTTTTTCTGGGAAAATTACCTAAAGCCTTTCAAAGTTGTGGCAAAGTAAAGATGATCCATTCCAAAGGCTTTCTAAGTAAAATCATCCTAAATAATTCTGTAATTAAATCATCCCAAATATCAGAATCTCGAAGAAATGTCAAAAATAATTTGCTTCGAAGTGATCCCAAAAATTTTCTCTTCGAGGTTGTCTCAAAAAATCACTCCCAAATTATCCCAAATAACGTTCTGTATTTATCAAAGGCAACTGGTTTTTGAATGGCTAGAAATGGTCATCCCAAACTTTAGGACAACTTCGAAAAAGTCATCCCAAATATTTGGATGGTGGGTTATTTGGAATGGCAAAAAAGTTGTTTTAAAATATGTCTTGATTTATGCTTTTCTTGTGGTAAATCAAAAATAGTTTTAACCTGATCTATGTAACTAACATAGTCTATAAGAATTTTTTAAAATATGAACTGCAAGTTAGGAATACAAAGATTATAATAGCTATTTTCTAAAAAAAGAGTGGAATTTATATTCAAGACTGTATTGTAAAAAGGAAAACAAAAAAAAAAAAAAAGGATATAAATTGACTGTAACCAAATATCATTAATTTCGTCATTATTTTTAAAATGTGAATTTTGAAAATGCCAATGTACTTTGAAATACAAAAAATTTTAAATTATAAAAAATTCACAATTCCTTTGCTTATTAATTATATATATATATATATATATATTCTTCTCAATTTTTTTTTGTATAAATCAATTTTTCTATAACCTTTTTTATTAATTTTTTTAACTTCACTATATATCTTTGAGATAAATACATATGTTCAATTTTTTATTGTATAATCCAAATTTATTTATATAAATTAAAATTTTAATTAATTTTTCCCATATTTATTATTTTTACTTAATAAAAGGATACTCTTAATAACAAATATTTTTCAAAATGTCATAGTTTGACTAAACCCTAACTTTAAATTTTGAAATTATACTTTTGTTAGTCTTTATTTCGCTAATTAATATTTTTTAAAAATAAAATATTAACATTATTTTTCATATGATAAATATAATAAATACACAGTCCAATATTTAAAAAATAAATATGGTACGAAAAAATTAGAAAAATAGGCCATCATTATAAGTTAATTTTCAACCTATATATATATATATATAAGAACAAAATATAAATTTGAATTCAACAATCACTTTCTTTTTAAAATATATAGAGACACTTTCGATTGAAGCTTAATTACTAAATTCATTAATAAATCTCAATCATTCAATATGTTTGTTAAATCTACAAGATAGTTAATGTTGGCCTGGAACAGTTGGCATGTAATATGGCACCAAATAAGCACAAAATCAGTGATTACCCAGCAATTAGAAAATCAAATTTTTATGGGCAAGGGGAGGTATCAACGGCTTTAGTTGTTAAGAATTGTACCATCGTTACTGCACATCTGATTGTTTCTGCTTCCTATAATGAACTAAAAATGACAAGAGGCATGACATGTCACTAAACGAACTATATTTGTTACCAGTTAAAAATGAACTTTTACACGCGTAGTAACAGGGTAAAAGTAAGAAGACTTTCATAATGTAAGAATAAGGTACAAGTCAGAAGACTCTCATAGTATGGAGGCATGAATGAGACTAGAAAAGTTTCATGATGTAATTAATTTGATCGAAATTAGATTAAATCAAATAGTATTATTTATTTGTTATTATATTTGTTAATAATAAGATTATTGATTGAAAATATAATGAGCATCTAATTTAACTAATGTAGATTAATTAAATTATAGGGCAATATACAAATAAATTATTTAGTTCCAATTATATTTATTAATTGGAAACATAATGAGTCTTTAATTTAATTAATGAAATTAATTAAAAGAAATAATAAATTTCAATTGACATTAATTATTAATTAGATTAATATTTAAAGATAAAATGGACTTAAATTAATTTTAAAGTTCATAAAGTTCATTTCATATGCTCTAATTTGATATACATGGAAATAGAAATCTAACTATGTACATAATATGTGTCTTGAAATAAATCAAGAAGTAGAGTTTCTGCTTGTGCGGGCTGTTCGCCAGCATACTACTATTCATCCCCTCACTTTGCACATGAGAACAAAATGTTCTTTAACCTTTTGTATTTTTTCTTTTAAAATTCTCCAAATATAAGAGAATTTGTGAAATTTTGTAAAAGAATTTGTAGAAATCCATTGAAGAAGCCTAACTCACGCTTGGTTCGTGTAAACAAACTAGAAATCATAACTAATGTGATTTGCCTTAAGGATTACAAACAGAAATTTTCAAGAATCTGATTCCAACATAGCAATCCCTTCAATTTTCTCATGTTTATGTGACGCGATCCCAAGGATCCGTCGAATTTCATTTTAATATTTATTAATTTTAGTTTTATTAGTTAATGGGCTTAATTAATAAATTGGGCCGTGTGGGCTTTTTAAATTAAAGTCTGATAGTTTTAGTATAAATAGTAGTTTGTTATTCAATTGAAGACAATAATACAGAGTGTTTTCAATTAATTCAGGTTTCCTTTCAATTCCCTGAAATTGATCCTTTCAATTTCTCGTGAGTTTCTATCCCAAATCGAGTCATTCCGAATTGGTTCGAGTGATTCGTAACGTATCAATCAGCAATCGGTGTGCTGATTGTGGCCGTTCTTATCGGGTTCAATCCAATCCTACCACGTTGGGTCGGCGTTCTTCGCCCGGTTCGCGTCCTGAGGTTATCGGATTCGGGTCCGGTTAGACCGTTCTATCCGACGCGATCGTTGATCACGTCATTATGGTTACATGAGTTATGTAAAGAAAAGCAGATGGAGTTGTGAAATCATTTTTCGCTGCGTTATTTATGTTATTATGAATTTTAAATTATAATTTCACATATCAAATTCAACGAAACCCAACACTTCCAATTTTCATCGTCTATTTCTCCTTTCCTTCCAAAAGTTGAAACAAGTTCTCGTTTAAGTTCCTCCATCTCTAATTTAGAATGTGAGTCCTGTAAGTTAGGCAAACATCATCATTCCAACTTCAATCTAGAAGTCAAAATTGTAGTTTATCCCTTTTTGACCTTATACATTATGATATTACTCGTGTCGAATCTTGAGGAGGTTTCGTTATTTTATTATCTTTGTTGATGATTATTCAAAAGTAACTTGAATATAGCTCCTTAAAGACAGAGCCCAGCCTCTACATATAATCTCTTTGTTTTAAAATGGGGTTAAGACACAATTTTCTACTCCTTTCCATACTCTTTGCATTGATAATGTCTTCGAGTTTTCTTAAAAATAGTTGTCTACTTTTGTGAGCACAGTAGAATCATACATCAAATATCTTGTCCTTATACCCCCAGCAAGATGGGGTGGACAAATGCAAACGTTGCCACATCTTGGATGTTGCTTGAACCGTGATGGTTTACATGCGTGTACACTTTATGCTGATGATGTCACATTCTTTGAATCTCAACCTTACTACTCAAAAGAAACATAGCTCGTGCCTCTTCATAAATCTCTTCTATTACCTGTTCCATCTTCATTACCTAATGTAGATTCTAATCCCACTCAGCCCCTCAAAGTGTCTATAGCCATAGTTACCAAAAGTTTGCACCATTGACTATCACTACAAGGTCTCCTTCTCTTGCAGCACCTAAAGCTTCTACTTAGTCTATGTCTAATCTTCTAATTGTAATTCACAAAGGCACTATGTCAAGTACTATGCATCCTGTATCTAATTATATTTCTTTGATCATTTTAGTCCTTTCTATCGCATTTTGCTTGTTTTCTCTCTTCCATATTCAAATCGAGGTCTTATCATGAGCCACTATAGCATCCTAAATGGGATATGACTATGGGTGAGGAGATATCAGCATTCATCTCTCGTGAAACTTGGGAATTAGTGCTAGCCTTTAAGGATGTTGATATTATTGGTTGTTAATGGATCTTTAATCTTAAATACAAAGCTGATGGGGCTATAGACAAATACAAAACTCATTTAATGGCCAAAGGATTCAACCAAACTTATGGGATATACTTCTTTTAGATGTTTCCTCCAATTTCTTGTCTCAACTCCACTCAGATATTATTCTTCTTAGCTATTAGTCAGGATTGGCCAATGTACCAAATTGATGTTACAAATGCCTTTTTTTTTTTTTTCTTTTTTCTAATGGTGAGTTGCTTGAGACTATGGTATGCAAACTTAATAAAGTAATTATGTAATAGAGCAAAGTCCCAAAACTTGCTTTAACAAGTTTGGTCATGTGGTCAATGATTTTGGTTTTCAGCAATGTCAAATAGAGCACTTAATAGCAACCAAGCCTGATATCTCATTTGCAATAAGTGTAGTCAATCAGTTTATGAACAAGCCTTGATCTATCCATTGGGAAGCAGCTTTCAAAATTATGAAACATATAAAAGGTTCTCCAAGAAACCAGTTGCTACTTACAAAAAGCATTGGCACTTAAAGCTTACTCTGATGGGATTATGTTCGTTCCAAAGCTGATAGAAAATTGACCTCAGATACTATGCCCATAGAAGTGGAATCTTGTAATATGGCGCAATAAGAAGCAAGCCGTCGTTGCTAGATCAAGTGCAGAAGTTGAACATAGAACCATTGCACACACTACTAGTGAAATGTTAAACAACTTGTTGGAAGAATTGAGTCTCTTATACCAAGAACCGTTGTGTATTTACCATGATAATCAAGCAGCACTTATCAAAGTTGATTGCTATTTTATCTATGATACGGTCATGTCTTGTAAAATTTGCACTCAATTCACACCTTCTGCAAGGCAAGTTCAAATGTATTCATGAAGCCACTAGGAGTAAAATGCTAACAGCAGTGTGGCAAATTGGGCACGATTGATAAACATGCTCGACCTTAAAGGAGAGTGTTGGAACATTTAGCATCCCATCTTTAGTTTAATATTGATTGATTTATTTTGAGAGGTAGATTATAAACATATTTGGTGTGCTATGTATACCTGCCACTATATAGACCGACATACAAGTATTTTTTTTTTGTGATATGTCCCAAAAGCAATTTTTCTTTTGACGATCACGAGGCAAAATTTGCTCTATGGTTTTGACAGACACTAGAGAAGCATGGGAAGTTGGGAACCAGTATAGAATTTTTGGATGAAAGATGGAAGAACATTTTGGTGGTTAGAAATCAGTGCGAAAAATGTTCTTGCCAGCCTATGACTCATTTTATTATCTTGCCTTAGGTCATGGTGATGATGACATTAGCAATAAAGTAAGAAAAAATTGTGGCAACATGCAACTTGCAAATACGAATAGGAAAATGAAAACAAGCCAGTTAGATGTAACGAGAAGACTAAATGTGAATAGTTGATTAGAGTCGTTAATTTATACCATATTATTAAGAAATATTATTAAGAATTTTATATGCGATATTACACATTTACCTTCATTTTAAAAGTTCTATTTTTTTAATCCTTTACTTTCCCTTTTCTTTTAGTTTATCATTACATATCATTTCTTTTCAATCTTCTCACTTTCAAGTTTTTGATCTTTTTTATTTTCTTATTTTAAGTATTTTCTATATTTAAAATTTAAACAATATATTATTTAATATACAATAACTTTATAACTTATAAATAAGTCTACACGCACAAAAATAGTTGAAACTCATAACAAGATGTTTCGACTTGTATTCCTATTAATGTAATTTCCACCGCTGATGGTTATTTTTGTATCTGACAATATATTCAATGTTGTAATTAGATCTACGAGTAGGATCTGCAAATCAACTTAACGTCACGAAACACGAGGTTCCCATGATAAAGGCAGTCATCACATCATTCGATAAAAAGAACAATTTGGAGATACCGAGGGAGAGAGAGAGAGAGAGAGAGAGTTTCCAGCTCTTGACAAACTGTTAATCAAATAAGTCTGTATTAAAAAAATTTTGAAGTTGAGAAAACATACAAAGAACAAAAAAAAAAAAGCTGGTTTGTCGAGACATAGAAGATGACAAATTTTATACCTAAATCACCTTCATACATCACAAGTTCATCTTTCTTGCAAAATATATCAAGAGTAGCAGCAAAGTTACTTCTTAACTTGCTGCTTTACAAGAATCTGCACAACCAAAAGAAGCCATTCCAATTGCTAAATGAAATTTAATTTTACTATTCGTATATACACATACATAAATACATACAATTACAAAAAGGTTGTGCATTTATAATACAAGTTTCTGTACTGTGACAATCTATCAAGTTCAGCAATTACAAGTAACCAATAGCTACCTGATTCTGTCACCTACAAACAGTCGTTACCCGGAAAAGAATGACACTAGCTAGCCTTCACAAAGAATAGCCCAAGCTGCCGGATTGTCAAACATCATCTAATCTGCACAAGTTTGGGGCGCTTTTACATCAGATATTTGATTTAGAAGTCAGATTTCATCAGCCTAGTTCGAGGTTTTATGGTAATGTCATCAAAGGGATTCCGTTGCTCTACATTAATGTAGTCTCTTGTTTTAAGAACCTGGAATGCATTCATGTCAAAAAATAAACATTAATAATATTACCCAGACAAAGAAGAATGCTTAACATTTAACAAAAAATACAGGCCACACAAACTGCAATATAATTTACATCATCATTGGTAAGCAGACATCCAAAATACATCATTTAGTTAACAAGTTAAGAGTATGACAATACCAATGCCTCGAAAAACATCCTTGATGCTTCCTTGCGTGATTTGCGAATTAAGAGGTTGTCCATAGAAAGAGACTTCCTTCCGCACTCTGGTTCTTTAGTAAACAATGTCTGAAGATACTTGGAAACAGCTCTGCAGAATAATGAAACTAACATATTATATCTAAAGCTAATGTCAGAAACAGCTAGAGGAAGTCATGCCAGAAAGGATGTTTTACGGAAAGCCTAGGCAGAGAGCTAATACTTCAGCAAAAGAAACATGTCTTATAGTGATACAGTGAAGAGAAAATTTGCTAAAACAACACAAGATTAAACATTTTTGCTCCTGCTTCCATCAATCAATGCAAGGCAAAGCTATTAAATAATTTTAATACTCAACCATTATCAATAAATTTTTCGATACTATTTGCGAAGAACATTGTTCCATTATATACAGATCATGACTGCTAGTTCCATTATATACAGAACATGACTGCTTGTTCCATTATATACAGATCAGTCATTTAAACACAGCTAGAAATTATGAAAGTTTATCAGGGCTTTAACCAAAATATACTCACACCAATAGTTATAAACACTAGCACAAATTGCCAGTGCAAGTTCCTCTTATACTCAAATTCTTTCCAGTTATCAAAGTTTTGGTCACCAGGAAACACATCATCTCCAAGCAGCAAGACAGGCCACAGAGTTTGAAGGTGTGGAATTTGTAAATTATATGTCATATTTCTAATATCTTCAAATCAAAGTATAAAACTAGACATTAAGGCAGTTCTATTTCTCTTAGTGATGATATATGAATTGACTGGTCGGCCTCAACGGTATTCAAAATACAGGATATTACTCATGAACCCTTGTGGGGAATGTGTGAATGGATAATATATATAAATACACACACACACACACACATATTTTCACGGGATCTCCATTAATTTTGCAACCAGAAACGCAAAACGCAGAGGCAAACAGACTTGATGGCACAGTGGGCAGTCCATCTCTTTGGAAAAATTTAGCAAATAAACCAAATTCAGTTCCTAAGGGGGTACAAAGCAGGGCACTAAGTTCAGGAGAGAATACCCAGATAAAATTCCTATTTGTCATAATAAAATCAATAACAATTAATGCGACAATTCAGCAGCAAAGATACCTTGTACGTGAAGACCATCCAGTGTTCTCAGTGAACTGTGCCTCTTCATCATCAGGAATATGATCATCAACTATTTCAGTTAGCTCATCATCATCAACATTTAGAAATTCTGAAAGCTCAAAGAGAAACAGGTCAGGTAACACATAACAAACAAAACAACTCCCATAAGATTATGAAACAATACATTAATGAAGATTGAAGAAACGCAGCCGAAGAGGAACTAGTTTGGGTCCAATGCCATATTTGTCTAGTCAGCGTCTAGTCCACACCAGGAAAGAACTGAGCAAATCAGACCCCCATTGTTCACTTTATGGAGTATCTTCATAATTCCAGAAATAGTTGTCAAAGACATTGCTGGGCGCGCACCATGGTGAGAGGCACTAAAGGTGCCGGCAAATAGCTATGTACAGTTTCTGGTGTGGTCTTTCTACAGACGTGTTAGAGGTGCGTGCCCTAATGCCTTCTTCGCAGGGGCAGAGGCGTGCACCAGGCACACCTAGTCAAAGATATATTTGGGAATTTTTTTTTTTTTACTTTCTACCACACATTTAAGTAGAAAGAGGAAAAGAACGCAAAGCCGAGGAGAAAAACACTGACCCGTGAAGAAAATCCTTCTCTCGACATTACCAATGCAAGACGCAGCGATTAAACCCTAATCTCTCACCTCAGTGCACACAAATTGCTTCCATGACGCCTTATACCGTGGCCCACCTCTCTTCCTTCAACTTCCTGCTGCACACCAGCCTCCTTTCCTTGTTCATTGCTGTGTTGTGCTTAAATTTCAGCCAGGCAAGTTTTTTCTCTGTTTTATTCTTTTGTTTTCCTTTTCCCCTTTCTGGGTTTCTATACAACAGCTATTTTTCCCTTCTCCTCCATTCTTCTCTTTCTGTTTTATCATTTTGTTTATTTGAGTAGCTGCCTTTCTTAAATATGAATTATACTTTGCTGCATGCTGCCAATAATATTTTAATAAGGCAGTTTTTATGTGGTGTTATTCATTTTTTTACTGTTACTGATTGATTATTGTTTCAAGTTTGAACTTTCACAGATTATTTTCTGTTTTTTAAGCAATTTACATGTGCATGCTGCATCATGTGGCCATGTCACCACTAGCACTACTGCATGCATGCAATTTTATATATTTTGTTGAAATCTTGGCTTTTGTTTTATAGAAAGGGCTTTTTTGATCAAATATTGTTATTTAGACATTAATTAGTCTTATGTTATTTGTTTATGTTTTAAAAATTTAAAGTTCACTTGTTATTCATTTTATAAAAGTTATTTATGTTTATTTTCTATGAAATTACTAATCATAGGGTTATATTTTATTTATAATACAAATTGTGCACCAAGCTTCAGAAAGTTGTGCAGTGCGCCATGGCTACAGGAAATTTTTGCTCCTTAATGCGCTATACGCCATTAACAACTATGATTCTAGATAAAAGTACCTATACTTTAGATGTTCTGGAAGGGACTACTCTTTTATAAGCTTAGAGTCAAAATAGCCCATGTGTAGAATGCAAACTTAAGGTGTTTCCAGGAGGGGACCCAAGAAAGAACACATTTCAAGTGAAAAATTAAAACAAAAAACAGATACCCATATTGCAGACGATCTGCAAAGATGAAATACTATACTTTTATAAGCTTAAAGTCAAAATACAATGCCAATGTTTGGAATGCATAATTGGGGCATTTTAAAGATGCTCCAAGAGGGCATCTACTGTTTGAATCCGTAGTCTAAGTATCTTTTGACGAACATCTAAACATCATGCAGCTACAGCTATTTACAAAATCACGCCAACTACATGTAATTTGACATCTACACTGTTTTGTATTCCCCACCAATACTCATAAACTCAATTCCAAACATATTTTCCTTCACCTTCACACAAAAAACACCTAAAAAATGCAATCCAAACATAGAATTGTGTTTTTGGCAAAAAGTTGTTCCATATTTAAGTCATAAATGATTTTATTTAGATATAATATATATTCATAAATGCATCGGCTATGTTTGTTTGCAAATTTTGGGCTCAAAAAACACAAACTTAATCATTACACTTTGAAATTTTCTCTCTCATTTTTACACAGTCTCCAGACAAAAGTACTTAAAACCACGTAAAAATTTGAAGACAAACACAGCCATCATAATTTGTTAATATTATAAAAACCAAATATCTGCTAGTAGATCAGGCTGAAAAATCTGAGTGACCTGAATCAATGCCCTATTCCAAACCATTTTTGTGGTATCAACGGGACTAACAATTATCTCCAGAGAAAGATGCAGTCAGGTCACCAAGTCAACCAATGCACTATCCAGGTGTGTGTGTGTAGCTCAATGGATTTGCCTCCAACATCTCAACTGGGATGTTTGTGGTTCAAACCCCATTGGGCTATTGGGTGTGGGTGGGTGGGAAATAAATTAAACACACACACACAAATACATCTAGCCTCCAACAGAGCTTCAGCATATTCAACCCATGAAAAATATATTCACAGTCTACTCTTAGTTTTAAAATTTTGCTATGGTTCACTGTGTCCAATTCTTGTTACTTGCAAGTGTTTTCATTTTTCTTTCCCCATTCAAAATGTTGGCAAAAGGATAGATCTAATTAGCAAGATAGAAGCAAACCTGTGTCATTACCAGTGGTGGAATACTTCAATTCCTGCACCACAGACAGATAAAGTCACCAGTAAAACTCAACTAGTCCAAAAACAGGAATGTGCAGATCCAATTGAAATGCAAAAGACTTTGGATGTGTGCAACTAAAAATACGACTATAATGGATTCATAACATCAGGAGGAACATAATATGAGCAATAGCTAGTAAATTCCCTATGTATAGGCCCCTCAGGAAAAATTCCCATTACTGAGCTTCATTCGGACTTTAAGTCAGCTGCAATTGTTATCAAAATCTAGCAAGCCTTCTGTTTAGCAATTAGAAAATACAGCCATCTTTCAGATAGATTGTTTATTCAGATAGTAAGATGCTTCAGAAAATATGCCAGAGAACCAAATAACTAAATAACAAAGGCAACTAATGGCACCTTGTTAAACTGTATTATTACCTGGTAAGAATGGTTCATATCAGCAACAAACTTATATGGAGATATTTTTCTAGGTAATTATAGAGAGGCAAATCCAAAAAACAAGGTTTAAACCCTAAACACTCTTGAAAACACTTCTTACACTTATCTACAGTAAGACTGCTATAGGCTGGCTCCAGGCCAGTAAGGCTTGTTCTAGAGGGAAAGAAGTACACAATCATGGGATCTGGAGTTGAAGACCGCAACATCTTAAGTTATTCCTTAGGCATACAACAACAAGATGTAGCTTAGGCATTGATGCTTCATCATGATCAATTCTTTTACAGTATTAAAGGATGAAAATCATTAACAGATTTTATTTTATCTAGAAAAAAGGGAACGACTAAAATTCGATTGCTTGACACTGCAATAATAGACTCTAAGATATGAATCTAAGTCATTATAGACGCTACCATTTGAAAACTGTGTAACAGACATTAAATTTGGGGTCAATGAAATAAAGATAATGTCATATATTACATATCAATTTAACATTTCTATTTATATTCTGGGGATTTATTGAAATATAATTCCCAAAATCAATAGTTAAATAATTATTATTTTTCATATAAATTTTATTGCTCAATCAAATGATATGTGTCAAATAACATTATTTGGCAACTATATCACATCTTTCAAGACTGACATTTCAACAAGTCAAATTGTGTCAAATTATACTTCTTGATTAAGGTATAAAGGTCAAACCAATCGCGAAGGGCAAATCAAATCACACCATTCCCACAAATTAACGTTATTGCAGATCAAACAAGCTTTAGGAGAGATCAAAGTGTTAATTTCCTTCCCAAAGCTCCCAAATTCCCATTTATTATTGAAAACAAATCAAAGGATTGAACATGAATATTATATCCACTAATTCATCAGATTCGAAAAATAGTCATGTGTAAAATATTTTTACTCTAGTTCGTTTTGCAGACATGAAATTGCATTGCAGTGACTTTAGTTAAACATTTATGCTACTGATCTATAACTTCAAAAACTACAACATTAATATCGAATTAGAAAATAGCAGCCCTGCACAGCACTGGTTACAGAAATAAACCACAATTAACCCAAAAATAAATTTGCCAAACAAAATGAGAAATGTCTTACCTCTCGATTATGCAGATCAAAACCAGGATCTGCATCTATCATATAGCTGTGATAAGCTTCTGGCTGCTCTGGTTGTGCAATGTCATTCATGAAAACATCATCCACCAGACCTATTTCTGATGGATACAAGGAAGACACAATAGGTTCATGTTCAGAAATAGGTGGTAGATCAACAATGCCGCCATCCCTGACCACTCGAGACTGAAAATCATCACTTAACACGTGTTCAGTCTCAACCACAGCATCAATATCACTATCTTTCTCCATAGGTAAATGCTTATTAATGGTTTGTTCACTGTCAGCATTTATCATTACAGAATCCAACTCAACAGATGGTACATCCATCTTTTTATCAGGTAGAACCGCTGAAGCATCAGCTTTAACCCAAGGGTTCGTCTCACTTGTCTCGGTTATAGAATCTGCTTGAACCAGACCAGCTGCAGTATCAAGCATATTGCCTGAAGCATCTTCAGCGGAGTCCGGGGACTTGACTCCAGCAATAACAGAAGAATTTACCACGTCATCATTTTTTTGACTTATTTCTACTGCAGTTTCACCCAGTGAAAGCACTCTCTGTGAAAGATCAGCATGTACATCACTGGTGGCTTGAGTCTGCTCTTTCCCTGTATTCTTCTCACTAAATTCCTTCAGCATACTATCACTCAACATAGGATTTTCACAGTGCTCAGCCACCTTACTATCTCCGTCTAACAAAGCCTCATCAGTAATCCTCTCTCCACTTTGTTCTATAACATCAGGCCCTGCAGACCCCTTTTCAATTTTTGCATCTGGGCATTGATGATTTTCAGCACTTTGGGAAGTTAAATGTGGTTCTGCTGCAATTTCAAGGGAATCATCATTTTTGACATCATGAGGAACATCACTTTTGTCATTTTCTGAAGCTATCCCTGGCTCAGCCCCAACTTGAAGAGAACCACAATTAAGATCATTCTTGCAGACTGAGATTCCACTCACATCCCACATTTGACTGTGCAGAGATGATAATTGAACTGACATGCCTAAGAAAAGAAATCACAATAACATAGTGAGAAATAGAAACGATTCTGTCCAACAATACAACTACCTAGTCTTACTCACGCATGCGCGCGCGCACACACACACAAAAGATAGATAGTATCAACACTCTAATTAAACAGGTTGACAGTCAAGGACAAGGTAACAAAGCAAAATGCATATGTTAATAGATTAATAATCCTAGAAAAAAATAAGCTAGTACTAGTAATTCGCCAAAATATTGAGATATTCAAATTCAACAATATTTCATGCACTAATGCTAGTGAAATTGAGGAATTTTGACATCTTCTCATGGCTAAGAAACCAAAATGCACTGACATGCATGGTTTCACATTGATCTATTGTTTATAGGTTTAGGGTTCATAGAAACATGACTTTTTCTTTATTTGCTGAGATAAGAACTATTCATAGCCACAGTATTTTGCAGGTAGAACCCTTAAAAAATAACTATAGAATACAAACGATGTCAAATGCACCTCAGAAAATCAATCATCTGAAGAGATCATGCATTGCCATAGCAGGAAACCAATCAAACATTGCTAAAGATAAGAGTCAAAGTTCTGAACTTGTGGAAAATATGATTCAAAAGCACCAGGTAACACATTTTAATTACAAACTCACCAGTGCATATCTGCTCAAGAAAAATTTCGTCTTCAAAATATTGCTTCTGGATAACTGACATTTCAGGCAGCGTACAAGGAGCTTTCTTTCTTACACGGCGTATATCTTCAGTGTTTATCAGCTGTTTCCTTATCATGCTATCACAAGCAGAGACAAAGTAAGTTTTAAGAATACTGAGGACAAGCTAGCAAACAAGTTCCATTCTAACACATCAGTGAATACATCACCAGCAGTGATACTAACATCCAAATATGTCCAGATACTGATCTGGGAGTTATAGCATATAAAATATAACAGTAAATAACTGAATATGTCTAGAAAAAAAATCTGTAGGAAGAAAAAAATGGTACCGAGAAAGTGATAAAGATTAGTACAAGCAAAGTGATTTTTCCAATCATTAGAAGGGATGAAAACACACTATGTTTAAACAGTCTCTATTACTGGTTAATGCAATGGCACTCTATGCAGTTGTACTGTTCAAAATTTGACATCAAAGATAACAAAAACTTGCATCAAGAAGAATTTTTACATAAAATAAGTGTTTCAGACACAGAACATACTCGCCATGCAAAACCATCGTGTCGTCCATAGGCACTTTTCTTTTGGGAGCACCAGTTCGGGAAGCTGTACGAGTACGTTTCATAGATGTCGCCTCAGAAAGGCGAGGTGTTGGCTTTACTTTCAAAACTGAAGATCTTCCGACTGAGGCAGTATTTCTCATCAAATCAGAATTTGTAAATGGAAAATGAGTTTTGAATCAAGTAAAAGAAAGAACATCTAATATACCTAAAATGGAGGACAACAAATCATTGTCATCAGGAACAGATCCAACTTTTCTCTTAGAATGGCCTAATCTTGAAGATTCAACTGAATTCAGACTCTGCTCTGTCAATGTACTTTCAGTGAAACTGCGCTTCTTGCCTGAAAGGATTTTACTCCCAGCATCACCTTCAGGAAGTCCCACAAAATCTTCAGGGCTCCCTTCTATTAGAATGTTTTGATGTTGATCCATGAGGCCTTCAGGCACTGACAACAATTTTTCTGGAGGAGGCAGCTCCGCTTCTGCAGATTTGTCAAGATTTTTCTCGAGCCTGTCATGTGAGGTTGTAATATGTGCCTGACCTACAGGTTCTATGGAAGCTGCATGAACGTCAATTTGCATGTGATTTTCCTTCAAAATTTCTTCTGGACAACCAGTTACGCTACATGATTTACCTAATTAAAAAAGACCACTGATATAAAATCATAAATTGGCCCATATATAAAGTCATTTTCTTTTATTTGGAACTAAGTCAGCATCTCACAAGGAGATAACAAGAAGTCCCAAAATCACCCCAACACATTTCTCTTTAAACAGCATAAATTTACTGTTTCCATTTAATTCTCATCCACTAGACAAAGATGCTGTAAAACTCATCAATTATCAGCAGTTAGCTAGAGATTGTTTGCGAAATACCACATGGATAAATCAAAAGAAACCAGAAGTACTAAAGACTTGACAAAAACTAAAAACAAAGAAATTAAGGGTTAAATACGCCATTTCTCACATGCATACAAAATCAATGCATCACGTGAAAAAAAATCACACTTTTGTACAGAATAACTTCTCCAAAAAGTACCTTAACAAAGTGAGATTTACTATCAAAAACAATTTAGCAAGATTAAACATCTAGACAAATCAGGGACCATTGTTAATTTCTACAGCAATTAGAAAGTTTAAGCTTGAAAAACAAACCTTGCATCACCATCTCCTCCCCAACATATGTTGCTAAAACAGCAACATCAGGTTGCACGTCAACATCAATTGAACTACCACATCCAGAATCAGGTCGCTGGATATTGGACTTACATGGCAGTATAAACTGAGTTTCGGCAGATGCAACTTTTTCATGGACATCAAGATTTAATAAACTTGAATGAGGGGCCTGAGTATCAGGATTTTGTGGAGAAGATCCATCTTGGTTTTCTGAGGCTAAAGGGAAGGCATTACCGCTTGATTTCTCCTGATCATCTGCAGTTTCCACACTTCCAGGAACTTCAACCCCAAGTAATCCACGATCTTTTGCTGAAAGACCTCCAGAAACTTGCTGGCAGGAGCTAGTTACACCAGAAATTTCACAAGCACTTTTCTCCAAGCCCATTCTGTAGGCACCTTGATGATCACCACATGGCTCATCAACTGGGAAAGAATAGTTGTCATCTTTGTTCACTGATCCGTTAGATAAACCTTCTGTGCAAGGAACATCAGATGCCTCAATGACTTTATCAGCTGATTTTAAAGCTGTGTTTAGGACTTTAACTTGATCTAATGAATCAGAAGTGGGCTTAGATCCTGACGAAGACTCATCAACAGAAACATGTCCTACATTAGCTTCAATAGGAAATTCTCCCTGTGGCTTTGGAAGATTGATATCTGAGCCACCTGACCGAAAACCATTCTCCTCAGTTAGCACCAGAGGAATTGCATCAGAGTTTTTACTATTGCCAGAACAGCAATTGACTTCCTGCTTATCCTCGTAAGTGTTTGTGGCGTTTTCTTTCATGGAAGGTTCCACTAAATGATATTCTGATTCCACATGGTCATCACATGCTGAAACCTCTTGGACATTGGATAAGTTAGGCTTGTCTACCAGTCCAGGAGTACATGGAGCCTGTGCATAGTCCATGAGGTCACCACAAACTTCAGCAAGATCAACCTGCATGTAAGGAAAATAACCTATTAAAGAAATTATCATTTGCAATATTGCCAAAATTTTCATGTGTCACTCAAGTAGATGAACATAAAAGATATAAATGGTATAAAATCTTTGCATTGCAGCAAAAATACAGCATATGACGAAACATTTATCACTGCCACAACTATCTATTAATGCAGTTTAGAGCCTGAAGCAACTACCCTGGTTCCAGAACTGACAGTCATAGTTTCAGGATGCTCATCTTGCTTAAGAGGGGTCATTGATGCAATAGAGACCTGCAGATCAGCACTGAAAAAACAAAATAGACAGTGAGAGAACAGCATTCAGATAGTTTAAAGATTAACAGCATCAATCAACAAGAGTCCGAGGCACATACAATACCAGATAGGAAGAGAAACATAATGGTGGCAAGTGGCAATCCCACTTGCATATATTAAAATGACAAATCTATCATCCCACTTATAATATAATGACACCAGCCAGATGAAATTGCACACAAAGTAGTGCAAAAGAAGGGGATGCACTAATTCTCTTTTCTTTTCTACCTTTTGTAAAGTCAAAAATAAGTTCCCCACTTATTTATATGTATTTGAATAAGATAGCCACCATCAACCTAGTAAACAGTTGGATGTTTGCCAAAAAACTGTGTCCTGACGAAATTAGAGTCCTTGTATCAAATATAGCACATCAATAAGACCAAAGCCACAAGGCATGTTTATCTAAAATGCAGTCAGCGTATAATGTATCCCAACTAACCTCAGACCTTGCAAAGGATCTCATCAGAAAATTTATTGCATTCATTCCAACTTAGGAATTAAGTTCAAGAGTTGAATGACAAAAATGTGTCATAAATTACTATTCCAAGACAGTGACATCTAATCCCCACCCGTAAGTTGAGGATTACCAAATTACACTTAGCAATGCCAAAAAAGGTTCAAATTGAGCCTAACCTTTCATTCCCGTGTCCTGTAGTGCCACTCTTATCCAAAAATAATTCCTGCATTCAATTGATTAGTCACACAAAAGAAACCAGTCAACAATCATTAAGCTCAGAATGTGCACAGAGTCACCTCCAGTTTCCGTTTGCAAGACATAATGTTAATGAGAGTAGGAGTGTTGATAACGCAAGCTATTTAGCTCGAGCTAGATTAGGCTCAACAATATTTTAGAGTCTAATCGACTTCAAATTAGAACTTAGACCATTGTTTTAAACTCAATCTCATTGCTTAACTTAAATTTTAATTTGATTTCAAATTTGACAAAATTGAGGCAAGCAATTATTGAGCTTGAGATGCTACTCAAGCTTGGCTCATTGACACCCTAAATGAGAGGGTCAGAGTGCTACAGAATTATTCTATTAGAGAAGTAGAATGAAGACTGTCATAAAATAGAAAGCATTTTCACACAATTTCCCCAGAAAATCCAACAATGGAATAAATATAATAATACGACTGCATTAGTTAATTGTACATTGACCTCTTATAAAAACAATGAAAAATATGTAAGTAGCTACAAGTAATCAAGTAAATAAATATAATCATCTACAGCAGTAATTTAAAAACAAAAAAAAAGAACATAGAGACAGCATCAGTAAAATGATTTTACCTCATCCAAGTCCAACCCAGAGGCATCACCATCCCCAAATCTCTCTGAGAACAATACAAGCAACATTATGAAGAAAAATACACTAGAACCATTACAGTAATAAGCAATAAAAATACCAAAATCTGTTCTATTTTTGAGTTTCATTGCTGTGTTTCAATATATGTAGAAGAGAAGAGGCAACTACTTCGGAAAACCACGTAAATGAAAAGAAAGCTACTAACCATCAAGACCAAATTTTGATGTGGAGTAACTGACACCCTCCATGGTATCTTGAAGAGTGATTTGCTCTCTTGAACTAATATGATGATCCACAAAGTCACTGCAAAATTTGCAGTAGGCATGTTAAAAGATAAATATTTTCACTATCTTTTCTCATTCCAAGTTCACCAGGTGGAAGAGTAATACATTCCACTAGTTTAGGGGGGTAAAAGATAGAAAGCGTGTTTGGTCAAAGTCTATATAGTCTTTACCATGACCTTGACAGCCTTGGCTAACAACTTTTTCGCACATCCACAGGTTTTGAATAATCTAATCTTCTTAAGTCAAAACCAACAAAACACATTTCTTGTTTACAAATGTAAGAATATTTAATACCATTTTAAGCTCACCTGGAGCGGAAAAACTGTTCTCTTTTGTTTTAGACATGCCATTGAATTGAATATTCGTTAAACTTAAGTCAGCAGCTTGAGAATCATGTACGCACTGTGCACAAGTGCAACCAGCAGATCTAAAGTTTAATGAGCTCACAAATCTTAAAAACTGATTAGTTTTCCAAGTCTATGATGCTTGGCAAAAATTTCAAGTATGTCTTAAAAATGGCATAGACTTCTCATGGAAGACATTAAATGACTCAAACTAACCCATGGAAAATTTCATTATCTGGCAGCTCAAAATCATCAAGATCAAATGTTTCAGGCAAGGTGATCGAGTGATAGGGGGCCTTCGACTCTTCTGGGGGCAGGTCTACAGCAGCAGAGCGAAAAGCCTGCTTAATTTTGAGCAAAGCCTCACTACAGTCATCAAAGAGGTAGTTCACCTTTCTGGAATATATTCTCACCACACCAAGCAGAAGATGGCTGGACAACCGAAGTGCGATAGGCACATCGGGAGAAAGAATTGAGTCTGCACAAGATACAAGCTTACATTAAAAGAAAAGGCCAACAATTTATCTTTTGAAAATGGCAAACCAACAAATAAGGAAGTACGGAACTTTCAAAAAGTTATTTCTTTACAGATGACTAGAAATAAAGTCAAAACAAATTTTATACAAGATGAATTCATCACGCAAAGCGTGGTAGAATAACAGGATCTTTCTCAATTTCCAAAACTCCTGGAACTGTCAAAATATGCGTATCCACAATTTATAATTCAGTTGATGCTCTTTTGTTATATCATAATCCCTAATTCAAAAAATCATATTTAGTTATATTTGCAGACAGGAATAACCACAGAAATTGGAAATTATAAAGCTACCAGAAGTCTAAAATAAATGGATATTCAAATAAGCACAAGTGACGACCTATACAACAGTTCGCAAAGGCATGTAGCAATTCAAAAATTTGCTCATCAAACAGAAACAGGGAAAGCTTACAATATACAATGCAAATCATCATCTCGCAAATAACAAGTAATGCATCACATGTTAGCAGTTAGAAGATTCGATTCTAAGCACCATGCATACACCCAAATTCATGAATATCAATCAGTTAATAAGTAAGAGAACCGTGATCTTTACATATTTGTACAAATTCTTATTAAATATATGTTACTCTCCGAGCATATGAAGCCGTAAAGAAAATCAATAATTCAAAAGTAAAAGAACATACTGCCTAACATCACAAATTTATCTTCTTTCCAATTCCGGATCGTTTCCTATTTTGTGAAATTTAGATCTAAAAATGTTCTTCAGGCCACACCATTAATGCAATCTCAATCAAACACACATTAATGGATAATATAACATGTCATTTTCCAAGCATACAGTCTGCAAATACAAAACACAACCCTAGAAGGGGGTATTCAACTAGCTGATGCAAGCCACGACACCTGTTCCTAATTTATTAACACTACCCACGAGCAGCATTCTTTTAAAACCAGTTTATTTCTCACTATTCCTACTCCCATTACTCCTTAAACCACAATTTTCAATCATCTAGTGTGCATCTGCATGCACCAAACATGATTATTATCAACTAAAAAAATTAAGCATGAAGAAAATGGCCTACGTAATTGGGGGGAAAAAAGTTAAAACTTTACCTACAGAGACTCCTATATCAGTATCAGCAACCTGATTCTTGCGAAGCTTCCGCTCTAAATGAGCCGCAATCCAAATGGTCCCCAGCGGCCCCTTTTTCGCCAATATGAATTGTGAATAAAACATTTTTCCAGTCCTCCCCTTTACTTTACTCCCATAAAACAACTCTAATTACTGCAAAGTTTGTATGATTCTCAATTCTCTACCTATATGAACACACAGCATTCAAAAACCCTAGAATTCAAAACAAAACACAAGCTCAATTTCGCATAAACAATAAAGAAAACACCTTTTTCACTTCAATCAGGACCCACGTGTAAAACCAAACACAACTTCCGTATTCTCACTCCCAAGCCAGACCCAAAAATGTAAAACCCTAGGCTCCGCATATATACCTACACCTGTGCACCCACCAAAAACACCGACGAAACCCCCACGACCAACACTTTCATAAAGAATCCACCAAGATTATCCACTCAGCGAATCAAGAAACCGAGAACTAAACCAAGAAATCTTCAGTTCCAGCTAAGATCGAAGCCCACGACAGTTAAACAAACAGCCCTAGCGCTTATCCGAGAGACCTGTCTCCAGAGACGGGGAGCGAGCGAGAGAGAGAATCTTGTATTATTGTGAGTGAGGAAAGATGAAATTTTGGTTGCGTGAAATTTTGTTGCTCTATGAGTTCGCTTTTGTTGTTTCAAAAAGGAATGCGCCTTTGGTTCAGAGCTCGGACAGTGGCAATCACTCGAGTCAGCAGGTGAACGGACGAGATTTGCCCTTGGTTGAATAATTGACGGTGTGGATTGGAAGTACCGCTTTTGAACTTGTTCGGACAGCCGGAGGATGCAACACATGGATTGGATTAAGCGTGACGGCTCGGGGCGTTAGTTTTCATTTTTTTTATGTAATAATAATAAATAAATAAAATCATTTTCACTCCCATTTTGTTCGCGACCGTTTTTTGTGGCAAACTTCATTTTGCCCGCTGTACTCACAGAACATATTCGTTTTTAAGGATTAATTTTAATAAATTAATTTATTAATATTAATTAAATATTTATTTTAAGCCAAAAAAAATATAATAAAATATAAATTTGACATTATTTAATAAAATATTGAATAAAATAGTTTAATTTCATAAGTATGGTAAAATAATTCAAATATACTGTCTATTTGATATACTCGTTATTAAATCATCTTATATTTTAATTTATATTAGTGAATAAATATTAAATTATCACGTAATTAATTTATCCTTCAAAATAATTTATACGGCCTTAATCCTATTCATCAAACTAAATATGTCCTTATTGCCCCTTTACCAAAAATTTGCACCCCTTAACAGTATTTTTAAATTTACATATCACTTAAATTTTCATTAATTATTATTTTCCTTTTTTCCATAATTTTTTCTCCATTTTTTAGTTTATAGAAATATCCATGATTATGTTTAGAAGAATAGAAATTTTGAAATGGAATTCAAAAAATAGCTTATTTTGATTTTAAGATGAAACAAATTCATCAAAAAAGTTTAATTCAATTTTCATTGCGAATTTAAAATTAACAAATTTAAATCAATCGATGTAGACACGATATAAAAGAATTAACAATACATCATAAAAACAAAACTTAATGTATCAAAACCCTAAAACTTAATGTACCCAACATATTCTAAATTTATGTGTCATTCTTATAATACTCTTACTGGCAAAACTATAAATAGACGAATTATAGCATTTGACGAACAATTCTATGTAATAACAAACATATTAAATTACGTTCAAATCTATGACACAAACAAGAAATCAAGTTTCTTGTATGGCACACAAATATGCACGTAGAAATAGGAGAACATGTGTAATAATAATAAAGTAAATTTATAATCACTATTCTTTGACCTTTAACAAAATCACAAATATTTTCTCATTTTTGAAGATCTAATTAATGAAAAACATTACAGTTCTAAACCAAAAAAAGGCGTACATGTTGAACTTTTGGTTTGATGGTTAACAAGTTTGATCAATTTTTATGGACAAAAATATCTATTGGATTCTTCTAGCCAAAATGACCTACTTATAGCATGATATATATTTATATATACGAGGGACCTTATTGTAATATATAAAAAAAATGGCAGCAATCTTTTGTTCAATTTGTGCATTTTCACCAACCAAAATTGAATTATTGTATGAACAAATCTACATAATAACAAATAAATTAAATTATGTACAAATTCATGACACACACAACAAATCAAATTTCTTGTATGCCACACAAATATGCATGTAGAAATAGAACATGTGTAATAATCTTGACCTTTAACAAAATTGTAGATATTTTCTCATTTTTAAAGACTTAATTAATGAAAAAAATTACAATATTGATCCATCAGTAAAGTTCTAAGCCAAAAAAAGTCATAAGTGTCGAACCCTTATTTGATGGTTAACATGTTTGACTGAATTTTACGGACAAAAATACCCGTTGGATTCTCCTAACTAGAATACCTACTTGTAACATGATTTATATTTATATATATTGCAAAAATCCTTTGTTTGAACTGTTCATTTTCGCCGACAAAGGTCCTTTGTCTAGTCAAATTTTCATGGGTTTTGTTTTCTATAAGTGAATTTCACACATCTCTCTCTTTTTGTCATTAGTATTTTTTCCTTTTGTCTCAATTTCTTCTTTTTGTGAATCGTAAAATCCAAAATTTTCAATTTTCAATTATTGTTGACAGTGTTCGTTGTTAGAAACAACCCTTATTAGTCGGATTTTTGTGGATCTTATTTCCATTAAATCAATTTCACCCAACTCTTTTTCTATTGTTAATAATCTTTTTTCTATCTCAACTACTTTTTCTTACAAATTATAAAACCTAATTTTTTTAATTTCTAACTATTGTCAGCGGTGTTCTCCATTGAAAATGGCCCTTATCTAGTCAAATTTTTGTGGGTCTTATTTCTCTCCGATCAATTTCATCCAATACTCTCTATTTGTTATTAGTATATTTTGTTTGTCTTGATAACTTCTCGTACAAATTGTGAGATCATAATTTGTCAATTCTGTCTAGTCAAATTTTCATGGGCTTTATTTTCCAAGTCAATATCATCTATCTCTCTCTCCAACATTAGTAATATTTCTTTTATCTCTATGTTGTTGCGAAAGTGGAGGAACCCTTTTCTGAATTTTCTTGTTTTCCCTTCAAATATCTTAAGGGAAATTAACATTTGCAAGATATGGCATGTTTTTATAATATTTTATTTTGAAAATTAAGGGATAACGGTAATTCTTTAAAAAATAGAAAGATAATTGTAACCTCACTAATGATTAAAGATAATAACTGTAAATCTCTCTAATAAGAATAAATGGCTTTGTTACAATGAACTATAAAGTCAAGGTTATATGTTATAGATCACAAGAACTTGCAATTGATTTTATTGGTCCTATATCAATATAATAGAATGCTTGTTTTCTTTGTAGATCATGTCAAGGACAAATTGTAAGGTAGGTGGAGCCTTGGCCCTCCAAAGAAATTTAAATATAATAACTATTTATAATATATAAACTAAATTAATTTTTAGTATTTGCCCTCCTCTGAAAAAAAAAATTTTAAAAAAACACTACAACTTAAAACTTATTGTAATATTAAATATATGAATACGTATCACTTGTCAAAAGGTATTCTTCATGTTTATGAGGATGCAAATTACTTTTAAATCATTCCAAAATTATATTTTTTTCATTAATTACTACTAATTTTGATGTTGGATTAATTTAAAGATAACTTATTTTAATTGTGTGTCGAATGCTTATACTATATTTTATCGTCTTATAAATTTATTGATATTTTATATTCTGCACAAGCAATAGAGCAATGGGAAAAAATTGTTTTTTATTAGTATGCTTTCCAACAATTGAATTGATAAAATCATGAAACAATGCTGGTAAAATAATTAAATACGAAAGTCAACTGACAACAACTGAGCTTATTGATGGAAAAAATTGATGAAAAATTATATTTAAATGGTTTGTATACTATTTAATTTTATTGTGGACAACTTTGTATATACTAAATTGCTTATATGGTTTAGAAATTAATACTTAATTTTTATTGTACTCATATCACCTTAAAAAGGTGCAATTGCTATAGTTAAATTTATCAATTGATCTATTTTCTCTGTAAAATCATAATATTAAAACTGAGTAGACAATAATATATAACATGACAAACATTAAAAACTATCAATACTATCAATGGTATCAAAAGTCAATATATATATATATATATGTATGAGACATTAAAAAAAATACTTTATATTATTACATATGGAGCAACCTTTTTTGACAAAGGAAATATTTTATAACTCTAATTATTTTTTTAATTTTTATGATTACTAAATATAATAATTTAACAATAAATTGGACAATTTGACCTCTAAATTCTCTGTATGGATCCACTTCTACACGACAGGTTAATTGCCCCCAACTCAAAATCAATAATTACAGAGCTTCCTCTTCCACTAAGATCATTGGAATTAATCTCGCCATAGCCAACATTGCTTGAGACTTATTTTGTGGCAAAATTAAAGTAAACATTTTTCCACATTTGACCCCATATTGAAAAAACCTTGTCATTTAAATTTTATTGAAAAATAGAATGCAGTGGCATTCAAAATGCATAAATTTTAATATTCCACATATATTTTTTTTCCACTTGCGCATGTGAGAACTTTGAATATAGTTACACGTGATTCAACACTAAGCACCTTACCCAAATCACTTATTCATTTCCCACTCATAATTCCAACATTATTATTACTCCATGCATGTAATATCCAAGTATGAACAACATAAAACTTTAAATTTCTACAAAACTTCATAGCAATACCACGATGATCAAATTGGAGAATCAGATCGTATAACAAAAGACTTCGTTGATATATTATGGTGATCATTGGACAAAACAAAGTCAATTAGTGGTACCAAATCAAATTATATGTTAGTTACCTGTTTCAGGCCAAATTAAATTATATGTTGTTACCTCTTCCATGCTCTTACCAGTATAAGTTCACAAATCTTAGGGATTTATAAATAAATGTTATTCTAAGAGAGTTTCCTACATGCAATATGCATGCACCGTAAACACAATATCAATGCCTTCTTCAATTTTTATATGCTTTTAAAGAAGTAGAAATTTTTTATAATAACTTGATATCATAATTACTTTCATTGTTTGACATCTAAAGTGAAATTCACTTTGAATTTAGATAGCAAAAAGACACATCTTTTGATACGATCTTCTAGGAAAATAAATTCGTTATGCTTTCATGAATTTTTCCTCCCTTCTGTCACTAATTTCTCCCTGTACCTTAAATTGTTCATCTTATTGCAAAGGAAGCAAGGTGTATCTTTTACCATCTTTAATTTAAGTATTCTCTTTCTCTAATAAAGTAGCATCATTTTATATATTCTTGGATACTTTAATGGGATTTAACAAACACCCATGCTTACTATGTTATACACTGCATTATAATACTTGTCAATATTAAAAGGAACTAATTTTTTTACTATTGTAACTAACTTGATATACCTTTTTACATAAGACTCAGTATGTTTTTTATTTGATAGTTTCAATTTATCAATAATTTTTTTTGATATTTTGTTTTCAAAGTTAAGGCCATTAATGACTAAATTAAAAATTTATTAAAGACTCAATATACAGTTAGGAATAGTTATTTTCAATTAGTCACTAAATTGACTAAAACTCGGTTAACAACCAATTCCTCGCCTCGACCACCTTGTTGATTATGATTTTGAGTACCCTTCAATCTTGTTGATCTAAAATAGTGGCAATGAAATTTTGAAATTGTTCACACGTAGCATTATTTTCTATTAATCAAAAAGACATTATTTTCTAACTCCATACATTTCAATTAAGTGCTTACATTGCTATTATGGGATCAAAAGTTTTGTAAATTAATTTTTGACCATGAGGTTTTATTCAAGAATAGAACAAACTCACTTTAAATCACTTAACAAAGGTAAAAGTGTGTGTAGACACATGAAATAAATAAATAAATATCACATAAAATTAAATAAAGAAATTAAAATATGAATTAAATAATTTTATTTTAGAATTTTAAAACAAATACACTTTTCTTAATAAAAAATTAATCAATCAAAATTGTCCAAATCAAACGGCGACAAATGGCACAATCCAACAGGAAGGCAATAAATGATCAAGATGGCCAATCAGAAGGTGACAAGTGGCGCAGTCTAACAAGAGGCCAACAACCCCAGCCAATCAGAACGCTCCACGTCAACAGGTTAGGTGGCTACATTATCTCTCCTACAACTATAAATAGGGGTCAAAACCCTACAACAAAAAGACAACAACAAGCCAAGGAGAAGAAGAGAAGACACAAAATCCTCTCAAGGCGTTCAAGAACATTCAAGGCGTTCTTCGTCAAGTTTAAAGAGTTCATCTCCAAATTCAAGGCGTTCTTCGTCAACGATCTTCAAATTCAACGTTCGATCCGACATCAGGGTGCCAAGCTCGAAGATCAGCGTTAATTGGAGAAATCAACAAATTTCAAGGAAGATCAAGCACAAGCCCTTCTTTTGAAGATACTCCAAATTAAAGCCACGGTTTCGATCCTAAACTCGAATTCAAGGCGTTCTTCGTCAACGATCTTCGAATTCAACGTTCGATCCGACATTAGGGCGCCAAGCTCGAAGATCAGCGTTAGTTGAAGAAATTTACAAGTTTCAAGGAAGATCAAGCACAAGCCCTTTCCTTGAAGACACGTCAAGTTGAAATCACATCTTTGGAGGAAGAATCAGAGGACTAAATTAGAGAACAGAACCCGCATCAAATTCATTTGATTCGAGTTGTAATCGATTTGTACGAATTTCTTGTTAGTGAAATCCAAGAGCAAAAATTTGTCCTACAAATTTTTGGCACGCCCAGTGGGATCTCTCTACCTCTCATCTCTTCATTCCTCAGAGTTTCAAGTGGACTACAAGCTTCGAACAAATCATCATGGCCAGCAACAAGGGAAAAGCTGTCAAAGCCGCTACCTCAGCCGCCAGTGAAACCGCCACAAAGAACGTCGGGGTCATCACTAGGAGTTTGGCAAGGAAAGCAACACGCTCAGAACCGGCCCCCCTCCATGAAGATGTCAACAACCCACTCCTCACAAACAAAAGTAATGAGGACGACTCAGCACCTTCGAGCCCTCGCTCTGACGCTTCATCTGCCTCCAATGACGCCCCAGTCATGACGACTAATGCCTCGAGCTTGGAGGACCAAATCGCCGCACTGACTAAAGTCATTGAAGGGCTAGCCAAACATGTCCAAGAGCAAGATGCTCGGATCTCAAGGGTGATGGACAAAGTGGACAAAGCCGAAACCAGTCAAATGGCAGAAAAGGCGCTCGAAGTTCCTGACGGAGTTGAAGTATCTACCAAGCAACCAGCCAATGACCATCAGGAGTCTGTAGCCAAAGAGCTTCAACTATCCTCGGACGGCTCGATTCCTATTGATCAACTTAAAGACTTCATCGAAGGTACCATCAAGAACAAGCTAGAAGGAGGCACTAAGTCGACTCTGGTATATGCCAAGCCCTACTCGACAAGGATTGACGGCCTGAAAATGCCAACTGGCTATCAGCCTCCTAAATTCCAGCAATTCGACGGCAAAGGAAACCCGAAACAGCATGTGGCACACTTCATAGAAACATGCAATGACGCTGGAACATATGGAGATCTTCTGGTCAAACAGTTCGTCCGCTCGTTGAAGGGAAATGCGTTCGACTGGTACACTGACCTCGAACCCAGATCCATCGATAGCTGGGAAGAAATGGAGTATGAGTTCCTCAACCGCTTCTACAGCACAAGGCGAACCGTCAGCATGATTGAGCTTACCAACGCTCGCCAATGGAAAGAGGAGCCGGTCATTGACTACATCAACCGATGGAGGAATCTAAGTCTAAACTGCAAAGATAGACTTTCCGAGGCTTCAGGCATCGAAATGTGCATACAAGGAATGCATTGGGGACTGCGATACATTCTCCAAGGGATTCGGCCTAAAACTTTTGAAGAATTGGCCACGCGAGCCCATGATATGGAGCTAAGCATTGCCGCGAGTGGCATTGGCGTGCCACCTATTTCGGAATTCCGCAAGGCGAAGGATAGACAAGAAGTGAGAAGAGGGGGCAAGCCTCTCCCTAAAACTCCAACAAGAGAATCCATGGCGGTACGCGCCACGCCCATTCCAGTCAAAGGAAAGGAGAAGGCTGATGAAAAGAAAGAAGCCTCACAAAAACCAAAAAGGCTAACGCTAAAAGAAATGCAGGCCAAATCTTATCCCTTCCTTGATTTGGACGTTCCTGGGATCTTCGACGACTTGCTAAAGGCCAACCTCATTGAGCTCCCCGAGATGAAAAGGCCTGCGGAAGCCGGAAAGACTGACGATCCCAAATACTGCAAATACCACCGCTTGGTTGGACACCCTATTCATGACTGCTTCATATTTAAAGAAAAAATCATGGAGCTTGCCCACCAGGGAAAAATCACATTGGAAGATGATAGTGCGAACGTTAACGCTACCACCTCCAACGACCAAACGAAGGAAGCCCCTAGAAACGACCACTCCCTGGACAAAATCAATTGTTTCCGTGAGAAAAGCCAACCCTCTGAAGGTTGCATGACCGCAATGGTCTTTACTGACAAAGATCTGATATTAGGATCTCAACCCCATAACAGACCTTTGTTTGTAACCGGCTACATCCTTGAGCAAAAAATCAACCGGATGTTAGTTGACGGCGGCTCGGCAGTAAATATCCTACCGCTACGAACACTAAGAGAATTAGGGATCTCGACAGATGAGCTTTCAAACAGCCACCTGATGATCCAGGGATTCAATCAAGGGGGGCAGAGAGCCTTAGGCACCCTAAGGTTGAACTTGCTCATAGATGACATGGAATCAACCACCTTGTTTCATGTCATTGACGCTAGAACTTCGTACAATTTACTGCTCGGTCGGCCATGGCTCCACGAGAACGGGGTAGTCCCTTCTACCTGGCACCAATGCTTCAAATATTGCCGCAATAGTGTTGTCAAAAGCATCCCGGGTGATTGCAAGCCATTCACCGAAGCTGAATCCCATTTTGTTGACGCAAAATATTACTTAAATAAAACTAAAGTTCCAGAGGTTAGCAGCTCCCAGCAAAACGACAAGACGAGACGTGCTCCACCAAAGAAAGATGAAGCCGACGAAGTGTGTCCTAAGAATCGTCCAAATAAGACGCCAGAAATTCATGATGCTTTAAGGGGCTTGACACTGCCTGTAACTCAAATTGACGGCAACACACTTGCTCAACCATCCGAAGACATCATAAAGGAACACCCTGAGGCTTGAGAGCTGAGGACTGCAAAAGGCTTCGGCCCCAATGCGTACAAACTCCTCGTCAAAGTGGGATACAATCCACAAGAAGAGTCGCCATTGGGAAAACTCCCACAAAAGCCTGGGAATCAAAACCCACAAGCCGGACTCGGGTACGAACAACCAAAGGGCCCTGTACGCATTGCCATAAAGAGAGCTCCTACTAACAACATAAGAAGAGTTTCCACTAACAACACCACAGAGTGCTCTTCAGAAGTTGAAAAGGAGCCAGTGCGAGTGTCAGTCTTCAAAAGACTTGGCTCATTCCAGAAGCGAAAATACTGGAAAATAAAGAATAGAGCTGTTGAGGCACCAAAGCTCGAGGAAAAGCTCCACAGCTGAATCCCCTCTGACATGAAAAGGAAGACGGACTTGGTCATGTCATGTGGCAAAGTCCTCAAAGCCAAATTCCAAATGGTTGTCTTCACCAAAACTCAAACTGAAGAGGACGGTGATAGAGATAGTGTGGGTTCATCCAACCACACTCCTGGCCCGCAAGAGTATAAACTGTGAACGGCCTTTACTTCTTGCAAATTTAAGAAGTTTCGAACTACGTTATGACTTGATCCCATTTTGGATATGTAGGCAGCTTAGACATCCTCTAAGTTCAGTCACAAAAAAATTTATAAAAGGGTCATGCTCTAGTAGCCACCACTGGGGGCATTTGTAAAAAGTAGCAGCAGCAAATGGTGGAGCAAAAGATCACATTTTATTGATAAGACCAGATGTTAACCAAAGAAATACATCAAGGTCCCGAAAATTAAAAAGAAAATGATCCTGATAAAAGCTAGGTAAAAGGGTTCAAACCCTCTAGCTCATCTTTGGTTGTCACCAGCTCCTCCTCAACAATACGCGAAGCCTCAGTAGCTCCCTTATCTGAAGGCTTCATGGATTGTAGGGTAATTACCTCCCTATGAATCTCTTCAACTTCGGCCGCTGTCTCTCATAAGAACTCCCTCTGATGCACAAGGGACAAGAATAGCTCCCCGCTTTGTCAAAAGCTCGAGCTATTCCTCCACACTCTTCAATTCAGCCTCGAAGTGCTCAAGCTCTTTAGCCCCTTAACTTCCTGGTCTAGAGCCTCCCGAAGCCGGCTATCAGTACCCTTCAACTGATGGGCTAAGATCAAGCATGGTACTCAAAAGGCCCAAAAAGTTTGAGCCTAACTGGTACACGTGGGCAAAGATCAAGCTTGGTACTCAAAGGCCCAAAATTGAAGCCTAGTCGGTACGCGTGGGCTAAGATCAAGCCTGGTACTCAAAGGCCCAAAATTGAAGCCGGTACGCGTGGGCTAACAAGCTGGTACTCAAGGCCCAAAGATTGAAGCCTAGTCGGTAGCATGGGCTAAGGGTACTCAAAGGCCCAAAATTGAAGCCTAGTCGGTAAAATCAAAGGCCCAAAATTGAAGCCTAGTCGGTACGCGTGGGCTAATCAAGCCTGGTACTCAAAGGCCCAAATTGAGCCTAGTCGGTACACGTGGGCTAAAATCAAGCCTGGTACTCAAAGGCCCAAAATTGAAGCCTACGCGTGGGCTAAGTCAAGCTGGTACTCAAAGGCCCCAAAATTGAAGCTAGTCTACGCATGGGCAAGCCTGGTACTACCCACCTAGTCCGCAAAAAGCCTGGTATCAAAGGCCCAAATTGAAATCAAGCTTGGTACTCAAAGGCCCAAAATTGAAGCCTAGTCGGTACGCGTGGGCTAAAATCAAGCCTGGTACTCAAGGCCCAAAATTGAAGCCTAGTCGGTACACGTGGGCTAAAATCAAACCTTGTCACGTGGGCTAAAAAAAAAACTCGAAAAAAAAAACAAAAACACAAAAAACAAACCCTGAAACACAGCCTTCCCCAGAATCAATACCAAGTGCAGCCCCGTTTTCCAAAACACAAAATTCACACCAAACCAAGCATTGTCCTTAAAAAAAAAAAAACGGGTTCCCACCAAATAGGGCCTTAGCCCTAAAATCAGATTTGTGCCTAAACACGGCCTTGCCTTGGGCTCATAACTCAGCACCAAATGCTGCACATTTTCCCGGCCATGGAAACCTCCACCGAACATGGCTCAATGATCTAGATGCAAACTCGACGCCACACGAAGCTCTCTCTCTCGCCATCGCCGTCACCCATGTCCGCCAAGCACCACCCGACGCAGGCACTGTGCGCCCCGCTGAACCTACGAAGAAACCGGTCGTCTCCTCCGCCGAGCGACGCCGCAGGCCAGCATTTCCTTCACCGAGCGCCGCCACACCTCGCCGAGTCTGCAACCTTTTCCCTCAACGCAGCATCGCCGCAATACTCGCTCGCCAGCACTGCACTGCCGCAAGCCCAGCCACGCCACCGTAGCCCGCACTCGGAAGCTTCCCAACACAGCCGTCGACTGGAAACGCGTCACGCCGTGTCTGCAACTCCCCCACCTCGGTGCCGCTGCACATTCCCACGCCACCGCAAGCCCAGCCGCGCCTCAACCGCTAGGAGCTCCGCCGCTCAGAAACCGCCCAACATCACCGCATGGAGGCACAACATCACCCTGCGCCCAGCAACCCGCGACACCACGCAGCACTGCACAGAACACGGTGCACACACCCCCAGCGCCGCCGCATCTGCAACATTTCCTCAACCGAGCAACGCCACCACGCTGCCCTTCACGATGCCAAAAGCTCGGCTCTCCTCGATGCCAAAAGAGAACGAATACGCCGTGGGCTACCCACAGGCGCTATCGTGACGCAGACACACCGTCATCCGCCCCACACCGTTAAGAAAGCAGTAGGCTACGCCACCGGCGCAACTGAGTGCGATGTGACCAGCGACCTCCTCGGTACAACCGCGACGGTCCCAGCGCCTCTCGTCAAAACCCCTCACACCAACCCGTGCCGACGCATCAGGTGTCGCCGCTACCAAGTGCCTCATCACTGAAACCAAACGACATCACCGCGCCGCCCGCTTCGGCGTTGGAATTCTGGCTCGGCTAGGTGTTTCTCAAAAAAAAAAAACAAACAAACATACAGGGAGAGAGGAACAGAGACCGACCACTCCAGCAAACTTTCAAACGAGCAATTGGACGGAATCGGCCTATTTGAAGAAGATTTAAAGAGATATTGGAAATTGGCAGAAGAGTCGGAAATGGTGCGCACGATTTTCAGCACAAAATATTAATTAATCTTATTAAGTGACAAGAAAATAAATACAAATGATAGAAATAAAAATACATATATACATATATATATATATGTCGAAAAAAAAAACGGAAAAGAAAACAACCAAAAAAAATATATATATACATTAAAAAAAACCTTAAAAAAAAGATATATATAATAATAATAGAAAAAAAATATGTATATATATATATAAATAAATAAATAAAATCGAGACTCATTCATTTAAAAAGTAAATTTTTCATGAACAAGTCTCGAGGGGGCATTTTGTAGACACATGAAATAAATAAATAAATATCACATAAAATTAAATAAAGAAATTAAAATATGAATTAAATAATTTTATTTTAGAATTTTAAAACAAATACACTTTTCTTAATAAATAATTAATCAATCAAAATTGTCCAAATCAAACGGCGACAAATGGCACAATCCAACAGGAAGGCAATAAATGATCAAGATGGCCAATCAGAAGGCGACAAGTGGCGCAGTCTAACAAGAGGCCAACAACCCCAGCCAATCAGAACGCTCCACGTCAACAGGTTAGGTGGCTACATTATCTCTCCTACAACTATAAATAGGGGTCAAAACCCTACAACAAAAAGACAACAACAAGCCAAGGAGAAGAAGAGAAGACACAAAATCCTCTCAAGGCGTTCAAGAACATTCAAGGCGTTCTTCGTCAAGTTTAAAGAGTTCATCTCCAAATTCAAGGCGTTCTTCGTCAACGATCTTCAAATTCAACGTTCGATCCGACATCAGGGTGCCAAGCTCGAAAATCAGCGTTAATTGGAGAAATCAACAAATTTCAAGGAAGATCAAGCACAAGCCCTTCTTTTGAAGATACTCCAAATTAAAGCCACGGTTTCGATCCTAAACTCGAATTCAAGGCGTTCTTCGTCAACGATCTTCGAATTCAACGTTCGATCCGACATTAGGGCGCCAAGCTCGAAGATCAGCGTTAGTTGAAGAAATTTACAAGTTTCAAGGAAGATCAAGCACAAGCCCTTTCCTTGAAGACACGTCAAGTTGAAATCACATCTTTGGAGGAAGAATCAGAGGACTAAATTAGAGAACAGAGCCCGCATCAAATTCATTTGATTCGAGTTGTAATCGATTTGTACGAATTTCTTGTTAGTGGAATCCAAGAGCAAGATTTTGTCCTACAGTGTGAATAAGTGGAACTCAACTGCTACATAAACAAATTCACAAAATAACAAGGGAATTAAATCATGTTAAAAACCTTAAGCACACACAATAAATCAAAATTCTTGAGTGGCACACAAATCCACATGTAGAAACAATACAATCTTTTAAAAACTGTGTAGGTTATAATCAATGACTTGTTTACAATAAATCATAACCAACTTGTTTATCGACTAAGAATTCAAATTGTCAAAGTATTGAAATTGTACTAAAATCTTGTTCAATAATATAAGAACCCATGTAGATAAACCTTATTTAGATGATAAAGAAAAAATTGTCATACTTGAAATATGAAAGCTAAATAGTTACATGAAACAAAATTAGTTTATCACATATAGAGTCGATATCACGTAATGTTTGGTTTCTTTTCCCATCACATCAGATCTATTATCTTACTTTCAATTATTTTTACATATTACTTTCTCTCCCTTAAATCTCTCGTTTTAGTCAAAATTGTTTGAAAATTGATTCGTAGAAGAATTATTTTGAAGTCTTATTCCAAATTACTTAACATGTCATTTATTTTGCTATAATTTACATATATTGACAAACAATTTGTTTGCAAAAACTAATTCTTCAAAGTAGAAAACTACGCATTATTGATGACTATAAAAACCTTAGTACATGGCAATATATTTGGCTCAATGTACATTCATATGTGACTAATCAACGATTATCATGACCAATTAGCCAAGATCACTAGTTCATCCTAAGGTGAATGTTAGCAAAGTTCGGTATGTATGGCGTTGGATAGCTAAAGCATGGGAAGTGGCGATAAAAAAAAAATCATTTGTATGCTCCCAAGTCTCGTGTCCATGACATTAATGATCTAAGGCTATGTTCACATTAAAGTATTGAACACAGACAAATTATTGTACAAGAACTAATTTCATGTTATTTTTAATTAATAAAAATGCATGAAATATAAATTCAGTACAAATGATTAAAATGTTTGTTAAACAATTCAAATGAATATATGTGAAAAAACAATACATTATAAATACTTATTAGAACTTTTATTCTATCTTTTAGAAAATAAAATTTACTTAATCTTCTTTGTTGGAGCTTAAAAAATTGGACCAGGTTTTTTTTTTTTCTTGTCAATTCTTTATCAATTAGTTTCAAGTTTTATTTTGGATCAATTCTCATCGACATTCTTTTACATAAATTATATTATCTTTTTCATTTTTTGAATAAAGGAATTTGCATTATTTCCAATAAAGATAATTTTTTTTAATAAGAAATATATATGATTAAAGCGAAATAAATGAGTTTCGTGTTGACACAAGGCTCCATCACTTATAATAAATAACTCATGGTCTTTAATAGTTTACCACGTATATTCCTCGATTAATTAATTAATACCAAACCATATATTAAAACCCCGTATAAAATAATTTTCAAATTTATTTTAATTGTTAACACACAAAATCTACTTATTTTTTCGCGCATATTCACATATTTTATAATAAAAATATAAAATATTACTTGTAGTATAATTTTGTATTTTTATTTGAATAAAAAATTATAATGCCAATTTTTTGCATTTAAATTATATTTAAAAAATAAAATCAATTACATTTGTATGTTGTATATCTTAAATTATTATAAAAATTTTATCATACTGATAAAGTAATTTTTTATTTTATTTTTGCAGGCACCTCAAAAAACAGGTCTTGTAAATATTACATCCGGTAAAGATACATATTTAAAATTATAATAAATATCACAAATTTATAATTTAATTATTTTTTCACTTCTTTAATACAAAATTACGAATTTGTAAAGATTCGGTGTATTCGGTGAAGCATCTACAATTCTACATCCACGGGACAAAAAAATCATGAGATGTAAACGATATTATTCCAGAGATAGGGGAGCGAACGATAAATTTCCCAATCCCTACGTATAAAAGGAAAACTGACTTCCTACATGTCATGCTCGCATACCCAACTCACTATAAAAAACGCACACAAAGAATCAAAGATGATGGGAAGATGCTGCTCGTCAATTCCACTGTCAAATTCGAGCGAATTGAAGCCGTTTCAAACCATCAGTGGATTGCAATGCCTGGCTGAAGCTCGCCGATACAAGGTAATGCTTTTTCTCGATCGATCCTATCTCGGAATCCTCTATTTTATGATATTATTGTTGCGTTTTTTTTTTTTTTTTGGTGTGACGCTCATTTTTGATATTCTCGTTTAAAAGTTTTGTTCATTTATCTTAAATATCTGTATTTTCAGTTCAGTGCGTTCATTTGCCATAAGTTCCGTAGTGGTTTGAACTGTTTTCGCTGGATATTTTAGTAATTAGTTTAACAGTGTAAATTTGTCGGCCATTTCGGTTAGATTATCCGTCATATATAAGGTATTGGTAATCGTTTGAAGTCATACAATTGTGGACTCGTTAATGTATTAAATTTGCTTACAATGCAAATCCTGCTTCGAAACCTGGCATATTCAAGAGTTGTTCGCAGTACATGTATTATAATCAAAGTGTAACAGGGGAAAAACAAAAAAATACACGAAGTAGAGTAGTGTGGCCAACTGAAACACGACTTTCACTTTACCTATAGCAACTAATAGATTGCTTTGTACATTGTATTGAATCAATCAGTTTTAGTTAGTTAGGTCGTTGTTGGCCAACTAGAAAATTGCGGTGGCAGTTAACCATTCTGTATAGGAAGCTACCTCTTGACAGAAATGAAGGACTACTACTGTTTCTGCAAATTCCTTTCCTTATTTCTGAAATCTTCTTTTAGCTCTTTAGTAGTGCGAACCACCAAAGCTGTTTCCTTCACCCCTCACCCTACTGCTTCCTGGAGCATTGTTCCAATCATTGAGGGCAATCATCGAAGGCATAAATTTTCCTTGATTGGTTTCGCCTGGGTTACAAGAGGCATTATGGCCGAGAGTACCTGAATGCAAGAATTACGAGAAGAAATGGATCAAATGAAGATGAGTATGGAGTGACTTCTGCAAGAAGTCTGAGAACAACATATTAAACCCAACGAGGAGTTGAATCAAATGATTTTGTCATTGAAGAATGGCGATAGAGGAGTAGTAATCCATGAACCATCAAGTTCAGGTGGAGATTTGGCCACACAGAATGGTTTTCAAGCATATCTACCACCCAAAAGATGCCCACGTTTAGAGTTTCTGAAATCCAATGGCATTGGGTTGAAAGACTGGATTTACAGGTGCGAGCAATTCTTTGAAATTGACTCTACACTTGCTGAAGCGAAAGTAGGCTTGCGGGCATTCATCTTGAAGGAAGGACTTTACATTGGCACCAAACATATGTGAAGGCCATCGATGATCCAATGGGAGGATTAAGAGTTAAAACAGATACACTCAGTTTAAGAGTATATTGACATGTATGATGAAATTCTCAACCGAAGTGGAGTCGCCAGAAGATTACGCTGTTAACTGTTTTTTGAAGGGCCGAAGGATGAAATAGATTTTCTAGTTAGAATGTTAGCTCCTGGAACATTGGCTAGAGCTATGAATTTAGCAAAGGGTACAAGAACAGACCCTTGCACTTCAGAGGAGACAGGGTGCCTACACTTATCCATGACCTCCGAATTCCATATCTACCCAATTTTGAAGAGCCTTCCACCTAAGAATCCCATAACTATGCACAGAATACTTTTTTCAGAAATACTTGGATGTTAAACCCAGCATAAGTTGAAGAAAAGAGGGCAAAGAACCTTTATTTTTGGTGTGATGAGAAGTATGGACCGGGGCATCAATGTAAACAAAGGCGACAATTATACATCTTGGAGATTGATGAGCATGAGGAGGGGATGGGAGATGATACCCTTCTTGAAAAAGATGGTTTCACTGAAGAAGCTGAACAAGAAGCTGAGCTTAACCCTCAAGTTTCCGCACATGCCATCATTGGCATTCCAAATTACCGCACGATGAGGGTTACTGGAATGATAAAAGGGAAACTAGTGCATATTCTAATTGATACAGGTAGTACACATAACTTTCGTGATAAAGAAATGGCAGGAAGGTAGGGTGCAAGCTTAAGGAGTTGTCTCCTCTTACTGTATCAGTGGCTGATGGTAGCATAATTAATAGTACACGTAAGATTGAAGGATTTTCTTGGAAGGTGCAAGGAGTGACTTTTGTAGCTAATATGTTAATATTACCACTTGGGGGGTGTGATATGGTGCTTGGAATTCAGTGGTTGATAACTCTTGGTCCTGTTGAATGGGATTTCAAGGAGCTCAGGATGAAATTTGAAATTCAGGGGTGGAGAAATAATCCAAGAGGGAGTCAACCCTCTATCCCGATGATCACTGATAAACAAATGGCAAAGGCACTCAGCAACACTGTTCAATTGTCTATGATGTCTCTGGGAATGGTAAAACGGGACAACACCATTGATTTTGTGGCAGTAGATGGAGAGAAAGGCTATGGAAATGATCAGACAGCAGAGCGTCAGAGGCTACTGGTAGGATATCATAACCTATTCAAAACTCCAGGCCCCTAGACCGCACGACCATCTAATTTGACCGAAAGAAGGTACACACACCATCAATGTTTGCCCTTATAAGTACCCAAGTATCCAGAAGAAATAAATTGATAAGATCATTGATGAACTACTAGAACCAGGATTAATCTGAGATAGTAGTAGCCCTTTTTCTTCTCCAATTGTGATGGTTAATAAAAAAGATAGGACCTGGCGTTTATGTGTTTATTACAGGCAGTTGAACAACCCCTATTAAAGATAAGATTCCCATTCCTATAATCAAATAACTTCTAGACAAGTTACATGGGGCTGTGTGGTTTTCTAAGCTGCACCTGCCTTCCAGATATCATCAGATCAGGATGGCCAAAGAAGATGTGGAGAAGACTGCATTTCGCACACATCAGGGGCATTACGAGTTTTTAGTAATGCCCTTTGAGTTGTTAAATGCTCCAGCGACATTCCAGATGAATAACATTTTTAAATCTTACTCATGGCAGTTCATTCTTGTATTCTGTGATGACATATTAGTATGTTGTCAAAGTTGGGGTGAGCATATGAATCATCTTCGGATAACTTTTGATGTGTTGAAACTGAATAATCTCTATATAAAGAGCAGCAAGAGTGAGTTTGCCAAGAATCAAATTGGCTACTTGGGCACATTATATCAGAAAAAGGGGTGCAAGCAGAACCAGAGAAAATTCAAGCAGTGCTTGATTGGCCCACTTCAAAGTCACCTAAAGAATTAAGAGGTTCTTTGGGCTCACTGGTTATTATAGAAGATTTGCTAAAGGCTACAGAATCATTGCTAAACCTCTTATAGCTCTCTTTAAGAGGGATGTTTTTAAGTGGGGCATAGAATCAGAAGAGGCGTTTCACAAGTTGAAGAAAGCCTTAACAGAAGCTCCTGTCCTCAGTCTTCCTGATTTTTCATTAGAACTTGTGGTTGAGATGGATGCATCTTAGCATGGCATAGGTGCAATATTATCACAAAGTGGGCGACCAATAGCTTACCTAAGTAAACCCTATCTAGTTCTAGCAGTGCTAAAATTGCACCCCTATCTTATAGGACATTACTTCACTGTAAAAATTGATCACTAGAGCTTGGAGCACTTATGTGAACAGCATATTCACACACCAAGTCAAGAAAAATGGTTAGTTAAACTGATGGGCTATGATTTTTTCATTGTCTACAGGAATGGTAAGGAGAATGTTGCTACTGATTCTCTATGTAGGAAACCTCTTGCAACCATAGCTACCTGCTTCATTCTTGTTACTTTCACTTCTGATGTCTAGAAGAAGGTTAATAATTCTTGGAATGGAGACCCACACATCCAGAAATTAATATCCACACTTCAAAACACCCCAGACTCTAAACCACATTACAAATGGGCTAATGTTCTTCTATCCAGAAAGGGAATGCTTGTGGTGGGAAGGGACTATGTAATGATGTCTATAATCATGTGCATGCTTGTGAAACATGTCAGTGGTGAATGTGATTTTTGTGGTGGCCGATAGACTCAGTAAATACTCCCACTCCTTGGCCTTACCATGTCCCTATACTGCACTACAAGTTGCTCAAGTATTCATGGATAATATCTTTTGACTCCATGGAATGCCAGAATCCATCCTTATAGACAGGGATCCCAGGTTCATGAGCACATTTTGGAAGGAGCTATTTCATCTACAGACGGTCAAGCTTTACATTTCTATATCCTACCACCCTCAAATTGACAGTCAAACAGAAGTGGCCAATCGTTGCTTAGAGTGCTACCTTTGATGTATGACTGCAGACAGACTAAAGGAGTGGCTCTGGTGGCTATTTTTGGCGGAATGGGGGTACAACACCCATTACCATTCCAGCATTGGGACTATGCTTTGTGAGGTATTATATGGCTAACCTCCTTCTCCACTTATTCCATATGAACCTGAAACTTCAACAATTGAAGCAATCAACAGGAGCCTCCAAGCCCGTGAAAGTCATCTCCTTAAATACCACCTGCACTAAGCACAAAACCAAATGAAAGTGCAAGCGGACAAGAGAAGGTCAGAAGGACAGCTTCTGTGGGTGACTGGGTTAATGTTAAACTCCAGCCTTATAGATAAAGATAAACCTCCTTGAGGCTTCATGCTTATCATAAACTTACCCCTAAAGTTTTTGAACCATTTCAAGCTTTGCCAAGGGTAGGGGCAGTTGCCTACAGGCTTGGTCTTCCTCCTCACTCTAAAATTTATCCTTTTTTCCATGTCTCACTACTTAATGGAAGGTAGGCGATTATCTAGTTCAGCACTCTTTGGCTATGGCATTGTCTGATCATGGTTTTGTGATTTTGGAGCCTGAATCAATCTTGGACCACTGAATTGTCCCAAGGAGAGGTAAACCAACAACTCAAGTGTTAGTTAAATGGTTCAATTTTCCTGTTGAAGACAGCGTGTAGGAAGATTACTATTCTTTACAGCAACGATTTCCACATTTTTGCCTTGAGGACAAGGACAATCTTGGGCCATGGGGTTTTGTAACAGGGGAAAACCAGAAGAAATACATGAAGTAGAGTAGCTTGGTCAACTGAAACACTATAGCAACTAATATTTGCTGTGTTCATTGTATTGAATCAATCAGTTGTAGTTAGTTAGGTCGTTGTACGGCCAACTAACAAATTGCGGTGGCATTTGAGCACTTTGTATAAAAAACTTCCTCTTGACAGAAATGAAGGATTACTTCCTACTGTTTCTGCAAATTCTTTGCTTAATTTCTGAAATCTTTCTTTAGCTAGTTAGCAGTACCAACCACTGAAGCTGTTTCTTTCACCCCACAGATTCCTTGAGCATTGTTCCAATCATCAAAGGCATAGATTTTCCTTGATTGGTATTTGTCTGGGTTACACATAGCTTTCATCTGATCCTTGGGTACATTGTGTAAAACTGAATGTACAAGGTTATTTTAGGATTTTTTAATCCTTGCACATGCTCTGACTAATGGAATTAGAACCTAAGAGCTCTCTCTTGAGGTCAGGGGTGAGAAACTAATAGACCACACTTACACAATGTACATCGTTATTTGAATCTCTCTTTTGTGTGCAGGAGGGGCTGTCAGTTTTTGCTTTTGGTATATAAGTTAATGTAAATAAGCAACATTATGTGATGGATGGACACTTTCTGCGTGATCTGGAATGCTGAAATGAATCCTTGTTTTCCATTTTTAACTTCATGGATTTTCTCTGCCACAATAGATGAATTGCCGCTGCATTGGCTAGAAGTAACTGTCTAGTTACACTCTTGCAGTGGCTTTGTTTTTCAGTATATTTATCATCATGTGACAGCAGGCATGGTTCTTGGATCAGTTCGGAGTCCTCCATGATGGGAAACAGCCATACCCAGGTGCCATTACTGCATGTATGTTCTCAACTGTTAGCTTTGGCATTTTGGTGAGGTTGATTTTTCTGTCAAAATTTTTTCTTCTGTAACTGCTATGCCAAAGTGACTGATACTTTGTGATCCTTGTGTTGAAATTTTTATGTATAATGCAGTAGAAAAGTTGGCAACTTGCGGTGCAAAGATGGTGGTCATAAGTAATTCCTCAAGGCGAGCATCAACGACCATTGAAAAATTGAGTAGCCTCGGGTTTGATCCCTCACTCTTTCTGGGGGCAATTACCAGTGGGGAGTTAACACACCAGTACCTACTGAGGTATAGTTTTCATCAAGTATTACTTTTGTTTGTTTATTTAATGTCCTAAGTTGAAGTTAGGATCCAGTATTAGCATTTATCCATTTTTAGTTTTGTCTTATAACCTTCTTATGCTGATACCTATTGTGTGTTGATATAGCGTTTCTAGCTTTAACTCTGTTTTTTATACTTGTTCTGTGTAAGAATATTGCTGTCGTAGAAAATTATGAGGTTGGTGCAATTATCGGCTGATTGTAGTTATTTTTTTGGTTATTGATCATCTGATGCAGTTAAGTATTCTAATCTTGCAGTTTACTTTGTATCTACTTCTCAAAACCAAACTTGTTTACTATTGCAAGTTGCTTTGCCAGTCACCACTTGTTTTTCTATCTCTGATCCTAATGATTGATAAATGGGTTTTGTATTTCAGCATACTACATATAACTACTTTTCCTTCAAAGTCATTAAATTTGAAGTTTCACTTATTATTGTAGTTAAAGGAATTATGCATTGCATTGCTAAGGAATAAGAGTACATATTTATACAAGTACATTAGGACCCTAATTTAGGAAGGAAAATTGACCAGAAAATGGGCCACAATCACACCATATTCTATGATAGTATATAGTCCACCACCTTGTCTACATACATTGTCTAATAGCTGTACATGACATACAACTATATAGAATACTCCCTCTCAATTTGGAGCATAGATGTTATGGGCAAATGCACACCAAATGGCTGAATCTTGTAATTCTTATGTTCCATCTTTGTTTCTCTTCACCTTATCCAAAATTTCAACATGGTATTTGAGTAGATTTCAATATTACTATTTTGTTATTTCTTGTATAAAAATTTACCTTTGAGAGTGATAAAGAGTTTTGCATTTTGTCCTGAGTACAGTTTTAGTAGGTTTTAGGCCTATATTTTGCTCTGAGGAGCAAATTTGAAAACTAAGTTATATATGGTAAGAAGTGATTTGATTAAATATGACTAAATAAGTTGAAATCATATCATGTTTCTAAGATTGTAAGATTGAGCATATATAATGTGCTATGATTTATTTATTTGTTTTTGTTATTGTATTTTGTGTCTCACCTATATATAGGTAGTTATCGTAATGCACCTATAAGAGAGAACAAATATGATTTAACTTTTTGGGCATTTGTCCGTGAATGTAAGTCTCATGACTGGACCATGTAATTCCTGTATTTTGTCTTTCACTCAATTTCAAGTATCAGAGCATTACAACACTTCAGTCAGATTAGAAAGCTTAAGTGGCCAAAGGCTTACAGCATTCACACCATGATTACTATTTGGCCAATAAATTGCTCTATAAACATCTGTAGTAATTGTGACTAATATTCATTTTTGGTAATGCCTTGGTTTTTTGAAATGTAACAATGATCTGGTGCAAGTATACTATTTGTATAAAATTATTTCACTCGTTATTTTTTCTTTAATGAAAATACATCCAATTTCATTCTGAGGACTCAAGTACTCTAAACTTTATTTTTAGTCCTCATATTTAGCAGCTTTTGATGATGCGTGCACATTTGCAATGCTTGGATTTACCTTAAAGCATTTATTCCCAAGTTGAGATTGTAGATTGACACCAGGCTTTCAAATTTAAATATTACAATACTATTTTTCATTTGTTAGAATGTAAAGTTGATATTCTACTATGGTCGATCTAATGGAACATGCTTGGAACAGGAGAGATGATCCATGGTTTGCTGGACTAGGAAGCTCCTGCATTCACATGACGTGGAGTGGCCGAGGCGCTATATCTCTTGAGGTATGCTAAAGTTGTCTTAATTTAACTTTCACGGAAAGAATTTTCCTCTATTTCTTTTTGGTTAAACATGGCTGGAATTTTCTTCCTGCAAATTGGGAAAGGATTAATAAATTTTTGCACACAAGGATTGTTAAATGTCCCGTTCATGAGATGCAACCCATGTGAATGAAAATTTTGTACCCTTGTGTTAATGGTCTGAATGTGGAAAATAGATGTTTAAAAGAAGCTACAACTCAGTCATGTAATAATTGCTTTGAGATTTATTTCTATTATTTCTATTGATTATACATGCAAGTTCTTTCTATAATTTTTGAAGAATGTTTAAATGCAGTAGTTGTTAGGAACTGGGAAAAAATTGCAAAATATTGATAGATACAAATTTTGAAGATAGAGTAAGCCTCTCTCATTTTCAAAAAACTGCTTAGTGATATCGTCTGTATAACTTTACTGAACATGTTATGAACCATGCAAATCTTCTTTTTGGGTGTAAATGTCTTCTATTTAGGGTTTAGGGCTCCAAGTAGTGGATAATGTGAAAGAGGCTGAGTTTATTTTGGCTCATGGTACTGAAGCTTTGGGGCTTCCATCTGGAGACGCACTTCCCATGAAACTTGAAGAACTTAACAAAATTTTGGAGCAATGTTCTGCTAAAAAGATTCCTATGGTAGTAGCAAATCCAGATTTTGTCACCGTTGAGGCTAGAGCTCTCCGGGTGATGCCTGGTAAAAGTTTAATCTTCCCAATGTATTGCCTTACCAGAATTTTTTTGGTAAATTGGAACATTTTCAGTTACTGGCAAGACCCTCTTCTGTGTATTTGTTGATTGAATTTGTTGAGTTGTTTTTGCTCTAAAAGGGACATTGGCAGCTACGTATGAGAAGCTTGGTGGGGAAGTGAAGTGGATGGGCAAGCCTGGTGAGGTACTACTAGCCTTGAAAGTCCTTGTATGAATGTTTCTGATGCTTGTTTCAGGCGAATTTGCATATGTGAGGCATATAGTTATTCAAGTTTGCATTTTTGCTGTGGCAGGTTCAATTCCTAAAAATCTGGTGCCTTTTTTCTTATTACTAGCATGAATTGTACTGAGAAAACTAATTCTAAAAATTAATCTAAATGGAAATGAGCAATAAGCAGCAGGCTCATCTTGGCTTTAACATATTCATATGCGTGCACATGGCATGACAATAGAAAAATGTTGACGATCTAGGAATATTCATAAATAGTATGGATTTCTTCACTGTTTTTTTTTCTTTGTTAAGATTGACAAATCTTCTTCTATTTGTCATGATTTATTCTGATATGAGAAAGTAAACTGCTGAGTTGTGTGGGAACTCTCCAATTTGAGATATTGGAGTGCTGTTATCAGAGTGCTCTTGGTAGCATGTCAAAGCTCAACATTTACAAGAAGACATAACTATTGAAATGTGGATGCCGCGTTTGCTTTAGTTATATCCTGACCTCATTTTCTAATGACAAATAGATCATATATAAATCAGCCATGGCAATGGTTGGAGTGGATGCTGCTGATTGTATTGCCGTCGGAGATTCACTCCACCATGACATAAAAGGTGCAAATAGAGCTGGAATATCTTCGGTTTTCATCACTTGTGGGATCCATGCAACTGAACTTGGACTTACTAAATTTGGAGAAGCCGCAGCTGAATCTTCTGTTCGTTCTCTAGCCACAACGTACGAGGCTCACCCAACATACGTTCTTCCTTCATTCACATGGTAACACGTCTATTGGTTTCATAGTAGCTTCCCCAGCTGCAAGCCATTCGCTTGTTCTATGCCGGCAGTGTTTGTAAGAATTGATATACATCAATAAGCCAGACACTATTTTCTTGTGTTGACTACTCGTTTGCAGAGAAAGACTGGAACCATACAGAGCTAAACCCTTTCAAAACAGGATGGATCAGTTAGATATTACAGTAGCAATTTCTCGTTCTGAACCAGTTATTTCTTTTTTTAAAATTGTTAAACCTTCTTTCCCGCCTGTTATTCCCTCTGCAGTCTGCAGCTACTGAAAAGAGACCAATTGTTGCAGCAGCCATAAACATGCTTAATTATGCAAAAACGTGACGTTGATAAAGGACCAAAAAGGAAGATCAATTTACTACTGCCTCGACAGAACCTTGCTTTCACAATGAACGTTTCAGACCCCAGAAACTGAACACCTAGCAAAAGCTCAGGTAAAAGTTGATTTAAACGAGATATGAAGTATGAAATTATTAGGAAAGATGCCACGCTGCGAATGCAGAATGACAGTTGTGTGACATGCTCTCTCTAACTTATTCCTGCTGTGTGAGAAGCTACAAGTAATTGTTCCCACATTGATTGTTATGCACACCCTTGAACCAGGTAATGCTCAATCAGAAAGAATCGGAATAATACACCAACTTAAGTGATCTTGGTTCAACAAATTATCATAAATAGGTCAGGAAAGCCGATGACTTATATCGACACTATTCAAGCCTGCAAAAAGCTTGCATATTTGGCACCTAGAAATAGCCTCTGGACGCAGAGTAAGGCATTCTTAGTAACCTCTGCATTCTCATGGTTCATCAGTTTCATCACCCGTTCCTTAGTTTTGAGGTCATTCACAATGACACGCCCAGCAGGATGGCACTGAATGAATTGTGAGAGATCATAGCAAGCAACGGCAAGCGTTCTAGGATCCATGGATGTGTCCAAAATCGTGAGCAGGACCCTTAGTATCTGCAGCAACAAGTTTTGCACAACGATAAGAAAAGAGCCATTCCATTAAAACAGATGCAACAATTTATAAGTTTGTCTAGCTAAGTGGAAAACAAAGGACAAACCGAATGAGAATGCAAGATTCTAAAGAAATTAGGTAACTTGGAATGGTCAAAGGAAACTCGTTTTTAACCAAGGGGCATGAAATTTCCTATTCTTAGTGTGCATGAATTTTGAGGATGCACTTAGGTGCAAAATACAAAGCTTTTACAAGATAGTGTTAGTGTGCTATGGTTTCAACAACTCACCCAAAAATAGGGGTAGCAATAAGTTGGATTGAGACCAAAGTATTACACGCAACTAGTTAACTCGAACCCAACTCAATTATTTTCATGGATTAGAAAATTTAACCCAAGTTCAACCTGTCAATTTTGCAAGTTACCCCAAATTTGGCCCAGTCTACCCTTCAACCAAAAAACATAGTTAATTTACAATAGAGATCACAACCACATGGTCATTAAAATGAAGGGGGAATGATACCTGAAAATCATGTTCTTCAAAGTTAGTAATGTTGTCCCTCCAGAATGTGGGATCCTTGTGCACAGGTGACCAATCAAGATGTCCAAGGAGAACTTCCTGCTTATACTTATCGAAAGAACTAAGCTCTTTGATGTTCTCTTTCAGTCCTTCTTCCAGCTGATTCAGCGCTTCCAGCAGATCCTGTAGAAGATAAAACAGGAGCTTTTTAGCAGTCACATATCTGAGGTTAAGAAAGGATTAGATTCATCCAAGGAGGGAGGCAACAGTGATGTGGGTGAACCCCCACACAACCTCAGCACAAAGTAGATAGTGAAACCAATTCAAACAAGGTTACAACCACAACACAAAACAGAATTTCAAACTCAGCATATTTGTGAAGAACAAAGATCTTTCCACCTATAATTGAGTTATAGACATCTTATCATACCATTTGATAAGCAACATCTAAAATTAGGAAGATGGGGAAGTATTGCATACAGTAGGCAGCAATACTTGGCTGTCTCATTCTAGCCAAAATATTATCATTTGGTGCATGCATGAGATATTGGTTCCGTTGTAACATCATACTGCATATAAATGATTCCATATTAAGTTTATTTTCAATAGCTCAGGGCAGAAGAAGAATTTACAGATACCGGTGCCGTCCCTATCAAAATTTAAAGAAGAAGCAACTCTCACTGCATTCCTGCTTGTAATTAGTATGCGCATTACAATACCTTTTCTGATATATTTACTTTATAGTTAATCCCATTGTTGTGCAAAAAATAATAAACAACTGTTATAAGGCTAGCCACCCTAGAAACAGATTTTCTCACCTCATCACTCCATGCCTGAGCTTTTAAATTCTGAACAATCTGGGGCAATCCCAGGTTTACCATCTGAGCGCCAAATGTCCCTTTATGCAGCAAATTCCTAAGAGTCAAGATAACTACCCTGACAACCTACAGAAGCGGATAAATGGAATTTATCAGATGTTTGGTTGTAATAAAAATTCCCATAGAGGAAGCATATTAAACTGAAGACACAGCAGATGTAAAAGTTCTGCCAAGATTAAGCAGATAAATTATTGATGCTACTAAACCATGGATAGAATAGACATCTAAAGAAAGTCAAGGGTTAATCTAGACAAATATTATACAAAGAAACTTACTTTTTCTTTTGTAGATCCTTTAACAACTTCAATCAACCGTGGCAAGGATCTAGTAGTAGCCAAGTACTCAACTGCAGGCTCATAGTAGGAGAGGAGCCATACGCAAAGGCAGGTTTCATAGAGGAGCTATTCCAAAGTTAGGTAAAGGTTATCAAGCCATGCAGATTAAATGTTACTTTCAAAAAGACAATGCCAACTTCACATGAATGATGGAATATAGAACCTCAAACGAGACAGATTCTGATATGTAAATTAAGGACAAAAACTATTGCATCTGTTTCACAGTTGGATGTCTCATTTTCTATTTAGCTTGTCCACATGTTCTTGTCATGTACTACTATCTTAGTCACTTAGGCCCATCAAGTTAAATACACTAATATAATACCAGCAATTTTTGTTTCCGTACTATGATACTATGATCACATGGAGGAGAAAAATCTCAAGTAAAATATATGCCAACATGCCTTGCATTCTGTAAGGAAAGGTTCCACATAAATGCATGCTTGCATTACAGACTTAAAATTCTACCCAATGTTTTTAGAATAAGGTGCTTTTTCTTTGATTAGCAGAGATTTTTTGTGTCTATATTATTGTAAATAAATGGAACTTCTGGAAGAAAGAGTTGCAATTGTTTTTCAGAAAAAAGGTCAAAGAAGGGAGTAAATATTTTTCCATGTAGTAATCCTGAATTGGTGTTACCTGGGTGGATTGTTGAGTGGATGCTGGAGAAATTAGAGGAATGAGCAACTTCACTCCATCAGCTTTAACAAATGAAGATCTTAACACAGGCTCTTTGAGTAAAGTTGCAAGGCTATTAATAGCTGTTGGAATACCACGGCTGGGATGAGATGGCCTCTTCAGCTGCACAGTAGACAAGCATAAGTGCAAGGATTATATCGACAACGATAATCTTATAGTATTTCCTTGTTAAGAGAAATTTGGGTATGCTGACTACTTTATTTGTGAATTCAGTCATGGTAAGAATATTAATCTCCAAGAAAAATTTTACTGGTTTAAGATTTGCTTCCAGTGCTCTGCTTACTGTACTCGCCTTATAATCAACGAAAACTAACAAAATGGCCACAATCTCATGAAATAAAATCCATATACTCTCAGATGAGAAGATGCTGTTACCAATAGGGACTCTTTAACTTTATCATTTTGCAGCTTGAGGTTATCAGATTGGACTTGGACAGTTTTTACATGTATACTTTTGTACATATGAAGCATAACATCTATACCATCACCAAGGAATAATTTTGTAACAATGACTGCAGTGGCCAAAAGAATTTTGAATTTGAAGTCAGTTTCAAAATTTACCCATCTTACACCATACAAGTCCATAGACTTTCATTTTATCAAGGTGCCAGTTGTTTTCATGTCACAAGAAACGTGTGCGCAACAGCATTAGCACCTACTAGATTGTCCATGTGAATCATTTTATTGTTAGTGAATTGTATTCCATGCCAACCAGTTATTTAGATACACAAAAAGTAGTGATGTGCAAAATAGAGATAATATGCCAATTAATATTCCATAAATCAAGAAATTATGTCATCAAATATTTTAGAGAAAAATTGACAATACATAACCATTCTTAATGTCTTTATCAAATATTAAAATTTTTAAATTGATGTTAGCTTGTATAAAGGATCGAAGTTATGTATTGTCAATTTTAAAATTTAATTAAAAATTTTAAATCGATATTAGCCTGTATCAAATATTAAATTTTTAAATAAATATTTTACCAATTTGGATTTAATTAAACTTATTTTAAAATATTTAATGTCTTTTTATTCAAATTTTTACATTGCACATGTTACTAATTATATTTTGTAGTATTTTGATTAAAAAATATTATCATGAATGCATTTGTCTTGCATTTTATAAAGAAACTCAATTTGACAAAGTTCATGATATTTTACTTGTATGTTTCTTAAGCTAATTACTTAATATTAATTGGCTATTGTTTTTTTAAACTTCAGTTTATTTCTCTAAGGAATATACATTCTTCCTGCATATATGCTAATTTTTATATTTTTAGCTTATTTTCCATATGCTAGGCATTATATTTACTAAATTGGCAGGCAACTATATTTATTTGCTACTTTTAACTTTTGTTTTTTTTTATTATCATATTATATTTTATATTTTTGTATTCTTTTTATTTGAGTATACTTATATTATGTCAAGATTAATTTCCTCAACATTAAATTTGATAATTTACTGTAATATTCTTCTTTTGCAACTTCTCATTCGTAAAATTAATTTAGAGAATTATTATTCTTTTAAACGTCATATTCTTTCTCATACTATAAATTTATATAATTTTATAACATTGTTTTCAGATCAATCCACCGAAGATTTTTCAATTAAACAACATATGGTATTTTTACAATTGAAAGTTCCACTTCATAGTAATGATACTGTATAATAGATTACTACATTCTAAAATAAAAATAACATTATATAAAAAGTTATAACATATTAATAAAATAAAAAGTTAAAAATTTGCTCATATTTGATATTTTATAACGTATTATTTATTTCATAAGAACAGTGATTACATGTACCATTTATTCATTATTATTGTTTTATCCATTGTCATTTTTAAAATGATATTAATATTTATAAATTTTCAACATATTAATCCATTTTCCATTTATAATTATCCTCCAGTGAATGTTATTATTATTTTTCAAAATAATATCAGGTATTAATTATATGTTATATAAATAATTTATAATTATAATAACTATACAAGTAGTTTAGATATGTTAGGATTCCGTTAACTTTCTACCACTAAAAGATATCTATCTTGAATAGAATTTGCTTTTACCTAACTAAGCTATAAAGTTATGTAAGTATTTAATTAAGGATACAAATATCTTTTGACAAAGTGACAAAAACACTAACACATTTATCCACAGTAGCATTTCAGGATGACTAACAATGGAAGGCAACGTGATCATTAATTCAGAACATATAGGCTGATTGTGATTTTCATTTCTCTAGGAAGTTCAATATGATATTCTGTTCAAGCAACAATCATTTACTTTCCTGCAAATGAAATCTTTAAGGTCTCATCGAAGTAACATTAAGACCCCATACAGACCTCCCTTGAATTTTTGCAAATACTAAGGCACACTGTTTCCCATCTCCTAGATCAGATTAACAGAATTAGTCAGGAATGGAAAAAAAAAACCTGTGAGCACAACCAATCGACCAGTCCCATCAAAACATCATTTATCGTAGTGATCTCCTTCTTTGAATTTGATGTCCCATCAGCACTGGTACCATCCTGAGATTTTGGTCTTCCACTGGAATTAACAAAAGTAGGAAAATTACCAGAAGACAAATAAAAGTAAGTCAATAATCTACATATTCCACGAGAAGGGCATGGTTCACACCTTACTATCAAAGAAAGTATCTTACAACTCTTCTCCTGTATAAACCAGTTACCCTTCCAAAGCAACCTGTAAAAGAAAAAGGAGTAACTGTTCAGCTGGCTCACATGGAAGAAATACATCACGAAACAGTTTTCAGTAAAATTTAAGGGAAGTACTTCAAATATATTGATGTCACATAATGCAGTTTGAATTACTCATAATATCAACTGTAAAAGTTCCAAAGGTTAATGCTTGGATACCAATTTTCTATAATTTTTATCCTGTCAAAATACACATTTCCAAACACACTATCCTTTCTATCTCTTTTTCTGTCTTGCTTTACACTAACCCTAAATTGCTGCCTCAACTTTCCTCCCCACCAAAACATGTATCCAAACATAGCCAAAACATTTACAAAGTTCATTTGTTTTGTATGTTACAATTTATATTTGGGTGGGGCCCAGCGTGCCATTTTGTAATAAAGGAAATTCAAATCCAGATCGACTGGCACCAGAAATCTTAACAGAAAGAGAAATGGCCTTATTTAAGAAGCCTAAATGAACAACATAGTCATAATACGAAACAATTAGCAAGTGGAGATCATTGCCTTAAGAAAGGCTCGTATATGTCCTCATTAGCAAGAGAGTTATCATGAAATAGTCTTGCTCGTTTGGAGTTTGCTGTAATTGGAAAGAGGGAAAAAAGATAAAGAAATCAAGTCAGCAACTTGAAACGGCAAAAATTAAGTAAATAGCTTCCGCATTTTGACACTTACCTGAAAGCATCTCATCAATCAGAGCTAAAACATACTCTACAGTTTCCTGCTTGGATATGTCACGGAAAATTCTAACAAAAACACGAATGTAAGCAGGACCATCCTGCAACAATATTTTTACCAGTCAACTAATGGCAGTTGTTTCAGGACCTTTCACCAAATCCTACTTTATTGTCATTGTGTCGCTATAAGAACAGATAAATAAGAAGTTAAATTATTTGCACCTGGATAGGGATTTGCATACACCACACAAGAAACATGCTCTCTACTACTGCTCAGTATGCAACAATACCACAAATTGAATAGTTCCAAGTGTGGATAAATCATAAGCTAAAGGTCAATTTTTAAATTTAACAAGTAGCATGTATATTTTTAAAGTAACAATGCTCATAAATTTCAACAATTAAAAAAAAATTATAGAAGTAAGACAATTTGATAGAACCATTAAGTCTTCAGATTGTTCATACATCATCCAGCAATTGAGCCTTATGATTCTCGGCTAAATCATAAGCTAAAGGACAATTTTTAAATTTAACAAGTAGCCCGTATATTTTTAAGTAACAATGCTCAAAAGTTTCAACAATTAAAAAAAAATTATAAAAGCAAGACAATTTGATAGAACCATTAGGTATTCAGATTGTTCATACATCGTCCAGCAATTGAGCCTTATGATTCTCGGCTTTCTTATCATAGCGCCGCAGCAGCTGTAGCTCTTTCCCCGAGATCAGCTTCGTAACCATATAAGTTTCCCATGGAATATCCCTCCTCAAGACCTTCACAAAAAAACCAATATCATCATAAACTCAAAATCAAATAGTCAATCACAAAACCCTTCCAACGAATCAAACAATTCCCGTAAAAAAATCTCAAACAAATTACTTATTGTTTTCCGATGCCCCTATACAGATAACAACGCCATCAAACTTACTCAAATTTATTACTTCAAAATGCGAACATTACACAATTGGAAAGCAACACCAATCCTTTGAGCCAGCCGAGTCGCATCCGGCACGCACATACAAATGAAGGCGTGAGTATAAGTGGAAGCATACCTGATCGATGGAGAGCTCGTCCTGATCCATAGGCCTTGGTAGGATTCAAACAACTCAATCGACTAAGCGTTCGCAACAGATCGAAATCTGGTCTTGAAAGAGAGACAACCGGATTCGCAGTATCATCAATTATGTGTTTTTTATTTTTGTATACCTAGATAATTGTCGGGAAAAAATAAAATAATGGAAACGAGTCGGGTTGCCGGGTTTCAATTTTCATTGGGCCACATTGGGCCCAATAGTTGGGTTTTAGAGCCCAAGATACAAACAATTGTGAGAACCCAATACACACACATGTACATACTATTTATATTATATTATTATTTTAATAACATTTTCTAAATGTACACTGTAAAAATTACTTAATATTCTTTATTTTAAATTTTCTTATTTTTTAAAAATAAATATATTTATGTTAGTACATTAAATTTATAGTAAAAATATTTATAATTTGTATTATAAGAAAATTTAAGATAATTATTTTTGATATATATAATATAAAATATAATATATAATTTTTAATATATTTTAAAAATTTATAAACTCGAAAAAAATATTTAAAAGAGTTCTACTTCAATTTTAAATTACTTGTTTATTTATATATTTAGGGGCCCGAAGTTTGAAGGATCTAATGAATATTTGAAAATAATTGCGCGCACTATAAGTAGAATTAAACGTCAGTCTTCAATCCGACAGTTTACCCCCAAGAAATTTCCATGGCAAATGGAGCTGCTGTTTCGTTGTAATTTGCCATTGAATCTGTGAATGTTTGTGCACTGTGCACATGACGTAAAAAGCAATTCAACGTTGGTAGGGTTTGAGAGTTTGGTAAAGGAATTCGATGGATTCGACCATTGCGAGCCCTTCTACTCCCAAATGGAACGTGGAGCGCCCTTTCCTCACCGGCCTATTCCACCAGGTTTTGCCGGTAATCCTTTTTGTTTCGTTTTTCTTTTTTCGATGAAGAGTTTTTGCTCTTAACGAAACGGTTTGTGTAGGAAACAAAGTCTGCATCTGGAGCTGCTGAATCAAAGGGTCACTCGATGGATTTTGTCGGGTGTGCTCCAGTTGAATTCAAGTATTTCTTTGGTGGTGTTTAAGCTATTTGGATTTTGTTCCGTTATGTTTTTGATAAATTTTCCGTTGATGTAAGCTGAATTTTATGTATTTAAAGTAGATTGCTAATTTAGTTTTATTATTATTACCTTTTTATTTTCTGTTGCAAAGGTTGCAATTACAAATGTTCGAACGTATTTGACTGTCGATGTGTGTTTTTGTTGTTATTATTATAGCACAGTCTGCAATCACTAATTTTCAAACACATTCCTTGCTTAAGTCCACTCAAATAATCATTATGACAATATTGTGTGACTTTCTACAACATTATTGGTTGTTTTTGCCGCATGCAGTCCTGGAGTGGACAAACCCATAGGTTGCTACCATGCTGCAATCCAGGTAACATATCAAAAACAGCTATATCTTTTTAACTGTTGCAGTCAATAGTTATCACCACTTAATGCATACTCTGAGCATTTCTATGAAATTAAATTGGCACATTGTATACCCTAGATTATGTGGCAATGCAAAGAGGAAAAAGTTGTCACGGATGTTGAGGCTCTCCTTGCGATAATCATGTGTTCATGTGCTTGATCAAATCATATTTGTACATCCTAATCTGTTCTGGCCTTGGAATGTAACATTGTTAGCTAATTTTATGTTCAGGAATTGATTGTCATTGATGATCTATTGGCCGCCTTGGTTGGAATTGAAGGAAGATATATCTCAATTCGAAGGGTCCATGGGAAGGATGATAGGATGAGCTTCCAGGTTGATGCGTCTATGGATTTGGCACTTCAGGCAAGAGTTGTCATGTGTTCCTCATGTTCATTCTAATGTTGTGATTCTTTCTTCACAAAATTTTTTTCATTACGTGTTTGGCTTGGAACTGCTTTTGACTCATTTGTATTGTCCCAAAATGATTGCAGGAATCTGCAAAACGGATATTTCCTTTATGTGAGAGCTACTTACTAATTAATCGGTTTGTTGAATCAAGGTCTCAGTTTAAGAGTGGCCTTGTCAATCACGCTTTTGCAGCTGCACTAAGAACTCTTCTTCTTGTAGGTTTCTCCCTTTTTTTGTTAATTTTCTCATCTTTTGTCTAGCTGTCTATTTTTCTTTCAATTGCACGATGCCATGGCTTGCAGAGGAAAAGGTTGAATTAGGTTGATTCTTATAGCTGCATCATGTCAAAGTTAATGTGTCTTATTATGTGGCAAGCATGCATGCCTAGAAATTGTTGTAGAAATTTCATCGATCCTGTTATTAGATGATAATGTAACACTGTCAAAGGTTATAAGGAGTTTAATTGTTAGAAAAGTTTTGGTGGATGGAAAGGAAGGGGGACGGATGTCCAATTGTTGCCCTGTAATTTGATTTCCCTTCTGTTTTTTTTTAAAGAAAACTACTCTTATCTGTTTTCTCAACTTATGCTACAAATGTGGCCCTGATTAATACATCTATGTGTAAAACTGATGTAAGCTAGTTTATCCCTCTACTCTTAACATTTATGAAATGCAAGCACTGAAATCTGTATAGGCCTGCATGTATTATTATGGGAAGAAAATAATATCTACCAAGCAAATGTGTGTTGTAGGATTACCAAGCCATGGTGGCTCAATTGGAACATCAATTTCGCTTGGGAAAACTTTCTGTTCAAGGGTTATGGTTTTATTGTCAGGTTTGACTGCTTAAACCTGACTTATATGTAGTTTTGCCCTCTTAGCTTCAAGGGTTATTGTAATCTGTTTTTATCATTTATTATAGCCAATGGTGGGGTCAATGCAAGCTTTATCCATTGTAATAAAGAAGGCTTTATCCAGTAATTTTGTTGGGTCTGCTGTTCTTAACCTCTTACAAAATCAGGTATGGAGTTACAACACAGTAACAACCTTGAAATTTTTTGCCAGCTCAAATAAATCAGTTTTGTGGTTTACTCTGGCAATCATATTTGCTTAATAATTTCAGGTCAAGGCCATGGCTGGTGACCATGTAGTGAGGTCTTTGTTGGAAAAGATGTCACAATGTGCAAGCCAAGCATATCTTGGAATATTAGAAAGGTATTATAGCTGTTGAATCTTGCATGATTACACCAATATGGTTTCTATTGTACTTTAATATCAAAGTGGGCATTCATAGAATTGCTTGAAAAATCTTTTTGACTGCCTGTAAATGAAGAAATCAGGTTGGGATCTGGGGTCATGAATAGCCCATTGAACATTTTATATGGTGAAAGGAAGCTTCAGCAGTGGCTTTATAGGACATTGGGGATTTTTGGAATTCAAATCAGTGGATCAGAAATTACCTGTGTTGATTGACCGATTTGTACTATAGAGTCTTTACTATTTAGCACTTCAGTTTTGAGAAAATTATATAAGCTCTCCTTAAAAGTAATAACAAACTTTCTTCTGTTGTAACAACACCTCTGGAGAAAAATTGAAGTACAATACCCATAAGAGGTACTCATTGTAGCATTATTTTTCGGTATTATGCACATAGTAATTCAGGATTATATCTTTCCTTTTACATTGTTACTCTGTTTACTACAGTTAGTATTATTGCTGAAGAAAAGTCTATGTTAATCACAGGTGGGTCTATGAGGGAGTAATTGATGACCCTTACAGTGAATTTTTTATTGCTGAGAACAAGTTGCTTCAAAAGGTTTGGCCTTGTCTTTTGAGTGCATACCCCTGGCCTAAGCTGTATAAGTTGGCCTGATCATACTTTTAACAGGAAAGTCTCACACAAGATTATGATACAAAGTATTGGCAACAGCGCTACACCCTGAAGGATGACATCCCTATTTTCCTTGTGAATGCTGCTGAAACAATTTTGACTACTGGAAAATATTTAAATGTTATGAGAGAATGTGGGCATAGTATTCAGGTTCATTTCCTGATAATTTTGTGATTTCACTATTCCTTTGGCTTGAATATTCTAGTATGCCCTCTTGATCATATTATTTTGAGTAGGTTCCTGTAGCAGAAAATTCAAAGCTGACGACCGTTGGGTCTAATCATCGGTACCTTGAATGCATTAAAGCTGCATATGATTTTGCTAGTGGTGAATTATTGAATCTTATAAAAGAAAAGGTACAGTTTAATGAAGAGATTCACACTGTCTTGTTGACTGCATTCTCTTTGCTTTGCAAAGTTTCTTTTTCTGATGAATTTTCATTGTGTTACTGGCAGTATGACTTAATGGGAAAACTGAGGTCAATCAAGCATTATCTACTTCTTGATCAGGTATGGTTAACATGTGGAATTATGTCAAATTTTAACTTTAGATGTATGATTTTGAGTTTCACGTTGTATGCTACAGAAAACTATTTTATTATGCAATAGGTGAACAGTTTGTTAGGTTAATTATTTTTAAAGAATGGAAGCATTGTGCAAGCTGATCTTTTGTTCATCTAGTGATGGGGCTAATATTTAGTGGTTCTGCAAGTGGGTGCAGACTGCAAAGATCTCACGATTTGCATGATCATTTTTTAATCAGTTGAGCCTTATATCCTTTTTAACATAATTGTTATGTGATGTTGTTTTGGTTGGATATTGGCTAACTAATTTTTACCTTTGGTTCTTATTTGATTCCTAGCTATTATGTGTTATTTTTTGTTTAGATTTTGGTGCTAAATTTCTTGACATGGTTATAATTTAACTTTGGAGTATAGTCGTTAATGGTGCAAAATGGCACTGTGGTGCACACCTTATTGAAGATGGCATTCTAGAAAAAAAATTTTTCATCTCAAAACTTCTGCTTTTTGGAGGAAAAAATCCTAAAACATGGAGATTCACTTGGGATTTGTTGAATTTTATTTTTCGCCACAAACAAGTCAATGATTGCTTTCTTTTGTTGCGCAATATTGCTGCATTTTTAATGATTTATTGGGTTTTCATTATTTACTTCAAATAAACTCTAAATGATTTGATATTTTTTTAACATGTTCTCTTTTTCTATAAACAACTTTTGAATTATTTAGGCATGTGTTATTTTTTTACTTGTCTTTTCCTTTATTTCTTTTTCTTGTTTTTTCTTTGTCACTTACTTTTATGCTTTTTTTCTTTTCTTCTTCCTTGTTTCTTCTATAAGTTGGGCATGATTTAAATTTTAAAATTTTTTATAAATTATAGTTGGGTATTTTGAAAAATTTAAATTTCAACAAATTAAGTGGTTGAGCTTGCATAGATTTTGTCATTTTCAAATTAAGTGGCTGAATATTGATAAAATTCTCAATTATTTATGCTTGGAATTCTAATTTTTTTTATTTTTTGACAAATTTAATAGTTGGTTATTCACTAATTCTTTGTTATTTGTTTTGTTTTACAGATAAGAAGTTGAAAATTATTTGCTGCTATTATTTAACATCTAGAAATTGTTTATAGTATATTTTTGTAAAAAATTATTGACAATATAAATATATTTCACATATTATGTAATGTTGTGCCATTCTTCAATATGGCACATGCCTTGCAGTGTTTCTTGTGCCATGGCTCTAAAAAGCCCTTGCGCTGTGCAGTGCCATTCGTCATTGACAACTATGCTTTGGAGATTCTTTTTACTATTTAGAGTAATTCTTCATTTGGTATATTTTTCAAATGAGATTGCAGGGTGATTTTTTGGTTCACTTTTTGGATATAGCTCGGGAGGAACTCATAAAAAAGCCGGATGAAATTTCTGTTGAGAAGTTGCAGGTGTTTTTTGACATATATATGCATGAAGAAACTATGCCTGCATTTTGATTTTTTTTTTCCATTGGACAAGACATTTTTGCAGTGCATACTGGATTTTAACATTTTTTTTTCTGTTCTGTGTAGTCTCTGCTGGACCTTGCATTGCGATCTACGGCAGCTGTAGCAGATCCGTGCCATGAGGACTTAACATGTTGTGTGGTCAGTGCTTTATTTTGTAAATGATTAAACATGTATCACATGAACTGTATTGCACCATGTGCTTTACAGAATTTACCATCTTGCTTACAGGAAAAAACCACTCTGTTGAAAAGATTGAGTACGCTCAAGGATCTTCAAATCAGCCAGGTTGCTTCCAGCAGTGGTGATATAGAAGAACCCGTGAGCATTACGGGCCTGGAAACATTTTCTTTGAGTTTCAAGGTTTGTATATGCTACAACACCACCTTGTTCTTTGTTTCTTTGTTCTTCTCCTTATCCCAGTTGAAATAGTTTTCATTTAAGCGGTTTTGGTTATATATGCATGGTTTCAACCTTTACTTTAGCCGACTTAATTGTCTGAATGAATTTTCTTAGTTGTAAAAAGCTGTCATGGCATTGCCTGACGGACAGTTATTGCCATTGATCTTATTAATATCTTTTTATTTTGTGCTTAATCACTTTATGGATGAATAATGCAACTTTAAGTGACACCTACAGGTTCAGTTAGTTTCAGCTTGTGCATGTCCAAGTTATAAGGATTTTTTCTGCTGAACTGGTCTTCGTGCAAAAAATATCCACTACTGATTTAGATATATAAGAATGGCCTATACAATTCATAAACAATCCTTTAGATACTCTAAACTTGCTGCTGGTTAGAAACATGGGCTATACTTGTTTTCATATTATAGACTTAAAAAACACATATTCAATTATTATACTTTTTAAATTTTGTCTCTCTCTTTCGCTCTCTTACTTTTACACAATTCTCGATATAAAAAATATCTAAAAATATACGCAAAAATTTTCTAAACAAACAAAGCCATAACGATTTTGGACTGTTTAAGCGGTCTTCTTCCTGGTGATGATCCTATTACAGGTCCTTTGCATTGTCATGTAATTTATGTGTACTGTTTATTTCAGGTCCAGTGGCCATTATCCCTTGTGATCTCAAGAAAAGCTTTGACAAAATATCAGTTAATATTTCGTTTTCTGTTCCACTGCAAGCATGTGAATCGGCAACTTTGTGCTGCATGGCAACTACATCAAGTATGAGTGTGTAAAATTTTAGCCCTCTCACTAACTACTCACCTCAGCTACTTATCTGAGATACGTACTGTAGGGTCTCCGCAGACTTGATATGCAAGGGATAGAAATTTCTGTCTCATCCTTGCTATGCCGAAACATGCTGAAATTTATCAATAGTCTACTACATTACTTGACTTTTGAGGTATGTCTCTATAGCTCTAATTTTCATCATATTTTTTGTGGTGGCCTGGGTGGTATCTATTAGCGATGCCAGCTTCTGTAGAAGTGCTTTACATGCCAAAATGATTTAGTAATTACCTAATGTGTTGATCTTCTTTAGCAGCCTTTCTCCCTCATCTGTTGCCAGACAAGGGTGTTTCTGCTTTTAGCCCATGATTTATTAATTGCTTTCAGGTTATTGAGCCGAATTGGCATGTTATGCATAACAGGCTTCAGACTGCAAAGAGTATTGATGAGGTAGGACACGCTGTTCATTATAGTTTAACTTCTTAATAATCTCTATAACGAACAAATGCTAACCGTCTTTATTTCTTGTACTCTGCTAACTCTAAGATTTTTACTAATGCGTTTCTGTCTGCACAAATTCCACGATGTAGGTTATACAATACCATGACTTTTTTCTTGAGAAGTGTTTGCGGGAATGTTTGCTTCTTTCACCTGTTCTTCTCAAGGTATGTGTATTTCGTGACTGGTATGTTATTTCCTCCAGGATAAGAAGTTAAATTTCATACATAGCTTTCAGCTTTGATAGATGCCATTTTGGAAATTTGTTGCTGAAATAACATGTTTGAAGTGAAAGCGATTTGGGACTTCATTTACAATCAATCAGAAGCTTAAATATGACAAACATGCTGGTCAATTTGAGAGTGCATTTGTATTTTTCTGTGGAGAGCATGTGCATGTCTTTATAAGTTGTTTTCTTGGCATACTCCCAAGTATGCCTTGAATTATATTAATCACGATCTAGCTTGATGAGGGCAACTATTCATGGATTCCCTTTGCTAGCTGATGACTGCTCTGATTGCAGAAGCTGGAGAAAATGAAATTGATATGCCTTCAGTATGCAGCAGCAGCTCAAAGGTTGATAACTTCTTCAATGGACAATCCCAAGACTGACAGTCATGACGAGGATAAATACAAACAATTGAAACTAAGAACACGGTCTCAGATGCAGAAAGTAACATCTGAAAATGCGATGGTTGTTGAATCAGTGCTGTATGTTCAAACAATTTGTCACTTGAACTCCCTCCCTCCCTCTCTCTCTGTAAATACTTGTGTATCCATGACATTTTTTTTGACAAGCATGATCTACAGGAAATTTGAGAGGGAATTTGCAAGTGAGCGTCGGAGTCTAGGACCGATACTGAGCACCAGTTCCCGTGCAGAGCCATACTTGACACATCTAGCTCAATGGCTTCTTGGTGTGGGAAGGGACTAAGATGTTGCAGCTTTGAAGTAGACCAAATCATGACACCTGCAGCATCTAGCAAGATTTGGACGTGCATATAGAGTTCTCTCATGTACGTTTGCACGTTGCTCAATAATCTGTAATTTTGTTTTTTTTTTTTCCTTATATTTTGGGCCATTTCCTTCTGTTTTTCTCAATCTTTAGTCCATGATTCCTCGGAGCTGGCACTTGGGGAAACTAGATTGCTCATTGTCGCTATGTATTGGCTATTGTGGAAAATTGGTTGCTTATTAAGGTGACAAATCCTCTTGACAACAGATAATCTGCTTACTTTAAGATCTTTGTCAATCTATTCAAGACATAATCTTGATGCTGTCTAGCATAAAAGGATGGGACAAACTTTTGGTGTAATGAACTTGCGAGGTGTTTATATGAACAACTCGGAATCGTATCAAGTCGACAATTCATTTTAACTGTATCAGCATTCGTCTGCATGTAACATTGACCCGACAGGTGAGAAAAACTGAAGACCGATCTATGTATATATAACTGAAGACTTAAATTTTTGGAAGCATCAGTTATTACAAGGTTGTGGCCTGCAAATCATATATATCCGTACATAAACCCAATGGATATTTGTGGAAAGGGGGTTTTTGTTTAAAATGATATTTGGTGAGAGTTGTGTTGTACTGAGTTAGCATGTTTGGTCGTAAGCTTATGATATGAATAAAATTTTGTTTTGTTTGAATAGAAGTGCTTTTGATAGAATAGAATATGTATGATATGAATAAAATTTTGTTTTGTTTGAATAGAAGTGCTTTTGATAGAATAGAATATGGTTCGTAATTGGTAAAAGAAACTTCGATAATTCATGTTTACTCTTGGGCCTTGTTTCGGGAGTGCAGACTTGCAACTTTCACAAGAGGTTGGCATTGTCTACCAAACAAAGCCGAAAGAGAAAAGTGCGCTTATATGGAGAAATACACTGGCCAAAGCACGACGCACGTGATACAAAGGGCATAAAACAATACCCGCATAGAAATTGATCCTCAACAACAATGTTTCCAATCGAACTAAATAACTTATTAGTTTGCTAAACCATTGGTTCGATTAATTCAACCAATTTCATAAAATCGATTGAACTATAAATATAATTGTGTGTGTAGATAAATGTTGACATATACTAGTATACAATAATATGTTTTTACATAAATTTTTATTCTTGAAGTAATTAATTAAAAAAAAAAGTAACAATAGAAGTACATTTTACTTTAAATAAATCATCCAATTTGATAAAACAAACACATCATATCATCATAAATATTCATAGAAAATTAAAACAACTATGTCATTCAAATTCTTAAAATATAGTTACAATTATTCATAAATTTGAATGAAAACAGAATTATACGTGTTAAAGTATTTAATAATAAAAAAATGTATAAATAAAAAATTATCAATTAAAACATTTAAAAATTAAACATAGAATTTTATACAGCCATTCCTACAATTTTATTTTGTCTTTTTTTAATAGTTTGCAACCAAGCATAGCCTTTGCAACCAAAAATAGCCCTACTTCCTGTTCTTCATTCTGCTCGACTCTCTGTAAATCTGCTTTGCATTCTTCGTTTTGACCAAAACTCGATCGGTTTTATATATATAACCGGTTTTTTCAATATCCGATCAGACAGATGACCGTTCCCAGTTAAATTAGTTGAACCGGTTCCCAGTTAAATTACTTGAACAGCCAGTTTGGTCCGGTTTGAAAACATTGCTCAACAAGGATCATCCATTTTAGAACGTCTCATAGAAGCCTTCTCGTATCTCAGTTTTTCAATTTCTTTCTCGAGAAAATCAAGAGTTGTGTCGGTCACATGGTCGGGCGCACATCCAGCATCCAGCATCATCTTTAAGAACTTGTACGCATCCTTCAGTCTACCCGCCTTACTATGCACTTCAATAAGTGTATTGTAAGTGACTACATCAGGGTTTATTCCACTGCTCTTCATCTGTTGAAACAGCTTGTTTGCTTCGTCTATCCGACCTCCCTTGCCCAGGGCATTGATCAAGGTATTATACATCACAACGTCGAGACACCCACCTTCCTTGGTCAGTTTATCCCGAACAGCATTGGCAAGATCCGCCCTTCCCATCTTCCCTAACCCTTGGATGATCATGTTGTACGTGGCAATGTCCGAAGGATTAAATGTTTCGTCCATAGCCCGGAGGACGCCCCAAGCCTCCTTGAAGTACCCTTTCTTGACAAACGAACTCATAATGGAATTGTAGGTGTAGCCGACAGGGTTGACACCCATGTTGGTGAAAATCTCAAACAGCTTACAAGCTAGACTCAGCTTTCCCTTGGCCAGAAAAATAGATAAATACGTGTTCACCATATCAATATCAAATGAATCTTCACCTTGACCCATAACTCTAACCCCTCTAGCAAGCGTGAAAGATTGCGAATAATGATGGTCATTGTTGGTAAACTGATTCGCCAGCAGATCCATATACGGGGAAGATGACCAGTCATCAGTTTCAATATCAACTTTCTTGGCTTCCTCCACACCAACGCCACCATCACCTTTTGTATCGTTTGATGGTGTAATATTCAAAATCTCGGCAACATCACTCATGGATGGAAACATAGGCATAAAGTCCCTCCTTTTGCTCTGCGGGCTCCTGACTGAACCTTCCATTGCGGATTTCCACTTAAGAACAGCAGGTACCAAATTTCCATCTCTAATGTGCTTCATAAGCCTCTCTGCCCAATCCCACTGACCTTGCCTGTAAAGCGCAATCAGCAGTGAAGTAACGGTGACCAAATCAACCACAAACCCCCGGGCCTCCATCTCTTCCACCAACCGCAATGCTTCCTCAAGCTGATCCTCCCGACAAAGATGCAAAATGACAATGCTGTAGGTGACTCCATCAACAAAATTATTACCTTTCCTCTTTAAGTCAGAGAACATAGTATAAGCCGCTTCCGGCCTTCCATTTTTATACAAACCATCGATGAGTATATTATACGTCCAGCACGAGGCCCTGACGCCATCGGCATCTACCATTTTCTCGAATAGGTTGCACGCTTCCGTTAGCTTCCTGGACTTAAGTAAGCCATCAAGGAGCGAGTTATAAACAACGGTTTCTGCACGTATACCATTATACTGCATCTCACTGAAGATCTTCATTGCTTCATTGATTCTGTAAGATTTAGAACAACCTTGAATCAGAATTCGATACGTGAATGCATCAGGCTCGTGACCGGAGGAAGCCTTCACCTCCTCCCAGACAACAAGGGCATCCTTCACCTTCCCAAGCATGCAGAGCACTTGGATGAGGCTGTTGTAGGTACACAAATCTGGATCAAATGAACCACTCCTTCCCTTCATCTCCTTAAACAAGCTTAAAGCAGTGCTCAAATCACCCCAACATCCTAATGCGTGGATACATATATTGTAACCCCACCTATCCAAAGGATAAACCTTCGTCTCGCGCAGCTTGTTGAAAACCTTCTTAAACTCAACTTTCAAGCCTGCCTTCTTGAGCCCAACAAGCAACTCATTACAAGCAACAGCATCGGGAATGACAACCTCGTTCCTGACTGTGGATGAAGAAGATGAGTCTAGAAGTTTGAGGAATATAGTCAAAGCAGCCGAAATCTGGTTCTTCCTTACAAGAGCAACGACAACAGGGCTATATATATCAGGGCTCAAACAGCTTGTACTAATCAAGTCTCTCTCAACATAGTCCAGAACTTCCAAGGCGGAATCAAACTTGCCACACTTAATAAGGCCATCAAGAATCAGTTTCAAAGTAGACGAATCGGGCACCAACCCATCCTGTCTCATCGAGGCAAGCAGCTCAAGAATATCATTGTAGTGCTGATAGGGAGAAAAACAGATGCTTTGGAACATCTGAGAGTAGGTGCACGCCGAGTGTTTGTAGTTAGGCCTAAGAGAGCACCACCGGAAGAAGTCCAATTTCTTGGACGCATGAAGAGACCCGCGGTGGAGCACTCGGAGGACAAGATCCTCAGACAATGGAATAGAGTCCCCATCCTCGTCCAGAGAATGAACTCCTCCAGGCTTTGACAGAGCTTTGGCTATGGAGGCAACTACTAGAAGGTTACCGAGTTCGGATGCCCTTCCCCCTTCAGTGCCACTATTAGCTTTTGCGGCCGTTGTGAACCAAAATCTTGAGCAAAGAGATGGCAAAAGCGCCACGGAGTGACGAAGCAAAGCCATCCTTCTGCCCCTCCGGCCATCGCCCATTATCCTTTATATTGTCGTTTCCACTCGACTAACAAACTCATTCGAACCAAATCACAGAAACCCAAATTCGGCGTCAGCCTGTTGGGGTAAAAGAATCACCACATACCCACCGCGGGCCGCCGTCTCATTCGTCACCGTTTACAATTTCCGGCACCGTCTGAATCATATTTTCTAATTGATATAAAATATCTTGTGATCTGGGCCTGGACTATTTTAACGGGCTTTCTGAACACATTCCTTAACATAAATGGACTAATTCTACCAAAACAGTGGGCTTTGCAGTGCATCTACCATTTTCTCGAATAGGTTGCACGCTTCCGTTAGCTTCCTGGACTTAAGTAAGCCATCAAGGAGTGAGTTATAAACAACGGTTTCTGCACGTATACCATTATACTGCATCTCACTGAAGATCTTCATTGCTTCATTGATTCTGTAAGATTTAGAACAACCTTGAATCAGAATTCGATATGTGAATGCATCAGGCTCGTGACCGGAGGAAGCCTTCACCTCCTCCCAGACAACGAGGGCATCCTTCACCTTCCCAAGCATGCAGAGCACTTGGATGAGGCTGTTGTAGGTACACAAATCTGGATCAAATGAACCACTCCTTCCCTTCATCTCTTTAAACAAGCTTAAAGCAGTGCTCAAATCAGCCCAACATCCTAATCCGTGGATACATATATTGTAACCCCACCTATCCAAAGGATAAACCTTCGTCTCGCGCAGCTTGTTGAAAACCTTCTTAAACTCAACTTTCAAGCCTGCCTTCTTGAGCCCAACAAGCAACTCATTACAAGCAACAGCATCGGGAATGACAACCTCGTTCCTGACTGTGGATGAAGAAGATGAGTCTAGAAGTTTGAGGAATATAGTCAAAGCAGCCGAAATCTGGTTCTTCCTTACAAGAGCAACGACAACAGGGCTATATATATCAGGGCTCAAACAGCTTGTACTAATCAAGTCTCTCTCAACATAGTCCAGAACTTCCAAGGCGGAATCAAACTTGCCACACTTAATAAGGCCATCAAGAATCAGTTTCAAAGTAGACGAATCGGGCACCAACCCATCCTGTCTCATCGAGGCAAGCAGCTCAAGAATATCATTGTAGTGCTGATAGGGAGAAAAACAGATGCTTTGGAACATCTGAGAGTAGGTGCACGCCGAGTGTTTGTAGTTAGGCCTAAGAGAGCACCACCGGAAGAAGTCCAATTTCTTGGACGCATGAAGAGACCCGCGGTGGAGCACTCGGAGGACAAGATCCTCAGACAATGGAATAGAGTCCCCATCCTCGTCCAGAGAATGAACTCCTCCAGGCTTTGACAGAGCTTTGGCTATGGAGGCAACTACTAGAAGGTTACCGAGTTCGGATGCTCTTCCCCCTTCAGTGCCACTATTAGCTTTTGCGGCCGTTGTGAACCAAAATCTTGAGCAAAGAGATGGCAAAAGCGCCACGGAGTGACGAAGCAAAGCCATTCTTCTGCCCCTCCGGCCATCGCCCATTATCCTTTATATTGTCGTTTCCACTCGACTAACAAACTCATTCGAACCAAATCACAGAAACCCATATTCGGCGTCGGCCTGTTGGGGTAAAAGAATCACCACATAGCCACTGCGGGCCGCCGTCTCATTCGTCACCGTTTACAATTTCCGGCACTCTCTGAATCATATTTTCTATTTGACATAAAATATATTGTGATCTGGGCCTGGACTATTTTAACGGGCTTTCTGAACACATTCCTTAACATAAATGGTCTAATCCTACCAAAAAAGTCCATTAGATGTAAATGTGCTGACTTCCTTGAGGCTTCACCAGTTATCTCCAAATTCATTTTTCTTTCTTATCAGCAATCAGTTATGGGCAGAATGCTAAGACATGCAGAGAATCAGAAGAAGAAATTGTTATGATGCCAGGTGTCCTGACACTAACACACTCATCTCGCGTATCAACAAAGGTGGCTGCTCAATTTGTTACTTTTCACAATGTCATGATTTGAATACTTGCAATAAAATTTGTGGAGGCTTTGTTGGTAAATGAATTCTGATTTATTTGAACACACAGTGTATTCCTTCCTTACGCGCCTTTATTCATTATGATAAGGTTCTAGATCCGATCGAATGAAGAAAAAAGATAAATGTACTGGGTCTAGTATAAGCGGAATCTTACGCCCAATTGCCAATTATTGATGAATTAAAAGAATTTAACATACGTAAAGGGATTTGATCACAATTAGTTTCGTTCAAAGTGGACTCATAAGATTCCAATCTTGTCGTATTCAATCCACTAAACTCCATCGAAGAGAGCCTAACTGATCGCAGCCAGGGACTTTAAACATAGGATCCAGTTTTCAACATAACTGGCTGATTTGGATCTTCTTTTGCCTCGTCTCTTTTGCTTGTTTGGCAACGACTTCTACACAATGCCCTGAAAGGAAGTGTCCCACAGAGTCTTAAAGAACCTCACTAATTTGATTGACTTGTGAGTTCTTCATCTAATCCACTACAATTAATTGTAAGATCAAATGGGTTCAACTCGTTCTCGTCATGCTTGTACGTGTGTTGTTCATTGCTGTAATTAATGTGTATGAAGCGCATTAACTGATTTAATGGAACGAATTCTCTCAATTTAGCGTAAGAACAGTTCTCCCTTTTTTTGTCCCTTGGTTTTAAGGATTTATGAGGCGGACATGTTAAGCTCTTTGAACAAACTTTTACATTTTGTTTGAACCTTGGACTTTGGAGGGGACAAACTCAACAAAGCATAAGAGCATAAAACAAGGGTCTGTTCAACGGATGTTGTAAGCCCCAGCGTTCTTCAAGAAGTCTCCCTAATTCATTATTAATGTTTTATAATTAATCACTATTTTTTAACATTGTGATTTCTTGTTCTATAGAAAGCAAATCTTGCGATGATAATAAGATAAATTGAATACAACATTTTTTGGATCGAGCTACGATGGTTTTTTTCTTGTCACTCTCTTCCGCTCCTCTTCTCATTTTTTAGACATAAGCTAAATAAATTGAATACAACATTTTTTGGATTGAGCTACGATGGTTTTTTTTTTTTTTTTCTTGTCACTCTCTACCGTTCCTCTTCTAATTGTTCAAACATAAGCTAAATTGCTTCTTATTCTTCACTTTCAGAAACAATTGATAATCCTGGAAAGATTTCAAATCATCAAAATAATTTCTTAAAGACAATGCAATTCAAGCCATTGAATCTTGATATCGCATTGATTTTGTGTAAAATCCCCAACAATCTCCAGTGATTACATGACTAATAGACTCAATTTCGAATTCTCCCACTTCGAATAAAATTTTATTCTCCCATTTCTAATTCTCAGTTTCGGACTGCGATGCTCTCGTTCCCACAATTCAAAATCCTTAATCAGAATCTGGAGGTTTTAGTCGTTGGAATTTTCTCGCACAAAGGTGATTTTGATGGAACTCCCCCAAGAAACGGAAGACTGCATACGAGAATCATCGAACGATCCTTTCATTCGGTTGATGTTCATGGCTATTTATAAACTAATAGCCACTCGTCTCGACCAACAAGTGAAAATCAAAGTGTGTAATCAATTGGAGATTGAACAGAGTATGTGTCTCCAAATTTGACCAATTAGATAAAGACTTTCAATTGTAAATAAATGAGGTTGTGGAAGGTTTTTGCAATTAGTCCAACTTTAAGAAATCAAAAAGTGAGTACATGCAAAAGTTTTTACGTAGAAAGCTACTTGTGAGGGTCATTTTTGAGAGTTAAAATTTCTTCTGTTATTGTAATCAAGAGTTACAAGATTGTAAAAAAGAGTTTGTGAAATTTTGTTAAGAGTCATAGTCAACGACTTGTTCATATAGATAAACTAGAGGTTGTGACTTTATTATGGCTTATAGATTATAGATAATAATTACAAGATTTATTTTCAGGTAATTATCTATACAACTATTTTGAAATTTATGTTTATGCATTTTATGCAATGAAATAGACGGGGTTAGGATTTTATTTATTCCACTGCATTTTTTGTTTATTTTGTGATTAAAATTTGAAAATTTTTGCATCTCACATTCAGCGAAACCCAACGCAATGCCTATATGAGAGTCATCTCTAGACAAAAATTTGTAAAGGGACCATTTTAATATCATGTGTAGTGGGATTTCACTTTATTGGAGGAATATATGATGATATTTGTATATTTATTCCACGTAAGTGGAATCATTTTAGTATCCTGTGTAAATTCACTAGTAATTAAAATTTGATAGAGGTGATGCTTGTTATTGCTTCTTATTGATAGAATAATTAGGTAATTCTAATTTGTTTTATTTTTTAAACCTAAATTATAACTTTGGATACTAATGTTTGTTGAAAAAAACATTTTGATATTAGTTCATTATTTTTTTTTAGATCAAGTATCTTTTTTTATTAAATACATAACAAACTAAAAACTTAAATCATAGTATACAATGCATATGCAGGTTTTTGCTATCCTTTAATTTGGGTACAAAACATTTACATTGCATCAAATTCTTAAATATTACGGAACATTTAAAAAGTTTTTTCTTAGTTATGTAGTATTTTATATTCAATCTTGTATATAATTATCTGACATATGCAATGCAAATGAAAGTGTTTGCTTTAAAAAATACTTACACACACACACACACACATTTGTGATTTAAATTATATGGTTAAAAGATGATTTTGAAATAAATATTCAACATTTAAAAATATGAAAATCCTCTAAATTTAAAAATGAGAATTTTATAGTTTTATAGCTGGTATTATGCTGGCATTCTTCATCGAGTTTCCTTATCCATCGTTTTGAACAAAATATCATGAATCTTCTGATTAATCATATTGTGTGTACCATGTTAATCTACATTTCTCATATAGGAAGAATATTGTATTTGTTCATCATCTTTTTTCGAATAATTATACTATCCTTACAATTTAACTTTAACTTATTCTATATATTAATGCTTGTAATTGCTTCTTGTGAATAGAATAATTAAGTGATTCTAATTTTTCAATATTTATTTTTGCTTCCTTTTTGAAATCTAAATCATTTATTTGGATATTAAAGTATTTTGAAAGAAATAATTTGATAGGTTACATTTCTTTAGATTAACTATGTTTTCTTGTCAAATAGATAGATAAGAGTCATTCTTATCACTTTCCTCTTTCTACGGTGGTAGTACAATAGGCGAAGAATGTAATGTATTATAAAGATTTTAAAAATAAATATACACCTGTATAATGAATATTAATGTTTTTTTGAAAGAAACAATTTGATAGGTTACATTCTTTTAGATTGAGTATGTTTTCTTGTCAAATAAGTAGAGAAGAGTCGTTCTTTGTTAGAATCACTTTTCTCCTCTATGATAGTAGTATAATAGATAAAAAAATGTATTGTATTATATAGATTTTGGAAATAAATAAACATCTATATAATGAATTAAAAATTCTTAATTACAAATAAGCAAAACAAATTCAAAAGAGAGGATTTTGGAATTTTATAGTTAGTATTATATCAAGTTGTAAGGGAGATCTTCATAATTAATCCTATAATATAACATGCAAATAGGTATATAGATATAACTAGATGCATGTATAGCAGTTAGAATTTGAGATTTTCAATTTAATTGTGACTATAATTATTAAATGAATATGCTAGGTTATAGAGCATAAACAAATAGCATGAGTATATTCTTGTAGTAAATTTTAACTGGGTAAAATTAAGAATAAACAAATTATTAAGAACCTAATTTTCACACTTATTACAAATAGATATTTTTAAGAAATTTCAAGTGTAAGATTCCATATTGAAAAATTTTCTTTAAGGTGCAACATTTGTTTACTTTCTAAAATAAAAGATCAACTTTTTATTAAAAAACATATCATGGTATCTTATTTTTAAGTGTTTCATTTTTATTAAAATATAGCTGGATATTTAAGAAATTGTTTAACGTTTTAGTAAAATCAATGTTTTATTGAACTTTAAATTAAAAAAAGATTAAAATTTTATAACATTCAAGATATTTTATTTTTTAGAAAATAATTGTATATATTATATATAGTAGTGTTTTTTTATGTATGACTGTGTGTGTGTGAAGTGTATAATATACAACTATTTTTGACGAAATTATTGGTGTTGAAGGTTTGGTTAATAGAATATTTAATTAGTTCATTAATATTTATAAAATATTTAAGACTTTGTTTTCATTTGCTTGATACAATCAATTTATTTCTCAAATTTATTATGGATATTTAACAATGAACAGAAAAACATTAACAATTTTTTCTTGATATAAAGTTTTTTGCATTAATTTTAATAGCTCATTCAAAACTGTTAATGTCGCTATAGTTAATATTAATACATGAATAAGTTCAAAACTTAAGGATCCATGTGTATGATGCATGAGATTTGTTTCTAATTAAACAAATATTTAATTGTTATATATTGTTTTAGAACGACTTAAGCTATTTAGTAAATATCTTTAAATTTCAAAAATAAATATTTAAAATTTTGATTCGATTAAAATGCAAATTGAAGGTTTTATTTTTAAACTCAAAAAGAAATAAAAATAAAAGCGCATGTGTTATTAAGTAAACTTGCTATACGTAATACTTTCACTGTATGTCCACTGTTATGTGAAATTTAGATTTTTTTAAAGACTATTTCTATAGTTACTTAATATATTTCAATTCTTATTGATTTGCTGCGATGGTAATAAGTCCATTTTGTTGCTTCAAACAATATATATGCATCGATTGTGTACAAAGTGATATTTCAATTTTTTATAAATACAATAATGTTAATTAAATTAATAAATATCTTAATTACTATATAAATTTTATCATAAATATCAAAATAATATTAGCTGAAGTTTTTCAATTTTTCTTCTTACTAAAGCTTATAGAATTTTTTAAGTAGAACAATTTTTTAAAATATTTCATAGTTTATAAGATGACTTTATAATTAGAAATTTCCAAAATTTCAAAAAACAAAGATGTATAGAGAGAGGGGCCCTGGTGGAACCTGGCCCCACCACCTAAAATTTTGAAATTTTATTATTTTCTCCTTATACTTAATTGTAAATTTTTTAACATTTGGCATATTTGTGTATTTTTATGTGAGTTTGCACTCTCAAAATATTTTATTAGGATTATGTCTATTTTGGTTTTTAGGTGTATTTTTTTGAAAAATTATGTAAAAGTAAGAAAGAGAAAGAAATAAAATTTAAAAAATGTAATAATTGAAGTATGCATATTTTTTGGGAGTGAAACAAAACAAACATAGCCCAGACTTCTTAAGTTTTAAAAATCAATGAATCATATATTATTAGTTAGAAATTTCTAAATTCAAAATAATTAATTTAAAAAATTTTTAAATATTTTTTAATTTTTTTTTTTTGTGAATGTTGATATAATTTAGAGCTAGAAGTGATTGAGTCAAAATATTTTAAAAGCTTAATTACAATTTAAAAAGGTAACTGCTTATTAATTCAGGATTTTTTATCAATTATCATATGAAATGAGAGATTTAAATAATGAAATCCACTATTAATTTTTTTATTTATATTTATGGTATTGTAAAACGTTTAACCTTACATTTTTATCATCTTTTTATCAATTCAATTCAATTATTTTTATTTTTATTTTTAGTATAAAATATGAATTTTAACATGCTACATCTATATATTAATTCTATATATTTAAAATATTCAAAAATTGCATTTTTGTATAAGTAGGATTTTAAATTTTGATTTGTAAAATTGGAAAAGAATGACAACAAAAATTTTTGAGTAGGTACTGGCATGTGATCGTCTAGGATGAGAGAATATTGACATCTTACCATAACTTATTAGAATATTGTTAGAATATTTATTCTATTTCATATGAAAAATATTCAATGTAGATACAATGTATACGTCATGGGATGAATCTTATTTTAAAAATTAATAATCATTATCACAACCTTTGACGTGTATAAAAATTTATATTCAATTTTACTTTAAAAATTAAGTTATTTACAATGTATATATTATGGGATGAATCTCATTTTATTCTTGAAATATACTTTATAGATAATTAATTTATATTGACATGCATTTACTTCATTCTTTTTTGTTAAAAGTATAATAGTAAAAGATGATACTTAATTTTTTTCTTATTAAGGGCTATAAATTATAGTTCTAATTTTTTTAATATGAAAAAGATTTATTGTTCATTAAGCCAAAATGACAATAAATAAATTAAATTCAAAAACTTATTTGTTTCTGTTATTTTTCATAATCATCATAGGAAAAGTACATTAAGAATCCTCTCTATAATTATAATCTAAAAAATTTATTATTATCTTAATTTAAAATGTTTCCTTTTTAATTTACATAATGATAACTAAACTACCATATTTTTGAATCATTAACATTGCCCTAATAATTTTGTAAATTTCAAGATATTTTGCTTAAGTTTTTGCATTATTCAATTTAATAATCTAATGACTATAAATAAATTCAATGAAAATATATTACATACTCATCAACAAAAACATATCAATTAATCAAATTAATCTCTCATGACATAAATTTATCTACAAAGATATTCTTGTCATACTATGTGTTATCTCTTATAGTTTGTGATATCTTATCACAACATTTTGTAAGTTGTTTAAGAGGTTGTTCAACTTTCATTATCTACCAATTAATTATTTTGTTCTTTTAGTTAATTCAATATTATCCCTATTATTTAGCTCTTGTATAATTTTTTTTAAAAAAAGTTGCAATGTTTTTTTTTTACCGTTTTGAGAATTAACTTGAAAGAACTCTCAAATTGATTTTTTATTAGAATTATGTTATCAAAAATTTGAGTGTTTAACAGGCAAGTCATTTTATGTTTAAATTTCTACATTTTATAAATAATAAGTAGCATGTACTCTCCTAAATTCATCTCCTTTGCATTGCTAGAATTATTATAAAAATAACGAAAATTGGACAAATTTCTTACTTATTGAGAGTTATTATTATTCTATGATTTCAATTATGGACTTTCAGAATTTAGAATAATGCTGAAATATAATTATAAAGGTTTTGAAATAATGTAGCATAATTAGAATATCTAAGAGATTAGTACTTAATAGTAATTTAATATTTTTATTATATTTAAGTATCAAAAAAATAAATTATCTAAGTAGTTAATAGTTTTACTTTGTACACAAGATATACTTTATATTTATATAGAAAAATGCATCTTTTGTGATTTCTAAAACCTAATATTTTTATAGTATTATTTTTCATTTTAAAAGTGTATGAATTAAGTGTTTTTGTACATGAAGCAAGACTAGCAATTAATAGATTAAATAAAAAACTTATTTATTTATCTTATTTTCATGATCAACATCGGTAAAGCATGTTAGAGTTTTTCAATAAAAAAAATGATTCTTTTCTCTAATTATCTTCTCAAATAATTCGTATTGTTTTAATTTAAAATGTATTCTTAGGTTTACATAACTATAATTTCATTACCATATTTTTGAATCATTATTATTCATTTAATAATCTCATAATTAAATTTCAAAATATTTTACAAATGTTCTTGTGTTTAATAATAATGATTGTAACTAAATTTAAAGCAAATGTAATGTATACAATCAACTAAAATTTATTCTACTAACGATCTATCATGGCATAACTTTTTATAAAAAGACAATCTTGACATAATATCTATATTATACAATTGTTGATATTTTATTGCAACATCTTATAAGTTGTTTAAGGTCTTCTCTCTCTTTGAAGACTTAATTCACCATATATATAATTTTTCTCAATTTCGTTTTACATCCATGACTAAAATTTTGAAAATATATGTTTAGTTTTATGTAGCATATGTAACTATATTATCTTATTCATAAAAAACTTATTTATGTGTATTTATGTTTTTATATGCAAGTGACATGTGCCCTAATTGCTAATATATATTATATATAATATGCAATATTAAAACTTATTAAGTGTAAAAACATATGATTATTTAAGAATATATAGTGAAGTTTATGGTATAACAATCTATGGATTTGTTCTTATTTTATAAGTATTTGATTACTTTAATTTGTACAGCATAGACAAATTGCTTAAAGATTCTTTTTTATGCATAATATATATTCATTATCTTAATTAACTCATAAACTTTGATATGTGTATATATATATATATATATTACTATAGTTTGTTTATTTAATAAATTATAAATTTAAACTATACCATAATCAATTTTTATATGAACATTATTTACCAAATTCAAATTGTCCAAGGAGAATAGAATAAAAGTAGAATTGAAATATAGAAGTACAATATTGTATTTAAACTAAGATACTAATAATAACTAAATTTAAAATACAACTATTTTTTAATTATTTTATATTATTAAATATGATTATAAACAGTATTAACAAGATTCATGATATGTTTTATTTTATAACTTATACTTTTGACATATATATATGGACATCTAAGTTGACAGGCTAAACTATTTAATAATCTTCTTTATCACATACTTTGAATATAATTTTAGTTAAAACACCTCTACATATGCATATATAAAGGTGCATATAAATATATAACAGAAACTTTAGAAAGTTGTATATAACACGCCTCTATCAATTAAGGATTTTTATTTTGTTACAAATTAATATTTTTGCATAATAATAAATAATGAAATATGCAAGTATGATGTTAAATTTAAAATATAATATTAAAGACTAAAATTAAATTTTAATTGACACCATTAAGTACAATTATATTTGGTGGCAACTTATTGTTGAATTCCCATCGTCATATATATAGAAATATCAATTAAGATTTGTTTCTAATGTTAGTATAAATTCATCTTGTTTATAATAATAAAAAATTATGTATGATAGTTTACTATTATATTTAAAATATCATATAAAAATAACTAAATTTAAAATATGATTTATTTTTTGTCATATTCTATTATTAAAAATGCAATTATTCAATGCACCAAAGAAATTCAAAAACTTCTTTTATATATCATTGTTTATACTTTTTACACGTATATAATGTATAAATATATCAATATGTTGAAGTATTTGATAATTTTTTATTATATATAGCTAGAAGATATAAAATTCTACTGTAATACGGAGCCTATTTTATTTGAAAATTCAAATTCAATAAAAAATAATGTAAGAAAGAGTAAAAGAAAACTTTGTAGGCGAAAAATCACTAATATATTTAATATTTAATGATATTAAATATAAGCTGTTATACTAAAATATGATATTAAAAGAACAAAATTTTAATTTATTATATAAATATATAATTAGATAGAATGAAGTATCTCATAGTTTTTGTCTATTGTTTTAACACTTTACATATAATTTTAGTAATATTAATTCAATTACTAATCCATATAGTTTTTATTTTGTTATAAATTCATAGTTTCCTATATTAATATATCTTAAATAATCTTAATTTTCTTCTAAAAAGTCTGTATATGTCATACGCATATATATAGACCTTTTATATATCTAATTTTATACGAAACTGGTTTTCTTTAAAACTATATTATTAAATTCATATTAGCATATACACAGACCTATCAATTAAGAGTTAGAACCTTTATTAATTAATTATCTTTTTTTATATAAATTTATAGTATTATTTAAGAATAATTTTTTAGATAATCATAATTTTCTTGCAAAAAGTCTTGTATGTGTCACATGTGATAAAATTAGAAAGGTTCAAAGTCTAGTACTCTAATTATGTACAAAATTGATATAATTCAAAAATTTATTATTGAATTTATCACTCAAGAATTGTTATTATTTTATTATAAATTCACATTTTTTATATTATAAAATATTGAGCTATGAGAGAATATAATTAAATTTGAAAAATAATATTAAAGATAACTAGATTTAAAATATTACTTTTTATTATTTTATATTATATTTTTAAGTGCATTCACATTTTACATCTAAGAAATTTAAGAAACATTTTTTCAGTTATTCATACTTTTGAAACATTTACAATCAATAAATATATATAAATGAAGTATTTAATAATTTGTTATTATAGTCATAAAGATTTAACATTCTACTTTATATTTTTGTTATTTTATATTAATTACTAAAAATAAATTAAAAACTACAAAGTTCGAACAAACTTTTCTTGAGCTTATGTGTCACACACATTATCCACTCTATATATATGCATGGTAAACAAATTTCAAGAAATGTTTTCTTTTTATTTTTCTTGATAATTCTTTTTAAATATGATGTTAGGTATCAAAGAAATTTAAAAAATTCATTTTATACTTTTGACACATCCATAAATATATATAGATATATTGAAATATTTTATAATTTTCTATCATTCTAATAATACATAGATAGATTGAAATATTAAATAATTTTCCATCATTTTAATACTTTACATATAAGTTTAATAATGTAATACTTTTGTACATCAATTAACTTTTTTATTTTGTTATTAATTCATACTTGGAATAACAATAAAATTTAAATAACCATAACTCTTTCATATAAAATCTAATATATTTCATGTGAGATATGGTTTGAAAGATCTTAAAATTTTCTTTCATACGAAGTTGGTTTTATTTTAAATTTAAGATATTTAAAAGTTTGCATATGAATAGACACTAATTTAATGTAGAATATTATAAAATTTCAATTATGTCCTATTTTTTTAATACTTTATATTATTAATTAGAGAGTTCAAAAATTGCAAGAGACCATTCTCGCAACTCGTAATTTTATAACAGTAGAGATATAGATTTTCATTGTGTCGTGGGAGAAAGCTTTACAGCATGCGTTGATTAAACAAATGTATATCCAGACATCAAAGTAACTTTGATGTAGTGGTTAATCGTACATGTTGTCATGATTGTAGAGTGTTAAACAATTCATGATGGGTAATGGGGTGGCCAAGAATGTTGTGATTATCTTTGGCAAACAGTGGGAGGTGTTAGCATTGGTTGGATTGTCTTCTAAGACAAGTTTAATCATTTAAAGTAGCAGACTGAATTGTTTCCACTTTCAAGCATTTGTTTTCTTCTCTTTTCTTTAACCACCTCTTTTTCTTGGCCTGCTTTGTGTTTTTTTTTTTCTTTTTTAAATCTCGTTTTACTTGATATTTTTCAATCTGTACAAACGAAAGTGGTGGTTAAATTCATTTCTAAGCAATGACTACTAAGCTAAGATGGAAGTATCTATGAGGGATTTAGTCATCTGCTTTGATAACTAACTCCAAGACAAGGAATTGTGAAAACTATATTTATTTGTTTTAAGGAGAGAGAGCCTATCAGCCAGGCAGTCATGGCAGCCATGCGGCGGCTGCTTCTCTGCTATCTGCTGGTTGCTTGCACATGGATTCATATCACAGATGGCATGACGAACCCGCAGGATGGTAAAGTTCTACTACTGACAATTTAAGAGTGCGTGTGTGTGTGTTAATTATTCTGTATTATTTGTTGAATCCTATGGTTGGGAACTTGATCTCGGTCGGACCTTGTTCATATGTTGAAACTTTGAATACGTGGTGAACATTTCATGATCCAGATTGTGGTATGTACCTGTAGAAGTCAAAGGCTTATTAAAGACAACTCTTGAAAATCAAAACTTACAGTAAGCATTTGGAGGCATCTTATTATCTGATCACATCGACACATGAACATAGCGTATTTCAATGTGAATTCTTGAACTTTTTGTTTGTCGAAACAGTGGATCACAAAGGGATTTGATCCAGTTTCTGCAATATCCTTCTTAATACACATAAACATGTTCTGTTTACTGCAGCCGCCGTGCTTCGATCACTGAAAGATCAGTGGGGAAACACCCCACCAAGTTGGGACAGATCGGATGATCCTTGTGCAGACTGGGAAGGAGTGTCCTGCAACAACTCAAGGGTTGCTTCCCTGTAAGAATATATTCCGAAGGATATTTAGAAATTTTGGTTTCCTTTCTACCCTTATGTACAAATAATCTCCTTGTGTCCATTCATATATGAAACGTGTTGGTCCCGCAGAGGATTATCAACAATGGGACTAACTGGTAAAGTGAGTGGTGACATTGGGGGTCTCACCGAGTTACTTTCTTTGTGAGTTCTTTTGTACATTTTTTATATAATGTGATGATACCAAAGTGATTGATGTATAAGAAAGATACGGTTGTTAAATGCTTCTGGTGTAACGTAATACTTTTAGGCTGAGATTTGAAGCTACTGATTGCAGAGACTTGTCATTCAACCCCGGTCTCACTGGTTCCCTGTCTCCACGGCTAGGAGATCTGCAAAAATTGACAATACTGTAAGATTTTCCAACACAAATTGGCTGCTAGATATCTTCCACACAAGTGAAGATTTAGCTTGTTTCACGTATGTTTTTCAGGATTCTGGCTGGATGTAGCTTTACAAACAGCATACCAAGTGAACTGGGAAACCTGACAGAGCTAACTTTTCTGTAAGAACTTCTGCCATAGTTCACATCCTAGGTGAATTTCCATGGCGCATGGGACTCGCCTTATTATTTCCTAATTAAATGTGCATTGACAGAGCCCTGAATTCAAATAACTTAACCGGTGAAATACCGCCTTCTCTGGGTAAACTCTGCAAGCTATATTGGCTTGACTTGGCAGAAAACAAGTTGAGTGGAGAATTACCTGTTTCCTCTCTTCTTGGCCCTGGACTCGATCAGCTTCGAAGGGCGAAGCACTTGTGAGTTGGGACCTAAATTTCTTTTGTCAATCTGGTTCATATATCTGGTTTTTCCTCTTTCCAGTTTTTCTGATGTTACCTAGATTTGTCAGCCATTTCAACAAGAACCAGCTGTCAGGTGAAATTCCCAGCCAACTTTTCAATTCAGACATGGCACTGATACATGTGTAAGTCTTGAACCAACAATCATTGCTGTACTTAATCTGAAAGCTTTTTCTTCTGATCATTTTTACTGGTCGAAATTTTGCAGCCTGTTGGATGGGAATCAACTGGAAGGCAACATTCCATCCGCAATAGGATTGGTAAAGCCACTTGAGGTTCTGTGAGTGAACTCACCATCTGACTTCATCTTTTAGTTTCGCATCACCTTCATGATAACTTAGAATGTCATGCTTTTGGCCTTCCAAATGGATAATCCAGTCGGCTTGATCGAAATTCCCTGAAAGGAAGTGTCCCGTCAGCCCTCAACAACCTCACCAACATGAATGAATTGTGGGTACTTCTTTCCTTTACATTGAATATTGAAGCATCATCTGGTAGTGATCACTTCTGATGAATTTTCACTAGCGTTTTCCAGGAATTTGGCCCACAATATGTTGTCTGGCGCATTGCCAAACCTAACTGGGATGAACTCTCTCAATTATGTGTGAGCAACACATGTTTTCTATAATAAAAAAGTTGGTTCTATCTCTTCTTCAACAAAAGACACAACTAGGTCATGCAGTCTACTTTTGCTGGGACTTAAGCAACAACTCTTTCCAACAATCAGAAGCCCCTGATTGGCTCTCGACTTTGCAGTCACTGACCACTTTGTGAGTACATTACTGACAGAGAACGTGACATCGCAGTAGAACAAAGTATCTTAGCAATCATGAATTCAGGAATAGGTCTCATGTTATCAATGTGTTTTGCTGCTCAGGATAATAGAATATGGATCACTAGAAGGACCTGTGCCATCAGGTATTTTCAGCTTACCTCAGGTTCAGCAAGTGTAAGTCTTGCAATCTGCACGAAAACAGCTGAAATTTCTTGAACTATATTCTAAAAGTGTAAATCTTTTAACAGGAAATTGAGGAACAACGCCCTTGGTGGCAAGTTAGACATGAGTGGCAAGATAAGCCAACAACTCCAACTCATTGATTTGGAGCACAATGACTTATCATCAGTAACAATCGGCTCTGAATACAAGAGCAAATTATTGTAAGAACACTTAATTTTCATATGCTTACTTTACCCTTTAGTATTTGGTACATTTCTTGTGCAACGACAGGTTGACTGGGAACCCGGTATGCTCCACTTCCCTGGAAAACACAGCCTACTGTCAGATTCAGCAATCATCAAAGCCTTATTCTACCAGCCTTGCAAACTGTGGAAGCCAAACTTGTGCATCAGATGAAAAGCTCAACCCTCAAAGTTGTGGTTGTACTTATCCATATGAAGGGACACTGTACTTCAGAGCACCCTACTTCAGGGATTTGTCCAATGCCAGTTTGTTCCATTCTTTGGAAATGAGCCTTTGGGTGAAACTAGGACTTCTTCCTGGATTGGTTTCTCTTCAGAATCCATTTTTCAATGTTGATGACTACCTTCAGGTGCAGCTTGAGCTGTTTCCCTCCAATGCAAAGTACTTAAATAGATCAGAGGTTCAGAGAATTGGATTTTCATTGACTAACCAAACTTACAAACCTCCTCCAGAGTTTGGACCCTATTATTTTATGGCTGTGCCATATATTTTTGGAGGTAAACTCAAGAAATTAGTAGTTTTTTTAGCTAAAAAACAGTTGGTTGACTCACATTTAACAAGATTTACAATAAAATATCATAATTTCAGATGAACATGAGAGAATTCACGTCAGTGCCGGAGTCATTGCTGGGATAACAACTGGATGTGCACTTCTTGTCGTAGTGCTAGCAGCACTAGCAGCATATGCTCTGAGGCAGAAGAAGCGGGCTGAAGAAGCGACGTCATTAAGTAATCCGTTTGGTAATTCCGATTGTCTGCAGGGATCTGCAGTTCGATGTTAAATGCCATGCATTTCATTTCCTTGACTTACTCTATATTGATTTCTTTGTATCTCAGCATCTTGGGCTCCTAGTGGCAAAGACAGTGGAGGGGCACCACAACTAAAAGGAGCAAGATGGTTCTCTTATGAAGAGCTCAAGAGATATACCAATAACTTCTCAGAAGGCAATCAGATTGGTTCCGGAGGTTATGGCAAGGTTGGTATACATACGCATATGGGTGTGATAAACTGAAAGCTGACTGTTCCGCATGCTTAGTTGTTTCTGTTTCTCAGGTCTACAGAGGAATGCTCCCCAGTGGAGAATTAGTTGCCATAAAAAGGGCCCAGCAAGGTTCCACGCAAGGCGCGCTTGAATTCAAAACTGAAATCGAGTTGCTCTCAAGAGTTCATCACAAAAACCTGGTTGGTCTAGTGGGATTCGGCTTTGAACAAGGAGAACAGATGCTGGTCTATGAGTTCATGGCTAAAGGAACACTGAGGGAAAGTTTATCAGGTAACGTCACTTCTCACATGAAAATCATTTAGAGAAGTAAGATCGCAAGAAAGTCTTCAAGAACCTTGACAGAACTACAAATATTGCTAATAATGCAGCAACATGTTTGAATCTTGTGGACAGGAAGAAGCGGAGTCCATCTAGACTGGAAGAGGAGGATAAGGGTTGCCCTTGGTTCAGCCAGAGGATTAGCTTACCTACACGAACTCGCTAATCCCCCCATCATTCACAGAGATGTCAAGTCCACCAATATTTTGTTGGATGACAATCTCACAGCTAAGGTTGCAGATTTCGGCCTGTCTAAGCTGGTGTCAGATAGTTCAAAAGCGCATGTTTCAACTCAAGTAAAAGGCACACTGGTAAAGGCCCAATAAAGATTCAGATAAGTAAATCATTAAGTTATCATAAACAACTCCTTTTTCTTGAAAGGTTTGCTTGTTTATAGGGTTATCTGGATCCTGAATACTATATGATGCAGCAATTAACTGACAAGAGTGATGTTTATAGCTTTGGAGTGGTGATGCTTGAACTCATTTCTGCTAAGCAGCCGATTGTGAAGGGAAAGTACATAGTATGCGAAGTGAGGACAGCAATGGACAAGAGTGATGAAGCACACTACGGTTTGAGGGAAATAATGGATCCAGCTATAAGGAACACCCCGAATCTCATGGGACTTCCTAGGTTTCTTGAGTTGGCAATGCAATGTGTGGAAGAATCAACTTCAAACCGTCCCACAATGGGCGAGGTTGTCAAGTCCCTAGAGTCCATTCTCCAGAATGATAGCCTCAACACTGATTCCACCTCCGTCATCTGCAACAAAGTTTAGAACTGGTAAAGCTGGCCTTAGACACCCTTACAATGATGCTTTCAACTATAGTGGTGGAGTGTATCCATTTCAATCTAAAGTTGAACCCAAGTGTAGGACAAAATTCTTGAATAATAAGAAAACTTTTATGAGATTGAATAAATATGGATTAAATTGAATTTTATGAGTTATATTTTCTAATTTTAATCCTCTAATTCTTCCTTCAAGAACGCTTTACTTGAGACTTGAACAATTTTTAAGAAAAATGCTTGTAATTGATTTTCTTTGAGGATTGTCAGGTCTTCAGTAATACTAGTTTTGGGACTTAGTACCACGATCTTGGATTAAATGTTCTATTTGGAAATTTTGAGAAAAAACATTTTGAATTTGATAACGAGCTTCTTAAATTTGATGAATAACGTGATGAACTTTTTGAATTTGATGAAGAATGCTTTGACTTTGATAACGAACTTCTTGAAAAAACGCTTTGAACGTTTTTGAAAATTTCAAAGAAAATTTAGAGAGCTTTCGCTATTTTAAGTCTTTAACTATTTCAATTCTTTAACTATTTCAATTCTTTGACTTCTGTCTGGTTCAATTCTTCTTTTTCTCCTGGGTTTGTTCCTATTTATAGTCGGATGAGAGATAAAGTGGCTGCATATCTCGTGGTGCAATCCTATTGACTGTTATAATTTGGTCATTATCCAGCAATTCAATAGAGTTTTCATCTTTCCAACTTCTAATAGGATTTTGCCACTTATCGTTATTTGATTGACTGATCAAAGTATTAATTTATTTATTTTAGAAATTATATTCATTTAAATTCCTAAATAAGTAAATAAACAATTTAATTAATATTTTAATGCTATATTTTTCATGTGCTATTATTTAATCAACCACAAAACTTTAATGTGCATACACCAAATAATGGGACATTGTTACAAGCATATGCACCGTGAATTTTTTTAACATTCTTCTTTATTTAATTTTTCACTTATTTGAATAAGTTTTTGGTACAACTGAAAAATATTGTCTACCAAGTTCTCATTTGCGGATTAGACGTGAATTGTACAAAAGGAGATTCCCACCTTCTTCAGTTCACATTACTTGTTTTTTAAACCAACTTGGGAAATGCCACACACGGTTTTAAGTTGAATTAATACTATAGAGATACTCTTTTATTTTATTTTATATATTTCTTACCTTTCACTTAAAATCTTCTAATATAATTAATGCATGGAGGAAGAACAGTTTATAGGATATGAAGAGTGAATTAAGATGTGTTTATCAAGATTGCTAGCTTTGGTATTAGTTAATGTATGCTAATTGTTAATTAAGGTAACAAGTCATGAAACCAACCATGAAACCAATTCAAGCACAGTGAAAGAGTCAAATTATGAGTTAGAGTTCCAAGACGTTTATATTTTATGGCCCTATTCAATTATATTGATTTATTTGTTATTTCCTTTTTTTTTTTTTTTATCTGGAGTTTTGTTGTCTTTCCCTCATAGTATTGAAACTATTATTTGAAACTATTATTTGAGAACTACGGCGACGTTTCGGGATTCAAAATTACCAATTGGAATAGTATTTGAATATGTAAAGTTTATTTTCAATTGTCTATTTTTTAAACTTTACACATGTTAAGCTCAAAATTAAAAATTTTTCATATTTGAATTTGAAAGAGCTAATAAGCTAAACATTAGCTCTAGTGATAATACACGCTCCACTCATTAAATAGATAGATATATTGAAATGAATTATTATTTATTTTCTTTTCCACCTAATTGGTCCTATATCAGATCCACAATCTTGTTCTTATGGTTGATATTTGGTTCCTGAAGTAACATGGATAACAATGTTTAATGTTGATTTTGCTTTGTTTGATTTGGTTTAATTAGTAGTTATGATATCCTAGTTAATGTCAAGTGATAATATTATGGAACAATAATAATCATCTTGTAATAACAAAGCAAATGCAGATAATATTAATAATAACCCCTGCAAAATTAATATATTATAATAATAACTGTGGTAATAATGACAAAGACACCATTTCGATCAAAATTAAGAGCAATATTGGTAGCAATAATTATTGTGATAATAGTATTGCTAATATTAACAATGATAATGCATCATTTTTCCGAAAAAATCATAATAATAATAAAAACAAAATTAAGAATAATAATTTCATTATAATGATAATAACAATAACAGTAATGACAACAAGAAGACTAATACTTATAATGATAACGATAATATTATTAGCAACATTAACAGTAACATTAATAAAATAAATAATAAAACACTAATAATTAATTTTTTTCACCATCAAAATACTTACAGATACACAAGTAAGTAATTAATTACAACATCAACTGCACTTTTTAAGAAATAACTATCTGTCACATTGTGCAATTATTACATTATCTTTTAAACACTATCATTCATACTCAGTACTCCCCCCCCCCCCCACCCCTTTTCCTATATCTCATTTCTCCTAAAAAAATCTCACATTTTCTCAGAAAAATTTTCTTTGACACGAGGTGACCATCCAATGCAGCCTGAGACCATATCGTAAGATCACATTGAAACTTGCAAAATAGATAGTTATGTTTTTTGGTGTAATAATGTAAACACCAATAATATAATATAATTAAAAATAATTTACATCATTTTTAATATATAAAATAAAATAACTCATAAAATGTCCAAATGTGTTGGAGAAAAAATTACTTATTTTTACCAAGCTTGTAAACTTTTTTTATTAAAACATTCACTAATTGCTTTTAAATGCTTAGAAGCTCTTAAATATTTTAAAGTACTAGTTTAGCCTAATTCTCTCTACGTTAATGTTTGTTATGTGTTTTGAGAGATAAAAAATTGGGCGCTTTTGTGTATATATGTATAAAATATTTTATAATAACTAAATAATATAGTAGTATATATAAATAATAAATAATGTTTCAATTATAAATATATACAAATATAAGTGTATGTATATATAATTAAAATTTTAATTATAAATAAATATAATGATTAAATTTTATAATATATGTATATATAGATTGAATTGTTTGTGCATTTTTTTATGATCACAAAGCTCTCAATAAAAGCAGACAAAGCCCATAAGTATCTTGTGGAGTTTTAGATTCTCCACCCGCTTAGGATGCATGTAATAATCCATGTGGTCCAAAACTATTAACGACTGAAGACACGTTCTTCGGTACTTGCTAATTTTATTTTATATTTTACGTTTTTTTTTTTGTTAACATATACGTACTGTAGTATTAAATTAATAAAATTTCTAATCGCACAAAATTAAATTATACAATTATTTTTTATTTTTCTATCATTATATTTCTGACTTTTCATTTAACTTAATATTTTTATTTTTTTTGGCCCAAATTTTTTTCGTTTTTCAAATTCTTCCAAACTTTCATTATTTTCTTGTTTTAAATATTTTTATACTTTTCACTTTGAATATTTTTTAATATTTAGAGTGAGTGACTTTTACTATATCCATAAATTATGGTATCTATATTCTATTCGAGGTCTTCACGTATCTTGGAACTTCGATTCTATTGTATCAGTATTGTTGTGTTTGTGTGTTTTTGTGTTTAAAGATTTTAGTATTAGCTAGTAATTTTTGCATGTGCTTAAATTTATATAATATAAAACCAATATATAATTATTTAATTTATTTAATTTGTAGTGTGTATTAGGTTATTTAAATATTTATTTTATACTTATGTAAAAAATATAGTAATAAGGAAAAGGAATAACATAAAAATAAGAATACACAACAAAATTTCAAGGGTATTCTTGTCTTTTCTGTTGCCTTACACGAACTTTAGGTACTCTCCACATATATATACATGTTCTACACACCTTACTAGATATCTTAGCCATAGTTTTACATTGAAAACATATAAAACATTACAGTTGTATAGATTGAAGATGTATAAGAGAAGGAATTCACACCAAGTTTGAGAGTTGTTCACTTGTCCATGCAACACGTGATTCTAGACTAAGTTTTCTTGACTTTTTCTATTATTTTTAAGTTGTTAGGAGGTTGAACTCATTAGCCATGGGTTTTGTTGATAATATTATGAGTAGCTAATTTATTTTTCTAGTTTTTTACATTTGTGATTGGTAAAAGATCTATGTGTAATATTGTGATTGATTGTTTTTGTTTGTGTTATCTACAATTAGCACATTGAATAGTAATTATAGGACCTGATCAACATTATAATTAATCCGTTACTATGTGAGAAATAATGAAAGTGAAACTCAAATGTTTGACAATCAATTATAAACAATAATTTTTTGAGAATAATGGGAGTGAAATTTTAAGATTAATGTGGGTAAAATATTGTTAATACTAAACTAATACTCTTGACTTGATTTTGATTTGGAAAACCCGCTTTAATTTGGAGTTCAAGTTATAAGAGAGTTCAAGAGAATATCTTATAGAATTTAGAGTTACTAATCCATAACTAAAACAATTAAATTAATAATTAACATAATTTAACACACGTTGGAAACTAACATAACATAAGAGGTTAGATTCTCTAAACATTGGTATCGCATTCATTTAATCAGTAACTTTAATTTCTAAGTGATTGCTTTATTTTATTTATTTCATTCTTGTTACATTCTTAAGGCTTAATTAATAGAAGATTAGTTACATCAATATACACCAAACCCTCCTCGAGGGAGCGAAACCTATACTCATGATGGTACTAATCTTAATAGAAATTTAATTTGAGTGTGGAGATGACACGCATTAAAATTTGGTGCCATTTTTGGAGAGGGCGATGAGTGCTATTAAAAACTCTAAGTGACTGCTAAATTAGCTAATTTTAGTTGTTTTTGTTTTCTCTTGCTTCTCTCATAATTTCTTTTCTCTTTGATATTCTTTCTTGGTTTTTTGTGTAACTGCTAGCAATTGTCGATTGAGATTTGTGTTTTTGTGAGAATTATGTATGTGCAAGAGTAAGAGTGTTGATCTTAACTTTGATATTGAAATTGAATGCACAGTCCACAAAAGGTGCAAAGCTTTTTTTCAACAAGAGGAAGGGGTAGACATGGCAAAAAATAACCCACTACCATAAGAACATCATGAACAATTGTTACTTCCACCAAATTAAAAGGCCATTAGAGATTATGTGCAACTAGTAATTAACTGAAATATAATTGGCATTGTGAGACTATCGGTGAATACAAAAAGTTTTGAGTTGAAACCTACACTTATTAATGTGGTGCAGTTAAAACAATTTGGTGAAGTCCTACACGAGGATGAAAATACACATATGGCCTCTTTTCTTAAATTATATGATACTGTTAAATTTAACGGGGGGTTTCAAATGATGCTCTTAAATTACATTTGTTTCCATTTTCTCTCAGTGATAGAGCAAGGTAGTGACTACTATCATTACTATCTAAGAGCATCATTACTTGGTTGGATATGGTAAACAAGTTCCTAGCGAATTATTTCCACTTGCTAAGACTATATAGCTCAGGTTTGAGATTGTCATTTTCAAATAGCTTGATTCAAAGACATTACTAGAGGTGTGGAAGCACTTCAAGGAACACCTCAGAAAATGTCTATACTAATATCCATTATGGACGCAGCTACAAATATTTTACAATTGTATATCAAACAATTACACACTGTTCTTGATGTAGTTGTAAGAGGCACACTTATGAACAAACTATTTGATGAAGTATGGGATTTAATAGAAAAGATGGCACCCAATGCTTGCCAATATCTATTTGAGAGATCCACCACACGCAGGGTCGCCAACGTACATGAAGTAAATATAATGATCACCCTTACAGCAAAAGTGGAGTTGTTGTCCAAAAAAACAGGCAATGTCTTGGTAAGCAATGCTTATTCCTCTTTAGTCTCTCTAGTTCAAAGTTGTGATATGTGTATAGGGCCACACCAAACTCATGAATGTAGAGGAAAAGAATCAAAGCAATGGACCAAAGGAATAATAAATTTCATAGGTAATACTAGTGCACAAGATAATAATCCTTATTTGAATACATACAATCTGGGCTGATGGAACTACTCAAACTTGTCTTGATGAAATTCGAAAAATCTGCCAAACTTGCAACATCTTACACATAACAAGAGAAGAAACAACCATTAGAGGAAATTGTATGCAATCTCATGAAGTCGACTATCAAAATGATAGGTAACCTCGCTAAAACTATGCAAGATTATATGAATAGGATTGATACTCTCTTACAGAATTAACAATTGTCCATTTGGAATCGTGAGGTGCAAGTTGGGAAATTAGCAAAGGATATGGCTAATAAACCCGCAAGTACAGTATATAGTACAATTGAGACTAATCCTATTAAACACGTGAAGAGTGTGCAAGTGGTGAACCATGAGAATAAAGAGGTACAACTGGCCACTACTAGAGAAGAAATGAAGACAAGCCCTTGGCCATACAAGCCAAGGATCCTCTATCTTCAGAGGCTTTTGTTGATAAAAGTGAAGAAAAGAAAACAAGTCCTCGACCGTACAAGCCAAGGATTCCCTATCCTTAGAGGCTTTTGCCAATAAAATTGAAGAAGTAGGTAATTAAATTTCTTAATGATTTTGAAATATTAAATGTAAATACTCTTTTAGTGGCAGAAATTAAAAGAAACCTTCGTGTGATCAAGTGCTTAAAAGACGTAGCAAGCAGGAAAGGAAATTGGATGATATTGATAATACCTTAGGTCATGAGAGGATTTTGCCACCAAAATTTAAAGACTCAGGGAATTTTAACATTTATGTGGGTCAAATTGGCAAATAGGTCTATAACAAGGCCGCTTAGGATCATAGAGGATATATTGATAAGGGTTAGTGATTTGATCATGCCTATTGACTTTATTGTTTTAGGCATAGAGGCTGAGAAAGAGTAAAGCATTATTCTTGTGCATCTATTTTTGGCCACCCTAAGGCGGTCATTAACATGGAAAAGGATAGCCTCACATTGCATATAGGTCCAAAAGAGGTAATTTTTTATATGTACTCTACACATTCTACCATATGCATACAAAATATAGAAGTGAATGTCTCCAAGATGCATATAGTCAACCAAGTTTTTGAAGAGCTTAATGGTCAAGTGAGAGCAAGGGAGAATAAAGTGTAGGTGCAAGGGAAAAAAAGAGCCAAGTGTAGGAGAGGATGCACGATTATGGCAATTGGAGGAGAAGCCAAGCTAAAAAAGGAGAGTAAGCAAGAAAAGGAAAAGAATAAGGAAGAAGAAGGACAGAAGTGTCACTCATAGGGGGTTGTGGATCCCTAAATCTTCCATTAATCCACCTTGAGCCCCAAGTAGTTTGCCAGGCTCCAAAAAATAAATACAACACTCTTTAGGAAGTAATCCAAGCTATCTTTTATTGCTTTTTTTTTGTGTGGATTATTTTTATTTTTTTAATCAAATCTTGGTGTAAGATCTAGGATGCATAAATTGAAATGATGCATAATATAAGGCATTGTAGACAAAGAGGAAGAATGGACACCACCTCACTAGGTTGTCTTGTTCTTTGTAGTCACGTTTTACTTGTAATAATATGACTAATATAAGCAGCAAATTATGTGTGGGGGAGGGTATAAGTATAGGAAATTTTTTTTGAGTGGGCATTTGGTAAAGGCATGAGATATGAGTGTTGAATTTATATGAAGACGATTACGAGGACTATAAGATTGAATTGATAGCATGAACTTGTTGTAGACTTGTGCCCACTGTACTTAATTTATAAAGAATGTCTTGCGAAGAGTTTATTGTTGTTTGGTTCTTTAATTGTTCATGAGACATGGTGAGGATGATAGCATGATAGCCTGATAGCCCTAGTGTTGAAGTCATGGTTCCCATTTTATTAAGCACACACTCTTCACTTTTAATTATTAAACTATTTGATAAGTTCTATGGTGAAGATATGATAATTAAATTATGGATATAAATCTTGCTTTGAGTGTTGATGAGTTTTCTAAAGAATGAGGGAGGTTAACTGAAAAAACAAAAAAGGAAAGAAAATGTGGCAAAAAAAGAGAAAAAAAATTCTTAGTGAGCATGAATGAAAAAGTAGTTTACTTAGCTGATTGGTGCAACTGAGTAATGAGAATTGTATAGAGACCTCTATTTATTCTAGCGTAAAGAGGTAGTCTGATTATGAGTATGTAAAGTATCGCAAATTAAGTTATGAATTGAGTAACTGGAGGTACGCAATTACCTTTGTTCACTTTCGAGTAAAAAGACTTCTTACTATTTGAGAAAGAAGTTGAAGCTCACCAAACAATGTGAAACATAAATGTAGGGAGAAAGAAAGAGAAAATTTAAGTAATTTAGCCATGCTGGTCCTCATACAAAAAAATAAAAATAAAAATTGTTGGTTGAACTTGTTCAAAAAGGAATATGTTAATGCTTAGAGTAAGTAGTTCTTAATTAAATTAGGATCATTAAGTGGTTGAAGTGATTGAAAGTTGAAGAGTAATAGACACACATAGGAATTTATGTTGAAAAGCATTTAGGTTGAAAGTGTTATAATCTTGAATAATTTTAAGCTAAGTGACTTGTGTATATATGTGATTTTTGAAATTAAGAACAGTGGCCAAGTCCAAAATTTTATGTATCAACGAATTAATTAGAAGAGAAAGTGTTTACTTAAGGATAAACAAACCCTTAACAAACCCTTAAGTGTGTAGGTGCAATAACACGTGTTTTTATAAATTATGTGTACTCATTGTGTGCTTCATTTTTGTATGCATATAAATTAAAATGGTTAAAATATGCTGTCATGCATGAATTATAATAAATATGATGAATTGGATGTATAAAAGTGTAGTTTTGAGACTAAGTGATTGATTTTGAACATGTATTATACTTAAAACGTAATTTGATCCATGTGTTAGGTCTATTGTCGCAAAGATGGAGGTTGCGGCCATGGATGAAAGAGCTGCAATTGCAAAACTCAACTGCAGCACGTTCTAAAGATGGTTGCATAAGTCGTTTGCCATCATGAAAGGAGTATTTGCAGGTGTAAGTTTCCTAGTCGCAAGAGTGAGAATAATTGCAATATACATTGAAATTTTAGCATTCATTGCTCATGCTTGCGAAGGTGAAGGTCATAGTTGCGGATAGCTTTGTCATGGTAATGAAATAAGAGAGTGGAGTACACTAGAGTTGAGGTAAAATGCTCCATAATTGAGCTCGCAACCGTGGTGTTAAGGGTTTCGTGCACAGAATAAAGAGACAAAAGAGCGAGAATTGAGAAACAAATAGTATGCAAACTCATGCTTGGGTTCATAGGTGTAAAGAAAGACAACATGATCGTGAGGCTTATTGTTGTGGCCATGAGTGACAGTGAGATAATGCTACAAGACTTCAACCCGTAATCCTGCATGAAATTTTAAGGGCATTCTTGCCTTTTCTCTCATCTTACACAAACCCTAGGTACTCTCCACATACATATACATGTTCTACACGCCTTAGGAGATATCTTCGCCTTAGTTTTACATTGAAAACACGTAGAACATTAGAATTGTCTAGATTGATGAGGTGTAAGAGAAGGGATTCACACCAAGTTGGAGAGTTGTTTGCTTGTCCACCTAATGCACGATTCTAAACTAAGTTCCCTTGACTTTTTCTATTATTTTTGAGGTGTTTTGGATGTTGTACTCATTAGCCATAGGTTTGTTGATAATGTTATGGGTAGCTAATTTTTTTTTTCTAGTATCTTGTATTTGTGATTGGTAAAGGATATGTGTGTAATATTGTGATTAATTGTCTTTGTTTGTATTATCTAGAATTGGTGCAATGAATAGTAATTATATAATTTAATCAACCTTATAATTAATCTGTGGCTGTGTGAGAAATAACGAAAGTGAAATTCACGTACTAGACAATTAATTGTAAACATCAATTTTTTGAAAATAATGGGAGTGAAACCTTAAGATTGGTGCTGGTAAAATATTGTTAATTAATAGACTAATATTCTTAACTTGATTTGGCTTGGAAAAACCTGTTTTAATTTGGAGTCAAAGCTGAAAGAAAATTCAAAAGAATATCCTATAGAATTTACGGTTAGTAATCCATAACTAAAGCAATTAAATTAATATTTAACATAATTTAACACATGTTGTAAACCAACACAACATAAGAGGTTAGATTCTATGAACATTGGTATTGCATTCATTCAATCAGTAACTCTAATTTCTAAGTGGTTGCTTTATTTTATTTCCTTCATTTTTGTTACACTCCTGAAGCCTACCTAGTAGAAGCTTAACCTAGTAGAAGCTTAATTATATCAATAGACACCAAACTTCTTTTCATGGAAATGGCATATGTACCCACCATGGTATTATTCGTAATAGAAATTTAATTTTAGTGTCGTAATAACATGCATTAGGTATTGGATTTGTGTCTGTATATTGATCTTTGTCTTCATTATTTGTTTAAATCAGTGGAAGGTTTTTTCTAGCAAAGTGCATATAAATGTAGGAGAGTTGCTCTAAACTGCATTATTAGATTAGTGTTAGATTTCATTAATTGTTGGTGTGTGTGAGTTTGTAATCCTCAAATGCTTTTAGCATTATACTATGTTACATTGTTACAATTATAGTTATAATATTTCCACAGCATTTTTTTCATCTTGTTATATTATTTCTGTGCTATCATACTTCTAAATAGACGGCAACTTGAATATTTGCATGATCAATAAGATTTTGCTATTTTTTTAATTCATTTTCTAAAACACCAAAAAAACACGATTTGCCTTTTGAAGTAATAAATTATGAGCAAAGTATCATTTTATGAAGAGTGAATTAAGAAGTCAAGATAAGTTTGGGGGAAAAGTTTACTTATTTTTAAGAAGTTTTAAGATTTTTGTTTAACTAAAACACTCACAAAATAATTTTCAAGCGCTTATAAGACTCTAAATACTGTACATGCTATTAGAAGTTCTAAAGAGCTTGTAACTTTAGCCACACACTCCATAGGACAATGTTTGTTTCGCTTTTCGAGAGAGAAAAAATTAGTGCGCTTTTTTGTGTGTATATAAAATATTTTATAATAATTTAATGTTTTAATAGTATATATAAATGATTAGTAATTTTTTTATTATAAATATATATAAATATAAATGTCAAAATTTTAATTATAATAAATAAAATAATTAAATATATACACATTGAATTGTTTGTGCGTTTTTCATAATCACAAACTTCTCAATAAAAGCACACAAAACCTAGTAGTCTACAGCCGACCTTTACAATTCTCCAGTCGCGCTCTATTTTCTTAGTCAATCAAATCCTGGAGGTATACGTTAACGTCACGCGCTTAGATTGTGGTCCATTACAGTATATTAGGATGCATGTAATAATGAATGTGGTCCAAATATTTAAGTAACAGGAGACAAGTTTTTAAATACTTACTAATTTTATTTTATATTTTACGTTATAATTTTTTTTTAACACACACACACGCACACACTCACTCACTTTATTATTATGTTTACAAAACAAATTTTTTTATTACATAAAATCAAATTATACTATTATTTTATTTTATTTTATTTTTTAACATTATTAGTATTCTTATTTTGTTTTACACTTAAATAATATTCATTTTAGTAGTCAAATATTTTAAATTTTATTTTTTTTATTTTTATATAATTTTTTAAAAAAATACACTTAAAATCAAAACAAACTCTCTATGTTTTTCTCTAAGTGTGAAGCCTGATCAAAGTAATTTAATCATAATAATAATTAGTATAAAACATTAAATATTAATTTAATCCCTTACTGCTGCGAGTGGTCCTATATGTCCTAGCCTTTGCCTCACCGTGCTGCAAGTGCAGGGAAGACTGGAAACTATGGCAACGGCCTCAGCGGCACAGTGTCCCACCATTACCGGCGGGGCCGCGAAGCAGAAACACTCTCCACTTTTCACTGATTTAAGCAAGGTGCGGTTCGGAAGCATTAAACGTACGACTCAAAAGAAATTACTGTTAGCCCATGTCGTGGTTAATGGCGGTGGCTCTGGAGATGGTGCTGCTGTTTCCGTCATCCGTAACTACTCTTCGTCTCCCCCGCAACCTCCTGCCGCTAACTCTCGGTGCATACATTGCTCTCTGTTTGTGTGGGTCCGGGTGGGTTGTGTCATGGTATCGTGAATGCGGGAAAAGATCACGTTTTTTGTTTCTTGGAATGGGGTTTGTGGGATTTTGTCCTGTGAAAGTATGTTTTGATGTATTTTTCTCTGTCTTAAAGGCCTTGTTTATTATTCCTGGTTTAAATCAGTGTTAAAGCCGGTCTCTTGTCTCTTTTCATTTTTATTTTCTTTTTCTATGGCTTGGATTACTTGTTTCGAGTCATTGTAGTAAAAAATTATGCATTTTTAATGGAAAGATACCGACAGTAAGGCGTCAATATTTTCCTTTTTCTATTGTATAAGAGTGTATTGAGTTTTGGGATTAGTCTTTCTTTTTACGGAAGTCTCATTTCATCTGGGGCTTTTGAGTTGCAGTTACATTGTTTATTTGGACCATTTATTTATCACGTGAATTGAATTCCCAGGGCCAAACGGCATACGATCTCAGTGTTTGTCGGAGATGAACGTGGTATAATAAACCGAATAGCTGGTGTGTTTGCTCGTAGAGGCTACAACATTGAGTCACTTGCTGTTGGCCTTAACAAGGACAAGGCGTTGTTCACCATAGTTGTCTCTGGAACGGAAAAGGTTTTGCAACAAGTTGTAGAACAACTCAACAAGCTCGTGAATGTCATAAAGGTATGTCTCATCAATTCGAAATATGATTCAGGTTGTCCTGCAATTGTGTGTCAGTGTCACTAATGGAAAGTGAGATTCGTTTCCCAGCAAACACATGAAGCAACTCCGAATGTATTTACAGATGCTTAATAGTGACATTTTTGGGGCTTTTGCAGTGTAGTCATCTTGAACATGCATACTTGCCATATTTCCTCCTAATAAAGTGGTTCTATTTATCATGTCAGGTTGAAGATTTGTCAAGAGAACCACAAGTTGAACGTGAACTGATGCTCATAAAACTCAATACAGATTCCAAAACTAAAGGCAAAGTATGTGGAAGTTTTTCTTTCATTACTTGTTGTATCTTATTTTTCTTTTTCTCGGTTGATTTTTATCTTATTTTGTCTTACATGAAAGTATCATGATTTATTGAATGTCTTATGAGCGCATATTTGTGATGAACATATTTATTTTCCTGATTCTCAATTTTTTATCTTGACTTTTAAGTGAGGTAGGGAAAACACTATAAATCCTCCTGAGATATTTCTCAAATGTGTTTCACACTTCTCATGTTAAATTCAAGGCACAAAATCTGTGGATTCCTTTATCAAGACAAACTTTTGAATATTTTTCCACTTAGATTGGTTCTATATCATGCACTGATGCTTCAAAAATCCCTTGCATGTTATGTATGATGCTGTGGAGGACATGACATGTGTCCGCTGATGACATAGAATCTTTTTATTATATATTAGAAATAATATTAGTAAAAGTTAACAACTCAAATCTCAAAATTTTTTAAAACTACTTAAAAACATAGCGTTTCATTGTCTCTTGATATTTGCCCGTTTAAAGTTAAGGCTGCATTTGACAAGGGTCAAAATCTTTGTTTGGTTGCAGTAACTTATTCCCAAAACCAATGGTTGTTTGTAGACCTATAACTAATTATGAATACATGGCTTCCAGATTATAAAAGACCTTTTATCTTCTCTTTTGTTCATGTATATTTCTAAGTGTAGCCTTGAAGAGTTCCTTGAAATTATCATAATAAACCCATGATCAGTTTATGTGAAGCTTGACTAAGTCTGACCATGGTATAGTTTTGATGACTGGCCTTAAACTTTCCAGATTATGTGGGTAGTAGACATTTTCAGGGCAAAAGTCGTGGACATATCCAAACACACTCTGACCATCGAGGTGAAGTTTATTTTTTATGTTTTTTTTTCATACTGTTTTCTTCTACTTGGGCTGTTTTTAAAGCCTGTTTGGGTTGCCTGATGTTTGATGTGTGAACTACAAAGTCATAATTAGAATATTAAGGGTTTTTGGAATAATATGTTTTGTAAGTTCTGCTTCATGGATTTTGCTGGTAACCTCGTGTGAAAATCTTAGATAAGGTTGAATTTTTTGTCATTATCATTCACCATTTATGTATTGCAATAATATTTGTTGGGAACTCTGGCCATTGATCTAATATCCAACTCAACCTATAATCTTTTTTCAGAATACAAGCACGTGTGATAATTGGGTATTGCTGTCAATACAAAATATGTTGAAAGTCATACCGTGCGAATGCAAACATTTAAAGATCCTGTTGTATCTTATCTTTTCATATTTAACAAACTTGTTTCGTTAATGAAGACCTGTGTACTTATTGGTAGTTAGCTATTCAGGATGTCATCCTTCAGTTCAAGTTTGTAATCTACGAGTTTTTCTTTCCTCAATAATTTCATGGTCCAGCATTAGCTGGAGGTCCTTCCTCATGGTTGACCTTTGATGTAGGTCACTGGAGATCCTGGGAAGATAGCAGCCATCTTGAAAAATCTCAGAAAGTTTGGTATTAAAGAGCTAGCTAGAACTGGGAAGGTAATATAGTTTATCTTGTGATACTGGTGAACATACAAATTGGATGCTTACCAGGGCTGCACTTTCTTATGGTTTTGACTTAGCTGTTGCTGGTGAGAATCTCTGCGGTTACAATTTTTTGTCAACTCCTAGTATTGATTTTTCCCATCTTTTTGTGTGATTGAATGCATCATTTTGGGGCAACCTTGCATGGGGTTATTATTTGACAATTTAGTCATCTATGGAGTTGGGCAAAGTATTTTGAAACGGCCTGTGCTATTCACTTTGGACCTAGATTAGGAAGATTCTCCTATTCTGCTAGAGTCAGTCCAGTGTTTAAAACATTCCATGATTTATTTGGTCTCCTTAATTATTTTGTGCTATCAGTTTCAAGTACATATATAACTTCAAAATTAATTACGACAACAGATTGCTCTTGAAAGGGAAAAGATGGGTGAGACAGCACCGTTTTGGAGGTTTTCTGCGGCTTCTTATCCTGATCTCGAAGGAATGGTACCCACAGAGGCTGTTTCAAACATTGCCAGTCAAAAAGTCATAGAAAAACACACTAACGTCACCCCTTTTGCTGCCTCTTGGGTACCTGTGCTGAGCTAGTGCCTTACACTGTTTATGTTCTGCATTATCTCATTTATTCTTTAAATGTTTGGTGCCTGTTAATTCAACTTTTGGCATGGATTGGTGTCATCCATGCAGAAATGTTTATAACTTAAACACGTGATTTCATAATGACAACTTTGCCCTGTGTTTGGGCTTCAAGAACGTGGTTTTAATCTTTATGGAATCCCTTTCTCTTTTCTTATTTATAGTATACCACAAAGTATTCAATTAAATGCTCTTGGTGAATGATTATCAATGTTATGTTTAACCTAGCCGTAAGATATTAGCAGTTACCCATTCATTCTCTATTATAACTTGAACTCTAACATTAGACTAAAAGAAAAGTGATTTTATTATACAACATTGTTTATTTGCTAATTAGTATGGCCTTTTGTATGGGATCATGAACTATTTTCTTTATCTTGTAAACTTCTATATTTTAGCAAGGTAGTAGACACCTTTCCAATAGGAAGGAGTTGCATGCATTTAGCCTCTAAGCCATGTTAGATGCCATTATTCCACTCATAGCATGTTTATTATGTTCTCTGTCATTTGTTATTTTATTTTCTAACAGGAACCTATTGCCATAGTTAGTGAGTTTACTAAGGAATAAAATTGTTTGTGCTTGTTTTCCCTGTGGCTTGCTTCTTTCATTTAACTTGAGTTTCAGTTGGATTAAGCATGTTTTCTTGATTGAAGGGTGATGTTTATCCCGTAGAACCTGACGATGGCTTCTTTACTCAAGTTCTTGATGCAAACTGGGGAGTTCTCTACAATGAAGATGTAAGAAACCTTTTCCCACAAATGAAAAGTCATGGTATAAGTTAACGGCAATATTTTGCTCACTTTTTCTCTCCTACAGAATTCATGTATTAGAGAAACATCGAGGAGTCCTAAACTTGGATACTACTTGAAACTAATTTATTTTTTTATTTGTTGACTTTTAGTCTATCCTTATAACGTTGAATTTCTCATTTCAAGCAGACTCATTTCTTGCAAATTTTAATGCTAGACAAGGTAGTCTATTCCATTATTTTTTCTAAAAAACCAGTTTCTATGATTGTGAAATTTTTGATTAGTAGGTTACTAGATTAACTTTAGAACTCCCATTAGCTAACAAAACATTTAATATGATGGTTCTTTTCTTCTTGAAGCATCAGTACTTACTTTTGCTTCCTGATGCAGTCAAGCGGGCTTCAATCTCACACCTTATTCTTGCTTGTTAACAATTCTCCTGGAGTTCTGAATTTGATCACTGGGGTTATATCTCGAAGAGGGTATAATGTTCAGGTCAACTTCATCCATTTTAATGCCTTTTGCTTTGCTTAATTTTGTTAAAGGTGTTATGAGCATTGCCTAAACTAATTCTTTAAATTTTCTTTTCAGAGTCTTGCTGTAGGTCCTGCGGAAAAGGAAGGGGTTTCATGCATAACAACCGTTGTTCCTGGAATTGATGAAGCTATTGCCAAATTGGTCCAACACTTCTATAAGTTGGTGGATGTTCATGAGGTGTGGAAATTCATTACAGAAATAGTTTCATGCCCGTTTATCCTGCCTTGAGATTAATGGTGTTATCCTTCAAAGACTTATATAAAGACAGTTACTTTTTCAATGAAGTACGTGGTATGTTAGTCTTTATCACTGTTTTCGTAACAACAATTTAGTTTTCATGAATAGTTTACTTTATGAAGCATTTCTTATTCTTTTGTTATAACTTCAACTGTTGTAGTCCAATCTTAAATTTTTAAAGACTATTGAAATCAAATAATTCACTTCCCTTCATTATTATAAGCTCAGTTGGTAGCCTGCCCTAAGATTAGTTGGTTATACTATGAAGATGAACCATATTGGTTAGTCGAAAAAAATTTTGAACCTAGTTGGTTAGTCCAAAATTTTTTTTCAAGGTACATTTTTTACTTATCTATTGAGAAATGAGTTGACTAACAAATGATACGTGGATGAATTCTTCAGGTTCAAGATATCACACACTCACCATTTGCTGAGCGTGAACTCATGCTGATTAAGATTGCTGCAAATTCTACTGCAAGAAGGAATGTTCTTGACATTGCCAATATTTTTCGTGCTAAACCTGTTGATGTCTCTGATCATACAATCACATTAGAGGTACCTTTCTAGATTTGTCTTGTTAGTTTGACAAATTTCTCAGCATTTAATTTCTTTATCCAGTCTAATTTTACTATTGATTTAGGAATTCCGGAAAGATGTGTAGAAATCTTTCTAGAAATGCAGAGTGCATGCACTTGCTTTTGGTTATAGGTTCAATGCATGTGCACTCATAATTAATGAATGCCATCACTTTCAAATGGCCCTTACTTGTAAGTAGATAAACTCTATATATTTTGTTTCTGATGAAGCCCTGTGTGATTGGATTTATGAAAATTAGTCCTGATGATTAAAAAGTTCAAATCATTTAATTTTTTTGTTTAGTTTGCATAACAATCTTAAAAGGCCTTGCAAGTGTAACAGTAAAGAACCGATGGTCTCTCTGTAACCTGGCCCACCAGTGATGCCGAATTGTGTAGGTTAATTCTTGCTACATGCAACATATACTGCTCCTTCCCCACTCTTGTACATGTGCACGAGATGGGTATAATTCAATTTTAATATATTTGACAGTTTGGGCATCTATTTTTAAGTCCTACATTGAAGGAATGAAGCGGGTCACGAGATCACTTGTTTGAAGTTAATTGATTACCATGACGTAAAGTTGGTTTTAGCTCTACTTCAGACAACCATATTTCCTCTAGTCAATTAAAACAGGGAGAAAAAGAAATACTATCCTTCTGTCTGCGGCACATAGATATATGCAGATTAATTAAGCTAGCAAGTGATGATTAACTTTATTACACCAAAAAATGGCAGAATTTCAAGTGTGTGTTGGCGAGTTTTAATTGTGTTGTGATCATGGCACACTAAGGCCTTAAAAGATAACTTAAAACCATTATTTGCTAAAAATGATATAAATGCAGTTATGGGGTAAATACAGATCAAGCTAAGAATAGCCATTTACTTATTTAACAATTTAGGCATCTGGTGTTTTCTTTAGAATTCATTCATCATATTTACTTCTTCATTGATCGTTGATCTCTCAAGTCTCAATTCTATTTCTTCGCCCAGGTGACAGGAGATCTCAATAAAATGCTTGCACTTCAGAACTTGCTGGAGCCTTTTGGTATTTGTGAGGTAGCCAAATCATATCTCGGTTGATTTGACTTGCATGACTTTGTCTTGCGGTAGCATCCCAGTCTGTCTATGCGGTGTTCATGTTAAGTTTCTATGGTTGTCAATTTTCCATTAGTAGTGCCCAAAACAACGCTTAATAACGTTCCACCATGTTTGGTTGGCTTTCCTAGGAGTTGAGAATACTGTATGTTTTGTGTGTGAAAATTTTATGAATAATGTAATAATAATAATAATATATTTTTGATTTGATTGTTTTGTATTATATATAACTAGTAAAAATTGCACGTCATATGGATGTGCAAATTTATTTATACATTACAAAATTGTTGTATTTTAAATAATAGAAATAAACTTGTTTGAGTTAAAAAATATAAAAACATATTTAAGATAATAAAATAAAGATTGACCAAAAGAATTTGAAAAATAAGAAAGATTTTGAGAAAAAAAAACATAAATAAAAGTAATAAGTTAAAAGAAAATAGAAAAAAATTGGAGAAAGAAAAGAACCAAAAAGCTTAATAATAACATAAATAAAAGTAATAAGTTAACATGAGCGTGTTGGATTTGTAATTTTAAATAAATAATTTATTAAAAATTAACAAAATTAAAAAATTATAATATATGGATATATAATATTTTCTTAACATGAGTTGAAAGCAATTTACTTAAATTGAGAGAGGGATTTGTTTGATGTTTTTTGGATGGTATTATTAACTAAAATATTTGAAAATATAATTTTCTTGATTTGTGAAATATTTCCTTTCTGACCTAAGTTGTGTGAAATCTGAATTATAATATGTAATAATTGGTTGAAAAGTTATGGTAACATATGGATCAAGAATCAAAACAAGTGTTAATACAAATAATTAAGAAAAAGGTAATGTAGCTATATAATCGAGGAAATGAATAATAAATTCAAAGAGAGAACACATATTTCGTGATAGATAACTCAAATATAATAAAAAACGTGATTTCTTCATTTATGAAACATTTTCTTTTTAGTATTTGTTGAAAGTAAATTTTTTCCAAAATAATGGAGGAATTTATGTTCAGTTATGTATAATATTTTCCTGTACAATTTTTAAAGGCATGATTTCTCGATTTATGAAACTTCTTTTTTTTTTTAAAAAAAAAACTTTGAAATGGAAAGTTACCAAAATATAATTGACTAATTAATTGTTTTTAAAAATATAAAATTGGACAATTCATGAAGACAATTTGAAGCGATAATACGAATTCAGAAAGAGGACCAATCAAAACTAATAACAAAATATTGTTTCTTCATTTACAGAATTAATTTCTTTTTAGTATGAGCTGAAAGCAGTTTTATAAAATTTGAGGAAAGAATATACATAATCAATCATTTGATAATATTTTTACCTAAAATATTTGAACATTTAATTTCCCGATTTATAACATTATCTTTTGATTTGATCATTTGAGTTGCATGAATTGCAGGCATGCTACCAAAATGTAACTCACCAATTAAATATTTTTCAAAAATAATTAATTAATTTGATTTTTGAAAATTGAAGAAGTAATTTATTTAGGAGTAACAAAATTAAAACACTTATGATGTGTTGATGAATGTTTATGGAATACATTTTTCTAACGTGAGTTGAAGATGATTTACTTAAATTAAAATAGGGAATTGTATGTTAGATCATCATGTAGGGGTGTACATTGGGTAAAAAAAACCAAATTGAATCAAACCAAATTTTTTGTATGGCAAAATTGCATATTGTATACCAAACTAAAATTTTTGCTTTGATTATGTAATTTACCAATTTTTTTGATATATTCGGTTCAGTGCTTTGATGTCTCAAATTTTATTTTAAAAAATTAAAAAATAATAAAAATAACTAAATTTATATTTAAAAGTATAAATTTTAATTATGTACCTTATAACTAAATATTAAATATTTTATTTTAATGTTTAATTGTTTTAATTTATTTTTTCAAAGATAAAGAAATAATATGGATTATAATAAATTTTTTTTGTTTAAGTAACATTAGATAATAGCATAAAATTTTTAAAAATTAAATATAAAAATCAGAATATTGAATCATAAATATGATATTTTTTACAAAAAAATAAATAAAAATATGATAATATTAAAAAATAAAAATAAAATTTGGTATGTAGTTTAATACAGTATACTGAACTTAAATATTGAAATCAAACTGAAAGCCAAAATTTTTGAAGTTGTTACCATAGTGAAATTTCGATTTTGATTTTGATTCAATTTGGTTGATTAGCCAAATTGTGAACACCTCTATCATTATTTAACATTTAACTATAATATCTAAAATCTTAAATTTCTAGATTTGTGAAACATTAACTTTTGACCTTTAAGTCGGATGAATTATGATATGTTATAATTAATTGGCAAGCTACTATAAGATATGAAGATCAAATAAAAAAATTAATAAGATAATTGAGAAAAAGGATAATGTAACCAAATAATTGATAAAGTGCATTATAAATTCAAAGAGCATGTATTCATAAAGAGGATCACCAAAAAATAAATAAAACTATGATTTGATTGTTTATGAAATATATTGGTTTTGTTGTTTTAGTTTTGTATGTGTTTTTAAGTGTATTTTTTTTAGAATTGTGTAAAATAAGTGAGAGAAAAAGATAGAATTTGGAAAATCTGATGATTGAAGTGTGTGTTTTATTAGTAATAATTTAAAACGAAGTTTACCTTTAATTTTTGTATGTATTGAAAGTAATTTTACCAAAAGACGTGATTTCATAATTTGTGGATTTTTTTAATAACTTTGAAATGGCAAGTTACAAAAATTCATAAATTCTGACAATTTATGTTGAAGATTCAACATGGAAATATATATTTAGAAGAGGGCCAACCAAAAATAAAAAATATGTTTTCTTCATTTTTTGAATTATTTTCTTTTTAATATGAGGTAAAATCAAATTTACTAAAATTTAAGGAAGGAATTTATAACATCAGTCATTTAATAATATTTTTATCTAAAATATTTGAACAGCTAATTTCTTGATTTTTATAGAACATAATCTTTTAAGCTTTGGGTTGCATGAGTTTGTGGCATGTTATGAAAATATATATGACCAGTTATTTTTTATTTTAAAAAGAATTGAAAAAAATAATTTTAGAAATTCATTTTTGAAATTGAAGAATGGGATTATTGGACCTTGTTTCTATAATATATTATATATATGATGAAATGAATATATTAAAAACGTTGTTAATATTGACATCAATATGTTTAGGATCTATAAAAAATGAAAGTTGAATATGAAATAGTATAATTATAAGACATGATAATATAAGTAATTTCATATTAATGGTATTGATATTTTTTTTGGGATTAATTTACTATTAAAATAACTTATAAATATTTAGCTTAAAGTTAATCCACCTAAAAATAAAAAGCTATTTTTAAATAAAATAAAACAATAGAAGTTTAATGCTACAAGGATAACATCAAAACAACATTTTAAAACTTTATATTGAATTTCTCATGAACTTAAATGAACAAGTGTTAACTGATTAATTTTAATTTAATAAAGATTGTTCTTCATATGTTGTTAGTTTTTAATGTTATATGAAATGCTTTATTATGCTATAATGGAGACAGAGGATATAATATATACACCTTAAAAATTTCAATTGAAAGATAGATATGTCAAGTAATAAGAAAAATAATTTTAATACAATTTGTGTGACTTAAAATTCTATAAGGGTATTTGAAAATATGAACTACAAACTTTTTGGAGTGCAAAGATTATAATAAATAGAGAGAAATTTGTATACCAGAGCATAGTGAAGAAAGTTAAAAAAAATAATTAGACATCAATAAAATTAATTTTGAAGAAACATCATTAATTTGGTTATTATTTTTCTAAACATAGATATTGAGAACTCCATTGTGCTTTGAAATATAAAAATCTTAAATTCTGAAAAGAATGTCCTTTTTGTAACTTTTAAATAATTATTTTCATAATAAATATAAATCTATTGTCCTCATTTATAAATTAAAATTTGAATTACCTTCTTAGCTTTTCTAAATACTTTTGAGATGAAATGTATGATCAAGTAACTTTTTGTTTCTATTTGTTAGAATACTTAGGAAATATTTGATAATATTTGATTTTATATTGTTACTTAAATTATAGATATAGAATATTTAGTTTACTAGTTTATAGGATTAGAGTTTATGTTATGTGGTATTATATTTTGGTACTTTTTATAAATTGTATCCAATCTGAAATTTATTTATGAATTATGATTCAATTCTTCCAATCTTCTTGACACCGTATTAGAGCAGGCTCAATTTCGCTTCTTCATATTTTCTCTATCCCCCCCCCCCCCCCCCCCAGAAAAAATTTGTCAACTAAAGACAGCTTTCTATCAATTCAACTATTTGTGGTGTTTGTCATTTTACGACAAACTATTTTGGTGTTGCTTTACGATTGTTTGTTATGTATTGCCTCACAACACCTATTTTCTATTGTTTGAATGTTGTCTCACGACATTATTGCTTACATTGCTTTATGATGTTTATCGTAAGTGTCCTCTTATAACATCAATTGTACGTTTCACCTTATGAATTTTTTTTGATTATCGTCGTTCGTCAATTCATTTTTAATTGTAAGAGCCCAAGTTGAACATGCATGAATTACTCATGTTCAACTTGAAGCAAATTGTTAGAATAGCTAGGAAATATTTGATGATATTTGATTTTGTATAGTTACTTAAATTATAAGTATAGAATATTTAGTTTTCTAGTTTATAAAATTAGAATTTATGTCAAATTGTATTATATTTTTGGTACCTTCTATAAAATGCACTTAACCTCATATTATAAATGGAGGTGGAATTTATTTAATGAATTACGATTTAATTCTTCCAATTTTCTTGACACTATTAATCAAAATTTTTTCACATAAATGAAAATTTAAATGACCTTTTCCTAATTTATTTATTTGACATAAGAAGTTAATTAATAATTTATGGAATTGTAATATAATTAAGTCCTTATGTTAAAATTGAAATTACATGTTTCATTAGTCTTTGTTTAACCAGTTAACCTATTTTAGAAGTAGGACATTAATATGACCTGTTATATGATAAGCACAATAAAATAAATACATATTCCAAAGTTTAAAAAATAACTATACCACAAAAAAAATTGAAAGTCCATAACTGTTAAATTCAAAGAGTAAAAAACAATATCATGAATTAAGTGATCACTTTTTATTTAAATAAGTATACAAATGTGGCTTTAAGTTACATGCCAGATTTAAAAAAAGATCAACATGTCTGAATTTTTCAAAATATTGTATATAAAAGTTAATAAATAATGAAATTATATAATAAAAAATATAATATTTATCTCTAAAAAAATGTTTTATACTTGCAATGCATAAATTGCTGTGTGTAGATATTGGTTTAATACTGAATAGAGGTAATTATTTGTAAATTAATGTGTTTCAGTATTTATACATACATACATGAGAATTAATTCATCTTTCTAGTATTGCGTGTTTGGATGGTAAGTGATTTTGAAGAGTCAAAAAATTTAAAATAGGTTGTCAATTTTTCCCCCCACATATTAAGAAGTTAGAAAGATTAGTTTTTACTTTGTTGACTATTGTTCCTTCAAAACTTAACCTGACCACTTCATTTTGATATCAATAAAAGCGAAGTTAATTATTACCACTACGGATGCCATTACCGAGTGCTCAATTAAACAAACCGAGGTGTGGTGCTGGGGACGTCTTGCCCCAAGTGTTTTCTTATTATGATATTGAAACCTCTTATTATGATATTGAAACCGCAATTATCGCTGATTTACATTGTGTTATGGAAGAACGACGAACTCCATAGGAATCTCCTGTTACATGACTTGCTGAAAAGCAGGAAAATATGTTGGATAGGAAGGCTTGCCTTTACAAGCTCTCCTTTCAAATAATTTGCTATCTGATGTTGGGATTGATTCTATCTCCTATCAAGGTGGCACGGACAGGGAGGGTGGCGCTGGTGCGCGAATCAGGTGTAGACTCCAGATACCTAAGGAGGTATTCTCTTTCCTTGTAGAATTTCTCGAGAACAAAATGTTGTATTTCTATTTCTTGTCTGTCTGTCTTTCTTCCCACCTTGCTTTGTTCAACCAGAAAATTTGACTGAAGGCATGCATGGGCGGCTGAAAGAGAAGCGTCTCGTGCTTGCATGATAATTTGTGTCTGTAGACTAGTGTTTGGGTGCCTAACTCCCGAGGCATGCGTTGTTTATCAGTGTTCAGTACAACTAGCAAGTCTTGTTGCAACTCTCACGCCATTTACTCATTTTTAGCCACCCAAAGTCTCTGGACTTGTTGCTTCTTTATAGTGCTGTAAGACTGTCTCCTGCGCAGATAAATATTCGTTAAACATCTTCTCTCAAGAAAATTTATATTCATGTATGGATAGAAATATTTCATGATTTCCTAACCATGTATATTCTGTCTGCTGAGTTGAATTTCAAGTCTCAAATTAAATGATAAGTGTTGCTCCACATCAATTAAAATTAAATTTATAATAAAATCGGTATTATAGCAAGTACAGATTTTATCACACGAGAAAGGGTTTTGTGTTTATTAATATAACTAAGTTTCTATTTGTTAGGTTTAAAAAATGTAGTGAAACTAAATAAAGGTAAGTATTTAGAATAAAGCACATAAGATGAAAGTGATAAGAGTACTAATAATCGAAGAGTCTAATTACTTGTCTTGTGTTGGTTTCTTATATATGTCAGTTATATTAATTATTAATTTTATTGCAATTATTATGAATTAGTAATTTTAATATCTGTAGGATATTTTTTCGAATTTTTCTATAGTTTTGACTTAATATTCTTGTGAGTGTTTTTAGGTTAAATGGAGCTAAGACTTCAAGTTTTGTGATTAACAATATTTACATGTATTAATTTTATGATTTCAATTTTGTTATTTTCATAAATTTAGTGTTCGCAAATGTAAATTTAATGTGTAAGTTTTACTTGCATTATTTTTTGTACAACTATAAATTAATTATAAAGTAGGTTAAGTCGTAGAATTACTATTCAATTTAATAATTGCGAATAAATCATGTGAGAATAATCAAGCAATAATTCACATAAATAAGTTACCAAACACAATTACAAGTAATTAAAAAAGAATTTAGAAATTATATTAAATTCAATCAAAACTAATTCCAAAATATTCATCATCCAAATGAAAAAACAATAGATAAAGTGTAGAAACTTAATCTATATGTCTTGTGTTGCATGGGCAATAACAATGTTTCAAGCTTTCATGTAGATTCTTCCTACTCCAAACCTTACAATCTTGTATTCTTAAGATTTTAAGTATTTGAGAATGAAAACTAAGCCTAAGACGCCTTTCAAAGCATGTAGAACATGTGTGTGTAGAGAGAGAGAGAGCCTAAGGTTCATGTACATGTGAGAAAAGACAAGGATGCCCTCAAAATTTCATGTTGAAACGTTTCTTGATCGTCTATTGCGTTGTCACTAGTGATCACGACATTCAGCTTCATGGTTGCACCATTCTTTTTTCCATTCACAAATCCAGGTATGGTCATGCATGAAATTTGCTTCTTAAATCTTGTAATTGCACCAAAGCACCTCACAGAAGCAATTTCTAATGCCACCGTTGCAAATGATAAATGCGAAAATTCCAATATGGTTTGTGGTCCTCGTTCTTGCAATTGTGGTCCTTGCGCTAGCAAACTTCTTTTCTGCTGTTGTGACCTTTAGTAGTGGAAATTCTGGTGTGCATCATAGTTGTACCATCAGATTTCACGGCCGTAGCTCTTCTTGCCAAGGTTGTGAAGTTGACCTGCAGACATAAAATTGTATTTTAGCGTAGAAAATATTCAAAATTAATACTTAACTACACAACTACATTTTTTTTTTACATCCAAATTATCATATTTATTATATTTCATGCATAACAACACATTTTTCTCTATTTTAATTCATATGCATACATTATTTAAGTACACAAGGGGTACAAATAAGCAATAATTTTATATGTTTATCACTTATGTCTAGAAGTTTCAATTTCATATACTAAGGTGGGCAATCGGATCGAATTACAGGTTGTCAAGATAGAGATTCAAGTATTAGATACAAATAGTCAATTTAAACTTGACTCATTTATTTTTACAAGTTAATTTTTTGATTGGAACTCACCTCACTAATTTTGTGGGTTATTTGAACTTAACCCGTCAACTCATAATAAAAAAATAATTTATTTTAACTAAAATGAAGCTAGAGATATGTTTACAATCAATTAATAAATGCAATTATAATCTAAATTTATGTCATTACAAGTCATTAAAATATATAAGTATAACACAAATACACAATATTGTCATTGGAGTGATAATACTAAATATTGGATCTAAATCCTCTTTCTCGATGCAGTTTTCATTAAATAATGGCGTGTTGTAATCAATAAAAATAAAAGTGACATTTAGTTGATTGGTCAATTGCATGCTTCTCAAAAATATATTACCTTAAACTTTGTGTTTGTACTTGACATAAATTGGAGAGTTACCCTTTTTCATTTGAGAATTTATATATGAACCAACAAACCTATTTTTCACATTCAGGGTTTAGTTTAACATTTATGTTTAGATTTTTACATATTTACTATTTTAACCTTTAACTTTAATTAATTAGTATATTATTTATATAATTAATTAAGAAGATAGAAAAATTAAAAAATAGTTAATAAAAATATTTATTAAATTATTTTAAATATATAAGTAAATTTGCGAGTCAATTTGTCAAATAATTTAAAATTAACTTTTTTTTTTTTTGAATTCATCAGATTCAACTTATACTCATAAAGATTCAATCCAAATTCATTAATTTCATATCAACTTCATATCATGTTCGAGTTGTGTCAAAAATTCTCACTTTTCGCCCCTAATAATACTGATTTTCCTTAACATGCACGAAATTTGTCATAGGAGTCGTGTGCCATCCCCATGCTGCCCGACATGTAGGAAATGAAATGCTTACTCAACGGAGCACTAGAAAACAGTAACAAACTAATTTTTGTTGCAACTCAACCCCTCTCGACTCAAAGCCCTTATAATTGACACACTCAGTAAGCACCAGCTTGCTACTGCACATTTATTTTGAGGAGCCTCCAAGAACAAAAATTTGAAAGGCACATCACCGTCAAAATGATTACTACAGCCATGTTTTGCTGCACAGTAGCACATTTGACCAATGAAGTCCCCTTAAGACAGCAGTCGGGTGCGTTCAGAGAGAGGTTGCCTTCTACACAGCAAGAACCTTTATTAGTCAACAAATCAGAGACATTCAACTGAAAATTGATTACTGCAGTACGTAGCCAGAAAGCGATTCTTCTAATAGGAACACTTACAGCTATAGATCAACGACTAAAAATGTCAAGCACATTCTTTTACTTGGGTCTCTACATCCACTCACCACACCAAAAATGAAGAAATTACAGTCAATACATTATTGAGAGAAGATAGAGCCAGCAATCGTTGGCTGGGGGAGGGAAAACTCAACCAAAACAGTAAGGGAAGAGAGAGATAAAAAACTTCCCTTACCTGTCTATAATTTAATGATAAATGCTATGGCCTACTTCTATTCCCACAATGTGTACCCGAGAACTTAAAAGAATCAGTTTGCTCAGCAGAAGTTTCTGCATTGCAATAGCACTGATTGCATCAATATTAGACCACGTAGATCATCCTCCGAACCAAAAGCTCAATCAACTCGTACAGATGGGCCAAAAATGGTGCCAGTGACAATCAACGTTACTAGGGAATATCAAATATACATCTACTGGCTCACAGCAAGCAACCTGATGGGGGTATCATGCAGGATCTTTGGCGGGTATGTACATGAGATTGTACGTGCTTGACAGGAAACTTCTGAAGTCGACAGAACATAGTGGTACCATAACAATCAGAAATCCTGCATCAAGGACTATGTAGGTTTCGTAAATGATCACCCACATCACACGAAGCACTGAGCCTATGAAAATCAGAGCGGTGAAGGAGGTTCGCTTGGACAGGGTTAGGGTGGTTGGCTTCTTGATTCATAGGTGTAAGTTTGCCTGTAATGCTATAGCGCACCCGTATACGGTGACATTTGGCCTCTGCAGTGCAGCTACCGCATATTGTTACTACTAGCATAACTTCTTTGTCCCTAGCATCTTCACACCAGCAGTTTTCTGGGACACCATCAACGAACTCTTCTAATGTTTGATATTCTTCATGGCGGATTGATATTTCAGCAATATGATCTACTTCAATAATTCCAGCAGCAGGATTGACCTGTTTCATTTTCAACCATGTTAACATGCATCTTCACGACAGCTTAGGGTCAAAAGTAAAAAAATCAGGACATGAGGTTGTTCAAAGTGCAAAACAATACAAAATCCAAAATGGATATGAAATTGGTCCATTTTAATAAAATTGTTTTACCTCCCACAAGATGGGATATAGAACTCGCAAGCACAACTACTATCCCAATTCACTAGTGAGCTAGAAGTGGTCAACCATATTGCAAATTTGCCTTGGGGATTAGCACCTATTTCTACAAATTACTTAAGCATGGGTTGAAAATGACAGGGATTTATTGTACATGCAGATTCTTGTGATTGAAGAAATTTTTTTATTTAAAAATTATTCAGATCAAACAATAAAACAAGCAATCAGACTGATATCTCCCTTTGACAGAAAAAAGGAAAAAGTACGTTTTCCTTTTTTTATGTGTGTGGGGCAACAGGCGGCTAATTGAAGGGTGGTTAAATGGTAAAAGAATGAATTCTTTTCAAGGTTGTTATCAATAATATATTAGGGAGGATAATAAATAAATATTGAACCTCGACTATATAATTCAGTTCGATCAAGAGTATCAGAGAAAAACTCAATATTGAAGAATTCCAGGCCAAGACAACCAATTTAGCATGCATCGACAACTAAACAACTAGGAATGGCAATGGGGTGGGGGTAGCCTCCCTCGCCACCCACCCTATTCTCAAAAACTTTTCCTCGCTCCTGTCCCATCACTCACTGCAATTCCCCTGTGGGTGCCTTGTTAGGGGAAAATTTTAAATTAATTTATTAATAATATTACAATAAAAAATACTATTTTATTCTTTAACTAGTTTAATGTAGTAAAAAATGAGTTAAAATCTTCTAATTGATTAAAATGAAAACCTTTATACTTTTGTTTATGGCATTTAATTTGATTTTTTCATATTTTATGATTTTTATTGTAAAAAAAATATTAGGTTTTGTGCGAAAAAAGCATATATCACAATAAAAATATATATTTATTCATAATTACTTCATTTTATAAGATTTATTCTTTTAATTCTAAGTAGAATGATCAAATTACTAATCTAGTAAACTAATTTTCAAATTAAGCAAACTTAAAATTATATATAGGATTGAATTATTTAACATTGAACACAACTAATTTTAATTTATAATTATTTTAGTTAAAATAATATATTTTTTGTTAGTATAATTTATTTTATATAAATAATGTATATTTATATGTACATAATCAATATAATTATATATATTATATAATTAATGTGGGGGGTTGGGGGGAATCTCAGGGCGGGTGCCCACATTGTCATCCCTATAAACAGCTCTTTTCTTGTGATAGCAATATAAAGCACAGAAAAATAAAAAATAAATTAGAAAATTACCTCAAGCCACCGTGGAAAGCCAAAAGAACCTCTTGGGCGATGATCAGATGCTTGTCCATCATTGTTAATGGCAGATAGACCCTCACAACTTATTTTGTATATAGCTCTATCTTTCTTGCATTTATTCGTGATCCGCAATATGGATACATCCTGGTTCTGAAGGATTATATTATTTGTACTGACAATTGCTTCTGGAATTTCGGCTAGTTCTTCAAGTAAATGCCTGATTTTCTCATTTGATCTGAGGATTTCTCCAAATTCTTGTCTTCTTACAGACTCATCGACTCGAGCTACCTCAACATTGAAAATGCAACGGACAGGCTTGTGATCGCTATCAGTTACATCCATGCAGGCTTCATACCTGTCAAAGACATCTAACCTTAAGAAAAGCAAGAAAAAGAAAAATACAGATATAAAAACATGCAGGAAACCTCAGGCAAGTAGACACAAAGGATAGGAAAAGGAAGGTGAGTAGAGGTGAAAATAAAAGCTAATAATGCTGTAAAATGTCAGTAAACTGAAAGACAGGATGTATGCATGTGGCCCAATGGTTGCCACTCCAACTCTTGAGGTTTGCGGTTCAAACCTCATTGGTGCCCTTGGTTGGGTAAGTAGGTGTTAAATATTGCCACAAAACTCTAATTTTTATCATTGAACTTCTTAATTTTTTATTGATAAAATTCTTAATTGTTTGTAAATTTAATAGCTGGATATTAAATAATGCTTCGTTATTTTTTTTAAGAAAAGAAGCTGAAAATTGTGTAATTATTAATTAACATGTAGAATTAGTTTATATTATATTTTTGCAAAAAAATTAATGACAATATAAATATATTTCACATATTACACAATGCTGCACCACGTTTCATGAAGGCACACAATGCACTTTCACATAGTGTAACACCATTTGCCATTAACAACTATACGCCAAAATATTAATTAGGATTTAATAAAAGGAGACTTAATTTTGTAAAGAAAGTCATCAAGGTGAAGAGTTAGGAGTGAAGAAAACATAATGAGAATGGTTATTATCAACAGACAACTATAATCAATAAAATTCCGCTTGTTCTTTGTTCCTTTTCTTGAAACACCAAGCAACAATTTGCTCTCTGAGGCAATCTAATTTTTTATTCTTACTGAGTAGTGGGGTAGGGAAGTTGTGGATTTCATACTTTGAAAGACTAATCAACTTTTAATGAGCAGAGATTTAATTTTGTAAAGAACGTCATCAAGACGAAGAGTGAAAAGAAAAGGATAACAACAAAGTTTATATATGTTTGTACATGAAGAGATACATGTTATACCACACACGACAAAGAGTTCTTAAAACCATATGGAAAGTAGACTAAACAGGAGGAATCATTAATTATAAGAAAGGAAAAGCTATAACGGTCCACTTTGGCTCCTCGGGATAATTGATTGTGTGAAAAGTAATCGTGACAAAATTGAGTTTGGTAAAAGCTACAAATTATAGCTCTGACAAAACATAGCAATGGTCCAAATTGATTTTCACATAAGGGGTCAAACACTCGCCAACATAGCATTCCATCCCAAATGTAATTTTGAGCTGTTCAGCCATGGGACCTAATGGCTCTGAGCAGTACCACTTAAACATATAGTAAGATTATGATATTTCAAAGCAGCATAACAGATTTAGCTGGCAAGTATATAGAGCTAGTGTGCACAACAAACTACCAGATAAACCATATTGTCTTTGCAAAGTAAACATGCAAGGGAAGTAAATCTTTCCCAGATAACTTACTGCAATATTGACGAGACTACTGGGCAGTCCAAGCTGCAGGTAGATACTGAATCTGACCGACTATCACGATACAAAATTCTGTCACACCAGGCAGGAATCCGTTTCTTCTCTCCAGAATCATAGCCTTAACAATGTAACCAAACCCAAATCAGATCTATAAAGAAACAAAGCAAACACAAAATTGTATCCAATGATTGGGCTCGAAAGTGGAACAGAGAAAGTATCATATCCCCCAAAGATCAGGAATCCCTATACATTTAACAGCACTGAAAGAAAATACCTAATAAAACATTAGTGTTCAGAAAATTTCATTTCTATTACCTGCCAAACCAGGTTGGTGTCTTTCAAATTTATATGTTGGAGGAAACCTAATGATAGCTTCCCGCATTCCTTGGAAAACATTTCCAGCTCTCATTTCCGCTTGCAACTGATCCCTCTCTCTAAGCCAATCAAAGCTTCTTTGGGATACAAAATCCCTTGCTTCATCATAAGATATGCCATTTAGCCTATAATTGAAGTCCCCTAGAAACACCAACATGTCTGCCTCAGAAAGCTCTGGCATTCCTTCCACAGGGTTAATGCCCATAGCCTGTATAAGCATCAACGCATATTATTTCCTCAGCAGTTCAAAGTTTATCAAAGAGGCTTGCTTACATAACAAACAAGAAATATTCAACAAAACATCAAGCTAGATGCCAGCAGCATCCACTAAAGTAGGTACATACATTTGTAGTGCGAAGCACTTGAACTGCAGACGAGACACCTGCTGCAATAGAAAGAACCAATGGCAAGCTCGAACAAAAAACAAGCCATAATAATAACATTGAGCAGGCAAGCAAGCAACAGAATAACAAATTCACCAGCGTACCAGCAGCAGCAGTTACAATATTGGATGGCCGATTAAAAAACATTGTTCGATATACATGATCAAAATCAGCATTTCGGCGATTAACAGCCTCTAAGTGTGCAGCAAAATGACAATTCACAAAGCACATCACCCGACCATAGACTCTCATCCTCAGCCCAACAGCTCCCTGCCAAAGAGCACCTTAAGTTTAGTAACAAAGATAGATAAAATCTACGTCAAATACAAGAAAGGAGAGAATATTAAAGTAATACAAGATTTAGATTTCTTCCATCAAGAAACTACCGGTCACTGCACAAATAAGCACACTTCTCTCCCATTGAATGTGAAATTTTAGCAGAAAAATTAGATTAAGGTAAATAATTTCCCCAAAAGTCACAATCTGAACATAGAAACCACGAATGACTAATTTATAATATTTATATCAGTTATACCAAAATAGAAATGATTCAGTAAATCTACAGATGTAGAAGGTACTTTAGAGGGCAGAGACTATCCACCATTTCAACCCAATACTTACCCAAAAAAAGAAAGTTGTGAGCTAATAAGTGTGTCTTGGAACTAAGCAAAGATTCAAATAACGTTATAAATATCTCGGTTTTTCCTTTTCAAAATGCACACAATAAAATTTCACTAGGTAATAGTAGCTAAAAATTTAAAGAGTATGTTTTTCGACAATTTATTTGGCTGTTTATGCCTGTCAAATCTCCCATGAATCCAGATATATATATATATATATATAGAGAGAGAGAGAGAGAGAGAGAGAGGAGAGATCAGTTAAAATTGATCATACAAACTAGCCGTATGTGCAAAGGAATAATACTTTATTTCCAAATGCTCGTCCAATACCACAAGGAACTGCTGCAACATCAATATCCCCAACATAGCTTCTGATGTTGTTTCTAACCCTACAACAAAATGTTGTAATAGGGATCAAATAATTTTTTTAAGAAGGATTTAACAAGAACAAGAAATCAGATGGCACAATAATGGCTTGTGGTGAAGAAGATAGATCTTGTGCTTATTTTCCACTGAAAATGAAATTACAATCTATAAAACATTCGAACAGGGATCAAATAATTTTTTTAAAAGAATTTAATAACAAGAAATCAGATGGCACAAAGATGGTGTGTGGTGAAGAAGCTATACCATGTGCATATTTTCCAATGAAAATGGAATTAATATTGCTAAAACGGACACATCAATAGAGTATAAAACACTTATAACAAATTCACAAGGAGAATACAAACTCATATCACTACAAAAACAATCTTTTCCATGCCAAATCCCCAAGAATAAACCCTCAAAACTTGAAAATGGAGTAACAAAGATTGGTTGAATTGCGGCAACCATACTAACCATACAGAGATAAGCAAGCCTGCCAACTGCCTGGAGCCAATGTGTGAAAAGGTAGATAACTCAACCAATGTTTTCCCAATCATATCTAGCCACCATTGCCCGGCAGAACTACCCTCAAGACCCATCTGCAAGTAATGCAAACATTAAAATAATGTGTCTGAAAACTTGACCTGAATAATTCCCTAGGGAAAAAGTATAAGAGAGAATAAATTATTGAAGTTGACAGTACCTTTAAATAAAATTTTAACTAACACCGATGAAAACATTGACTTTACAATTTGTTTCAATTGGGAGTCAAGAGTGTGAGGAATCATTTTTTCAGCAACACCATAGTCAAAACCGTAAATGGAAGTGGTAGTTTATATATCCAAAAAAGTCAACAAGTATGTACCTCTTCACATTTGACTTAGGATATATCAAAGCTAAAGTTTGTAAACTGTTGATTGAGAATAGTTTTTACCACATGAAAATTCAAAGTGTCTAACCTAAGTATAATGAAATTAAGCATACTAATCACATGTTAAATACATTAGCATGCACCTCTAAACAGGTTGGAAGATTTAACTGATAAAATGGTTAGGAGTAATCTGAATCTCATGATACTTGAAGTCCTTGTCTATTCAACAGATCTCTAAGGAAATTTGTGACAACATTTGGGACATAAATCTGTCGATATGTGCGGTTGATTTCTTTCCATGTCTCTACATTGTAGGGTATTCTAATTCTTACATGCAGATGAAAAAGATTTCTTATTAAAGAAACACTATGTCGACTGATAGTAGTCAGCAGCCTGCATCTAACAAGCCCCTCTCTATCTGTGGCAAACTAAAGGACCAAGGATCGAGTGCCATCCAGAAGAGGATCCACTGATTTGATCCCAATTCTCTACAGTTAGATCTAATAAGATTGAATCCAACAAAAAAAGATTAAGCTGTATCCAAAGGGGCCCATTATGGATCTATTTTTAAATTCAACTGAAGTTACTCTTTGCTTCAAAAAAATGGTAATAATTTTTGACAAATATTCAAATCAGAACTAATACCCCACATTCCAAAATTAGGAATATAAAATTTTTGCACTAATAAAAGAATAAAATGGCAAGGAAATCTCATAAATTTTGAACTTTCCTCGCCCTGTACCAACCATGACCTTGTCCTGACAGCTGTCCCCATATCTCCCCATCCAGGCCTCCACTACCACCTTTTCTGATGACACCAACAGACCTTTCCCATCTTTTATCTCCGTTCAAAGCTCCCCTCTTCCTGCCCGCTCTCTACTTTTGTCCTTCCACAACCCCTCCCCCATATCTCTCTCTCTCTCCAACCAGACAAGCCCCAAACTTTATTCAGTGTATGGATAAAAAGTGAAAACTTAAAACAGAATCTAAAGAAACAGATAGAGCCAAGAAAAGGCCGCAGCTGCATGAGCATGTGGTTAAATTAATCAGCAGCATAATCATTATAATGCAACTTCTCAAGTAGTAGTTCACTGAATTAGATATTACATTTATGTTAGTTGATGCACAGAAAACATTTCCAATGTAAAACATTTCTTTTACCAATAAATACGCATTTTAATAAACTATTGTTTTGATTGATATTTTTTATACTTGTTTTAATTCCATTTTTTTAAATGTAAATTGAAGGATTTGTAGTTTTTGACTCAAAAATAAAAATAATATTGGATCCAATGAAACCTATTCATAATGATGTGATCCTGATTCCTACATCAATATGCACCACCATTCATGACATATGCAGATTATAAACCTATTTTATCAAAAACGAACATGGGAAAAAATAGAACTAAGAAAAGAGACAAGAAAAGAGTTACTATACAGTTTCCCTAGCGGCAGACACAGCAAGAAAACCAGCTCCCATTTCCACCTCCTGTAGCCCAACAACAACAATATCAATGTCTGCAGCAGCTGAGCCTAGCCATGATACAAGGGAATCTGGATCTGTTCTTCCCTGTCCAACATTCCATGTTCCAGCCAAAATTTTCAGATTTTCTAGCTTTGTGTATACAAATTCCTTTCCAGCCAACTCCGCACGAAATATATTATCAAGCAGCCCAGGAGAAGTGATACTCCATCCACGAATACCACCATGATTAGACAAGGTAAAGACATAACCAGCACCGACAGCTAAATCTATAACTGGGCTTCTGTGAGCCACCCATTGTCCAAGTAAATCACCATTTAGATCCAAAACCTGTACAGTGCCACTCATGTAACCTACCCATATTCGAGACCCAATTGTACACAGGCTTTGAACAGCAAAAGAATGGTACTGGACATCCTGCAAGCGGTTGCCATTCCCATCCCACTGCACAAGTAACCCACTAGCACATCCAATCCAAATCATTCCATCAGCAGTTGCAACCATTGCTTCAATTCTTCGATTATCGTCTCCAAAAGCTCCTTTTGCAGCAGCTCTACGAACAGCATCTGCTGCTCCCAATATAGCATTTCGTGAGCGTTGAAAGAAACTAAAAGAATTTTGTGCTTTTTCCTTTGGACCAGATACAAACTTCATCCTCATCTCATCCTCCAGCACAGAATCGAGTGACATGTTTTCAACCTGGCCATCAATGTTAAACACTTTCAGTAACTCTCTGTTTCGGGCATCCCTGTGTAATTTGAGAAAAGTCGAAACACTGAGAAAATAATTTATAGTACTAAAAACAGGGGTCAACAAGCAAATAAGCAGCTGACTAGAGACAGACAAAAGTGAATTTGTATTAAACAACTCGCTACAGACCATACAAAATTTAGAATGGTAAGGCCTCTATCAGCTATTTATTTGTGGAAGGACATTGCTGATATGACTTACCACAAAGTAAATGACTGATAACTGGCAGCCCACACTTTTGCCCCAGCATGATCTGATAACATATATTTGACATCTGAATTAAATATGTTATTGAAAGCACCATTCTGAGTTACTTGGCTCCTCAGGTCAATGTATGACCTCTCTACCAATAAAGATGCCATGCACCTCTCTCCAACTTTTAGAGAAAGTGATTTCTCAATAGCTTCCCAAGGCCAGATCTTCACTGCACCACCCTCAGACCCAGACCACATATCCCCTGAAAAACAAAGGGATGATCCATCAGTATAACTTAATTTTAACATAAATAGTGATTTTTTGTCATAATTTCAAGAAAGCAATAAAATTATCTGAACAATGATAAACAATATGAATGGGGAAACGGAACCTCAAGATGAAACAACTCACAAATTTTCGAAAACAGAAGTAAGAAAACAAATGGTTCAGCAATGAATAACTTGTGAGTTAAAGTAATATCTAAACAACAAAACTTTTCTCGACAACATGTAGCAAAGAGACGTGTGGAGGGAGAGGAACAGATCATGTGTGTAATAAACGAAGGCCCATGTATAATCTTCTACAACTCTTCCTTTATTTGAAATGTCTTATTTGATGTGTTATTAATATGCACAAATACATATTCCGTGCATCAATAAGATAGATTTTCAACAGAAAATTTCCAGTGCAACAAGAATCAGCAATAACAATGCCAGCTATAGTCAAATTCTATTGTTTCAGATGTAATTGGCAATTTACTTAGTGACAATAAGCAGGCCCCCACGTCTCAATTCATTGCTAATTTCTTCAGTACTGCTAAAATTTAAAAGGGTGAAGAGAATCACCATGAGGTACAAGTATACAAAGTAGATAGGTTATTTGGCCAAATAAATGCCCAAATGAAATCATATTATTCTCTGTTAATTTGATATAACAAAGCCACCTATTGATATATTTGAACATAGTGAAGAAATAAGTAAGGATGCCATTTAAAATCATATCAAAAAAGATATATCTGAATAACTACCATTTTATATTACTGTGATGTTGTAATTATAGCATTATAGCAAATAATCAATTCTTAATTCTCAACAAATATGAAGCTTGTAACAATATTCCCTGCGCCTCACGAGCTATCCAAGCAATATAAGCTGGCTTAACATCTTTTCTCACTTTCATTGAAGTCATATGATGGAAGAAAATGGAGCATAATAAAGCAACGCCATCTAATCTAGTCCTATCTTATGATGTGAGCATTCAACTGGAAACAATAGTTTTCCATACGCTCTAAAAAATTATTCAGCTGAAGACATGATTTTAACTGGAGACAACCACTGATGCAGCAGCCATAAAATAGTGATTTTTCTAAGAGTTAAAATATAAAATTTAAAACATAATAACGCAATGGCACCCAGTATAGTCCTAGCTTATGGTGCGAACATCAGGCCAGTAACAATTGTTTTCTGTATGCTCTAAAACCTTATTCAGCTGAAGACAAGTTTAATTGTAGACAACCATTGACATAGCAGCAGTAAACAGGCGCCTTTTCCAAGAGTTCAAAATATAAATCTTCTCCACGATTGGGAACTCTGTGTTCCCAATATGTAGCAGTTTCAGAAGATCCCCCATTTCCTCACGTACGGCAATTAATATCAACCCAAGCTCCCACACATTTCTAAACACAACTTTTGCTACCAATAAGTACAAAACCCTAGCATAATGATTAATAGATAATGAAATCACAAAGACATTCTAAATTAATCAATTCAATTTTACTCACTCCAAACACCTCTGTTAGCCAATATGTAAAAGAAATAATAGAATGCGTAACATACAAATCTTATTTGAAAGAAATAATAAAATGTGTAATGAATTCAACAAAATCAATATTACCATAAGAACTCACAACCATGGATAACACAGGCCCTCTATGTGCTTGCCACGAAAACACCTCCTCAAGTCCATTCCGACTACCACCATTCCCTCTTCCATTCATTTTTTCACCAAAAAAATCCAACAGTTTCCAACACATAATCCTCCCGTCCCTGTGCCCGCTCCATACCACTCTATTCCCTCTATCCCCGGCCACACATAACACAGGGGATGCCACCTGCAGTGACTCCCAATATCTCACTGTGCCCTCCTCTTCTCCCTCCTCCGCCCCACCAAAAATATCACTTTTCAAATCCCATACCCTGATTCCACACTCCGATCCAGCCCACAACTGCGGTTCATTACCATCATTTACACAAGCAATGTTCCTAAGGAACCGCCCCATTTGAGTTTCTTGTAAAGGATGAGGCCTTACTTCAAGGCTCGGCGGCCGGTTCGGATGAACGGGCGCCCGAACCGGAGGTCTAAAGATCCCGGTCCGGCCACCCGCAGCAGCAAATTCCGGAAGCGGCTGGTCGGGGGATAAAGAAGTGGAAAGCTTGCGGTCGAGGAACTGGAGCATGTAATCCAGACGACGCTGGTAATTAGAAGAGCGGCCCACCTCATCGACTTCGTCGTCCGACGAGGAGGAGTTGTAGAACCGATCGAAGATTCTGGGGGTCTTTTGGTAACTCGAGGCGGCATCATCAAAGCTGAACTTCCTGCCGCTATCGGTCGAGTCCTCGTCGGAATCGGATCGGAAGGCGAACTTCTCCGAGTAACAGTGAAAATTAGAGCGTAAGACATCGTCGTTTTGTTCATCCATACGAACGGGAATATAGGGATTTGCGGAGAATGTGGGGATTAGTCTTTCAGATAAGGGATTTTAATGTACGCAGAAGAATCGGAGCAGAAGTTTCTGATAGAGTTTTCTTCTTGGTTTTCGTTTTTCTGCTTAATAATAATGAAAACACTATTTAGAGAGTGATCTCCCTCTCTCTCTCTCATTACGACGTCGTTATTTGGTGTAGAGACCGCCAAACAGGCAGAGCGATAACGACCACTTGCCGCCCAAGTGTCTAATGTCAACTATTGACCAAACAATTAATTATTTGTATAATAATAATAATAATAATAAATGAAGAAAAAATAGTGAATGTTTTTAATCTTAAAGTAATAAATAAAAGAATATTAAAATTGATAAGAAATAAAATTTGAGATATTCTTAATGTAATCAAATTAAGTTCGAGCAAAAAAAATGTTTGGAGTTGATCTTTTATGTTAACATATTGAGCATTAAAGAGCTAATTTTGAGTTGAATTTATAGTAACTCAAGTGATTTTTCCGTTAAAATTGCATCATAAACTCAATAATATGCCTCTGTTAAATTAGTAGTCTTTTAGTTTTTTACTTTTACTAGGCTTGTATTTTTATTTAGGTAGCCAAATATGGTTATTGGGTAACTCAATTTACATTCATGTTTTCTCTCAATTTTTTATTTATTGTATTCTTTTGATTAGTCTTAATATTCTTATTTCAATTAATAATTATTTTTTTACAATTTAAAATTGCACAATCTATTTATTTTAATTTTTGTTTATATATTTTTCTTTTAACTTATTATTTTTATTTGTATATTATCTCAAAATTTTCTCTTTTTAAATCCTTTTGACATTTCTTTATTTATTATTTAAAATATCCTTTATGCTTTGTAATTTTAAATAATTTTATTTTATTAATTTAAATGCAGCAATTTTATTATAATTTATAAATAAATTTGTATATATATAGAGTGTGCAATTTTTATAAGTATTTAATTATTATATTATTATAGAACTTTTTATTTATTCTTTTAATAAATTTCTTAAAATACTCTTCACGACTAATTTAATTATATTGTTAAACATTCTTCTACAATAACTAACTTTAGTCTTTTTAATATTTTATCAATTATACTCCTATTATCTCAATTAATTAACTAACATTAATCAACTGATTGTATTTTCGTATCAAATTTTAAAGAAGATTCAGAGACTTTTTATTTTTTTAATATTATGCTAATTTATTTTTAATTATTGAAATACAAAAATTATTTATCATTGCCATACACGTATTACACAATAAAATTATAATGTTAATTGTAGCCTAATTCTTGTATTTTTTTGTTTTAAAAAATCAAGATATATATTTTTTTGTATTCATATTAAAGTTTGAATGAATGGAGTACCATATTTGTATATTATTCATAATAAATGACTATTAAAATTATGTTACATTAATAAATTAAATTTTTATATAATTTTTGAACAGTCATGAAGTGTGCATTATTACTAGTATGCGTGTGTATGGCTACTTGAAATAAATGCTATTTCGAATTGTTTTTTTAACTTTAATTATAAAAAAGAAATAAGGAATAAAAAATTAAAATTTGCACTAAACATTTGGACTCCAGGTCCTCTTTTATTTCCAAAAAAACTCCTACCACATAAGGAATAAAAATTTAATATTTGCACTGAATATTTGAACCTGTGATCCTCCTTTATTTCCAACCCTCGTACCAACTTGGTTAATTCTCACCCTTAAACATATGGATAGTGAGACAAGTGAAGTGTAATAGGAAGTATCAAGTGACCATATACAACTCGTAGAAACTAATGATGAGCAAGATAGATGAAATTATTTTTTGATTCTATAGTTGTGATTTTTAAAAATTTAGTACTAGCAAAATTAGGTCCGGAGATGATTCTGTAATAAAGTTGGTGTTCAAAGAATTTTTTTGCGTGATGAAAATGAAACACACTTCCACATCAAATCTTAACATGCGTGTTCTGAGTGCCAATAATATCTGTCACATTCAACGAGAAATGGGTCGGTCCAATGCGTCATTGTTCCTTGGCATATTATTGATATCTAAGACTCAGAAATATTAAATAATTGTGACCAATAAATATATATATATATATATATATATTTTTTTTTTTTTTAAATACTGACCTACCATGCATATAATATTAAAGAGTTAACCTCACTTTGCCTTTTTATATAATTGAAGATAATTGCTTACCTTTCTCTACTACTACAAATTCAATTACTCCTCTATATTAAAGCAAACAACAATTATTATTATACCCACAAGCCGAAAAACAATTACATACTGGCCTACCGAGCATATAATATTAAAGGTTTAAATTCACTTTACTAATCCTTTACATAATTGAAGAAAATCACTAACCTTTCTCCCCTAAAAAAAATTCAGTTACTCCTTTATACTAAAGTAAACAACAATTATTATTATTATTATAAACACAAGCCAAACTTATTTTGTCTATGTACAATCTTGCATGATTCTATAAAACAAGTGAAATAGGCACGTCTTTTGGCTTCTGTGGATACTTAATTAAAAAATAATTTAATTTTATTAAAAGTGAATTCTCAAACAATAATACTTAAATTTTAGTATTATATTATTTTTAAAAAAAGAGATAAGATGGTTATTAAAGAGATAGGATATCAAAAAAGAAAAATGAAGAAAAGAAAACAACAGAAAAATAGGAGCGTTTTAAGACGTTTATATCGTAAGACTAGTAGGGATCACACGTTTAATAGATTACAAATTTTATAAAAAGAGAAAAGAAAAAAATAATTATCAAAGAAGCAAAAGATTAAAAGGAATAAAAAGAAAAAAACAAAGGTAATATAGGAACACTGCTATTTTTGGAACTTTACATAGTGACATGCAAAAGTAATTAATGTAGGGGCCACACGATATGTATGCATATCCTCAATATACTAAAATTAAATTTATTTTAAGAGTACTTAGTAAGTGCGATCGCCATATCTATGAGGGAAGTGTATATGCCTATAAATTTAACTAAGTGTCTATTACACAAACTACATTCAGGCGATGAAAATAAAAATAATAAAGAAGCAAACATGTCGAAAACAATCTTGCAAGCATAAGAAAACAAAGGATCAATAGTAAAGAGTCTAGCATCTTGTGTTGTTGGTTTTCAATATATGTCAAATTATATCAATTATTAATTTAATTACCCTGTAATTGATTGCTAATTTTAAGATTATCATGATATCCTTCCGGACTCTCTTAACACTTCAATTCAAAATTGAATGCATTCCTATATCTCGATCAAATTGAGGATTAAGTTTTATGATTAACAATTTAAGTTCTACATTAGTTTCATTATTCCACTCTCGTTATTTTTATAAACTAATGTTTACAATTAGAAGTCTAACATACAGGTTTCATTCACGTTATTCTCTGCACAATTACAAGTTAATTAAAGAGTTTATCAAATCCTTTAATCACAACATGATTCACCAATTACAAATAATAATTGCAAAAATAATCAAGCATAAAGTTATGCATTCATCTTTCAACAAACACAAACATAAGGAACTAACAAGGAATTTAGCAACCCATATGGTATTCAATAAAAATCATAGCTAAAAGTGAAGAGAAAGGACAAAAATGCCCTAAAAATACATGTTCAAATTTTTTCGTATTACGACCTACAATCCTGACACCAGGTTTCATGATTGTGTTGCTCCTCTTTGTGCTTATGATTTCAGGCACAAGTTTCACATAACTTCGCTTTATAAATCTTGTGGCCACAAACCTTATTTCCGTAGTCGCAGGTTCGACCACGATAGCATGTGTTTCTCGTTCTTCTTACTTCTATGACTGCAAATTTCTCTCTCATGGTCACAACCTTAGCCACAACAGGGTGTCTAGGAATTTATTTTCTCATCTTTACACATGTAATACCTCTTTTTGTAGTCATGGATGGCTTCTTGGAGGGCCTGATACCTGCAACTCAGATAAAAATATTGCATTAGTGTAGAGATAATCTCAATTCAATCAAATATCATCAATGATACACCCAAACACCTACAATTCATCACAAACAACAATTCACATGCATGCAAGAATTTGCTAACACAGGGTGGGAATATGTTATAAAATTGTGACTTATCACACCCCCACCCTTACTCCTCATCAAGCTTTTCTCAAATCAATGATTTATGAAATTATGAAATCATGAAATCATGAAAATGGTCACCCATCTTAATTTTTAGAAATCAAGAACACATAAGTCACATAGTTCAGATTTTACTAAAGAATATAACACCCTTAAGCTAATTACATGTCCATAGATTCCCATGTGTGTGTCCCTCCTCTACCCACAATCACCATAATCCCCTTGTTCATTCTATTAGAAATGAAAGGTACTTGATTCAAGAATAGCTCATTCTAAGAATCAACTCACTCTCTTTCGAATTAGTGAACAAATAGTAAGAGGAAATAGTGGGGCTTCCAATGTGGGCATCAATTTTCTTTTAGCTTATTCTTTTATTCTTTTATGAGATTTCATATTTTCATTAAGTAATTAGGAGCTTTTTTACACGAAAGTGAATAAGGGTCACTGCATACCTTTAATTACTCAACTTATAATAAACTCAAGATGCTATGCATATTCATAGTTAGGTGAACGTTTTACCCAAAAACGAACAAGGAAACCTTAGTTATTAAGTCACAGCAACCAATGGAATTGAAGAATTTTCCACATGTTCACACCCTTTATATTTTGTAGATTTTTCTGATATTCACTTTTTTGGTGTCACTTTCTTTTTGTTAATCTTATTTATTCTCTAAAAAATTTGTCAGCACCTAAAAGTAAGTCTTACATCCTTAACTCGATTGTCTCTTTTCTCACAATAAAACTTCTCAAATGATCACACAATTAAAAGTGAGGAGTGGTGTGCATAATATATGGGAATCGCATTTTTTAACAACTAGGTAAGGATTGTTATTTTCAAGAATAATTAATGAACTATTTTTAACTCACAAACATTTTCATTATAAATTAAGTCCAGTGGCCACAATTTCATTACATCTTTATGATATTATGTTATCCAAGTAAACTATTCTTATGCATGCAAAGTTTCTAGCAACATTTCAACATGCACAACGCACAATTCAACACATAATCATTCACAATTTTCAAAATTTAAATGTGCCCCTCTCCTACACTTATTTTGTTGCGTATGTTGTCAATATAATCATAATAATATAATAAAGTAACAAAGAAAGGTACAACTTGGTGAGGTTGGCAAAAATCATCATATCTTCTTTTACACCGGCGGCTCACACTGGCAACAATCTACCCTTTGCCTACCTCAATCCTACATCAATTGGAACACAAAATAACATTCTTCCAACGCAACCATAAAAACACAAAAAAATAAAGAGCAACCTGACATTATTAAAAATCACTAAAAATAATTAAAAAGTTTAGGCTGCCTCTCAAGAAGTATTGCATTTTGTGTTTGCAGCAAGACATCCTTAAGAGCTAAGTTAGATGAATGGAATGCTTAGGGATTCACAATTCCTCATGAGCTATAACAACTTACCTCTTTCTAATTCTCCTTTTTCTCTTTTTGCCCTCTTTATGCTTAATTGTTTTTCCTCTTTATCTACGAATTGTAGTGACTCTTACAACTCTTCCACAACACTTGCGTTGTCCTCCTTGCTTATCTCCATGTCTCCTTCTTACTCTAGTGCTTCTTTTGCAATAAATATATCACTTGAAATATTAGTAGAGGCATCAGACACATGTAACATTGCAATATCTTCTTTTACCTTTTGTGTGACTTAATGGAAGATGGGGAGTACATAAAGAAATTTACCTTCTCAAGGCCAAGGAATAAGGTCAAACTACCTTTCTTCATATCAATGTTTGCTTTGATGATGACTAGGAATGGTCAGCCCAAAACAAGGAGAGACTCCATTTCACTTTCTATTTTCAAGGCAACAGTCTATGGGTATAATAAAATTGTCCACCTTCATCAATACATTCTCTAATACTCCCAATGATCTTTTTAGCTAATTTCACAACCATTCTGGTGGGCTTTACCAATCCTTTGTTGTCAACTACTTGAAAAGCAGAGAAGGACATTACATGCACACTTGCACTTCTATGGCAGCCCATGTCCAAGCTCCAGGTTATCCTCCAAATCCTCTCTCTTCCTAAATGCTACTTCTTCTAAGCACTTCACATAACTTAGAGATTTCTTTACTTCTTCGACTAATGGAGAGTTCATATCTAACTCCTCAAATTATGCTAGAAGCTTATCTACCTATCTATTTACCTTAGATTGATAAAGCATCTATAGATATTTAATTTTTAGCTTGTGCAATTGTGGGACACTCACTTCCTTCTTCTCTTCTTCTTCCAACTTTAGCACTTGAACTTCTCCCACATTCTTGTCCTCATCTACGTACAAACTTACTACCTTCACATGCCCTATGGGATTATTTTCAATGTTGCTCAACAGTGTTCCAGTAGGTCTATTTTCCATCTCTTTCTCTACCTAGCTTATTTACACCTCCAAATTCCTCGAAGAAGCTTGTTGATACTACAGCAAAGTACTAGTCCTATAAATGTAATCCTACATGTCTTAGCTAAATCATCTATCATCTTATGTGTGGAGTTGGCCAAGTTGCACACAACATCTTCCAACGACTGCTTATTCTCTTGTTGCATTGGCACTTAGAATCCAGGTAAATTTTGTTAATTTCTCCATGAAAAATTTGGGTAACTCTACCATTCTAGATTGTATGTGCTCGAGTATGGATTATTGGGTCACCCTCCTTAATTGCTTACGAAATTCACTTGCTCCTTTTGAGGTTGGCCATTACTTGACCAATCTGCACAACACTCATTCATAAGATGTGGACCTACACATATATCACAAGCTTGTAACATAGAAACAGAAGAAGCATTTGTATTTACTGCAATATTATCAATATTCTTCAACAAGAGCTCTACTTTGGTAAAAAAAATCGCCAATGTGTCCACATCATGCACTTTAGCAATTCTTCTTGTAATAGATCTCTCTATTGGTTATTGATATGCATTGGAGTCCATCTTCTCGATAAGGTCTCAAGCTTCTTTAGTTAGTTTGTACATTAAAGCTCCTCCAGCTACCCCATCCAAAACGGTTCTTAATTGCTTGCTAATACCACCGTAAAATGTCTAAACTAGCATGCAAAGTGGGTATCCATACTGTAGACATTACCTTAGTATTTCCTTATATCTCTCCCACACCTTTGACAACGTCTTGGATAAGAGTTGTTTGAAAGTTTTGATTTCTAACAGCAATTAAGCTATCTTGGCATGAGGGAAGCATTTCGAAAGAAATTTTTTAACCTTATCTTGCCAAGTCACAATGTTCCCTGAGGATAGAGATTTTAGCCATTGTCTTGCATGGTCCTTAAAAAAAAAAGGAAATAATTATAGTTTAAAATATCATCATTAAACTCTACTGTATCGTAGAGTTCTAAGAAACTTGGTAGGTGTGTATTTGTATCTTCATGTAGGGCTCCTCCAAGATTTAGTTGTACCATGTTGATTAGTGTAGGCTTAGCTCGAAATTATTGGCATTCACTAGTGGTTTAACTATTCTATCACGTGTGGATTCATCACCGATTAAACATAATCTCAAATTACCTTTTGACTTGGTAAGGGGAAGGGTTTCCTATAGCTATGGTGGTGGTGGGTTGTCTTCTATCTTCGTTGCTTGTTGTTGTTGTCCATGCAGTGCCCTTCATCTATATATAGTTCTTTCAATTTTTAAATCAAACTCTTTTTAATCCTACATATGTAAGATTCTATAGGATACCAAAATCAACCCGCAACAACACTCGCAAATTAGAAAAGCAAGAATAAAGAAAAGTAAAGAAGAAAATGAGAAAGAAATAAAAGGAAACAAAAGAAAAGTGGCTTATTCTAGCAGACCTTTAGAGTATGTGATAGCACTCATCGTCTTTCTTGGCAGCAATGTCAAAATTTGATGTGTGTCGTCAATATGTCGTCAATATATCAAAATTAAATTTATGTGAGATGTACTCAGTAAATGCGAGTGTCGTATCTATAAGGAGAGTATATGTGTTTATAAATTTAACTAAGTATCTATTAGTCAAATTGTCATAAGGTGATGAGAACAAAAATAATAAGAGGCAAACACATCAAATACAAAGTCACAAGCAGAAGATAACAAAGTACCAATAGTGAAGAGTCTAGTCCCTTGTATTATGTTGGTTTCTAATGTATGCTAAATTATGTCAATTACCAATTTATTTTTTTTGTTATGGATTATTAATCCTAATATTGTCAAGATATCATCTTAGAGTCTCCTAACATTTCAATTCAAAATCAAATGCGTTCTCACATCCCAATCAAATTAAAGATTAAGTTTTATGATTAATAATTTAAATTCCACACTAGTTTTATGATTTCATTCCGACTATTCCCCACAGCTACAAATTAATTAAAACATTTATCAAGTCCTCTAATCACAACATGAACCATGAATTGCAAATAACAAGTGCAAAGACTATTAAGCATAAATTCATGCATCCATCTTTCACCAAACACAAACTCGATGAACTAGCAAGAAATTTAGCAACTCGTATGGTATTCAATAAAAATCATGGCTAAATTATTCAACATACAAATAATTCAAAAACCATAGAAAAAATTTGGAAAAACTTATTCTAGTTTGGTGGATTGCATGGAATGACGAATCCTCTTCAACTTGGTTTGTATTACTCCTTCTTTGCATTTCCTATACTTGTTCTTTTGTTTTCTAGGTATTCTAATGATAAAAACTATCTAACAACCCCCCCTAACAATCATGTGTGATCATGTATTTATAAGTATAGGTGGCTAGGGTTGGTGTAATGAAGAGGAAAGGACAAAAATGCCCCCAAAGAAACATGTTCAAATTGTTCCCACACTACAACTTACGATCGCTACATCAGGTTTTATGATTGCACTGTTTCTCTTTACACTCGTGATCCCAAACATGAGCTTTACATAGCTTCACTTTGTAAATCTCATGGCCGTAACAGAATGCCTTGTAGTACCGAGCTCAATTGCCACAAAGTGTGCCTTTCGCTACTTTTGCTTCGACAGCTGCAAACTCCCACTTTATGGTCGTAACCTTAGGTGGAACAATGTGCCTAAGATTTTATTTTTTTATCTTTTTAGGTGCAATACCTCTTCTTGCAGCCACGAATGGCTTCCTTGTGGGTGCAACAAATGTAACTTAAACAAACATGTTGCATAAGTATAGATATAGTTTGAATTCAATCAAATGTCACCAAGAATGCACCCAAACACCTCCAATTCATCACAAACAACAGTTCTATACATGTAAATCTTTCATGGAATAAAGTTTTACATGTGTCCATATGATTGCATTAAGAAGTTTTATTCATAAGTGGTTATGAATGTAAACACAAGGCAATTTTAGTACACAATTACTAAAACTTCTTTATGAGTTACAAACTTTTTGAAGGGTATTAAAGAGTTAGTACAACTTGTATACTTTATGTTTGTATGACAAGTGTCATGTCATTCAACATGAAATATTGAAAATATATGTGTATGGAAACATCATTGGAAAATGGGTATTAAAACATTAACTTAAAGAAATAAGCTACCACATGGAGTTTATTCTCTTCTATCAATATCTTACTTTGTAATCATGTCAAGTGCACATGGGCCTTGAGACAACATGGTTGTCTTATGCACATGACGATCAACATGTCATTAGGATATTATGCATTAGCATTTATCTTAGTATAAAATAGGGTTATGAGTCTAACGTTCCATCACCTGAGTGCATATGGCGCTGTGTGTACATTCAATAAGGGATCTGTCTCCTTGTCAATAAGTAAGGCATTAGTATATTTCAAATGCATGCTAAAATTTGCTACTACGGAGTAGAAATATGCTATAAAATCATAACTTTTCACCTCATACTTTACCTACTATATAGATTAAATGTCAACTTAATGCTCTCAAAATTTAGTCTACGGTATATATTATCTAAAAGACATTGTGAAGTATAAATTATATATAAATAGGAAATTAGGATCATAATAATATAAGTAAAACAAATAAAGTGAACCCGACCATTTTAAAGGTAAGTAGTTGCATTTGATAGCTTAGTATGAATGTATGGTTCTTGTTTAAAGAAAATAATGCCTAATAAGCATATTAATCTTTGCTTTGATCAGAAGATAATGATACTAATAAAAAGCCTCCAAGTATCAAAGTGACAATTATATCCCTACCCACCCAAAAAAATCAAACACAAATGTTGCTATAATTACAAAATTATATCACATATAACTAAAGATAATCTTACAAATAACATATAACTTAAGGCAATGTTTGTTTCTTTATTTTTATTATTCTTATCTCATCAAAATTTATTCAATTCAAATATACAATCTGATGTGAATTGTAGAGATGGGTTCAATAGGTGGCATAGGTAGGATGGCCACAATTGAGCTTGAGTTGATTGATACATTATGACTAAATAAAATCACACTTAAATAAATCGATTTGAAAATTGTTTTGCAAGAATTAAAAATTACTTAACTAATTTTCAAAATCAACAAAAGTAAGTTTTGTTATGAGGTCTCACCCAATAACATTATTGTCTTGTAGAAGAATATAAAGTAATATTTATAGTGGATTAAACATGGATTCTATGAGTCTAAAACACATGAAAAACCCAAAAATTATTTTCAAAACACAATTGGCACCCTTGAGCCCAAATTGTCAATTTGAAGCTCAATTATTATGCATGGACTCATTGTAATTGCATTATTCTCCTCTTCTTGAGAAAGAATTGTTCTTAATTGTTGAACACTTAAGTCAAACAAAAGTTTGTGAAATTCTTTTGGCTTTTCACCTTCTTTTCAAGCGTCAAATAATTAAACCATTCCAATTAATTGTGCATGTGGCTCAAGTGCAAGCTCTACATAATGAAAATCAAATGGCCACTTTTAATATTTGTTGATAGGAAAACAATTCTCTTGCATTGAAAGATGATAGAATTACACTCCTTTGGATAGTAGGAGAAAATGTATGAATCCTAACATATACCATACAAACCAACATCTAACTATAAAATAAACTCAAGTCTACATAGAATGTGGATATTCTAATAATATGTATTAGAAATATGGATATTCTAATACATCTCCTAAAGTTGGAGCATTTATGTCGATGATATATAGCTTGCTATACAACTCTTTTAACACGTTTTACTCCTAATATCTTGGTAAATACATTAGGAATCTATTTCAATGAGGGAGTGAATGGTGTGATAATTTTATGACTCATAACTGCACCTTGGATGAAACGACAATCTATCTTTGTGTTTGGTTAACTCATGGAATACGAGATTACTTAAAATATGGATGAAGACTTGATTGTCATAGTACATAGAAAGTGGCTCATCATATGTATAAGTCAATTCATCTAACAAATTTTTTAGCCACGGCTTCTTGCTTATAGTGTGAGCTATAGCTCTATGTTTTGTCTTAGCACAAGCCCTTATTATTGTAAATTATTTCTTACTTTGCCAAGTCACAAGGTTCCCTCCAATATGTGTGCAATATCCAAAGGTAGATCTTTTGCCACTTATAGACCAACATAATCTACATTAGAGTAGGCCTTGATGTTTAAATGTCCATATCTTTTGAACAACTAACCTTTTCTAAGACATCCTTTTATATGCCTTAATATTATGAGAGCAACATTTTAGTAAACTTGAAGTGGTTTATCCATGAATTAATTAAGCGTTCCAACAACAAATGAAATGTCTAGTCATGTGTCTATTAGGTTAATCAACTTCTTAACCAGACCTTTATATGTCGCTTGTCCTCCAAATGGATGTCATCATTAAACCACATTATAGGAGAATTGATAACCTTTAAACCTAGCAAATCAGCTTCATCAAGTAGATCACGGGCAATACTTTGGCTAAGACAATGACACTCCAAGTATACTATGAATGAATTCAATACCCAAAAAGCCTCCAAGTTTACTGTGAACGATTTCAATGCCCAAAAAGCATTCTGGTCATCCCATGTTGACATTCTAGTCAACACCCAAAGACTAATTACTATTGTAGATATACTTTCGGTCTCTCAATCCCAACCATAAATCAATATGTCATAAACATGTACAGTCAATGATCACTTCGCTTTGTCCATGTCGCAAAAATAGTAAGTTATTGGACTTATACTATTGAAAGCCATAGTTTCTTATCACGTTACTAAACTTATCAAACCAAGCTCTAGAGTTTTATTTTAGAACCATAAATTGCCTTTCAGAGTCTGCACACCATATTTTTCTAAGCCTTCCTAGCCACATATCTTGAAGGTTGCTCCATAAATACAGTTTTGTGCAAGTCACCATTGAGGAATGCATTCTTTAAAACCTATTAGTACAAAGGCTAATCTCGATTAATAGCTAAGGAGAACAACACACAAATAGAGTTAAGCTGGGTAACTTAAGAAAATGTCTTAAGGTAGTCAACACATAAGTTAAGATAAAGCTTTTAGCAACCAAGCGTGCTTTTTAACATTTAATTCTCCCATCAGTTTAATATTTTATAGTAATATCCAACAATGGTTAACAATTTTAGCACTAGACAAGGCTAGCACCAACTCGCATGTGTTGCAAGAAATTTGAGTGACATCTCTTCATTTGTAACCATCTTCCAAGAAGGATGTTGTAGTGTGTCATTATATGATCAAGGAATGGTTATAGATGAAAGTGAAAGAGCAAAGGAGTGAAAACTTGGACAAAGATGATCAAAAGACCGGTAATTAGTCAAGGAATGTGTTGTACAAGAGTGAGTACCTTTGTGAATGGATATTGAGAGTTTTGTATCAGATGTAAAAGGGCAACAAACTTTAAGAGCTGAAGATGTAGGAAGATTAGAAGTGAGAGCATGCGGTGGGAACAGTTGGTGGATATGCTGTATATATACTTGCAGTGTTTGATGAGGGACCTTTTCACCTGAAATTAGTAACAAAGTTGGGATGGGTAGAAAGAGAGTCCGTATAAATTGCTAAAGGATAGTATCTTTGAAATAGTATGACTGAAACTCAACAAAGGTAACATCAGTAAATATCTAGGATTGATGAGTTATTTGATCATAACAATGATACCCTTTTGTGTATAAGAGTACCTAAGAAATATTTGTTTGATAGATCTCGAGGATAGCTTATCATTCCCAAAGTCGAAATTGCAAACAAAACAAAAACACCTACATATGTAATGAGGGCCATGAAAGAGAGGTTTATTAGGATAAAGACATGAGAAGTAAATGCTCCTATTGAGGACTCTAGAGGGCATTCTACTAAAGAGAAAAGAAGTAGTGAAAATTGTATCACCTAAAGATATTTAGAAATATTCATATGACCCCTTAAAGTATAGTCAACATTTAAGATGTAGTAATGTTTGCATTTGGCTACCTTATTTTGTTGCAAAGTATATGGGCAAAATATTTGATGTATAATACTCAAGAAGCATAGAAATCAAAAACTTCCCTTATAGAAATTCCAAAGCATATCTATACGACGAGTTTTCAAAGCAATAGAAAATTATGTCTTGATCCCATTATAGAATAGGTGGCTATGTCCAAAACATATGCCCTCATCAACAAAAATATAATAAAATAATAAACCCCACACAAGTCTTGACACAATTAGGTCCTCAGTTATAACAATGAATAAGTTCAAAAGAAAGTGAACTTTGTTTGGTAATTGTGGATGGGAAGGTGGACGTGTGATGCTTTCCTAACTCACAAGACTTATATTTTGACAACGATATTGGAGATTTAAGAGGTTAAAGTTGCATTAATGTCTGTAGAGAATGGTGTCCAAGCTAGAAGTTCCATCAAAAAAGAGATACTAATGCTGAACAAATGCTCACATTAATATGGGTGACAATGTCAAGGCAATATAGTCCTCTGTCTCGTGCATGGCCACTCCCAATTTTCCTTCCAGTCTACGTGAAAGTAATAGACTAAGTAGTTATGAGGTTTGGAGAGTTAACTAATAGATAACTGGCCAATTGGAAAATAAAGAGTGTATAAGGCATTTTAAAGCTAATATTTCATGTAAGAGTAACAGTACTAGATCTAATGATAGGAGAATACATGCCATCAACAATATGTATTGGAGGTAATCATCCAGATTATGACTAGGAAGAGAAGTGAGATTTGTTACCTGTAATATAAATTGTGGCTCCAGAGTCTAACAATCATGACTACTTATCTTGAGACATGCGAGAGGTAGTTGAACATGAATATGTTGCAATAGTACATGTGCTTGAGATAGATGACATTTTTAAAGTCAGTGCACTTTTAATAGGCTAATACACGGACTCAAGGACATATTAATTAATACACTAGAAAGGTAATAGTAAAACATCAATTAATGTTCTTCAAGAGTAAAGTGAAACAATATCAACTTCTCCTCTCCACACAATGTATTGAAATGAATTGAACAAGCCCAAGCTTTAGAGAGCCAAACCTGATTTCATAAGACTATAGAATTGTGACCTAGAAAAATAACAAGCTTAAGCTTAAAGCATAAATGACAAAATTAAGAAAACAACAACAATTAGGCTTAGCAGAGAACCCACAGCTTGAAGAAATCAGAACATAGAAACTAAATACTCTTTGCACAATAGAGGAAAGGGAAGAAGTAGTGGTGGTGCATCAATGCTAACACAGGCTATTGATGGGCTTCACACACAAGATGGCATGAGAAGTAGTCAATGCAAAGTGTGTTGAATTATTGTATTAGGGGGTGATTTGGACCTAGAAGATGGTGAGTTGGTGTTCGGCAATGGCAAAATAGAGGTTTTGAGACTAGGACAGTGGCGGTTCATCACTATATATTATTGTATCATCTAATCATTATTATAATTAATAAATATGTGTATATATATATATATATAATTTCATAGATTCAAACAAATCAAAATTCATATCATTTCAAATTTTTATAACTAAATATAATTTTTGTTACTAACAAAATGTTCATTATTTCCGCCCCTGAGAACTTGTACCTACATGAAGCCTAGAACTTTTAATCCCTTGAATAGAAAATTTTCCATGATGTATACATGAGCTCGGCTTCTTGGATTAACTAAGGCTAATTGGTCAACCCAATTCAATCAGACCAATGAGCAAGTATAAAATTATGCTTGATTGAAATAATAAAAAGAACATTAAGGGAGACATTTCATCAACCATAATTTATTCTATTTATCTATTTTTTCATGTTTTATTTTTTGAATCAATGATATAAAAATTAATAATTAAAAATATTATTGATTCATTTGTACAATTATACATACGTATCAAGTGTACCTTTAATTACAAGTACTATTAATTAAGGCTAAGGGTTTGATAATAACTACATTGATCTTAATCGCAAATGAACCAAAGTACCCTCATGTTTTATTTCTATTCTCTTTACACTACTATTTTTAATTATTTCTTTTTTTTTAACTAACATTTTGGTATATTCTTCTTTCCTTATCTCTCTATTTTCTTAAAAAATTAAAAACGTTTTAATTTTAAATAATTTTATTGCGTTATCTAAATCCTAAAAAGCTCTATAATTCTATATTTTATTATAATTAATGAAATTATGATTTTTTTATATATAATGCACAAGCTTTGAGTGTGAAACCTTCACTAGTTGTATATATATAAAGTATTTGCCCTTCAAAAATAACCACTATGGTTGGCACAAAATTAATTTACTATAATACCCTCTATTTTTCTCTTCATTTTTCTTATAGTAATTTTCTTTCCTTTAATTCATTTATTGTTGAGTCTCTTTCATTTTTCTCTGTTATTTCCTTCCCGTCTCTCTATTAGTTTTTTATTATTTAATACATTTTTAACTTTCATATAATCTTTTTTTATTATCTTACAAATAATGAAATTATATATCTACGAATAAGTTAATTATGTATATACACATAAAATGTGCCACACTTATTAGTACACATTAAAGGCTAAACCGTAACAAATGAGCAAACATTTTAGCATAAAAATTAATTCACGGTAACTCTTTAATATCATTTAAAAATACAAATTTCATCGCAGAAGCAAATATAGACATAGGTAAATTAACTAAACCACATTTGTTCAATGCTTATCGCGCACTTATTCCTTAATTAATCTATATTTTAATTTATGGTTTATATCGCAAACTATTAATAAAGGAAAGAGAGAAAATAAAACAGTTTCCTACTACAAGAATTATCAGTCTATCATCCAAAGTTTACAATGCCAGTAAGATTAGGATTACTGAAGAAGCAGCGACAGATGGAATCAGGCTTGAATCCCATAATTTAGTGCTAATAACAGAATTCGAAGCTGAGTTCTTGGCCCTCTCATCAGGTGTACCTAAAAAAACAAAGTAATTTAATTTTCATAAAATGAATTAATCTTTCAGTATAGTTAAAAGAAAAGGAAAAAAAAAAAAAACACACACACACACACAACAAAAATGTTTAAAAAATTGGCTATGTTAAAAAAAAAAAGTAAAAAAAAAAAAGAAAGAGAAGAAGTTCATATGATCACCTGAAATTACAACCCGACAAAAATCACACACACAGAAATATACGCATACCTGTAATGCAGGCTAGAGGGTTGAAATTCTGTTGGCCACATCTGTGAAGCAAAGTTTGAGCTTTTGAAATGTTAACACCTGCTTGTTGGAACCCCAAAAGGCTCATCAAGCTGCACAGGCATTCTGGGATTGATTTAATAACGTAGTCCAGAGGTAGGCAGCAACTGTCCGGAGGTTGACTAACGTTGTTGAGGTAATGTAGACAAAATCGAAGCTCATCCATGCACTCCTGTTGTTGACCAGCTTGTACTAGATTTTTTGTAACTAAGCAAGAAGCTATGGTGGTTGTAGCAATTAGTCGACACAGCACATCCCCAAGCTTCACCTTCATCTTGCCCCTTCTATTTCTATCCCAAAAATTGTTGCTGATATACGTACTTATACACACACGCACCCACCTATAAAAATTCGTGAACGAAAGTATAGTAAGCGGGTGGCTAATTAATGAACGAGGGATAGATAGGGTTTGAATTGATAGGTAGGGTTGGTAACCGAACTTCGAGGATTTGAAGGTGATTCATAAGAGATTATTTATTTTCAATGGGGTGCAATTTGTCCATTGGTTGACTTATTGATTTGTTGTTATTGTGTTTTGTTATATGTTTTTATTAAATCAAAATTAAAGAAGAGAGGATCGGGTCGGGTCGGGTCGGTTAATATGCTCGGCTATTGTATCATGCTGTGCATATGATTTTTGGCCCATAGGCAGAATAGGGTTGGGTTATTTAAAAGTATTTGAATATTGTCACCTTCTCCAAGAAAAATATTGTGAAATGCCCCATTGCTACTAGCAGCAATCTTCGTTAAGAATATTGTTTTTTTATTAGAAAGGTTTTTTTTTTTTGGTTTTGCTTTTGCCTATCTTAAAAATGAATTTCACTTGACATACGTTTTTATTCTTGTCGTTTGATTGTCTTATACTAAGAAATACACCTTTAACATGCCCAGTCAATTATAAAAATATATACATTTTTGTGTGTGCGTATAAACACATTGTCGCAAAAATATAGGCTATGTTTGTTCTCATTTTTGGATATGTATTTTTAGGTGTACCTTTTTTAAAAAATTGTGTAAAAATAAGAGAAAGATAAAGAGAAAATTTAAAAAGTATAATAATTGTAGCATGTATATTTTTGGTGCAAAAACAAAATCAAACATAGCCTTTGTTTTCATTTTTTTGCCACCTCTTAAAACATATACTATAATTGTTGTATTTTTTAAATTTTATCTTCATCTTTCTTTTGTTTTTACACGATTTCTAAGTAAAAATACATCTGAAAACACGTGTCTAAAAATGAAAACATAGCCACATTTATTATTGTACACGCCAACAAACACATCGCTTGTGTTCAATTTTTCATCATTTGGTGATTTTTGAAGTATAATGCGCAAAATTTTGCTATATATATTGATTCAGCTGTACTCATTATATTATTAGTTTTATTGAGTATGATATACTTATAAAGAATGAAATTAATTTCTTAGATAAAATTTTTAGTTAAGTTTTATGTGCTAGGTCGTCATTCATACGTAATCGGCATGCTATAAATTTATTATTTCATAGGAAGTGCTGAAAAAGTTTCAAAATTTTTTATATTTATCCAATATATTGAAAGTAAGGACACAACTTAAACGTAATTTTTTTCTGTTTTTATGAGAAGCGGCAAATCTTACATTTCCGCAATTTGAGGGTGCAAGTTGATATTTTTCCAAAATTGGCTAATGGCAGAGTGGGATTGCCATATAGTCTAAAGAAGAAATGTTGAAATGGTGTTCTATAATAGAGATGCATATGCTATAAGAATTATATTGACTGGTTAACCATATGTATTGTTTTGTAATTAAAAGAAAATTCAGGAACTAGTGTTTGTGGAATGGAAATGATTACCGAATAATAAAATTCATGCGGTAATTTATGAATTTGAAATTTCAATACAATAGATGAATACACATTTGGATTATGTTTGGAACCCAACTTTCAAACTTGAAACATCATTCCAAACTTCACACTACTAAACATACCATTCATCAATATTTTTATCTAAATTCGAATTCAAAATTTTCTTCTCTCGTATATATATAACGAACTAATTATTTTTTAATCATTATATCTATTCAAAATTAAATCAATACATATATATATATATATTACACATATACTCACATTCATTTTTATTTATACTTTAAAATATAATCATTATCCCTATAAACTATCACATTATCAAATTATTATTATATATTTAAATAAATTATACTATTCATCATATTAAAATTTTATTTTTAAACATACTACTAACTTCTGTTAAATATTATATCTAACAAAAACCCTTTCTCCCAAACATAGCCTTGAAGTTTTTTCCTAAAAATATATATTTTCTTTTGGCAGCATTGATTTGATACAGTTGACTCTCAATCATTGCACCATGAGAGAAGAGTTTACATTTTGAGAATCGAATATTATTTTCTTGTACAGTTAAAATAACGATGGAATTTCTTTTCAATGTATAGTAGCAGTGATTTGACACAATCGACTCTCAATCATTATTTTAAAGCTATGTACCGTGAAAGAAGAGTTTTCATTTTGAAAAATCGAATATTATTTTCTCTACATTTAACATAACGATAACCTATTTACATATATATATGTGTGTGTGTGTATATATATATCAATTCTGTGTATGAAAAAAAAACACGAATGTTTTTGTCGATTATAAAAAGAAAATTATATTCTTAATTAAATGCTTGTATTTATTAATAAATAAGATTAATTAGGTAAAAAGAAATTCTATTTAAAATAGAAACTTTTTAGTAGTAGAAAAATAAAATAATTTTAAATTATATAAATTACCAATATAATTATTCATAAATTAAGTAAACAATTTATAGAATCTAAGATCAATATAACTGATTATATTGTTATTTACTAAATATAAATATAAATTAAATTAAATAAAAAATATCAATATAAATAACTTTACAATAATGAGCTATAATTTCAAATAAATAAATAAATTCTACATGAAAAGAAATCACTATACTTATTCCAAAAAGTTATAGAATCTCTAAAACAAGAGAATTTTTGACCACCCATTTTATTAAATATGTGATAATTCTATGCATATAATTATTTTTATTTAAGAGATAATTATATTTACAAAGAGAACAGATAGCAAAAAATAATTTTGATATAATGAGCTACAATTTTAAATATATTACATATAAGTAAATAGCATGAAAAATTGAATAACAACATTCTATAATTTTTTTAAAATAAAAAATTTTTAACTTTCAACTTTATTAAATATTTTATAATTCTTCATATATTATTATTTGTAGAATAAAAATATAAAACAACTAAGATATGAAATGCTATGTTGTAGGCATAAAATATGCTAACTGAATTAAAAATTATTAATAGACCCCTGTGAATATAATATTATAAATAATAGTAAACTAAATCTAAATTAGCAACCATGAAAAAACTAACATGTCAAAAAAAAAAAAAAAAAGACAATTGATGGAAGAGAGTTCTATAAATAATGTTTTAATCAATAGAAAATATAATATTTAGGTCATTAAGTTTAATATTATAGATACAAACTAACAAATAAAACATAAAAAAAATAAAAGAACGTAATAAGAATAATATCACAAAATAAAATAAAATTTTAAATATAATAAATGAATGTTAAGCAACTATATTTGATGGCAAGTGTATATATGGATAGACTGAAGATAAACCATATTATAATTGCGTACAAACTTAAAGTGCATCATACATTACAAATAAAAAATAAATTAATATGCTGAAAAATTATAGAAATTAGTTTCATATTAATGCATAACAAAATATATTGCATTGAGAAATAAACCTACATTTAAAAAAACAGAAAATGAATATTAAATAGTAAGAATAAATTTGCAAATAAAATGCTACAAAATTTACTAAATCAAAAGAGCTTACAAAAAGACAAAATAAATGCATTTATGTCAATCATTTTTAATGCAAATATCACAAAATTTAATAAATAACATATGGAATACTAAATTTTGATCATGAATATAGTAAATATATAATAAAAATATTTATTAAAACCATATTGATACGATACTTCAAAATAAATTTTAAAAAATATATAAAAAAATAAAATAAAATTTACTATCACATTGACTAAAATATTATATTACAAAATCTAATGTTTATACTTTGAAAGATGATGAAATGAGACGTTGAGAAAATATAGACAATATTAAAATGAATAGCTATATTTAAAATTCATGCAAACAATATAGAATTGTAAATAATGTAATTCTACAACTCCATAGTAAGTATAATCCAAATTATTTCAATATTAAGTTCACTTTTTATTTAAAATATTGTAATATGGTCAAGCCTAAGGCTAAAATTTAATAATTTAATTTTATTAGCTTTTATTTAAATTATGAATCTATTTTTAATAGTTAGACATTAATATCGTTTGTCACATTATAAACACAACAGTGTAAATTGTTGAGGCAACTAAATACCAACTAAATATTGGATCATATTCTTTTTAATAGTTTAAACTTTTAGATGAGGTGGTCTATTTATATAATATAGAGCAACCAAACAAAAAGTCGTGAGTTCAAATCTTAACCGTGCTTAAGTTTGCTTTTATTTTTAGACGTGTAGTTATAGGTATATTTTTCTTGAAAATTTTTAAAAATTAAAAGAAAAAAATAATTTAAAAAAATGTAATGGTTGAAATATGTTTTTGGGATAAAAAAAAAATGAAAACAAACATAGCAAGTCATGAGTTCAAATATCAACCACAATTTGTTCACAAGACAGAAGATCCACAAGACAGGCTATGGAAAAATAGAATTAAGAATATTTTGCCTACACGTGAGAGGGTGTGTTGAAGCTATTAAATGTTAAATGATAATTCTTTTTAATATCTTATTATTTTAGTTAGATGGTCAATAATTACATAATTATGAAATTTCAATGAAAAAAGAAGAAAAAGAAAAAAATTTATATAATTTGAATTAAATAATCAATTGTTGTTCAAAATATTTATAAAAAATTTAATATACATATTATGCATGATTAAAAAATAAATTCAAATTTTAGAAAAAAATAATTGTATATAATGGTAAATAAATAAGAAAATTATGCAATGAATAGATGTTATTTATATTAAAACATTTGTCCTATACGTACCTATATTTTGTAGTATAATATATATATATACACACACACACACAAATAGAGAGAGAGAGAGAGAGAGAGTTTATGAAAAATGAATTAAATATTAGAAATATATTACTAGTAATATGATAGTAACTAATTAGAATATTTAAATCGTTTACTCTGCAACTATGTAAAAGGTGTTGCTATTGATTCATCAAATTTTAAAACAAAGTCAAGCATTTGTACTAAATTTTATGATTCGAAAAGGGGGTTTAACTCGCCCATTGTCCCCTCTGCGTTCCTAAAAGAGGAAAAAGATAACAAAAAAATTCACTTCCGTAAATTTTATATATTGTCTATACACACCCGCAAACACACCCAGACACAGGCATACAAATTAGTTTGCATGTGCGCGTGTTTGTCCGTGTATATTTGACTATGCAGTAATTTTGACTTACTCAGAGAGAGAGAGAGAGAGAATTTTACAACTCAAAAAGAGCAATGTGCATGTTGTGGTACCCAATGCAAAGAAAATAGTACAAAAGAACAGTGTTGGCATCATATGCAAACAAAAGTCGTCCACAGTACAGTTGGTGCAATGCTTTCGAAGAGAGGGAGACAAAAGGCATTTAGTAGAAGCAGCAATTAAGGAAGAAAGAGAGAGAGAGAGATGGGGTGTGTAGGTGTGTATTCCTCCTCATGATGTGTAGTTTTCTCACCAGGCCCTGTACCATCCTCATCTTTAAAAACTTGTAGGAAAATGTGCACTGCCAAACTCCAAGAATTCAAGGGAATGCAAAGGAATAGTCAAGACCTGCAAGATTTTGCATTTTCCAGAGACCAGTGAGGGGAAGAGTTGTATAAGGATTAGTCAATTCTAAACACACACACACATATATATATATGTATTTATTGCACCTTTATATTTGTTGGAAAGACAGAAACAAATAGAACATAGGCTAGCTAGGTCCAGTCTTAATTGCATACTGTTAAACTGCATGCAATTTTTTCTGGGACAATTATATTGAAATTTATACGAAATTTTGGAATTTATCTTCTGATATATATATATATAATTATAGCCATTCATTAACAGATCTAAAAGCTGTAGGAGAGAGGACGACTAAGGTCCCAGTCAGCTATTACTTGCATGTTACATTCTACTAAGCTTCAATTAATTAATTATTAACTATTTTATGCGTCTAGTATGTTATACATGACAAAGAAATATTTCGTTTCTTGCAATATGATTTGCAGTTGGGAGATTTCTGTGCTTGTGGTCTGAGGTCTGGGAGGAGAGGAAGGCCATGGTGTTGGCACTGTCCAATAAATGCAGAGGGGCACTGACGATCAGTAGGGCAAAAGGGATGTAAGTAATTATTTTGCATGATATGTAATGTATTGTATTGTAAGTGATTGTGCGTAGAGAGAGGTGGTGGTGTTAGGGGTTGGGTGTAGGAGAGGGAAGAGAGAGGGCAGAAGGGGTCAGAGGGACAACCCGAAATAAATGCTACTTTTCCTTTTGGCATTTGGCTTCGTCAGGCGTGCTTCTGTCGGGATATCCCCCTACTTTTAAAACCGTCCCTTTCACTTCATGCACACACCCCCACCTCCCCCCACCCCCACACATGTGTGTGCGCGCGCGCGCGCGTATATATATATGTATGTATATGTATGTATATGTATGTGTGTGTGTATTCAGCAAATGAAATACAAAGTCTCAATATTACAAGAAAAAACATGTGGTTAATACAGTTGCAATTGGTATGGATGTTAATATACACAGCCTTAAGTCATAATTTTGCTTGGAAATTTAGGCATTAGCTTGCTGTGTTTCACAGGGTTATGCTCGTAGTGCAAACACAATATACTATAAGATGACATCTATGTGCTATATTTTTTAAAAAAAAATAATCATTTTTAATGTTTTAGTAAAGATGACACATATTGCATTCACATCATACATACAATATTCTTAAGGTTTGTGACATGGTTATGAGTCAGTATACTACTATTTCTTCTTCTCCTTCTCTTTCTTCGATTTAAATGAAAAACCTATCTGCCCAAAAACTAGCTCGAGAGCAGAAGCTTTGGTAAACAACTAGAATACATAAGGGTAGCAATATTTGGTCCCAATATATACCAAAACAACCAGTATAGGTTTATTTTTGGGAGGGTGTGGGTTTCTTATGTTTGGACGTAAATTTGGGGTGATTCTGCATCTATCAAAATATGTACTTCCAATATTAAAGTATTTTTTTCTCTTCGAATTTTACACTATTTTAAAAGTTTCGCACCAATTCCCTTCCTCAGCAAAATTTGCTTCCTAACAAAGCAGCAGTGTGGAAGAGTGAATCTCCCTTCCCTCCCCAGTAACGTACGCTGACCTCATTAATGTAATAACACCAACCACATACCCTCTGGGGTTCGTATGCCACCCCCAAAACACAAAATGTACTCTTGCTGTTTGTTCTCTTTTAATTCTCTTCTGATCACATATAAATCATATCAATGAAACCCGTGCACCATTTTTACATACATACACTTGCATGCAAGTACTTCTCCATACAGATCTCACATACACGCACACACATATGTATATGTATGTAAATGTAAAAAAAGGCATAGGCAGTTGCACACAATTATGAAAGAACACATTCATTCACGGAGTGCTGTTTATAAGATATTTTAGTTATGTATGAATTGATGATGTTCAATTTTGTGGTAACGATGTTGCCTCTTTCATTGTGAAAAATCACTTTGTCACAGGTATGGGTGAGGATTAACTATGGAAACAGTGAGAGGGAGAGAGACGAATATAAAGAAACAAGGGGAGTGAGCAGTACCTGATGTACACGCATAGAAGAGAGAGACCCACTGCCAAACGCATTTAAAGCTGAGGCTATCATTACACCCCTACGTCATCGTTGTCGCTTTTATTTTTATTTTGACTGTCTTTGAATTCAATTTTTTTGAATAAATTAAGTTTTTTTTTTTGTGGAAATTATAATTATTCAAAAACAGAGAAGGGTTTGTCGTCCTCTGAATATTCAAGCAGCAGTATGGTTTCCCAGTGAAATTGACGGATGACTTCTATATTCTAACGTTGACAAATTGAAAAATTATTTTTAGTTATAATATTACTATACAGTAATATACGTACATATATATATATATATGTATGTATACAAATTCTCTTCTAATTAAATAGGATATTCTCTGACAACAAAAATATTTATCTGAACTATTCCTTTAGATAAAAAATATGAATGAATGGTAAAATATAGCGTGTGTGTGAATAATATCCAATAATTGAAGAACATTTAATTTGTTGGACGAGTGTTCTAAGTGTCTAGTTGTTAGGATCACCATAATGAGAGATAGCTGTGCTAGGATTCCTCAATAATGCTATTGATTTCTAACAGCTTCAAGACAAAAGTTGAATGTTTGAACCATAATAATGGATCCTCTTCCATTCCCTTGTGCAATGTGCACTATTTTGGCTGCAACTACTTTGTTTCTGTATATATAATATATATATATATATATATATATTGAGACAACAAGAAATTATATATCAATATTTGTCTAAGGTAAAATATCAAATTCAAATGCTATAGAAATAAATCAACTTGACCCTAATTTTTGCCATTGTATATATTTACTGAGCTTCAACGAGGATGGCAATATATTTCTTCCCCCAGAATTTTGCTGCTTTATTTCTTACTTTTATTTTCTGTACTTTCAACTGTTGTCTAATTTACGAGTCTTTCAAGTCCAGCATTGCCTGTGAACCGAGAAAAAAAATTTGAAAAAAATTAACTGTGCCAGATTTGAATATATTAGAAACCCACGCCTCATTTTAATATCTAGGGGTTGTGGTTGCATTGTTTTACTCTACAAGAAAAATGTTTTTATTCGTAAATATTTCATACTAGAGTGTCTTTGAAACAACATGATACATGATTTGAAATCTTGCAACATCAACCAATAAGAAATCTATTGTAATAATTAATTATTTGATTAATATTTACTTTATCTGTATCAAAATATACTCAAAATATTCATATCTCACTTTTATGAAAACGTGAGGTATCATAACAAAAAGGGGAAACCATGATTGTCCTCATTAGTGATGTAATTGTCAAATGATAATGTTTAAATTGAATTCAAAATTACGTTAAAAATGACAAACTCAGTGTATATGTAAATTGTGTTGGAAGTCCATGTAACAATCACTTAAAATTCATACATACAACATACATATACATACACATACATATATATATATATATATATATTCAAAGTGAATTCTAAGTTTTCTTGAATTTTCAGAAGAACCCCAATCAATAAGAAAATTATTCATATTGTATTTCATACATATTAAATATTAAAATTTAGTTCCATAATTCAAACCAAGACAAGTGTGACGGATAAAGATAATATGAAGTCACAATTAAGCTCTGAAAATTAAACAAGAAGTAATGACAAGCAACAACAAAATCCTTTTGGGTACTGTTTACCTATAAATTAGACCCGATTCGTGGCCTTTACTTAGAACCCGGGTCACAAAAACCCTAAGAGGGTTCAAGCGGCGTCCGGCGGCCATCCGCCGTCGCCCCCGATGGCCTGGACTGCTGAATCCCGCTCAGCTGTCCGATGCTTGCGGACATATTCATGGCAAGAAAGCTGCCTGCATCGTATCCACTGCCTCCATCGAAAGCCCTGATCACCTGCTGTTGGTTGACGGGGAAGAGCTGGTGATGGAAGTGGTGGTGGTCGCGGGTCGAGACGCCGCCGCCTAGTCTGTTGATCCCCTGGTGGTGGTGGTGGGCGGTGGCGATCAGGCCGTGGTTAGAAATGCCGACGTTTTGATACTTGGAGAGCTCGGATTTGGCGCAGCTGAGGTCCATTTGCAGCTGGCGGAGCTGGTGCTGGAGGAGGGAGATGACGCCGACGCAGCCGTAGACAGGGTCGCGCAGCCGCATGTCGGCCTCGTAGGCGAGGGAGTTGACGGCGTCCTCGCGCTGGTGGGGCTGCAGCTCGTTAAGTAGCTTGGTTACGTTGCTGGCGCCGAAGACCTTGTGAACGTTGGCAAATTTCTGCGGCTGATCCGGCGGGAAATACGGGGCGAACACGCACTCTGGCTGGCATTTCCGGCGGAGGAACTTGCATGCGGCGCATGGTGAGGTGGAGGAAGAAGCCATCTTTGCTGCTGACGATCTTGTGTATATATATATATATGTCAGATGATATATGCAAAAGTATCCTTGGCTAGTCACCTTCTGGTATGCTTCAACCTTGAAACAAATCAGGGGCTGAAATTTTGAATTTAGACAAGATACAAGGATCTAAAGTTAAGATAGAATAATCAGAGCTAAAGTATACTATAATTTAGCCAAATATATATCTGTCAACGAAGGGATTTAGTTTTTCTTTGGGATATGGGATCAACAAGTCCCAATATTTAATATTAAATGGATAATTAAAGCCCTCAATTTCTTTTTATTTTCCAAATTCTCTCTTATCGGATAATGTGATTCCCTTTTTTTTTCGGTTCTGGATTACAAAAGGAAATAAATGAGATCTCTTCTGGCCATGATTGAAATTAACAGCTAGCATTTTAAGACATAAACTTAGACAAGCAAATCAGTGACAGCTTTAAAGGAACAAATCTCATAAAGTTGATTGAATAAGAGATAATGGAAATTGCAGAAAAAGAATCTGACCAAATCTGGAAAATGAATGTTTGATATACCTGCCCCTTATATGCCTCACCTCCTAGGATCTGTCAACCTATGTATTAAGCATTTTTCGTCAAGGAGTAGCTAGAGAAGTATTTGTAACAAATAGTTTCTCTAAATGTTTCCCATTGTTGACGGATGTTGATTATGGAACAAGTTGAACTAATGGGCTGTCATAAACAGTTGTTAAACACATAATTAGTAGCCAAAAAATGTGGATTTCAACAACCTTGAAACCTCATGCGAGAGTAACTATGGGAAATAAAATCATTCCCTTCTGATCTCTCTCTCAGAACCCTAAAACTTTTTCTTAGATGCCTCTTTTCTGGGATGGGAATTGCAGGATGCTCACTATTATTTTAGGGTCATTTTCTGACTATTTAGAGTTGAAGAAAGGAAGATTTTGGAATTGGATCTCGTGGAAGAGAGAGTGGTTCTTTTATTTTTTATTTTAGCTTTCTTTCTTTCTTTATACATACATACATACATATATATATATATGCCACTGATATCAATGCTAGTCTTCTAAGCAGATCTTGCTTAAAATTCATTCATTCTCCCATGTGAGTGAGTGACCAAAAAAACAGCTAGAAATCATAAACACAGAGAGAGAGAGAGAGAGAGAGAGAGAGATTGCTTGACATACCTATGAAAATGAGACTTTTAAGAGAGAGCCAGTTGTTCCTCAACTGCGATATATTATAGTATCACTTACAAGCACACACACAGAGAGATAAGAAACAATTAAACAAATAAATGTAGGGTGTGAAAATGCTGGACAAAAAAATAAACAAAAAGATTCAGAAAATAGCAAATACCTAGACAGAATAAAAGTTGTTAAACGCCCTGCAATTCTCTTCTCCTTCTTCTTGGAAAAATTTAACGTGCCTCGGTTTCTGCGGTCAAATATAATTTTTCCTCCCTCTTCAGAGTGTCCCCTTCGGGCTTTGGCTGGTGTGCAGTTTGACAAAACAGATCAAACACCAACCTTGGATCTTGCCTTTCTCCCACAAATTTTCACAGCCCTCCTTTTCTTTTTTACTTTTTCTTATGTTCTTCTGGAACTGAGAAAATTAGTGATTCTGGAAATCCCCAGTCTTTGCTAAAGTCTGCAAAGTACAGCACTTCCCTTTTGGCTGCCTAACAATATGATGACAATCTTTTTTATCCTTCTGAAATCTTTTCTTGGTGGGACTTCTCAAGAATCATGCAAAAGGGCCTTTCTTTAAGGTGAAATCTTTTCGCAGAGGGAGAAATGAAAGCGTTGCATATAAAGATGGTGCTGCGGAAGAAAAGGAAGAACCCTTAACTCCTGAATATAGAGAGAAAGAGAAGCGAGACAGAGAGAGAGAGAGAGAGAGAGAGAGAGAGAGATGTTAGAAAGAGACAGAGTGAGATTGAGACAGAAGAAAAGTGCGTGTTTTTACTGCGTGTAGTGTTTGTGTGTGAAGAGGTGAAGGCGGAGGAAATTCCCCCAAGGCCAGAGGCTATGGAGACGGGGAGAAAGCAGAAAGTTAAATTGAAAAAGGAAATTAAAGGTGAAATAAACTAGGTCACGAGTAGGAAGTATAGCATAGCAAAGTAAAGATCACTAACAGTATAGTGTCCACACCATGTGTCTTGTTGTTTAATTCCTTTGTTGCATTGTACGTGTATGTGTACATATATTACGTGTGCATCTGTCTCCCGGCGAAGAAAGAAGGAACGGAAATGAATTGAAGTGAATTATTGAGTGTTGTGCGGTTGGGGTGAGGATGGACATGGACACGGACACGGACACGGACACGGACACGAAGGGGTTTAAGTCTAATCACTATGATTATCAGTGTACAGAGACTTGAGGGCGAGTTGTCTGGTGTCGTGACTTGACCATTCCTTTTAATTTTCCCCATTTGTTCCTTCCAATTTTCATAATATTTCCCTTTAAACTTTGTCGTTTTTGGGCGGGGCGGTGAAGTTGGATTACATGGTTATAAGCTAATCAAATTAGGGTTTTTTTTTTTTTTTTAATTTAGGTAGAATTTTGTTTCTTGTAATATATAATGAGTGGGACTAAGTGTTGACTTTTAGTCTAGTTGGTGTGAGAAAATAAGGTTTTTGCACTGCCCAAATTGGATTAAAAAATAAGAGTTGTATGCATTTGTGTGTGTGTATTATTTATACACAAATTCACTCTAGTATGCAAATGCTGTCTAAGTCCATATTTTAATTTTATGTTTTTAGTAGTTCAATAATTAAACAAAACTACTTAATTATATTTTTTGAAAAAGAAAAAAAAATTGATTGATAAAAATACAAGGAAAGAGGAAACTAAATATTAATTGACAAAGACAAAGAATTTAAAATAATAGTAATTAAGAGGAAAAAGAAAAAAACTAAAGGTAATTTAATTCATTTGTATTTAATACCACTAGTTATTAAATAGGGTAAATAGGTTTACGAAAAGGAATTCATAGAAATGACCAAAATTAGTTTTGTAGGAGATAGAGTCATATATATAGTATAGATAATATAGATAATTAGTTAAGAATGGTATTTTGAGGAAGATCATTAAAATATCAAATGGGGTCTTAGCAATAATATAATATTATAAATTCAATACAAAATATAAAATTAACTTATCATATTAAATACTCATTGACCAATTCTTATTATGATATTGTGTGTTGGTAGTTATATATTTAAATATTAAGATAATGAATTTTCTTACAAATTGTATTTACAAAATCCAATAATGTTAGTGGCGGAAATATACATTAAAAGAATTGGGCTTTGGTCCAAAATGATATTGACATCAATTTACAATTTCATAATTAACAGCAGTTAAATTTAATAGAGAAGGTGGATTTAAATTTCCAAACTTCTGGTAGATATATAACTATATATAATTGTGTCAAACCTTGTTGAGGAAAAGAAACAACCATAACTTGTCTTGAATTATTCGAAACTAGAAAAAAAGACTCACTTGTATTTGTGGCAAGTCTACTTGCATAATTGAGTCAATTTTTCAATACTGCAACTCTAGAAAAGCCCATGTTTCAAATAAACCACAGCACAATAAAACCTTACTTTCTAACCCAACTAATTGCCAAGATTGGGTGATAATGTTAGTGTCAAAAATTTTGTTTTTAACAACAATAGGAGGATTTGGTTAAGTTTATTTTTAAGAACTCATAAAATCACATATCTTTTAAGATTTTTTTAGAGTTTATAAGTTTGTAGATCTTATTTTAAAATAAGGTAAAAAGTATTTGATAAGATAGATTATCTTATAAGATTTAATTGAAATTTATAATTATAATTGATTATAAATTTTTTGACATAACAATGATGGAAAGGAACTTAAATACTACCAATAAAATGTAATTTGATAATATTTATACTATTTTTAATATATAAAATAAAATAGATTATAATATATTTAAAAATAAGTTGACAATAACCAACTTCTTTTTAAACAAACATCTTATATTTGGAGCTTATAAGCTCTTTTATCAAGAAAATTACTAAACACTCGTAAGTTCACCTAAACGCCCTCTAAGTTTATCAACTTCAACCTTTTCCAAGATTAGATGATCATGTTTTGGTTCAATAATACAAATTTTTATGTCAAACTTTGTGTAGGAAGTATCTAACTAGCACTCATTTTCTATCAATTTTCTTCATCAAGGCTTCTCTATAAATATGTTTTTATACCTTGAAGGTGAACATAAAAGACTACATGCAAAATTTAATAACAGTATACATTATCCGAGACCTAAATTAAGATCTTGTCCCCTGACTCATTTTCAGATTTTTAAAATTTTAAGTTCTTGTCCCCTAAATCATTTTTAAAATTTTAAGTTCTTTACAAACTAGCCCTTTGCAGCAATGTTTCTAAAGTCAAATTGGTAATTGAACTAAAACACTAACTAGGTCATGGTTCAGCCAATTCAACCACTTTCAAAAAATTGGTTATATCAAATTATATATAATTATATACATGCACATATATAGTAATATTAAATTAATTTTATCCAATAAATTCAATTTAATTTATTAACATGCCAAATGATAAGTTTTAAATGTAACATTAAAAATTTAATAATTTAACAAATATGAAAAATTATCATACAAATATAAAAGAAACTTAATTAAATTCAAAGCATGTGTGTGTTTTAAGAATTACTTTTGAAAAATAAAAACAAGTTGATTAATATGAAAATGTAACATTTTATGATGCAATATTTGAATTTTCAGTTTTTCAATAACTCAATAATATATACATAAGAATAATAAGATAAATAAAGTCAAAAAATTAAAATTATATATTCAAATTAAATATTAAGGAGATACAAATTTTGGAAATCATAAGAAAAATAAAAAATAGTTTGCATTTTTTTTTTACAAATTGGTTGAAAATTGTTCTTTCTTTCATTTTTTATCAATAGAGTATAATAAAATGGCTTTTACCTAATTCTAATTGGTTTGTCTAGTTTTAACTTATTCACACTGATTTTCTTCAGGGTCAATTTTATGATGTGACCAAACCAAAAAACCAATCAATTTCCAATCAAATTGGTTGAACCAATTGGTCTAGTTCAAGTTTCAAAACATCACTACAAGAAAACAGTGGAATTGCAATGGTTTTTTGACACGATTTCTCTATAAATACCGTTCTAAATTTAATTTGAAATAATTTTGGAACAGCAGTTTTACCATTCCAAAACGTAGCATTCCAAATTTTTTGGAACGGCTTTTATTAACCATTCCAACCGTTCTAAATTTGGAATGGTTACAATAAACTGTTCCAAATACATACTAGGACTACAGTAGTTGAATCAACTTTAGAATGGCTTCAGAACGAAACTTTGGAACGGCTTTTATGGGAACGGTTTTGATACGAAACTTTGGCATGGTTTTGGCACGGAAGATATTTAGAACAGCTTTGGCACGGTTTTATTCGGAGTGGCTTTGACACGATTTCATTTGGAACAGCTTTGCACGGTTTGATTTGCCACAACTTTGGCACGATTTTAGTTGGAACGGCTTTGGCACAGTTTGATTTGCCACGGCTTTGACACAATTTTAGTTGGAACGACTTTGGCACGGTTTTATTTGGAACGGCTTTAACACAATGTAATTTGCCACGACTTTGGCACGGTTTTAGTTAGAACGGTTTAATTTGGAACGGTTTTGGCACAGCTATTTTGGAACGTCTTTGGAACGAATTTTTTGCAAATATATAGGAATAAATTAGGATCATTTTTTGTGCAGATTTAAATTGAATTTTGCATTTTTTGGCAAAAATTCCTAAACAATAATTGTCAAGAATATTTTTCATCTCTATTTTTGCATCAACTAAAATATAAAAGCATACAGCCATTATATTAATCTATTACCACAGAAAAAAAATATTCTGACTATCCAATCCAAAAATATCACATGTATTGTAACAATAACATGACATAGGGAGGAAGATTCAAAACTCTAAGTGGCATGGCACACTACTCAAGTCTCTCATCATCATCATCTGCATCTTGATTTGTGGACCGTGATGGCTTACTGGGAGCGAAAGCTTGAGGGTAGTTTGCATTAACCCAATTCAATAATTGATTTAGTTGTGCCTCATTTCGCTCAAGCTTCTCCTCCGCACTCTTCCATTTCTCCTCAGCAATAAGCAGTTTTTCTTGTGTTTGAAATAATTTTTACTCCATGTTGCGCAACTTTAGAGCAGGTGAGGAGGTTTGCGAGGTAGATCCCCTACAAAAATTGCGAAAGTTCGTAGCCTCTGATCCCATGCCCGGCAGTCGGCCTTTCTTAAAGCCACGAAGAGGCGTTGCCACAGCATTACTACTAGATTAACTGTAAGATGATTCCCCTTGTGTGGTTGGATCATCAGGGTTCATGGCATTTACTTCATCTAGTACTTTCGCAATATTCTCCCGTATAATAATTTATTTTTGTAAATGATGAGAATAAATTAGGAGATATATTCATGCATATTATGTGAAAGAGAAAAACAAGGTTACTGCTTGGGTCTGTGTACGAGAGTCTGCCCAATCCCTAGATGCAATCTTCCAAACCTTAAAGTACAACTCTAATGGATTTGGCGGCCTACCCAAAGTTATCTCCTACGAAAACATAATATATAATTTAAAATAATTAAATCGTATGAAATGTCATGTTATGGGGAAATAACGTACGTTGACTTTTTAATGAACTTAACTAACCATTCGGTCGCTGTGGGCAGTAATGGATATCGAACCGCCTCGGTAAATGGTGGATGCTAATGCCGTATCAGCTAGTCGGTTGTTGTTATTTTTTTCACAAGTTTTAGCAAATGACTCCTGTGTCTACTCATTCTTCATTTCTTCTCAATTCTCTTGAGATACCCATTTGGGCTTTATCCCTGAAACTTTTGCACGGTGTAAGTGCTTCCTTAAGAGTTCAGAAGCTTTCTTCTTGAAGTTCTTCTCAATTATAGTCGTGTCTGCAGAGTTCTATGCAAATTCTGCCTGTAATGAAAATAATATTTTATACACAATCACATGTCAAGGGCACTTCATGTACGCATAATAAGAATCAGATAATTGACAATATATAATCATGGTTTATCTAACTACTTCATCCAACAAATATCGTGCAAATACCACAGCAACATTTAACCATTGCTATGTAGAAACCACACGCTGGTATATGGCAATCAATCAATCATACTATTGAATTTGTTCAAACAACACATATAACAGCATCTATAATACATCCAAGCAAGTATGTCAAAAAGGATTTATTAATTAAACACACATCAACAACAGAACTCATAGGGGACCAAATGTATAAGTTGATGTACTTTGAAAAAGTACACCAACATGTAACAGGTTATATACATAATTTTCAAATTTATGCAATATACAAAATCCCCCTAGTACTTATTCACTAACCTTAAACAGGCAAAACCAGAACTTTTTAATGTCGAGCTTGACATCCTTAAATCGAACTCAAGATCCATTGTAGTGGCCAAATATAACCTCCCTTATACAGTCTGTTACTTCCTTATATGCATGTGAAAACCATTTTATGTTAATAAAATTCCAATAACATACATCGATAAGTATAAATGAAATATATATATATATATATATATACTGGAAGGTTCGCATGGTAATGTATATAGGCCCCCTTGTCCTCCAATAAGATGCTTCCAATGGTTGTACATTTGGGTTGCTTCCACAACAGTGTGTTCTTGTTAGGCACCGGAGGCTAATGGCTCATTAGTAGGAAAAGGGCTAAAAAGACAATTATGTAGAGGAGATTGTGTTGGTGAGGGTGGCTGTGTTTCAGAGTTTTTTGAAATAGGCCTAGGTAAAGCGAAGTTACCCTGACTTGTACTGAACCTTCCATCAGTAGATTGTGAATTTTGTCGATGACCTCTTGAATAAGCACCACATGTCATTTTTCAAAAATTAAACAAATAAGTAATAGTTCCAAATTATATGTGACAACTATGACTTGAGAAAAAAAATGCCGTACTTTGCTACCACATTACAACCTTTGTTCTGAATTTCTATAAAGTACAAAATATAGTCATCTAAACTATGTTTGTCAAATATGATGTAAGAGACCGGCAAAAAAAAGGGTTGAAATGCTATTTGCAACAAAAAATGTATACTATGAGAAAAATCAATCAACGTACATGTTCATTAAATGCATTGTAAAATGTCTCAATATAAACATAACATTTTATACTACTATTCTCATATGTTATTTGGCATAAAAATAAATTGTATTTTATTTAAACATTTCATCAAACACCTATCATGCATAATTTATATTGCAAAGCTGTTGCTATTAAATTAAAGCACAATCAAGCACTATTTACACCATAAACAATAACAACACTTGTTCAACTATCAAAGCTTAAACATTACTTCTCTACATCTTTGCGAAAATGCTATTTAAGACTCATACAATTTTTTGAATATAAGAAGAAATATTACCTTGGAATGTAGTGAATTTCTAGAATACTAGCTTATCATGAACCAAATATTAGCAAGATTTAGCTTAGATGAGTTGAAGATTTTTGCGTGCTTGTGGTTTGGGATGGAAGATAATTTTTGGATGTAAAAATTTTTGAAATAAATGAAAATGAGTGTTTGGAGGGAGATATATTAAACACTTTGAAACGGCTTTGAAACGTTTTTGTTAAAAAATACCGTTCCAAACCTTAAAAAAATGGCATTGCCTCTGTCGTCCCGACAATGGAGACAACGGCCCAATTTTTTTAGCCCATCATCGCCCGATCGTCGCGATGACGAAGGAGGACGACTGCTCCAGAGAATTCTAGAGTGGCTATCGTCCTCCATCGTCACAATAGGGGAGACGACAATGCGTTGTCGTGCTCGCCGTCATGACGACGAGTGCGATGGCTGAAAAAAAAGTCCGCTGTCTCGCTCGATCGTCGTGACGACGATTCCAGAACTTTAATTTAATGCTTCAATTTTTTTCATTCTTCTCCAAACTCTCTCATTCTTCTCCAAAACTCTCTCATTTTTCTCTAAATACTTCAATCTTCGTCAATATAAGGTTATTATCTTTGACTAAGTCTTGCATTCACCTCGTACATAAGTAAGTTTTGTTATATTACTTTAATTTATTTGAATTATATGTTTGTCCCATCTCCCGATTGAAGTTTAACATAAAATTGAATAGTACGTTATGTTTATACAATTTTCGATAGATTTTTTGTGCAAAATGTTTAGATTTGTTAGTTAATTTAGATGTTTGGATTTAGAATGATTTGATTAAAACAATTTCATTAAAAATTGAATTGCATATAAAGTGTTTGATGAATTGTCAACGTTGATAATTAGTAATGTTGTGACATTTATGCTAAGTAGTATTTGTAAGTGAATAATTAGGAATCTTGTGCATTTCATTTGTTGTACGTAATGTTTGGATTTGGAATGATTTGATTGCAACAAAACCATTACTACTTGTATTGCATATAAGGTGTTCGATGAAATCCAACGTTGATAATTTGAAATGTTTTCACATTTATGCTAAGTAGTATTCGAATGTGGATAATTGGAATTAATATGCATTTGATTTGGGAGTATTCATGTTTGGAATTGGAATGATTTTCTTAAAATAAAGCCATTACAATTTGATTTGTATATAAGATGTTCGATGAATTGCTAGAAAGGTGGAATATTTGTTTTTAGGCCACAGTTATGTTAAGTTGACTGTTACGAAACATTATATGTAAGTGGGTATTTGTAATGTAGGTGAAATGTTGACTTATAGTGGAATTTGACAATACGTTGATAAGGTTGTAATACTATAATTGAAGATGTGATCATTTATTGTATTGTTTTGCAAGGTAATGGCACCTAAAAGAATTCGAGATGCACCATCATCCAGTTCGTATGATAGGAGAACCTTTGTATCGGAGGAGGCAAAGGAAAAATATGATTCTGTCATTAAAAATCGAAGCTTCGCGCCTGAGCAAGGGATAGTTCGGGCGATGCGACACCACCAATTATACCACCCAACCATTAATGCTTTGGGCTGGTGGCAATTCACTCAAGAGATCGAGCATCCCGCGGTGAAGCCTGTGGTTAGAGAGTTTTATTCCAACATGGGGAAATATCAGAATGACCGAGTTTGGGTGTGAGGCATTGACGTATATTATGATGTAGGCACCATAAACTGGGTGCTTGGAACACCCAAGAGGGAACATAGTGCAAGATTCAATCTGCTATTGAACTTATACAATCCATTGGCTGAAATAGCTAGGGAGTTTTGTCCAAGAGGAGTCCAGTGGATTGAGCCTTTGGTACGAAGTGCATTTCGGGGTATTGGGTTAAGTGATGTGGCTTGTACATGGTTCTATTTCTTGGCTGCTAGAGTACGACCTATAAATCATCATACAAGCATCACCAAGAAGTGAACCATACTGTTATATGCCATCACGAACAATATATACTTCAAGGTTGGAAGTGAAATTAGAGATGGTATATTCAAGTGTGGGAAGATATCGAAAGAGGCAATGTGGCACCCCCATCTCATCACTGAATTATGCAGGGATGCTGGAGTAGCTATTGACTCCACGGAGGAGACACTTTCTACACAGAGTGAGATTATTTTTGACCTTCTCCCAGATATACCAGTAGAGCCAACGAGGGCATATGAGGAGCCTCCTATTGTTCAACAACCTCCAAAACAGTGTCATGGTATCCGAGGTATGGAGCAATTACTTATAAGTTTATCAGATCGTATAGATACGATGGTCAGGCTAATGAGAGAGGAAATAGAGCATAGGACGCAACAGGATGAGCGTATAGGACGGCTCGAGGCCCAGCTAGCTGTGCTAACTGCTCGTCAAGATTATTATTACCAACAAACTCACCAATATTGGGACTATGCAACAGCATGAGACGAGACCATCTACGACTACCAGTCCATGATGGCCACTCACAGTGCAGCAGGACCTATGCCAGCATGGCCTCGTCCATTCCGACCTGTCCCATATCTCGTACCTTAGCAGCTGCATTTCCCTAAGGATATATGACCATCTACTAAACCACACACCGTCGGGAGATGAGGGTGGTTATTAATGCAGCCTTTTATATTATGTTTATGTTTGTTGAATGACATTAAATATATAATAAACTTTGATATTCGTTGTTCCATTTATGTATATTTAATATGAACTTTTTTCTTTTGTTATTTTGTTTATATATATTTGGTATGTATTTTTGATATTTAACCTACAATTTTTAACAAAATTATGGCAACAAGCCTTGTGAACACTCCAGATATTTAAATTTAAAATTATATTTAAATATACAATAGTCACAGGATTTGACTTCCTAGTAGGAATTATTACACATCACCTCCTTCTCTAAAATCATCAGATTCACTACCACTAAGTAAGGTGTCTGCCGAGGTATCTCTAAAACTATCAGTTGACCTATCACTATTAATATCAGCCTCCATATCCTGGTGTGAGTTTACATGCAATCTAATACCTGAAGGGTCATGCAAAAGAGGAACATCTAACTATGTTGACCACGCACTATACATGAATTCGTTGTCAAGTTGAAAAGCAACATCACTCCACTTCACTTCCACAGTGCTCCTAGCCTTGGTTTTGCACGCAGCAATCCAATCAACTCTATTCCTTTTCGAACCAAGGTATCCTACATAATATATTTGAATAGCTTGTTGAACAAACACAAATGGTTCATCTGTTTTTTAGATACGTGATAGGTTAACATCAATTATACCATACTTAGAATGTATTTTTTACCCTATTACGGGGTCAACCCATCAACACTTAAATAGTGTGACATTCATATTTGGTAAGTTACTGTATTGAAACTCCAATATTTCCTCTAATAATCCAAAAAAATCATACTCTGTGTCATTGTAGCAGGATGATCATACGCAAACCCCATAATTCATTGTTGATTTGTCTTGGGCGTGGTCAATTGTGTGGAATCTAAATCCATTTACCATGTATTTTGAATAGCATGTGACTCGATTTCTTAGACTATAGGCTAAGCTCCTCATTAACGGATCACTTATGTTGCTAATTGGATTCAGGATCTGTTTCATAAAAAAATCTAACAATGATATATGCTATATAATGATTAAACTCAAAATTGGTGTAATTATGCTTACATATGTTTTAAACCATAGGAGGAACTGCTCAGCTACAATCTTGTCCATGAGGAGATCAGCCTCGTCATACTAGAAAACAAATAGTCTGCTTATGAAAGCCATATGTTAGCTCAGTGGGAAATCATTCAAATGTAATTATATTTGTGGTACACTATGCTTACCTATAGATTGGTTCAACCTCTAGACAGTTCAATAAAACATATGTTTCTACTGCGTGCCTCTCAGGAGTAGTGAGATAACGTGAAGGCCTACGGTAGGATGGTCGACTGGGATAATTGAATATGGAGAAAGATGCAGTTGTAGAGGGCATAGCTCGTGGGTCATTACGGACCGGTCTATTTCTTTTTAATTGAACAATTGATTCAAAATAGTATGATGCAAATGTAGTTATTTCCTCCACAACATATGCTTCACATATTAAAGCTTCAACATGTGCTTTGTTCTTGACTTTCTTCTTCAGGGTTCGAAGGAACCTGTTAAGAAAATCAGTAAAATCACATTCATCTTCCTCAAATATTAATTAGATCAAATACATTTGAACATAATTTGATGTGCAATCAAACCTCTCAAATGAATACATCCATCTATATTGCACTAGCCCACCAATCTTTGCCTCATATAGCAAATGAATAACCAAGTGTTCCATTGAGTCGAAAAATGATGGGGGAAAAATTTTCTCAAGATTGCAAAGTAAAATTGGAGTCTTATCCTCCAACTCTTGTAGTTGAGTAATGTTTTGAACAGGTAAGCAAATTAGTTGGAAAAACAAACTCAATTTAGTCAATGCATTCCACACAAATTTCGGCAACCGCTCTTTTAAATGCAATGGGAAGTAGGCACTCTATAAACACATGCACATCGTGAGTCTCATACCATGTAATTTCAGTTCCATCATGTTAACGCTCCAACTGATGTTCAAAGCATACCCATTTGGAAACCTTAATTGTATAAACTACTAACATATCATGCGTTTCTGATCTTGACTAAGGGTGTATGCTGTCTTGGGCTTAGGCCCACCACTTTCTAGTGGAACTGCAATCTTTGGCCGATCACAGCTCTTACTCATGTCCTTATGACCATTCAAGATGTCTTTTATTTTTCCTTTAATATCCATAACTGTGTTGAACACATTGTCGAACACATTCTTCTCGATATGCATGACATCAAGATTGTGCCGTAACATATTATCTTTCCAATAAAGTGGATCCCCCAATATGCTTCTCTTTGTCCATTTATGTTCAGTACCATAACCAACCACTATTGATATTAGGTCATCAATGACCCGAGGGAGGCCACATACCCGACCCCATATAAATCTACTTGACATAATAGGAGGTGAGGTACGGTACTCTACACGTCCTTTTCCAAACTTTTTCTTATTCCTCCTATAAGGGTGATCAGGGCAAAGAAATCGGTGGTGATAATCAAAATAAGTTGGCTTCCTACTATGGTGAAGATAAGAAGCCTTAGTATATTTCATACATAATGGACAGGCCATCAACCCAGCACAACTCCACCTAGAAATCATAGAGTACGCAGGTAAGTCATGAATTGTCCACAATAAAACAGCCCTCATATTGAAGGTACTATGTCGTGATACATCATATGTTGGAACTCCTTTATGCCACAACATGAGTAGTTCATCCAACAAAAGTTATAGGTAAACGTCAACAAGTCTTTTAGAATTTGATGGATCAGAAATCGCCAAAGATAGAAACATGTATGGGTTCTTCATACACAAACTTGGCGGAAGATTATATGGTGTCACAATGACGGGCCAAGAAGAATATGTCTTTCCATGTGATCCATGCTGTATAAATCCATTTGCACATAAATAGAGTCTTACATTGCGTGGCTCAGCAGCAAATTCAGAATGCCTCTCATTAAAACTTTTACACGCTGCCCTATCTGAGGGGTGACACATAGTTCCCTCATCAGTTGTATGTGTTGCAGGCCAAATTATCTGGTCTGCTGTTACATCTGATGCATACAATCTCTGCAAATGGGGAGTCAAAGGCAAATAATGTAGGCGAGCAAATGGTACCTTTTTTCTATAGTTTTGGGTGCCAAACTTGACCTTGTACCTAGGTGCACCACAAAATTTGCAGTTATAAAGGTTACTATCATATTTCCAATATAACATGCAACCATCTGGACAGTAATCTATCTTTTACACAAGGAGTCCCAAATCTCTTATAAGTCGTTTCGTACTACAATAATCTATCGACATTCTATGGTCATAAGGTAGGATCTCATCAAGCAAACTACATATATTATCAAAACAACTTTCTAACATGCTATGGTCTGCTTTTATACTCACCATTCTTGCCACAGCCGACAATTGAGAAGAATTTTCACATCCCTTGTACAATGGTTCATCTGCCGTACGTAACACATCCAAGAATTTATTTGTTAGCCCATGAACATCACCTGCTTCAACATGCTCTGTGCCATCAGCTCTGTCATCACCATCATATATTTAATTTGAACTACTACCACTTGCTTCCCACGCATATGAGGCACCATGTCACATTTGTGCATCATTCAACATTCTCTGCTCCTATAAAATCCTTAGCTAATTCCTTCTCTTAAGTTGTATTCACTCACCTTGATAGCCGACTCAGCTAGACCGTTGTTATTTAAGCACTCGTTTTCACCATGACTAGTCCAATTAAAATAATTCTTCACGAAGCCCTTTTTGAGCAAATGTAATTTAACTTCTTCAGGCTCCAAGAACCTGATGTTCTTGCATCGATGACAAGGGTACCTAATTTTAGAACCATCCATATAACTTTATTGTTTCTTGCCCATTCAACAAAATCAGTCACACTATTGACAAACTCGTCAACCAAGCCTCGACGACTAGGGAGGTTTTTGTTGAACATCCATGCCCTAATATCTCTTAACATTGTGCACTATAAATTTAAATACAAATAAAAGTTTAAATTAAAAGTTTAAACACAAATAAATACATTGTGCCATAATATCTTTTAACATTGTACATTCATACCTTAATATCTTTTAACAACTTGAGCACACAAAATATAACAAAGGGAAAAATCTTCTCTACAAGATCCTCATCATCCAATTAAAAGAATATAATACACAATTATAGTCCCAACTCACTACTTCATATCCATACACAAATTAATGGGATATTCACAATAAACTAAATCACTAAAGTATTAAAACCTACACAAATAATAACATTAACCATATATGTTAAAAATTGGTGGTTTATTAGCATATATACCTCTAAAATTAGCAATATACCTTGGAAAATTTTAAAAAAAGCTTAGACTACCATTTGAGAATGGTTTCAAGATGTTTTAGGATGGAAAAATACATAAATGGCATCTGGTGAGCCATAAGGGTAATTATTTATGTCTGTAATATTGAAATGGATTTGGAATGGTCATAAATGCCATTCCAAATTTAAAATTTGGAGTTTGGAACAGCTTTGTATTGCCGTTCCAAACTCCTAATTCAAATTTGGAACGGCAATAAAAAGGCCGTTACAAATATGATAGTTGGGACTGCTTTTCGTCACCATTTCAAATTTCAAATTTGGAACGGATTTGAAACAACAACAAATACCATTTCAAATTTGAAATTTGGAGTTTGGAATGGCGATAAAAAGCCGTTCTAAACTCCTTTTTCAAATTTGGAACAACAATAAAAAAGGTCGTTACAAATATAAAAATTGGAACGGCTTTTTATCGCCATTTCAAATTTAATTTGGAATATCTATATCAAGCCATTCTAATTTCAGGACTACTTTGGAACAGTTAATCAAAAGTAATTCCAAATTTTGAAACGGCAACAAATACCGTTCCAAAATTGGAATGAGGTTTACAAGGCTGTTTCAAAATTGGAACGGGTTGTAATGTCATTTCAGATTTAGAACAGACTTGGAACAGATAAAAAGACCGTTCCAATTTGAAACGAATTTGAAACGGAATTATTATATAATATCATTTACGTTCCAAATTCGTATAAAAATTGTGTCAGACAGGCACGATATTTTAGCCCTTCCAATTTAACAAATTTCTAGTGATGCATTGCTTTGCAGCTTAGCTATGTATAAAATAAATTTCTTGAGGAATATCTACTTTGTTGAATGTCATAAAATTATTATGTCTTAAAAATAAAATGTTTTATATGTATATAACCTTTTGAGGAAGGAAGAAATGAAGAAGCGGGTCAAGGAATAACATAAACATACCAAAGGCAAAAATGTAATTTTTTTCTTTAACTATAGCAAAATGGCATTTTTTTTTTTTTTACTTTGATTATTGTAGGTGGCAAAACAAGAGACACTAAGTACTAAAATTTAAACAATTTTAGAACAAAAACCCTATTTTGGATTGAAAATTAGGGTTTTACAACAATTTTTCTATGCTACCACGACGTGGCCTCCACGTTGGCATGGCGTGGCATCCAACCTGGAAATTATTAAAAATAAATTGAAGTTTAAAACAATATTTTCTGAAAAATATAAAATCCATGAAATTATATCTCAAATTTTTTAAACATAGCTGTTGAAACCATAAAATATAAAAATCTAAATTATACACTTTAAATTTTCAAAAAACCATAAATATAAAAAGTATATTTTCTAAAATGTTAAATTTAGTTTATTCTGCTTCCTATGTATATTGCTAAAATTATATAAAAAATATTTTTCCAAAATAAAAAATTAAATTTATGAAAATATTAAATTTTTGTTGGGCAAAACGATATAAATATATATTCTAAAAAATTTCTAAATAAATAATTTCTAAATAATAAAAAGAAAATTTCATATTTTCAAAAATATATTTTTCAAAATATAAAATATTTAATTCAATAATCTGAAAAATTAAAAAATAAATTTAAAATTTAAAATTTAAATAACTCCTAAGAAGATATTATGAAAATATTTCCAAACATCAAAAATATAAACTTATTTATCTTCTAAAAAGTATAAACATATTTTCTTAACACATTTTCAAGAAAACACAAAAGTATATTTTCTAGATCAAAACATATATAAATAAAATATATATTTAAAATTCTAATTCTAATAAAACATAAATTTCAAAGATTTATTATATTGTTTAAAACTTTTCCCAAAAAAACTAAAAAAAATATTTTATAAAATAAGAATATAAATATAAATTTTAAAGTTAAAATATTCTAAAAATATGAAATGAATATTTATATTTTCAAGTATCATAGTTTTAAATTTTCCTTTTTTTCAACTAATTTTTTCATGCTGACAACTTATATGGAACGTGGTTCTTAAATTCAATGGATTGGGCCTCCTAGTTATATTGTATTTCAAAAGCAAGATAATGCTAAGAATTTTTATTATTTTTATTTAATATATGTATTTCAAAAACACAAACATAACAAAACACTTTTTATTATTTTTATTTAATATATGTATATTTGGTTTATTTTTGAATTTCTCAAATTTTAAAATCTATACTACATTATTATGTCAATAAGAATTTTTGGTTGCACAAATTAATTTTATACAACTGCCTCTATGTTAAATACTTTTATTCTTTCTATTATTTTCTTCATTCTATTCATTCAACTTACAATTTCTATTTATTTGTTTTCAAAGTTTATCATTTTCCAAATTTCTTTGATATTTCATCATTTTTTATTTTAAATATTATTGCACAATATAAAAGCACATAATTTTCTTATTTCATTTCTTTATGTTATTTCGTTTTTCTTTTAATTTATTGTTTTTATTTGTGTTTTCTTTCAATTTTTTCTTTTTTTCGAATTCTTTTGATATTTCTTTAGTTTATTATTTTAAATATTCTTTATAATTTTTAAAATTGAATAATTTAATCTTTATGAAGTAAAATACAATAATTTTATTATTTTTAAAAAAATTGGCACATGTATAAACTGTGCAAATTTTACTAGCATTATACAAAGTAAAAATTAGCTACACCAAAATGCATTCAATTAAAATTAAAGATAGACTTATATTTACTATATCTGAAATCCAAATAAACTTGATGCATAATACTCCCACACAACGAATATTTGTACTTAATATTTTAAAAATAAGTTAACACATCTTTGCAATAATTTCCCATGAACATTGCTGTAGTAAAAATTAAAATAATAAAAAAAGTTAGGTAATATTCTAATATTTCGATTCATGTAATTTAGATAACACACTGTAGTGTTCTAAATCACATGAATAATAATATTTGTGTTCACTATTTAGGGAGAAGAAGTAAGAGCACACCAGGTCCATGAGATGTTGCATATTCCTCTTATGACTTGCATAAAATGCACTATCTATATAGACAATACACTCTTACATATGTCATCAAATGAAATAATCGATGTATATTAAACCAAACTAACATCTCCAAAACTCATATTTGCCTGAATTTTTTCTAATTGTAGGGTTAATTGTGCAATATTTTTCCTACTTTGTATAACTACAGACCATATTCCTCCGATCCTAAAATTATTAAAAAAAAACATTTATATTCAATTCAACAATGTTTTATTTATTTTTAGTTGAAAAATCTATTTTAAATTAGTATTTTGTTTATATTTTTAATCATAGATTTACGCTAAAATGTTCCAAACAATATCTGTTTGTATATATATTATATGCACAAATTGAATATATAACAAAAAAAACATTGTATGAAATACTTATTGAAATTACAGCCGCCTGGAGCTTTGTGGCCGTAGCAGTTTTCATGCATTTCAATTTGCTATTGTCAGAATTTCAAGTATCTTTGCTACTGTTTATTGAAGTTGAGTTTTCTCTTTGAATAACCAATCCATTAGTTTTACATGATCTGGTACTAATTTCTGGGAAAATTAAAATTCCACTCTTCGTTACACGAGGATTTGTCTGTTTAAAGTTTTACGTACAGTGTAAATGAAGCTGTTTGTTTCAAGATTTTTTGAATTTCTTGATAAATTGTGCTCTTTTTTGAACTCGCCTTGTGCTTGACCATAAATTAGTCCCAATCATTCATTATTTTTCCAACAGTATTAATTATATCCTCGTCTGGTTTCCCACTGCAGAGAGCTGAATGGCTAATAGCATTATTGGTCCAAATTATGTATCTTCACTCTATGAGAAAACAGTATATGAGTGGCTTTTCATCCCCCAAATAATGTATGTATGTCATATGGGACAAATATGTAGACATTAGTGTCTGGTGACAGGCAAACACACCATGCTCCTCACTGAGCTGTTCCTCAAATATTTTTCTTAGTTGGAATCTGTTGAGCGAATACATACAGCCAAGAGAAACAGTTGCCCTCCATCTTCCTAAATTCATAAACTTTGATATGATTTCCACTGAAGGCCCAGCAACAATATGGATAAAGATGCTGCTGATTGAGAGCACATGTCCTATCAAATTGGTTGCATACATTCATTTTTTCCTCAGGATCTGAAAGTCCGATGCATGGAAGTGATTAAATCAGAACATAGAGACACAATTAACATCAGTGTTGAAGCAGTGCATAATCTATGGAAGCGGCTTAAATTTTAACTGTTGAATGTTGCTTATTTTCTTTGAAAAATACAACAATAATGTTGGCAACGACGGTGACAATAGTTGCCAAACCTAAATGTTTGGAAACGTTTTGATTCAATAAAACAGACACCTATGAGTTATAAAATGAACACTAATATGTTAACCCAACTCCGAGAATCACTCCTACGTTTGCGAGTATTTTGCTAGGCTAAATCTTCTACTAACTCAATGAAATAGAGAAGACAAATAATTAATTTTTCCATGCAAACACAATTCCCAACTAGGTTTGCAAATGACTAAATGCACCAAAACCACAACTTAATATTTTGTACTTAACCTAAACTATCATTTAGACCCGACTCTCCTAGTTGGTATCACTCACAAGAGTTGATTCATAGAAATCTGACTTGCCATCAGCACATAAACAAATTAGACTTTCAACCAAAAACACTTAGCTCTCTCATGGCTAAACTCTCAAGAAATGCATGCTCTAAGTTGCTTGGTTTGATTTATGATATTTATAATTGAGAAAAGTCAGATGCCTCTATTAGAAGTCACTTTTAGATCAACATGTTTGTCCTTCAAAGTCAATTCTTGATCAACTTCAATCTTAGTTGCAAACACCAATTACAAAAATTAAGGATGGATTCTAATACCTTGATGCTTATCCACAAGTATCCCATGTTGATCCAATTTTCTTTTGGTCATTTCCAAATTTCCTCAACCTCTTTGAGTCTTCTAGATGTCTAAGAGTGTCTCTTTGTAGGAGTCCAACTTGAACTTCACCTTCTACTTGAATTTGGTCATGATTAAAATTGTTCAATGTAGAATCTTAGTTAGAACAGGACTCTACCATAGTTGAGAAGTTGTCAACAAATGTATTAACAACATTATAGTTAACAATCTCTCCCTTTAGTACATTTATGATACAACCAAATCAAGTTCCTAAAAAATATGACCAAGACATGTCAAACAGTTCTTCATTTAACATTTGGCTTTTTACATAATCCAGGATTACAACATTAAATCCAAATCCTAACAATGTTATTACATGCCAAATGAGTTTCAACAAAGTACAGAAAATTACAATGACCATTCATTATAATCTACATTATTGTTGTAGGCAATAAATTTCAACAAAGTATAGAAAATTACAATGACCATTCATCATAATCTACATTATTGTTATAGCAATAAATTTCAACAAAGTACGGAAAATTACAATGACCATTCATCATAATCCACGACCATTGTTGTGGGTAATGTTCTCAACAGCATCTGCTGCAAAATTCATCAACAAAAAAAACATAGTAACAAACTCCCCCTGAACCTCATACCTGGTCCACCAAACATCCTTCAATCATCCATGTGCACATTGGGGAACTTCTTCCCCCCTTTGTGTCACATGTTGGCAAAGGGTTACTTTCAAGCATTACAAGGTCCACCATCTGTACCTGGTGAAGCAATAGGCTTAATGTGAGGGTAGCAATTTTAGGCTCAAAAGCATCATACCAAATGAAATCAGCAATGGTAGAATCAATAACACGCACATCAGGATCAACAAGCTTAGACTTAGTCTTTACAACTTGATCGCCAGATTTAGAAATAGTATCCACAGGAGCATACTCATAAGGTTCTGGTTCAGCACCTTCAGTACTAGCAAGATCATTAAATGATGCCAATGTTACAAGCAACATTGCAACATGGTTGTTGATAGTCTAGACCTCAGCTTGCAAATGATTAATCTAGGTTGTAACCATCCTTTTCACTGGTGTCCAACGCTCATTGAATCTATCGCTTTGATGTGGTAGGAATTGCTTCAAATTCATCTGGTCTATATTTAGTAAGATCTTCAATATTTCCAATACACCCAAACCTAAGTCTCCATTGCATGAGCTCTAAATCTTACTTATTATCTATTTTCTCCAACTAATTCTTGTAATTGGGTTAGTAACAATTTTAGTAGTCAAGGTAGGATAAGGAAGAAAAGTCAAATTGTTCTCATAGCCTACATAGTAAATGATAGTTTAAAAATGAAATAACCTAAATTTACCTCAATCTCTTTTACGAAACTATATAGCAATGTAACTATCTCATGGGTGCCACATTCCCTATTTGCAACCAATTAACAATCCAAGTTTATACAGCATGAAGTACTTAAGTGTTAACAAAAGATGACTACAAGTTGTTTGATTTGAGCCATCTTCTTAGCTTTCCATCAATCAATACTTACACAATCTCATCAAAATCAGTACAATGTTTAGGGATATAAGTAGTATCAAGCGATTATAAGGGTATTCTAAGGGTTGTATTAATCACATTTAGAAAGGACTTAATCATCCTTCCTCTCACATACCTTCTATGGGACCAAGGGTAATCAAAGTCATTGACTTTTCTTCTCAAGTTGGCATAGAATTCATGCATAATTAGCTTAATATAATGATCATAGCACTTCAAAGATGCAAAAAGCCCATTGTACTCCAAGAAAGCTATAAACTCCATCTTAGTAAAATTTCCTTCATGTATAAAATTTTAACAATAAAAGTGCAAGAACAAACATATTCATAGTACTTTTCAGATTGTTTTGAGTAGAACCAGGGCCCAAGTGGCTTTGGTCAATTTATTTTCATCACTTTCCATACAATCTCTTTGGACATAGTGGTTTCCTCAACCACTTTAACTTTGCCTTTCGTCCATCTTGGACTTCTCTTTGTCAACCATTTATTTCTTGGCCATTTGTGCTTCTTTCCAGTTAAAATATCCTTCTTGTGACTTTTTCTTTGCCTTCAAAATGTTAGATAGGAGTACATATTCTTATTCTTCCCTAATAACAGCATCTGTTGTCACTGATATTGGAATAGTTTTCTTAGTTGTCTTTTTAGACATTTTCCTCTTTTTCTTAGCACTAGAATCTCCTCCTATTTGTACAAGTTCATAAGTCCTTGTATGGTGGCTTATCAATTCTATTGGTCATAGTGGGTGGTTCACTTCTTTTAGACTCAGATCTTCTCCCCTAATTGTACTAGACACACAGCCATGGGGGTAGTTCCTCTGTAGGAAATTTGACCAAAATCATTCCCAATTGCGTTTGTTCCTTAGCCAAGTTTTTAAAAACCTTAGCTGGTGATGGAGTCCTCTCAATTGAAGGAGATCTTGGCAGTTCCATCTAGGCTGGCTATGAAGAGGATTCACCCATGGATTCTTGTTGGTTTTGAGATAATAATTCTCCTTCCATTTCACCATTTTCCTTCTTGTTGTATCTAATGTTGCAACAAGCATGAAAAGTTTTGAGAGAATAAAGCGACAAAAGTACAATGCACGCTTTTCAACAAGAAATATTGATTTGTAAAGAGCTTTAATGACTGATTCAAATCAATCAATCACATTATAACTACATCAAGAATTAAAGAAACCCTTATAGGTAGGAAAAAGTAAAATTCTTGATCACAAGGACTTGAAATATAAGGGCGTAATATAAGAGTTCTCAAACATTTCCTTTTGTGTTCTATACTACAGTAGAAATTAGACTAGGCACAAGCTTAGTGATTTTCTAAGAAAATCAAACCTGGTTTCGTCCATAGGCTTAATAGATATTCTTGGCATTTAGTTCTTTGTTGCAATATAAATTGCAACAACATTTTTATTTTCAACAAGTTCACAAATGAAGTAATGTCTAATATCTATATGTTTTGTTTTGGAAAGTTGAACTAGGTTTTTTTGTGATATTTGTCAGACTTTTGTCATCACAAAATACAATTATTCTATCAATAATCACCGCATAGTCATTATTCATCTATTTCACTCATTGCAGTTGAGCACGATAGCTTCCAACTGATATATACTCTTTCTATTCTAAACAGGGAGATACGATTTTGTTTCTTACCATCCCATGATACTAGGTTATTTCCCACAAAGAAACAGCCTCCAATGGTATTTTTTCTATCATCACAAATTTCAGCCAAATCAACGTCGGTATAGCCAACCAAATTCACCTTACAATCCTGAATATATAAACCAAGTTTAATTATAGAGTTCACATACCTTATAATTCTTTTCACTGCTATCAAGTGACTCTCTTTAAGTACAACTTGAGCTACAAATCTAATCTTATTTCTTGTTATCACACCATCCTCGTTTATCCTGTTTTAAAAGATCTATTTTATTCCAATTATGTTGATATTTTGAGATTTTTCAACAAATGTTCGAACATCATTTCTTTCAAACTGATTTAATTCATCTTGCATAGCTAATAGCCAAAATTTATCTTTTAAAACTTCATCAACATTCTTTGGTTTAATAGTAGAAACAAAGCATGAGTAATTAGCTATGTCTTGATAGTTTACTTTAAGTAGATCTTGAGTTCTTATCTACTTGTTCAAATCAGCAATAATAGCCTCAATTGGATAATGTTTAAGAATACCAAAAGAAGGTTCGGAAGCATTACATGAATTTGGATCATCATTAGCGGATGTTGACTTTAATGTTGCAACAACTAGTTTTGTACCTTAGTCCTTACTAGTTGGAGATTGAATTTTAGCATTATTTGATGGGAGATCCTCATCTTCCATTGTCTTCACATATATTTTTGGTTCTTTGTCCATCGTTTCATCATAATTACTTACCACATTGATTGTCTACATTATTGACATTGTCCTAGAGTTGTACACTCTAGAGCTTTATTGTTAAGTAACCAAGGAAAAAACCTTTGTCACATTTTCTTAAGAATTTTCCAATCTTCTCATGGTCCTTTAGAATGTAATATTTATTTACAAAAGTGTGAAAGTAAGCTACACCCTATTTTTTTTCCCTTTCCAAATTTCGTAAAGTGTGTTCATCAAAGCATTTTTTAGATACACCCTATTAATAATATAGCAAGTTGTATTGAATGCTTCTACCTATCATTTAGTGCTAATGTTTTTAGTAGCTAGCATTACTCTTTCCATCTCCACCAGAGTTCTATTTTGTGTTCTACAACTTCATTTCATTATGGAGTTTTGGGGAAGATTGCTCATATTATATCCCATGTTAACAATAATATTGAGTAAACTACTGGTTCTCAAATTCTTTACTATAATCACTAGGGATCCCAATGATTTTCCTAGGTGTTTCTCCTTTTTTTTATTTCAAGTTGACTACACAGATTCTCAAAGGCTTGAAAGGTGTCTAATTTTTCCTTCAAAAAATCAACCTCAGTAAATCTAGAATAATCATCAAGACAAATAAAAATATACCTTTTTTCCACCAACGCCAGCAACATCCGTAGGTCCCATCAAATCCATATTTAGCAATTCTAACAACCTTGAAGTGCTTAGTTGTTGCAGCTTCTTGTGTGATTGTCTCTACTGTTTTTCAAGTTGGAATGAAATTTTTGATAATACGGTAATTTACAAACAGCTTTAATTTTGGATAGTTTTACCAAGTCATGATAATTTATATGGCTATGACTTTAATGCCATCTCATGTTGTCTTCTTTAGCAAACTTTAGGTAAGATGATATACTATTAAAGATGTTAGTGATACGCCATGTAACATTAATAGAATCCAAGGGATATTGGTTATAAATTTAAATCTTTTGATTAATTAATAAAAGATTCATGTTCATTTATATCAATATCTAGTAATTTATCATGCATATAAATCTTGTGGGGTGAAAAGTTATGCACGTGCTTATATAGTTGTGTTAAGAAGTCTTATTCATTAGAAGTTATGAGTATGAACATAAGACTTTTGAGTATACAATCATTAAAATTAATTTACAAGTCATTCATTCTCTAAATTAAAATTGGGGAATTGGTACAAGTTGCACGTGTGTTTGTATATTAAGTATTATGTCGTTCAATATAAGATATTAAAAGTATATGTGTGAGGATACTTTATTGAAAAATGAGTATTTGAACACATACATTTTACTCTTTACTATCAATGTCTAACTTCCTGATCATGTTAAGTGTGTTTAGACCTTAGACATGAGATAATATGGTTGTCTTGTGCATATGATGGTCAATATGATCTTGATATGAAATAGAATTCTGAGTTCAGCGTGCCATTGCTTGCATACGCATGAAGACATGTATGTATTCAATACAGAATTTATCTCCTTAAAAGAGAATAAGGTGTTTGTCCTATACGATTGACGTTCCATAAGATGAAAATTCTTGACCAAGTTAGTGTATGATCGAAAAAAATTTTCCACTAAGACATAGTTTCATGGGATACATTGATTTGGTCATATGATTGAGTCAATGAGTTTAACTAAATTTATAACTCTTACTGGGTCAGGACAACGTTATACAAATGGCTTATACTGCACAATATTCTGAATCAAGAGGGTCATGTGATCCATTCACTTGGATTTAATTAGGCTATGATATAGGCTGTAAGATAGGCGTTACACATATCCTTAGATCTATGGTCATTTTCAATTAAAAATAAACCTAGAGAGACACATACAAAATGATGGAACATGGAGAAGTTAATAATTTAGTTTGGGGCATAAACAAGACTGGAGAATTCCCATGATGAAATAAATTTGGTTATAATTAGATAGAACTAAATAGATTTCTCATTATATTTGTTAATAATGAAATTATTAATCAAAAATATGATGGTTATTTAATTTAATTAATGAGATTAATTAAATTAAAGACCAAGACATGTATGGGCCTTAATTATGAAAGGAATTTAAAATTAAATATGGTGTGGACTTAAATTAATTAAAAGTCCATATAGGAAACCTATAAAGCTCATTCCATGTATGCTCTAGGTGCTTTGCAAGGAAACAAGTATGCCTTGTGTAAAATAATGTGTCTTAAAAATAAATACATTTAGAAAAGTTTCAAATCGACATAATATTAGAAAAACCTTAAAAATTTGTTTACCCCTTCCAAGCAAGAGAGAAAAGGTCCTCTAGCCTTTTTTTAGTTTTCTTTCTCATCTAAAAATCTCCATACCCAAAAGAGTTTGCGTTAGGTTCTTGCAAAAGAGTTCGTAAAGGATTTTAGAGATGCTTGTTTGTGTTATTTCCATATGTATAAACTAAAAGTCACAATTTCAGGGTTACAACTCATAGATCACGCATACGTCTCCCCTAGAATAACATTTCAAGAGGTAATTTTTACAAGCTTATGGGAGACATTCAATTTAGTAAATGATGTGAAGAAGGCAACCTAGGTTCAGATTTTTTATTCCACTACATATTTTATGATTGTGTGTAGTTTTAAAATTAAAAATTTGCTCCTAATAAAACCCAACAAAAAGTAAAGTAGTTGTCATCAAACTTTTTGCCAATAATTATGCATTTGTTTTGATCATTGTACACATGACATTGGTCTTTTGTGAATTTCACGAACAAATTCTAACCACACAGCTGACTTATGCTTAGCAAATTTGCTTTCAAGCCATCTACATGTAGAACTCCTCGAAGTGTTCCATCCATTAGAAGAGTCCCTCTTTCTAATTACTCAACACCTTTGGTCATTACCAAAAGTCACATGTCCTAAAGTAAAGATTTTGTAATTAGAACCGTTGCCTTAGCTAGCCCATCATGTGCTTAGAACACCTGCTATCAAAGTACCAAATATATTTCAAACAAGCTCGTAAAGATGAATAAGAAACAAAATATTTAAATTTAGATTTCTTAACCCAAATCTACCTTATAGGACTTCTATTACCCTTAGTGTTGCCAACACCGAATGTAACATGGCAACCATGCAATATATGCTTCGGCATCTTCCAAACAAATGCCCTGACTTTCTACAATAGCTATAGAATGTTTTCATCTTCTGCTTCTACTTCCTTTTAGAATTTTTCAAGGTGGTCACTAGGGTTTGTGGTGCAATCTTCTTTACAAATTTTATCTCCTTTGATTCTTTGGTACTGTTTTTGGGCTTCTCTACAAACTATAGTCTAGTTCAATCTTTTGCCACCTTTCCTATGGAAAGTACATCATCTAATTTTGCTTTACTAGAATTCAACTTGTTAAGAGCAGCTTCAGCTTCATTTGCACTTATCTTGGCTTAATGACACACAAGTTTAAGTCTTACGTTTAACATTAAGCTTATGATTTGTGCCAATTAAATTCTAATTGTCGTTCTTTAAAAATTCTACCTATTCTTTTAAAGAGTCATTCTCAAATTGGAAAGACAACAGCTTGTCATATGCTAAAAGGTAGGTAGGCAGTATTTCTTCTTTAGAGTCACGATTTTATACTTAGATTGATAACCATTTATTAGAATTGATGCTATAACATAATTTTGCACTTCTTTACCTTTCTTCCTTACAAAATTAAGGCTACATGGTTGCTTGTTATCATCACCAGATTCATCTGATCTTTCTTCACTAAAGTCATATTCATTAACTTCCCTTACTAGTTAAAATTGTTAGCACACACAGCTTGGACATGACCGTAGCCTTCATATTCATAGCATTAAGTTCCTTTCTTTTGTAATTTAGACTTATCCTTCTTATTGAAATTCTTGCCATGGTCTTTTGAATTCTTATTGGAAGGATTTCCAACTTTATTAGGTCCATTGAACCTTTTTCTTGCGCAGGAACCTTTTTAGTTTCTTTGCAATATAGGCAGTGTCAAGATTAATGTTGCAACATTCGCTTTCACTATCATTGAAGTTCTCACGTTGGAAAACAATCTCCTTCTCCTTTTTTTTTTTGGTGTGATCCAAATTTATCTCATAAGTTTGTAATGATCCCATGAGTTTATTTAGTCAAAGATTGTCCACGTCTATTACTTCCTCTATTGTGGCAATGTTGAGGGCAAACTTTTCAAGCAATGATCATAAGGTTTTTCTCAAAAGTTAGGCTTCAAAGTACTTCTTGCCTAATTGAAAAGATTGATTTGCAATATGATGTAATTTACCATTAAATACAACTATAGTGTCATCTTCTCCCATGCTTAAATTCTCAAATTCAAAAGATAACATTTGAAGTTTGGAATTTCTTACCACACTTGTTCCTTCATGAATGTTTTGAAAAATATCCCTTGCCTCTTTTGTAGCTTTACACGTGGATATCGACTTAAATTGTTCATCATCTACACTATTAAAATTTATATTATCACTTTGAAACTTCCTAGCACAGCTTGTTCTTCATCCAAAGGCCAATTTCACATCCTTGAGTTTCCATACCTTTGGCATTTTTTTCAGTTGGTAGGCGATATCCATTCAAGTTCCATACCTTTGTGCACCATAGTATATTATAAAAGGATAATTTCATCAAATAAAAATATAAATTTATTCCTAACAGATTAAAAATACATAAACACATAGAGATGAAAGAAATCAAAATTCCTACACTCAGCGTTCCTTTGAAAATGATTATACTTATGTAAAATTTATACAAACCATGTAATTTAAAATAAATTTGAAAATATTCATTCCATTCTCAACGCATTCCTGCATAGCTATCATGTCCTTAGCTTTTGGATTGAATTTTTTAATTGTCACATTTCTTGTCTACGTTTTAGGTGACTTAGTGAGTTTGAAGGATTCTATTTATACGCTATGGAATTTGGACGAACATTCTTTTCCCTTCATTGTCTAAGTAACATTCTGATGAATGTTGCCTTCTTCATTTTGGCTTTTATTTTGCAATGGTTTGCTTTTAGCATGCATTTAACTCATGTTACCTTTTGTTTTTGTTAGACATCACAAATCATCAAACCTAACTTCATAAGCTAAATGGTCTCGAAAAAATCATTCAAGGTTTACAACCCTCAAGTGCAAACTCTCATCTAGTATTTTCAAAATCAACTCAAAACAGATGGACGGTTTTCGTGTTTTTGTTTTTAGAATCGATCCAGACCAATCGGTTCAACCAGGAACCGTCCATGAGTCCAGGCCAATTAAGAAGAAAAAATTTGTAAATGGTTAATCTCATGCAAACCAATTAAGCCTAGTAAAACTGAGTGAACGAGTTTTTCTACTAATTCTGTGTCATATCTTTAAGAAACAAAAAACAAAAAATAAAAGTTGAAGAATGGGTTGAGACAGACATGGCCTAAAGTCTAAACATAAAACTCTCCTCTTCAACGCACGCCTTATTCTAGTCTTCCCATCTCGTTTCAAATCCCCAAATTTCAACAAAAAATCAAGCAAAATCTACAATTTTATCCATCCATGGTACAAAATATCTACAACCAAGGTATTCTGGGTAAGTTTTGAAATGTACTCCAGGTAAGGTTCAATCTTCGTATATTTAGTTACTAATTTGTAAATATTGTTATTTATCCGGTCTGTCTCTGTCTGTGTCTCTCTCTCTCTCTCTCTCTCTCTCTCACACACACACACACACACACACACACACACACATACATGTAAATGGTTGTCCATCTATTTTACTGGTTTGAACTTTTTAAGTGTATGCACGTGTGTGTGTGGTGTGTGGATATGTGTACAATACAATCATGACTCTCCAAGAACTCATTAAAAAAAGAATATCTCATGAAACTTATTTTTATTTTACTAATTTTTATTGAATTAATTCACGAAAATATATAGGCTCATTCGCATTTATAAATATATGCATGTATATAAATGCACACGTATTTATGGTACGAATCAACTAATTTTTTAAAAACAGTTAACTAATTAAATCAGTAACTTGACCGGTTCAATTACCGGTCGGTTTTGGAAACATTGCTCTCATCCTCAATTTTTCGGTTCCGTCAAAATAGATAAATGAGCCCTAAGTTGATTACAATTGCTGAATCTGCTGTAACATCAATCGTTGACCAATTAAATCACAACCAATACAGTATTACATCAGAATACCAGGATGTAACAAATGAAAGGCCTCCTACGGTACGGAATAGAATACACTTTAATCGTTTTCCAAAAAGTTAAAACAGAAGAGCAGCCAAAACTGTCAAGACACTCACTCGCTTAAAACACAACAGAATCCCATTTTTTCCACCTCTGTATACCACCCACTCAATTTCGTAACCGCGTAGAGCCAAGAAGACCCAGATCGGAAGCAATATTAAAAAAAGGAGACAAAGGAAACAAAAACGGATAAATGATTCCTCCAGATGCATGACCAAGTAAATTGGCCAACACATATATCCACTTGAGAGCTTGAACTTTCAGAACAAGTTGGCATGCAAAATCCTATGCCAATAATGTGTTCAACTGCATCCTGAAAAGCTCCGTTAGTGCACAGCGAACCTCCATCTGAAATATGGACTTGTTAGAATTCGGGGCAGAGCATGAAACCTAAACAGTATCACTGTTACCTACTAATGGTTTCTAAAGGGATCAGTGAAGATAACCAGGGCTGATTCAAGAAGATTTCTCAACTTTTAACTAGTATCTCATAATTTCAACAGCAAGATAAAAGAGAGAGAATGTAAAGGTCTATGTTCCCAATTGCTGAACAACGAAAAAAGGAACCTGTAAATGGAAGTTTACCTGGTCACAGCAGACAAGTCTTGTAATAAATGGATAGAAGTCCCTAAGGTGACTTCGGAAAATCCGGGAATTCATTTGGCACATGGCTTTCACTACCTGGAATACAAAGTTCATATTATAATTTCAAATTAAAAAACCACAACCCCTTCCATAGAAAATAAAATAAATCGACAAAACTGAAGACATCGTGCTGAAGTAATTAGATTCCAGCAATTGATGTGAATTTTTGGAGTCAATACTAAAGATCAGAATAAAAGCTAGAGTCAAAAACAACTGCCCATAACTACATAGTCACGACCGACAACTCAGTTTCTGTATAGTATGTTCTACACCATGCAGTCATGCTCAAAAACAAACATTATGGGAGCAAACAAAGCAAAGATCCTATCTGGTATCCATCTCTACAAGTTCTAACCCATTAGGATATTGATTACCATTTTAATAAAAAAATATAATTTTGTTCAACCAAAGTTCTGTCAAGGTTCATGGATCATTCAATCCCTTTCTAATGAAAGACAACCTGGTGATTCTACCTGAGGACAATGAGGAAGCAAGCAAAAAAATATATTTCCTCTAAAGTACTACCTTGAAGATGAGAAGACTACAAAAAAACAAATATATAGTTTTGAAAGCGAAAATTTTTTCTAGGTTTGGGCTGGGTCTTGTAAATGGATCGATGTTCTTCGAATCCAGACAAGTCATGTATAAATATACACATATACATATATATGTATAATATACTATAATATATATTATTTTTAATATAATATATGCAACACACATAAATACATTTAAATTTTCCAAGTAAATCTTTTAAATGGACGTCTGGGAATATTAATTTAAGTAGAAGTTTATTCAAAATGCATTTATTAGCTATATCATTAATTCATTAAAGTTTCAACACAAATGCACTTATTGTTTGATGGAAAATACAATTTAAAGAGCATTTTAAATAAATATTGATAAAAAATTGTAAACATCATTAATTATACATATTTTTATTACATTCCTGGTCTTCCCCCATATCTGGACCAGACCAATGGCTGGTTCATGGTTAAACCAGTCTGGTGGGTCGGTCCAGTCCAGTTGTCAAAACATTGGGCTGGATTTATAGTTACATCATGGATGACAAACCCATAAACCCGAGCTCAAAGTTTTTGAGTATGACTATACTCAATATGCATGAATAATGAAAAGGAAAGGAACAAGAGATAACAACCACATAAAAAGAAAAGGAGCAAGAGAGTTGACACGCAACTTCTCTGCACTGTTTATCCATGGCAATTATACCTTCACAATTATAGGAGATCGAAGTTCTAGAACTCGATGGACATCCATATTAGTTGTCTCTTCCATGCTAGATTGAAAATCTGATGTCTCTCTCAGCACATGTTCACAGAACGATGTCAGCTTTTCTTCAGCTACTCCTTGAAGTTTCTCTTCTTTAACATCTTCCTCTTTAACCATTGCTGTTGTCTTTTGTAGGATGTCCAGATAGATACAAGTTCCAGCCAACTCCTGACGGAGAAGATTCGGCGGTGGTCTAGGAAAAAACCCATTAGTCAAAGAGAAGTTCTGTCCCGGGGAAATAACCATCACAAAGCAAGGCTAAAATTTTGCAAATTATACTTTAAGCCTGTATCACCCAACCTTTCAGTAGGAATTTGGTGCATTCGCAATCTGAGATTAGTAAAAGAATTGTACGAGGCAGCAAACTCTAGAAGAGAGAACAAAATTTCCATAACGATGATCTTTTGCTGCGTATTCAATTTGTTCCAGTATCTTTTCTGCAAGCGTGAAACATTATAAATATCAGTTTTCATGGCATCTAGCAACTTAATGTCATTTTCCTCGGTCAGATATTTATAAAACAACACAAAGTAATTAATTTCTGAACACCATATGATTCTGAATGAAGTGGGATTTGACAGACCAAATGAAAACTATTAAAAACATCTGATTTGTGAATAAGATAAGAAACTGATTCTGATACCTGAATACTATCGATGACACCTAAAAGTAATAACTGTGTGACACATTTACATCTAATGGTTCCCATGATTGGGCTTTCCTCCTCATCTCTGGAATCAGACTCCATTAAGGTATCAGGAAACTAGTCAGCAAACAAAAGAAAATGTTAAAAACCAGCAGTCTTTAACAAATATACTCGACAATCTCCAAGTAGGTCTTCTCATTAGTAAAACAATGCAATTTACCAATTTCAAAGGCTAATGCAATGAAAAAACTACCATCAGTCTGAAACTGAAATTAAATCTTTCAAGGTTACTTGTGTCTTGACAGTCAATTTAATATTATTTCATGAACAAAACACAATAGATTCAGTAATTCACAGAAACAGATATTCAACTTGTAGACAATTTCAGGTCAATTGCGTAAGAAACCCATTTTCACCTTCAAAACCTAGAATTATTTATTCAATTTCTGTTGTTAATTCAGAGACTCGTGATACATTTCAGAAAAATCTTGAACTTATAGCTTATATTCATTCAAGATAAAAATAATAATAATAATAATCTAGTATGTACCTTGGCTATTAGAGTTCATCCATAATTATCAACCAGTAATATTACATTTTATCGAACAGCCACATGAATCATGAATCTGTAACCCATGACTCGGGAATATGGATATTCTGTTCCATTTTCTGTCAATAAATGATGATTCTTCAAGCTGAGATAATAATTAAAGAGCTCTATGAATACATAAGCGCACCCAGCCCATATCATGAAGAAAGTATATGAGATCGTCTGCAGCACTACCAGAAGGATGTAAAAAGAAGTCATCTTTTTCGCATTTTTGATCAACATAGATTCAGTACATAGAACCCTTGCTTCTATTACAGGAGTCCTTTTAGCTTGTGAAATTCAGAAGTGCTGCAGTTTGTGAAATTTTAAGTTCATGATATTCAGGAAATCAACCCTTCCCACACTTGATCTTTAGTTTTATTTTATATTCAGGAAGTTAGCCAGCTTGAAACCGTTATGCATTGTAGCAAAAGGGTTTTTCTTGTCCCATATGATACAATTTGGTACTTTATGTTTCAAAACTTCTCATTTCATTTTCTTTTTCCACAATATAATCCAAGGTTCAAATGCAGGAATACTTCCTGGTGAAAATTGAAATAACTTGCATCCAAAGGCCAAAATATTTGCAGTTGTGAAGAAGTCATGAATGAAAGATCCTTGATAATTGCAAGTTCAGAAAACTGTTTGCACCTTGAACAAATAAGTGCAAAATAGACCTATGAGATGAAAAACTACTACAGACAAGGCATAATACATAAATCCGTATAACTATGATTATACTGACCTTGGATGGGGAAGATGGTACAGTTACATCAGATATCTGGTTCTTCGGTTTCGAGGAAAAACTTCTCACAAACAAGTTGTCCATCATATTTCCCATGATCTTTTGTCCTAACGTTTGACTATGCTGAAGGCCTCCACCATTGGTAGGTCTTGCAATTTGTCCAGATGGAGACGGCATGCCTACAGAAAGACGTGACAATTCCCTTTCAACTTATCTATAAAGTGAATTTGCAAGTAGTTACCCAGGCAAAATATTTATAAGACCATAAGCAAACTAACCTTCAGATCTCTCCACATCCACGGGGCGAAACATTTCTTGATTGTGATCTAGTGCGATTTCATCAGTGCTGGCATCTAATCCCACTGTATTGCCATTTTCATATATGGTGTGATGATGGTTATCAGATAAATCACCACCAACAGCTACTGGTGAAGAGCTGTCCAAGTCTCTTGTCAATATAATGTGATGCTTATTACTCTCAAAACTTAAATTATTGAGAAGCTCGACGGGTTGGGTTGTGTATGAAGCATCCCTGAACAAAATCAATATACAGGGAAACATAACATCACCAAATGAAGGTAGCTCAAAATTTGTCAACAAAAGATACAAGTAAAAAAATTAATAATCATAAATCTCTGTGTGTGTGTGTGTGTGTGTGTGTGCGCGCGCGCAAATTTGTGTCTTCATTATAAGGTGAGCAAGAGAGAGAGAACGCATGTACCTTATACTCTTCAACAAAGTATCCCAGTCGTCATCACTAAACTGGTGCCCTCCAACTTCCACAAGATGCACTAAAGCACCCAAAGATATTGAAACTACTGATTGATCCGTTTTCTTGGCACAATCTAGCAGTAAGCTGAGCAGTGGAGGCAGCATAAAACACACATCCTGCACAAATGAGACGTCAATTATCATATAATGTATTCTAAATGCCTTCAGTCTCAAATACAAGTGATTGATGGAATCTACCTTGTAAAAAGTGTTGAAAAGGTTGCATAACAATTGCAGCGAATGGACACTGCTTTCACGAAGCCCATCATCTTTTGAAGAAGTTAAACTATCTTTTCCAATATGTCTCACATTATCAAAGATAGGAAACAGGACTTGTTGGAAAATATTCTCCCAGAATGAAGATGAGAACTTGCTGCCTCTCTCATTAAGCAAATCAAACAAAACCTCAAGAGCACAATTTCTGACTTCAGGTCTTGGATCAGAGGTCAGATCAGAAAGACCAGCCAGCATTGGGAACCAATAGTGCTCAGTAACATCAGAAGTTTCATCGACGGTGGTATTAATAGGTTTTACAGCACCACCTGGTATTAGGCCCTAATACGAGAAAATATAAAAGCAACTGACGCACGTGTGCCTTATTCCAAATATTTAAGGTTTTTGGTATGATTTTGCAGCCAGTATATAACTTGTCAAATGCAGCCATAACATACTAATGCATTCAAGTGATATTCAAGTTCCATCAAAAACAATTGTTTGCAACGTCCAGAAACTAGAACAAGAAATAATAGAAGCTCATATGAATAAAAACAAAAATTCTTAAAAAATGGTGAAAAGTAATTATTTCAAGACAAACCTCTGCAAGACGATCCTCACATATGCGGAGCAGAGCAATGGCCTTCAAACTTATGCGGTGAGAAGTTTTATTATTGGCAAATCCAATCAGGCAGTTGACGCAATCCATGAAGCAGTCCCCAACAACCTGATCAAAGTGCTCCAATATAACTGCACCATTCCTCTGTGTCAGACATGCATTTTAGCAAGCATATATGAAAGAAACTGAAAGAAAAAAAAATGGTCCAACCCTGTTCCACATTCTCAAATGCACTTTCAACTGTGGGTTCCAAGTCATCATCTGCAGCAGCAGTGAAAATCATGAACACACTCCGCCAGCCAGACTTTATGCTTCCAACTTTAGATTTTATCATCTGTTATCCATAGTCAGTTATGTTGATACCAAACAACAGCAGAAATTAAAAATGAGAGAAAAAAATACCATTCATACATACTTGAACAATGCAGTCAACTATAAGCCTTCTTATAGATTCATTTCTGCTGTTCCGTATGAGAACAACAAATGGTTTTAAAATATCATTCTGGAAACTGAAGTTAGCAAGTTCAGCCCGCTCCAAATACTTCATAGCAAGTTGACGCAGAGAGTCTATGGCATACATAGCAACTTTTTCATCAGGATGGCTCCCAGCAAAGATAAAATGATGGGCCAAGACAGACCATATTCTAGCCCAAACCTGAAAATATACAAAATAAACTATAAATATGCAGCAGACATGCATTTGAAAAACTCAACCACGTAATGCATACAAAAAATGTGGATATCCTGTCAACAAAGTAAAAGATATCATCATAAAACATTTGTTGGGAACCATGTGTCAAGAGTAAAAGCATCTTCATAAATATAGAGAAGCTAAGAAGAGTATGTCCGAGGCCTAAGGGAAAGGAATGTATAATAGACATACATAGTCATAATTTGGTAAGCAAAATATATAACGCACTTCCACTTTATTAGAATATTTAGGAAATATTAGATAATATTTGATTTTATATTGTTACATAAATTATAGGTATAGAATATTTAATTTCTTAGTTTATAGGATTAGATATATGTCAAATTATTTTTTTTTTTAGTATTTTCAGTAAATTGTATTCAATCTCATACTATAAATTGAGGTAGAATTCATTAAATGAATGACAATTCTATTCTTCCAATCTTCTTAACATGGTATCAAAATGAGTTAGATCCCGCTTCTTTAGATTTTCTCCCCCAAAGGAAGGGAAAAAAGGTCCTATCCCATTTGACCAAGTCTTTCAATCGAGAAGAAAAAAAATCTGGGAAAAAGGCATCTTCCACCAAGTGTAACTACCAACTACGGTTTCCTAATGGTGTTTGTTGCCTTACAACAAACCATTTATTTTGCTGTCACTTTATGACAATTGGTTATGTATCACCTCACAAAATCACTTTTCAAGTCTGTTATGTGTCGCTCTACGGCATCTATCTCCAAGCGTTTAAATGTCACCTTATGGCATCACAACCTACATCACCTCACGATGTGTATCTCAAGTCATCTTACGACATAAATTCTACCATCGCCTTACAATGAGTATTTACGTTCTCCTTACGAAAGTTATTTGATTATCGTCCTACGACAATTTACTTTTTTAATTGTAACAGTTCCAGTTGAACATTTTTATAAAAAAAATGTCCCATGTTCAACTTGAAGGGGAGTATTAAAATATTTAGGATATATTTCATAACATTTGATTTTATATTATTACATAAATTACAGTTATAAAATACTTAGGTTCTTAGTTTATAAGACTAGATTTATGTCAAGTTATATCTTTATTTTTGGTATCTTCTATAAATTATATCCAACCTCATAACTATAAATTGAGATGGAATATATTCAGTGAATGACGGTTCAATTCTTCCAATCTTCTTGACACACTTAATGACTTCACATGAATAGACATTTTAAAGCCATCATATCAATCAGTTTTATTGGCGTCACAGATATGTAGTCTAGTAAGAGAAAAATGCAAGTTGATGCAGTGGATGCTATTCCAGAGATATGATCAAGCACGCAGAAGCATTATCCCAAAAGAAATGTGTAAAAGCGAATTACCAAAAGTAAAAAATCCAAGAATAAAAATGCTATCACTGAAGATCTAGTAAAGTAGCATAAAACTTAGCAGGTGAAGAAATTACCATACGTATACGGGCCATGTTATAGTAGCTAATTTCAACAACCTTCTGCAAACTAAAAACACGAGCTGGTATCTGTTTTAATTCCTCTGCTGACACACTGCACAAAGCAGTAAAAAACTCCACTACTGTTTCACTGGGTAATTTGATGCTATTCACAAACACTTGTTCAGTTGGTTTGCCAGCCAGCTCCTTCAGAGATTGAACAACAGCATCTCTAGAGATCTGATTTGATCCTTGCATGACAATTGCAGTCATGGCAGGCCATGACACTGCATATTCAAGTCGCGAAATGCATTCCAGGACAGCAAACCAAGAGTCTTGAAAGGCATAGATCTCAGTATCACATAAAGTAAGTAGTGTGCGTAGAGCCTCAACATTCTTTCCACGCATATCTCTAGGTGCATGCAAGAAATTGTACCTGAAATTCATTTTAAAAATCATCATATCATGCTTAGTGCATTTGTTATAGTCAAAGTGCACTATGTATAGAAGAAACCAGGTCAACTGCTGTTATGACATTAACTAACAAATAAGTAAGCATCTCATAGTTGACAAATTTTCAAGCACCTTATCATATTTAAAACCAGGATTCAAATCTACATTTCTTTTGTAAAATATCTATGAATGACTCAAGATCTCTGCAGTTTCTAGATTTCTGAATCAGACAATGTTTATAAATGTACCAAATAATCTATAGGTTTGATCAATTCATCTTGCAACAAAGAACAAAGCTTTTGTTATCAATCTTGCGTCAATGCAAAACTTGCCTAACAAGAATAAGACTATGAGGAAAATCTTGGAACTAAGAATGATGGTACTGCTCTTTAACTCTACAAGGGAATAACACTAGGTATCTGTCATTTAAGAAAAAAATCCTTTTTTCTGCATCACAATAGAAAGTATTGTTCAGCAGCGGAGTAACACAGAATAGTTGTCAGACAAATCTAATTGGCATCTGAAAGCTTTTGTTCTATTGTTTTCATATCTCCACAACAGCAATATAAAAGAATCAGAGCAACAAGAATTCCATACAAGGAAGTTCATTGTTAAGCAGACTACTGTCAACAGCATAGACCTTGTGCCTCATGGTCACCTGCTTACTTGCCATCCGAGTGCCAAAAGACAATTAGATGAAATGGGCTCATGAAAAACTGGTTAATTACCCGTTCAGTTTCAAAACTAGCAGTATTCAGGGATAACCTTTTTAATAAACACAAGTAACATCTTTGTTACCCTTTCATTACGGTAATCATTTCTCCTTTGCCAGACACTGAAGCTAGCAGTTTCAGATTCAAGCTTCTGTCAGTTCTAGAATATTGTTAGCTACTGCCTGACCCAACTTACTACTTAATCCCAGTTACTTCCCGGCTGCCATGAAATTCCATGTGATGGGGGAAAGAGTGTATTCTGAAAGTAAACTGGCAAGAAGAACAAAGTCTATGTTTGTTTTGATTTTTAAGTGTGTGTTTTTAAGTGTATTTTTCTCAAAAACTGTATAAAAGCAAGAAAGAGAAAAAAAATTTAAAAAGTATAATGATTAAGTCTGTGTATTTTTAGATGGAAAAATGAAACCAAACATAGCTGAAAATATTTCTCAACATAATTATCTGCAAAATAAACGACATGGAGCCTCTGTTCCGTCTTCCTATAGCTTTTAACATATTGTGGAATTCTGATCCCATAACACTGAAACTGCATAGAGCTTTGTTTCCAAAAGTTATTCGATCACAAGGGGTATGTTTGAGGGAGCTTCAACAAACTTGATTGTACAAGAACTGATGTTAGTGAAATTGATTTTGGGATAATTTATTCTAGTTTCTACAATATAGCAGTTAGCTAAGGAGACGTTTACATTTATGCAATCTAAAAGAAAATTTCACTTGAGCTGTGCATACTCCCCTCTGAATGCAAAGGAAATCTAAACAAGAATCCGAAAGCACTATTTACCGGCCCTAGTTGGAACTATATTATGGATGATTCTCCACAGAATAACCCACCACTCTTTCTCAATCTGGAAAGGGAGAAGAACACACCGAGTTAGAGCTTTTCCTCTTTTTTAGAAGTACATAAATTAAAAATGAAGCCTTTTGTAAGGTATGGGCCTCATCAAAGAATAGCACCATTGTTGGCACCATAAGTGCCTCGCACATTGGCACATGCCATTAACGATTATGTTCGAGAGATCGGTTTTAAAAGTTTCATATCCAATTCTACAATAAAGGCATTTGGTTCAAAAGATATTGTGTACACACATTGGCACATGCCATTAACGATTATGTTCGAGAGATTGGTTTTACATGTTTCATATCCAATTCTACAATAACGGCATTTGGTTCAAAGGATATTGTTTACATTTGGGAGGCAAGAAGCTCCTTTCACCACCAATAATTTTCAAAGTGAAATCATAAAGCGAGAGGGGCTGGATTTTTGAATAAGTAAATGAAACAGGGCATGACGAAGATGACAAATGTACTATCTCATATTTTTTAGACGGTAAACTTGTAAGCTAAGTAACTGATAGCGGAGTTTTTTACCATGAGGGCAAATTTAAAAGAGGGCCAAAAATACTAAGATCAACTGGGATGATAAAGACAGCAATGAGGCATAAACAATCATCATTTACAAGAAGCAAGGCAGAACAAATACAAAATAAGAATTACCTTATCAAAGATGTCAAAAGGGCATAGCGCATGGTGTCCATTCCAAGAACATGTGTTATGTGTATACCTTCTTTAAATCCTTCCATGCAAAGAGCAATCCTGGGTTTGTTATCTATTTCACCCATGGTAACAGCAAAAGTAGCCAGTAATGGCCATCCTACTGCTTCAACCATGAGACGTACAAGTTCGATCCTGTGTGAAGTGTAAAAGACACCCCTTTTTCCACCTTGATCCTTGATTACAGCCCGAATCTGTCTTACAATTGCCTCATTCTCAGCCTTGGAGTCAGTTGAAGTATTTCTTTTGGGAAGGGCCAGATTAAGAATATTGATAAGACCTCTCTCCTCGACTTCTGGCTTTTGCTTGCTGTTTCTCAGAATCCCAGCAGGATCATCTTTCATCTTTATCTCCTCCTTAACAATAGAATCATATATCTCCTCCAAAAGTTGCTGAGGAGCAGATTCTTCAGCATCATTCATGGCATTCATGCGTACAAAATCACTTTTGGACATCTTTGGCCACACCATTGGATTATGAGCATCAGTATTCAACATTATAACTGCATAAGCAAGGACATAAGCTGTGTCCGCATTCTTGAATAGACCAGGATTGTCTGCACAGTAGCTGCAATAGTACAACACAATTTTGAAATCAAAGAACAAGATTTTAGCTAACTAAAATTTAATGTGTCTCAATATTAGCAAATGCAGTAGATTTTTGGTTTATCTCTAATCACCATCTCAGAGTAGCACCTATTGAACCAATAATACCAAGTATAGCAGTCAAATTATATTACCATTTGCTAATGATGATTTCAATTTCAATCTCAATGAGCCACTCTAACTTATTTCAATCAGGTTATGATAATAAAATTTATCATCTTTACAGCCAACAATCAAAGTAACAAATGTACAAAAGAATTCGCCCCTATTTATGTTTACACTGTAGTCTGAACCCTAAATATATAGTGGGACTGTGAGAGGTGTATACAATCTACCAAAAATTAGGCTATGTTTGGTTTAATTTTTAGGTATGTTTTTATTGGAAAATGTGTAAAAGTAAACGAGAGAGAATTTAAAAAGTATAATGATTACAGAAAGTGTTTTGAGATGGTAAATTTAAAAACAAACATAGCCATAGAAATCTATCTTACAAGGAAGGTGCATAAAAGAAAATATAACAAGATGAAAAGCACCCTACAGAAAAGGAATTTTGACCATTTAGTTTGCCCATCCAGCCATAAATCTTTATACCAAAACTCTGTATAGCAACCCATTGCAATGAAATCAGGAACATGAGACAATTTGGAAACAGATTTCTTTCCAATCACTCGGAGAACATATCAGTCATGAACCCACTTAATCCGTAATAATGAATTTCCAAATATCATTTTCACCCCCTAAAATATTTTGATCTTATTTGCTTTATCAAACTCTGAAAGCCCCAACTTATAACTATGTTAAACACATGTTTATTGCATATCTATGGGTTTAAAGCTTTTGTTCCAATCTACTGAAAGGTAAGCATCTTGCCATTAAATAAGTGCTTCAAAATTTTCAAGGTCACTACATATATGAGCCTCAACAAAGATCCAAGTTCTTTAGAGCATGCATTATAATTCTAGATAATTTATCCATATCTGAACGACCTTTTCTGAGGGACTGGATCACATACATGACTTTTGCTCATAATGCAAGAAAATGCAGCAATGGAAATTGCATACCGCTCTGCAAACTTTTCCATTATGCGATCTATCTTCTGAGCTTCCCCTGGAAGTCGAAACCCTTTAAGGAATTCACGAATTGCAACATCAAACTTCATTCCAGAAAGGTTCATAGAATCTACATATGCATGCATAACTGCGAGGGGGAACTCCTCATGCTGGCCTAGGTAATCCCCAAGCATAGCCTGGAAATCTAAAACAGTTAGATGCTATCTGGAAGAAACCCCAGAAACAAAAGCAGACCACGAAGTCGACCTTGTCCAAATTGGGAGCATTTCGGAGAAACTGGGCAACTGCAGCTGGAGTCTTCTCCGCCAACCCACTGGACATTAAATGCTGTATACCCTTTCCTGGGTTCCGATTGAACTGTACGTGTTTAAAAAGAAGTTACAAGTCAACTTCAAGAGTTGCATATATATTGGAAAAATTAAAAATCTAAAAATCTGAGTTCAAACCAAGCAGCCGATAGCATAGAAACAAAAGATTAACATATCCACCAACCTCAGAAACAACAGCTTCAATGGTGGATTTATGAGCCTTCAACTTCTCAAAGTTGCTCAGCAAATCTTCCCTACTTTTTGATTGATCAACTTCTCTAGACGAAACTTCTTCCTCAGAGGATTCATTGCCCTTATTCTGCTTTTCTGCTTCTCTATGAGACTTCTCCCAAATGACCAGTGATTTAAGCACAGTCACAAGACCCTAAATATATCAATGGGTGTCACCAGCCAATTCAAATACGCAAAGAGGTAGCAAAGTTCTTAGTTCTTTCAAAAAAAAAAAAGGCTGCAGCAAGGTGCTGACAGAAACAGCATATTTGTTAATGGCATGTGCCACACCAAGGCACAAAAGTTTTATAAAGCCAGGGCACACAGCATGATGCGTGCCTTATTGAAGCATGGCACAAAATTATATAAATAGATAAATATAATTATATTAATAAATTATTTCAACAAAAATTAAAACAAAAGGTAAACTTTATGGAATAAACAACAAATACAAATATTTTCTAACTTGTAATTTTGTGAAAAAAACAAACAACATATTAGACTCTATTTATAAAAAGGTAAAAAGATAATCAACAGAAAACACGTCTATAAAACATCTTTTTAAAGAAAACTAAAACACAAAAAGACATTAGCCTGGATTTTCAAAAAATCACAGCAATAAAAATTAGGGAAAAACAATACTCTGAGAACCATAAAACCATAGATACATTAAATAAAGCAATAAAAAAGTTAATGGAATAAAAAAAGTAAAACACTAAGGAATGTCACTTAGAACTGAACAAAAGGAAACTTAGTGCAAAAGAAAAGAATAAAAGGAAAAAATCTGCATAGAATTGGAAAAGAGAATGGACAATGATAAAAAAAGAAATTTTATCAGAAAAAAAAGGAAATAAAGAAATAAAGTAAAAATTGGGCAATTATCAAAAAGAAAAACAAGAAGGAAATAGAAAGTCAAACTGGCAAAACTGGCAAGTTTCTATCTTTTGTTTTCTTAAAAAGATGAATTGCAACAAAAAAATTACAAAGCCACACATCATGCATGCTTTGTACCCGGGACAGTGGCATCCAAGGCTTGCGCCTTAGCAAAGCATAGTGCCATAGCATAGGAATGGCACTGAACTATCGCCTTAGAGCACCATGAGCCATGGCGCTCACCATAAACAACTATGAGCCAAAGCCTAAGATATACCTGCAGGGATGAAGTTTTCATAGCCCCAGTCGGAGATGCAGTAGCAGACTTTGGATCCACATTTTGAGTACCTTGGGCAATTTTGGATAATGTTGACACCTAAATGAGAAGAGTTCATAGAGTGATGAGGTTTTGAACATAAAATAAAGGAAGCATCTTATTTTAAAGACAAAAACATACCATTCGTTCAAACAAATTTGGTGCTTCCAGGTCACAATCGTAATTCACATAAAGGTCAACAAGCATTTGAGGATCCTTGCATGCTTTCTCCACCATCCTAAAAATTCATATGAAATATAAAAATCTCAGTTGCTATTAGAACTTTGAAGTAACAGCATGAGTTGGCAAGCATCAGACATTTGTCAGTGTCAAGCAGAGCAACCTTGTAGGTCCAATGGCAACTGAACAGAATTCAAGCTACCCTACTTGATGACATATGTTATGCTTATACTGGAACAGGAAAGTAACATACCGAAGAACGGTCAGTTTATGGTTAAGATTTAAGCCATCCAATGGCCGTAGAATAATCACAGGAAAGAAGACTCCAATTTCGGGCTGGGAAAATATTAATGCATCAATTCAAAAAGAAAGTGAAAATCAGTTGGTAATTTTATCCCTGTGGTTGAAAATCAATTGTTCTATTTCATGTAAAGCAGAAAAAGGTCAAACCTTCAGACTTTCCCTAAACCGTAAGAGAAGAACAACAAAAATTCCAGTTGCATACTGCAAAGGGATAAAAGGGCAACAATTAACAAAGTAAATGAAACAAAATTTTCAGACAGCACACAAGAAAACACCATACCTGAAATATTGCAGGAGATTCTGACACTGATGCTCTTAGTAAGGTATATGAAAGGTGAGCTTTGATCGAGTCAATGAATTGCAAATTCTTTGTGAATGAGAAACTAACACCTTCCAATAAACCCTGCATTTATTATAAATAGCAATAACTTATCATCTTTACTACATGAGAAAATTTCTCTTCCACTTTTCCTAGAAGAATTATCAAATAACAAGCAAGTCTGAGGCTTCTACTTAAATTATCCAGCCCTTGCAATTTTAATGTCGAAGCGTCTGCACACAAGATAAGTAATAGAACTGATAAACTAATAACATAGCATACAAAAGCACATAAAATAATATTATCGAGTAATTTGGAACCATATACTCACTCTAACCATTGCATCCTAATCAATCAACACCTATATTCAAGATCAATAATTTCTCTACTGCTCAAAGCATCTTCAGTTTAGATATTCAACAAGAGAAGAGAATCATCTTTCTCAATTAACTACATCCAATGCCTCAGGGACATAATTTCAGAAAGTTAAAAGACTGTATCCAAATCATTATAAAAGGTATCATACTGTGTGGTAGTGTTTATATAAAGGAAGCAAACTCAAGCAGTACCAGAAGTAAATCTCAGTACGGATAGATAAGGCTGAGTGGATAAAGAAAAGGTCCAACAAGTGGAAGCAAATAGAAAATAGTATTCAATCAAGAAAGCTTAAATAAAATGTATTAGAAGGGGAAGAACAACCACCAACAGAATCCAGTAGCTGTCAGTCCATCCAGAGATCAATGGATTGAGGCAAGGGCAATGATCTAAGATGAGTATATGAAATTTAAAAACAATCAGAAGACACAAACAAAAGGTTGGAGCAAGGAGGCAGCTCAGAGTAAGGAAGTATCTTAAAAAAGCACAATGGCCATGTCCTCGCAAAATACTATCAAAAGAAGCGCCACCCAGCATTGACTGGAAAGGACCAGACCCAGACTTCCGACTAATGGTATGTTAATGCCAAACTGCACTTCAATAACAACTTCTCTTTCACCTATACATTCTTCAAATAACAGTTGAATTGTTAAATCGTAGCTTTCTTGAGGCATCGTAACAATGACAAAAACTCAGCAGATATTTTAGAATATAACTTCACATAACATAAACATCACTGCAAATCCTAAACCATGCGGTCGAGTGAAACTAAAATGAGCTTTTTCCATTCGCCTATCTCTAGAACAAGCTTCCTATATGCAGAAAGATCTCCAACCCTAACCTGCAGAAGCTCTAGAGACAGAATGCGCGTTTTGGTGGTAACTTCATCATTATCCTCCTTCATACCCATCTGCAAATACATTAATCATGTCAGTCAATCTGCTGGTAGCAAGAAACTTGGATGTTGAATGTAACAAAGATGCTTCTTAACGAAACAATATTCAAAATTTTATTGTGTATTCAAAATCCTATCTGTCAATAAATATACAATATGAGATTTTGGATGGTATACAGTGATGATATTATCTAGAAAACAATAGTTAAATTGTTAACTCATAGATCTGCTGGCAGAAAGAAACTTGGACCTAGAATGTAACAAAGATGCTTCTTAAGGAAAGAACACTCAAAAGTGCATTGTATACTCAATAATCCCATCTCTCAATAAATATATAGTATGAGGATTTAGGTCAGTATACAATGATGAAATTATCTAGAAAATTTTACATACTAAAATCAGAAAATAAACATAGTTATAGAAATAATATCTTATCGCTCCCTCTTAACCATGAGAATATATATCAATCTCAATCAACTTGTCACATAAATCCTTAAACTGCTACACACCTAATGCTTTGGTAAAAATGTTTGCATATGTCCTGAAAAAGAGGTGAACAGAGTACTAATCATACAGTTCATCACAACTTCACAAATAAAATGCCGGTTCACTGGCAGAGATGAAGATTACGTTTCCTTTTCTTGTTTTCACTCTTTTACAACTTTTGGCCCATTTAACTGGCTCCAATACCAGGTGAAGATGCAAACACTCAAAAGAACCCCATCCCTTAATATATATATATATATATATATATATATATTGTCATTACAGCAGTATACAATGATTATAATTATCTAGAAAATCTACACACTAAAGATAAATAAACAAATCCAGAAAAGATATGGAAATAACATCTTTACAATGCTAAAGATACAAACCTTACAAAGAGTACGGAAAAGAAGTAAAGCATCACGTTGTCCAACACTTATGCTCTCTAAGCTCGTGCCTCTAAAAGAATTAGCAATTTAAAGTTTCAGTCATATATAAACATAAAGCGTGATATATATACATATATATATAACAGAACAGACACTTTATGAACTCTCAAAAGATGAAAGCTAACGACCTCTAAAACTTTGATCTCTACAGTCCTCTGTTTCAGAGTATGTGCAGAGAGATTGAATTACACAATAGACCTTGTACATAATCCTTTTTCAAACAAACAATATTATATCAACTTTAGCTTCGAAGTCATACCTAGTGACTTTTCCACCATCTTCAAGATCCACAGCTTTCTCTAGAACAGCTTCTAAACCCTTTAAACAATAATAGTTTTACCAAAACATATCAGACATAAATACACAACCTAACAGAAGCCCAGAGACGGGAAAAGTGTTTAATTGTTAAAACTGAACAATACACATAGTTTTCAGTGGCGAATGGCGTAGCAAAGGAAAATTCGAAATTACTCAGATTTTGGGGGAGAAAAAAGGAAAAATAAAAAAACAAAGAAGTGCAAAAGAGGAGAGGTGCTTTTTATTTGAAGAACTTAAGGAAATTTCCATATTACTCATCACATTTGAGGGGAGAAAAAGGGGCAAATTTAAAAGAAAGAAAGAGAGTTCCATTTTATTAGTAGTGCAGAGGATGAATAAAGAAGGTAACATCAAAGAGAAGTAAAGATTTAGAAAAATGACAACATCGGAAAAAAGGAAGAAGTAGATGTAGAATGAAAACATGGGGAAGAAGAAAGAAACAGATGTAGAAATGAAGAAGTGACATATCTGAACATGTTAATCTGAGGTTTTCATTTCTCTTATTTTATTTTGCTGTTTTGTGCTTCATTATATGCATTCATTCAGTGTTTTTTTTTTTAAATAGCTGATATTTTTCAAGGCGCATGCCTTGTGGCTCTGAAAAAAGTGGCCCTGGCACACGCCTTTGGTGCACCTCAGTTAAGGCCAGTGCCACTGTCATTTGAAGGCAATGGACTTGTGACTTTGGTGCCTCTTGCCAAGTCAAGCACCTTTTCTCGCCATTCACAACTATGAAGCTACAGAAAAAAGGAAAATGCCCGTGTGCCTACGGAAGTAGGTTATACCTTTATATCACTGCCACCTGCAAGATTCTGGATTTCTTTAACTGAAGGAACAGATGTATCAACTTCACCCAAAGTCACACTTGGCTCATTTAGATCACTCGATGAAACTTGTTCAACCCTTGGATTTGACAGATCCTCTGAGTAAGCTTCTTTGGTCTCAAGAGAATTGGAAGAGACCTGAATAGTGATTACTTATTTAGACACTCACTATCCTCTAATCCATCATGCAACAAAACAAAGACTAAGAAGAAGATTTGATTGCATACCACATCTGTTTCCATCCGTCTAAAAACGATACTGAGCATTTGAGTTAGCATGGCCTTTGCAGTAGCTTGGTTTATAGGACTCTTGCTAAATGTTTAAAAGAAATGTCACTATATAATACTTCAATCAACTCGAGAAGACAACTTTTCAAAGCATACCTATTAAGAGCGACATTGTAGCATACCCTTATGACTCCCAGCAATGGCTCACCATGAACTGCAGAAGGATAGATCCATGTTAGTAGAACTGATCACCTTAACATCTAAATACTGTATCCTAATTCATTAACACTAGATTAACAATTTATTGAACAGGTCTAAACTGAATGGATTTTTCTATTGAAGATCATTAATCAAGTATACAGACCCAGAAGTTTCTCACACAAGATGACAAAAAATGGATGATCAAATTGTTTCAAGGCCCTGGTTCAGTGGATGTATAATGAGCAGTTAAGAAGGAATAGCATTACTATATTTTAATATACAAATAGAAACTTTTAAATTTTAGATTCAAAATTGACATGCTGTACTATGAGAAATCTTTGAATTGTGGGAAACATCCATGATTTGGGAATACCTTTTAATTTAGTGATGTAATTCAAGTTGCAATGTAGAACCAATTCATGACATAAATTGAAGTATTCCTTACAAGATATTGGTTTTTGCCTCTTCTGACAGAAATCCACAACAAAGTTGTGCAGGAAAATAGAAACCCAAAATAAATGTAAGAGAATGCATGTGCGGAAGTGCAGGTCATCAAGAAAGAGTCAAGGACGTAGATCCAAGTAGTTTTAATTAGAGGCCAGCAAAGATTGTTCCCCTTTTTTTTTTTCATTTCATAAGCTTTAGGGATTGAACAGAGCATATTGAGATACATTACCATTGAAGTAGAAAGAAATAGGACGAGGAGAATAATATCAAGAACTTGCCAAGGAATAGACCGAAAGACAAAAACTAGAATTCTTTAAGTATTGAGGTTGGCGAAATACAACTCAACATAAGGGAGTACAGTTTTCCGCATCAAGGAAAAAGATTGTGCTTGCCAAGTAACTAACCAAATTGTCTTATGATCTTGTTGTTCAGAATTAAGATTGAGAGGCCTACACATAGATAACCCAATGTTTGTTGGGTTTTAAATGTTGAGCATGGGCAGTGAGATTGCACTACCTTCTGAGGCACCACAACAGGAGTTGAACTATCACCAAAAAGGGTGAAGTGGCTGATCTAGGGGAGAGAACAGCTCATCCAAGGGATTCAAATGAGAAGAAAGCACCAGGCGGGTAGAGAATCTAAGAAATTCACGCTGAGAATCCATGTAGAAACTGTCACTAAAACAGCCAAGTAGAGTATTCCAGCCATGCTCAGAATATATCAGGGTTCTACGAAACAGCATCTTTATCAGCAAATCAAACAATTCCATGGCACATCTATCAATCTGGATTTTTAAGTGTTTGAAATGTACTAATTTCTAAAGAGCAATAAACAATCACTCAGTTCACCAACATTCGACACACCCTTTTACTTCGGCAATATGTGATTGCATCCAGAATGTTTGAGTGAAAGCAAACAATATTGAATGACAAAAGCGGCTTTTAACATTTTGCGGAGATATATGTATTCATCAATAGTATCATTTCTTGTTTGAAGAAAGGTTAATGTGACTTAACTCATTCCACCTTAAAACCTAGAGGAGCTTATAAAAGAGATCTCTACACTAACAAAATTTACAGACTCTTGTTAGCATGGTTCAGTCACTTTTCTCCTTTTCCATACTGAATTCCTATGCAAAAACTCCAACTGTCAGATACAAAAGAAAACCTCTTACTGGAAGAAAAGGAGATCAAAACAAATCAATCGCTAGAAAGATCATCTCCACCTACTGATGAAAAGAAAACAATGTAGTAAAACTGCTGTACAGAAATGGATAGCAAATGCTGAATGAAAGAAAACAAAGAGCAGCAAACTGAGGGCACGCTTACTTTGCCAGAAACTTTTGATGAAATAAGATAAGATGACTGCAATGGAGCAAAGAGATACAATAATGAGGATAATTGGAAAACAATCAACGGAATAAGAATGACATACCTCGCATCTTTGTTGATGCTACAGCAGTAAGAAGCACTTTCAATACTTGAAGAGTAGTGCTGCATTGTTCTCCTCAAAGGTTACACTCAGCAATGCACAAATTGCAGCAAAACATCAATTTTAATTTGACATCAAATGTACCTGTCAGGAGATGAATTATCCACCGAACTGCACACCATGTTGAGGATGTTTGTAAATAGTTGTTCATTTTTGCCACCATCAAGACCAGGATCACCCTCTAGGTGATTGTATTCAATGAGTTTCTGCAGTGAGAATTAAAAAAATTGAAAGTTAAGACCAAATTAGCCCCCACAACATTTGATATTACCCATGAGAAATTTCAAGCAATTTATATGTGTGTGTGTGTGTGTGCGTGTGTTCATAACGGCAGCTTTTAAGTATGCAATTATCCATCTACAAGGAAACATTATCAAACACAACAACTAGCAAAACGAGCACCTACATGAATACAATCCAATGCAAGCTCCACAACTTTTATGTTTTTTGTTTCAAAGGCAAGCCTAAGTGGATTCAGAACAAGCTCAGCCTCAGCACCCCCTAAAGTATAGCCTGCATTTGCCAAGACCATTGTGATTGATGCCCTACTGCCTGTAGGCCTGCCCATTGGTTCTACTTCCTCTGCAGCAGATGGAGGTCTAACTGAATGATCACCTTCCATCTCAGTTTTTTCAGCCTCAGAATCAAGCTCAGATGAGCTACTAAAAGAAATTTCCACAAAAATTCAAAACCACATGTAAGCATAGACAACAAAATAGGAATATTGTGAATAAGGAAACTTCAACCAGGAATGTTGAATTTCTTTATGCGAAATAAATAGAGTACACCAGCCTTAATTTCAACAATCAAAAAGTACAAATATATTCAGATAAAAAGAGGTGCATTAATAAAACTAGAGGGCAGTAGAAGTTCTCGTATAATGCAGAGGATCGGTGCTCACTCCATTAGAACGCATTTACCCTAGTTTATCTAAGCATACTTCTTTCTGGCAAAGGGTTAAATGCTCAATAATCTGAAGTCTCACCCCTGAGAGAGACTGAGACATCCTAAAATTCCTCCCTTAATATAAAGTAATTATATCAAAGCCCATTATCTAGGAGAATGATATTTATTTTTGAACATATTGGGCTGCATTCTTTTCTGTCAGAGGTAAGAGATACTGTTTAGAACAAGTATACATTCATTTCTATCACTAATCTGACAACTAGTTCATACTTTATTTTACATGCTAACCCGTATTTTTTCTTCTAACTTTCTCACACTCCAATTCCACTTCAACTCCCACATCACCAACTGATTCCTTGGTTCATCATCATATATATTTATAGCCGCTTGCATAGAACAATGTACATGTATACATATAAGAAAAGAGTATCAAAACTCATAACTTCTCACAGTGGTTAAAACACCTTTGATTTGAAGCCGCCATTACAGCTTCCGTAGTCTCACTAATGTCAGACAGCTGATTGGATTCCTTTACCTTCCCACCATCTGAACATCAAAGAACATTTTAAGAATGTCATTAGCTATTTGGAAAAGACTATTTCACCTCAAGTAACCAAGATAAAGTTTAAATATAAGTGTAAATTAAAAGTTCAAAAGAAAATATATATCAAATTATCATCAGCATGGCACATACAGGTATGTTAAATAAAAATTCTAATTTTAATTTTTTATTTAAAAAATAACCCAAGGAGAATATTAAAAATCAATCCTAATGCCGGATTCCCAGATTCCAGCATGAGGTCTGGCTTAAAACTGAAATCTGGGATACCTGTTTTAGGCCAGATTAATTAAAAAAAATTCCAAAAACAACGAACAGACTGGAAATTACAAAAATAATATTGAAACATAAGCCAAACACGCCTTTCTTCTTCCCCTTTCTTCTTCTTCCTCTAACGTTGACTGCAACTTCTTCCGCCATCATTCTCCACTTTCCTCCACTGCCAGACCTCCCATTTTTCTTCTATGGCCATTCTCCGTCGTCCCCTACCATCGCTGCCACCATTCTTCTGCCAAATCAAGTCAGAGAGGGCTTTCATTGCACAAATCAACCAAAACTCCATCTGCCCTTGCCGCTGCCTCCATCGAGCCCCCCCCTCCACCGTCACCATCGCCGTCGCTTCTCCACCCCACAATGGTGAGAGCCAGTTCAAGTCGAGGGCCCAAAATATATCATGTTTGTGCTCCAGCACAATCCGACTGCCAGCATGTCAGATGGGATATAATTGCTTTGGCTTTGGGCATTGGATGTTGAACAATTTAGATGCATCTCTATGAATTGCACAACTGACTGTTGTTCACCATCACCATGTGAACTTATTTGGGATGGCTGCAAGTCCGTGCACTTCTTTGCGGAAAAAGGGGAGCAGACACATTTTTTTTCATTTTGAACAAGTGCCGGAATTTAGTTTTTTTAAAAAAAAAAAGGGCTGAAACCAGAAACCAGGTTTCCAGTATTATATTGTCGGAAACCCAGTTTCAGACATTAGGACTGATTTTTAAAATTCTCCACAATTGGGTCATTTTTTTGAATATAAAATTAAAATTAGAATTTTCATTTAAAATCTAAAAAGTAAAATGAACTTCATTCCCAGGCATAAAGAAACAAAAGACAATGCATAAATAGATATGAGGATCAGACAATAGAAAAAGTGTAGATGAAAGCGGTTGAAGTAGAATGCACAATCCATCCAAGGAAAAAAGTTCACGAAGAAAATTGAAAGGACAAAAAGGAACAGCAAAGAAGAACACACTTCCACTTTAACTACCTTGTTCTTCCTTCCATAAGTGATGGAACAAGTTTCAGAATCTCATGTGAATACCTGCCAGACATTCTAATCTCTTTCTCTGTCATACTCACTATCCCACCTTATAATCATATCCACTTTTTCTTCAATTATTAAAGACAAAGTTTATATCTCATAGTATATCTTCACAGGCCCCTTTACTTAGGATTGGGCCAAACATTCCACAAAGACACAAGGCCTTCTCCGTAAGCGTAGTCCCTCAGCCCAAACAAACATTGCAACCACGTTAGAAAACCCAATGTATGGGTGCGTGGGGGTGAGTGTCTGTGTCTCTACACAAACCAATTGCTTCTATCCTCAGGTACCATATGCACATGATTGCATGCAAATGGACAATTATGCCATAATCAGCTCTATTAGGCTCCACACAGTGATAACCCAACTAATAAACAACCCCTTTAGCCTCCTCCAATCTCTGTTCTTTATTTTACTATGATAAATTATAATTAACAGACCGTGGAACCATGTTCAATCAGATCAGCACCCAATTTATGAGTGAGTTGCTCTTTTAGTACTAATCACAATGATGTTGCAGATTCAAAAGATTTGCCCTTCGTAAGTTGTGAATATTACGCATTTACATGACTTAATCTCTTGCATGAACTAACTTAAATGGTAAAGAACCCAGTTCGACTTGAATCTTTTCTTCAACACCGTTTGGCTACAGGTTAAATGCATTTTAGGATACTGAGAGATCTTAAGCGGCAAGGAAAACTACAATCAATTGATCAATCGAGCTGTCGATAGTTGTCTCGGGACAAATGTTCTAAAAATCGTTTTACGTTTTCAGTTCTTGAGCATAAGATCTAGGTTTTGCATAGAAGTGTACCTAAATAAGCCTGAATGGCAGTTTGGAGAGCAGAGTATTTCTTGTTGGCGCACTCTTTGAGCATCAACTCAAATGCTCGCGTCACAAACCCTCCTGCCGCACCCCCCGCCATTTCTCCTTCTCAACTTGAAAACTCAGTTCAACTCAATCTCCTGCCAATATAAGAACATAAAATTGGGAAAATATTCAAATGGGATCACACTGGATCAGAAGCAGAAGATTAAGCACACAATTTGGGCAATCGATCTGAGATCTTGATTTTAGACGAGTGAAATTGAGAACACTGGGGCAAATTTGATCTTCTTACCCAGTTGTTGTTGCCAGAAAATCAGAGATCTATCATAGAAGAACGGAAAGTGGTGAGTGTAAACTGGAGATTTTTGCGCGGTGAGTGCACCCTTCGTATTGGATTCGGACTGCAACGAACAATGGAAGCGAAGTCGCACTCTTTTCAGCCTTAGATTTGGCTTCACCTGGTTTGGGTCGGGCTTTGATTGCGAGCCATGTGGTGTGATGGTAATAAACGCAGAACCCGATGGTAATAAACGTACGATATACGCTTTCAAGCCCCTTCCCATTTTTTCGGTTTTTTGGGTTGCCTATTAAATGCAGTAGCTTTCATTTTTTGTTTGTCTTGACTCTTGACTCTTGACTCTTGAGCCAGCCTTTTCCAACTCCATTACAAACGTAATTGTCAGGGAAAAAAATAAAATCTCAATAAAAGATAAATTTCTCAAAGTGTACATCTACCACAAAAAAAAAGGTATACATTTACAAATTTGATTAATTGTCTAAAATGAAGATATTAAAATGATGGGAAGAAAACAAAGATGATGTATCGAATAAGAAAATACAACCAAATAGGCTTTTTTTCGTTTCTCTTTTTAATCTTTATAATAAAAATTAGTTCTTAACTTGCGCTATATTTTCTCTTCACATTTTCATTAGTGACCACAATTGTTTTATCTAATATTTTATTTCATTTTTTAGTGAACATCTCTTACTAAATTTGATGACAATATTTTCTCACTAAAACTTCCTACACGTAAGATATTCTTTTCCTCGCGTTACATTTTTATCACAAAAAAATTTCTTATTAATTCCTCATAAAATATGAATCGATTAGCCTAATGTAACGAAGGAATAAAATTATCGCATTTACAAATTAAGCAATTGTGAGCAAGCCACTTTCCTTCAACAAACTAATGTGACAATCAATTCATAATTAAAATAAATATTTTATTTTATTAATTAATTTTCTCATAGTAACTATGTAAATACAATGATTAGATTCTTCACTTTATAATATTACTCCTCACAATGGGATTAAAGAAATGCAATAATAATCTTCTCAAAAATTTATCATAATATGATTAAATTTATCATATTATGATATCATTCTGGGACGTAGGTTGTCACCATATCAAAATTAAATTTATAATTAAACTAATATTGTAGTGAGTATAAGTATCATCCCATAGTAAGAGCTAAAGTGACTATTAATTTAACTAATATTCTATTAGTTAGGCCACACAAATAGAATGAGGATAAAAATAAGTAAACAAAAATGTGCACTCAAAAAATAACAACACAAAATCAAATAATGAAATACCAATAGGTGAAGCATCTAACTATTTGTGTTGTGTTGGTTTCTTATTTATGGCAATTACATTAATTTTTAGTTGAATTGTATTGGTTATGGATTGTTGATTTTAAAGTGTATAAGTTACTCTTCTAACTTGGATTTAAGATTCTCACATATTTTTCTAAGTTAAATCAAGTCAAAAGATCTAATTTGATGACTACCAATGTTGCGTGTACTAATCATGCGATTTCATTATTCTCATAAAATTAATGTTTACAAATTGTATATTTAATGCACAAGTTTAACTTCTCTTATTTTTCACACTATTATAAATTAATTAACAAATCTCCTAATAACTATCTAATTTAACAATTGTAAATAAACTATGCAAAGACAGTTAATTGCAACTTATATATCATTCAACAAACACAAACACAGGCAACTAGAAAAAAAAATTAGAAACTCAAATTAAATTCAATCAAACTTGATTCTAAATTGTTCATCATTCAAGACAACACAAAAATAAAAAAAAAAATACGAAGAAACATAGTCTAATAATCTTGTGTTGGATAGGTGATGACTAAGTTTCAAGTTTTGGTATGGATTCCTCATTCTCTAACCCCTCATTCTTATGTTGCTATGTTTTTAAGTGTTTTGAAAAGAAAAACTAAGCATAAGATATCACCTAAATCGCACATAACATAAATAAATAAATACATATATATGTATGTATGTATATGCATAAAGTCTAAAGTTCGTGTACATATAACAAAAGATGAAAAAGCCCTCAAAAATTCGTGTTAAAAGCTAACTCAATCATCTACATGAAATCTAAGGTTTGTGTACAAGTGATAAAAGATGAAAAAGGCTTCAAAAATTCATACAGAAAGATAACTCGATCATCTACCATAGTGTCTCTCATAGTCATAACGTTGAACCTCATAGTCGCACCACCTTCTCCAGTGTCCGCAAATGCGAGCACGGTAATTGCACAATCCTAATAATTGCAATCCGCAGCAGCATCACAACTAGGAAAGATTGAAACAACAGTTACCTTAAAATTAGAAGACACTTCACATTCTCGGCCATGTCCTCCTATGAAGTTATCAAATGAGGAACAATTACTGTATAGGTTTGTCACAAATATTGTGGTATAAATCAAAACAAAATAGAATTTCACACGTTTCTTGTTTTTATAAATATATGCACACTAAATCTAGCCCCTTGTTATTAACTGTAGCATCATTAGCATAAAAATAATGTCCTATTAACATTTTTCAAAAAAAATAAAATAGAGAAATATACAGGCATAGTTGTCTTTGTAGAATAATGATCCATTAATTCTCCACCACCTAAATCTGTCAAAATTCCATCAAAATTTTCTTTAGCTTTAGCTTTAAGTCATCGTAACTTAGAAGAAATTGCAGAAAAAGAGAATTGATTAGATAAGTTGCTTAAGAACAAAAGGAGGCCAAATCTTATCCTCACAAACAGAAAAATAAATTAGAATAATTACAAAATAAAAAGTAAGGAATGAAAAGAGAGCACCTGAAGTTGTGACTTGTATAAAGTCAAGCAATGACCAAGAAAAGAAGTCCAAACAACAAACCTTAAATTAAGCAGCACAACTTAGATATTTATTTTTTAAGCCGTGTCAATTTTTGTATGACAAATTTCTCAATTTGTGAAAGTTAATTTTTGTGTGTTCTCAATTTGTGAAAGTTCTTTGAATCAAGGATTGATAAGAGGGGAGGAGAAGTTACTAGCAGGAGTAGGGGTTCGAAGGATCAAGGAAATAGAAGTTACAGGGAGAGTTATTTGTGCAATATATTCTAACCTTTTTGGGAAGTAAAATTATTATTTTATTCGTGAGTTAATTTTTATTTTTTATCACAAGTTAAAAGACTAGTTTCAAATAATAAGGCTAATTTTCATAAGTGCACTATTCACAGCCAAATAGCATTCTATATCCATAATGTATAATGAAAAGATGATAGGCGGATATTTAGATAAATAAGTGACACGTGCATGCAAACCTAAAAAATTTGTATAAATGAGGGGCTTTTTTATTTGCACATGGCCATCATATTTGTTGAGAAACAATTTAGAATGATTTTAGGATATATTTGAATTGATGAATTTGAAAAAATATATTTCAAATCCATAATAATAAATCCACTATATTTATTTAGTTAATAACAAATTTCAAATTTTTAAATTTTCCTTTTAAACTATAATTTTAGTAATTAGAGTACATTTGAAATTTCTTTGATTTAAAGTAATTTAAAATCGTTCTATCTAAATTCTTTTTCCAAATCCAAACCCTCTCATCAAAATAAACCCTTTGAGGTTTCCATGCATATATGATGACCCCCGAAAATAGAGGAAAAAATAATATTTTTATTATTTGTTAACTGGAAATGAATAAAAGAGATGTCAACATGAAATTTAAAAAAAAGGAGAAGAAGAAGAAGGCAACCTCCATTTTGTTTCTCTTTCAATCCCATTTACTTTTCTCTCCATAACCAATTAAAAAGCCAAATGGAGTGGTGGTGTAAGCATGTTTAGGTGGGTTTGTAACTTATCGAGGGAATTACAAATTTATCCTAATTTTTAATTCAACTATAGACGTGTTCAGAATTTGTGATTAAATTTGAAGGACAAGTAATAGGTAAATTTGTAATTCTACTTTGGACTATCAAAATAGTTTATCTGATGGTATCATACATAATAAAAGCTAGCAATTAAAGCAAACAGGATGAACGTGAAAAAATTAATATATACATGTGTGTGTGTGTGTGTGTGTGTTAATATACATAACGAGCACAATAGTAAAATGACATTTGAATAAATTAGTTTCAAAACAATAATACTAAGCAAAAGAAGTAAGCGCCCATTTAAACAAGTAGGAGTTCCTATAACATGGAAATTATGGTTGATATCTAAGTACATTTTAGTAATGGTACTTGTTAGCTTGGCCACAACTAATTATAATTATTATTAATTTCTTTTAGTATTTTATAAATTTTCAATGCAAGCAAATATACCTTCTTACTGCCAAGTGGATCAAGAGGAGTTCAGGACATCTTATGAAATGTCATGGGAAAATAAGATTTAAGAATTGGAGATATTAGGCTACAATTAGATGGTATGCCCGTTCTGAATATTTGTTTTCTAGGGATAAAATAAAAACGAGGTGAATAATAGAGATTTAGGTGTGATTTGATGAGGGACCATGAGAAGAAAACTTAATTATGATCTTATGATATGTAAGAAATAACTATAATGTAGAATAAAACGTTGTTAAATGTGTATTATATTAAATGCAATTTTTGTTTTTAAACTATGGCAAATCGGCACTTTGGTCCCCTATCTTACAAGACTAGCAAAAATATATTGGATTTAGAAAAAAATTGACAATTTTAGAACAAAAATCCCTAATTTTGTTGGGATTGTGCACGTAGGATGCATGCTCCACAGAAATTGGGCATATGTAAAGTTGACACACTAAAGCTCAGTAAATTGACATGAAATGCTTACGAGTTTAAAAAACACCACATGAATGCTTGCTAGGGTTTGAGATGTTGTCTAACATGTAAAAAAAATGCCACGTAAGCATGACTTTGGAGGGAAACCAAACATGGCCTTATATCAGACCTTTTCTTCCCTATGTTCAAAGTCATAGTTGGATGATAGTCTTCCTCACCATTAATTCAACCTGTGGATGCAACCCTTTGCTTCAGCACCTAAAATTTGCCTCTCATCTACCACAAACCATTCTAATAAGCCTAAAAACAAGGCACTTCAGAGTTCCTAAAACGCAAAGTGTTAACTAATGAAAGAAAGATCAGGAATATAACAATAATCTAGATTGATGCTTCCATGATTGCCTGCAATATAATGTAAGAGCTGAAAGTCAATTGGGTAGATAAATACATATTTTTTTTCCTAAATTTTTATGAATAATTACTATAAAGAGAAGATTGTAGATTCTTCTTTGAAGATGACACCCCAATTTATCGCAAGGCGAAGATCATTATTTCTAGTTTACTGTAGAGGACGAATGAACTCGAGTGAGAAAATACAAAGTTGAAGGAAAAAGCAAGAAAGCTGGTGTATTTGTTGCTTGTAATGACTTTAGTACTTGGCAGATATTCCCAAATTCAGCTGGCAGTTGTGGCTTACGTGCACAATTCTGGCAAAATTAAAGATTTTTGTCCTAATTTTTTCAATTTCCTCTATGTTTAGAACATTTTCCAGGCTTGAAAGATTGAAAACAAAATGGTCAATTTATCATATTTAAAGGATAAAAATTGCATTTAATCCTAGGTGTATTTGGTGTTGATATGATATATTAATATAATAAAGTGCTGACGATGATGTGTGTATATTTTAATGAATTGAAAATATTTTTGGTTTAATTATTATGATTGTTTTTGTTGTTGCTATTCATGCTCATTCCAATGATAATTCTGTACTTCTTCCAGCAGTAAACATTCTGGCTGACAGTGGAATCATATATCTAAAATATGGTTGGTTACCTAATTTGCAAGTTATAAAAGAAACAATTTGGAATTTTGGCTCATTATGTTGATGTGATGGTATTTTGAGCTAATTTTGGCTAATATTAAAAATTAATATTGCTACTAATAGTCCTTCTTTCCAATGATGAGTAACAATAGTAAATATCTTTAGTACAAGCATACTTTTAGTGACAATATTTTGGCTATAATTAGTGGCAAAACTTAATGTTGTCACTCAAAACTACTATTTTCATTAATTTAAAAAAATTTGAAAGGAGAACAAATGAATGAAGAAGATAAAGCATGCGTGACATTGGAAAAGAGTTAAACGTAAATTACGAGAAGAGATGAAAGGTGGATTCTATAAACAAGTACATTTTTTTCAATGGAAATGAAAATTTCTCTAAGAATGTTTGACTTGGACTCTCGTCAAGAGAATCTCTCAAAAAAGAATTTGCAAATGCTTCATCCATTTAATAATAAATAGAAGGATGGTGTTATAAGTGATATTCTTCATTTTACTTTAATGGAGATGTGAATGAGTTGGGAGTGTCGAGAGTGGCAGGGCAAGTTGAGAAATGATGAAGATTAACGCTTTTTTTAGGGGAAATAAATATAAAAATCTATTAATAAAATTTAGGAAAATAAAATGGTGAAACACATCTTTTAAAATTTATTTAAGGTTTTAAAATTTTAATTTTCTTTTTGCTCGCATAAGATGTCAGGAAAATAAGAGGAAAAGTTCTAAAAATAACAAGAATTTTCAAGAAGTAAACTTATCAAATTTTGAGGAATTATTTTTGTCATGTTATATTAAAATATTGAGGAGTTAAATTAGTTTTTATGATAAATTCCTTTTCTCCTCACAATTGATACACAAACTTTGAGAAAACAAAAAAATTGCCACAATATATATGATACAGTGTGAGGAAAAAATATTTCATCGCATTATGGTGTTTTATGTGACGAAAATTACGTTTTTTATAAAAAATTGATCACAAATAAAAATATTTGTGGTGTTCTTTGATTTTTTTGTTTTTAAATTTTTTGCCCACATATGCATCCACTTACACACAGTTTCAAATGAGTTAGAATTTAACACCTCAAAGATGAAATGTTGACATTCAAACCATCAAACCTTTTGAAAGACTGTTCTTTCAAGTAAAAGACTTAGGTGACGTTATCACTACCTAATATTTAGACAAGTATAGACAACCTTTTAAATTCATTTAAAAACATAATAATGATCAGTTTTTTTTTTTATTCAATGCATCCTTATTATATTTTTGAATTAGCATGTAACCCGTCCTATGCATAAATAAATTATAATGTATATTTATTCTAAATTGTATCAAAGTTAGTTTAATAAAAAGAATTAAGTAAATAATTAATTGTATAAAATAAAGCTTAATTTTTGCAGGGCTATAATACATCTTTTTTAGTACATAAATATGTTTTGTAAAATAATATACGAATTCTCTAACTTGGTCATTATTATTTTTAGTTTTTCACCTTTGGAATATGTTATCATGTTTTTGAACATTATTTTTCATTTCACCATTTTATTGTGCAAAGCTAAGTTGATTATTTTATGACATAATCATATGGATTTGTTTTTTAGAGAGCACATTATTTATTTAGATTTAGTTTTTTATTTTTTTGAATAAACGACCATATGTTTTACAATTTATTTTTAATTTCTCAACCTTATAGTTTGTTGCCATTTTATTTTATCTTTTTGACTTAATTGTGACTTAAATATTCATTTTACTATTTTTAAGTACACAAACGTGAAGTTTAAACATTGGAAAAAATAACATATTAACTCTTATTGCTTTTGGTTTTTTCACATTTTGAATAAATAATTCATCATATGTTTTAAACATTTATTTAAATTTCTCAATTTTACAATGTATAGCTAAGCTGATTTATTTTATAACATAATCCTCTTGACATTATTTCATCGACAATATATCATTTATTAATTATGATTTTTATTTTTTTTGAATAAATTATTATGTGTTTTACACTTTATTTTTAGTTTATCGACTTGATGCTGTGTAGCCAATTTAATTTATTTATACAACTTAATTGTGTCTTTGATATTCATTGTACTAATTTTTGGTATATGAACATGGACTTTAAATTTTGAAAACTAACACTCTCAAACTCAATCATTATTATATATTTTATTTTATTTGAACAAATAAGTTTATTTGTTACACTTTTTTTGTTTTGGTTAAGTTCACAATTTTACAGTGTAAAATAAAGTTGATTTATTTTCGAATATAAGCCTTTGGGCATTATTTTATCATCAACTTACCATCTATTAAGTTTGGTTTTTATTTTTAAAATAGTTCATCATATGTCTCAAACTTTATTTTTATTTTCTAGATTCAATCTATATTTATAACTCAAATAAATCATCTCGTGTTTTACATAGTATCTTTAATTGCTCAATTATGCAATATGTAGCTAAGTTGATTTATTTCTAGGAATAATCATTTTTAATTGTTTATATTGATAGCATATTATTTATTAGTTTTATTTTTTTTTGTTTTGAATAATACTCATGTGTTTTACGCATTTTTCTTAATTTCTCAAATTTAATTTTTGTAGCCATCTTAATTTATTTTTATTACTTGATTGTCGATTAAAATTTATTCTACTATTTTTTTCTGCATTAAATTAAAGTTTCTACTATGTTTGTTTTGTTTCATACACTCCAAAAGATATACATTATAATCATTATATATTTTAAATTTTATCTCTTTCTCTCTTTTACTTTTACATACTTTTCAAAAAAATACATTAAAAACACACACACAAAAACATAAACAAACATAACCTTCAATTTTTGACAATCAAAAATTTAATCATTTTTTTATACGTTTATCCAAAAGTAGTGTATTTTAAGTGATTTATTTGTTTTATGAATAAAATAAAGAAAAGGGCAAAAAAGTAGATTATACTAATTGTAAGCTATATGCTTTTAAATAAATATTTTTGGCTAAATTATGTGGCTGTGCCACTACTAGAATTTTTCTAGATTAAATCGGCTTTTGAGGACAATTTTTGTCATTCCCAATACTACCACTTTGGATAAGTTATGATAACTCACGGAAAGTCGTTTTAAAATTTGAGATGGTTGTAGAAAAACCATCCCAAATTTTGGGATGGTTTTAAGAAAGTTGTTTTAAATCTAGTCATCTATAACAATTGTTGAGACAGATTGGAGATGACTTAAAATTAGATCTTTACGATAGTTTTTTTTAATATCATTTTCAAACGGCATCATGTTCGATTTCAATTTACAAAGACACAAAATATTGAAAATCTTTTATTACCCCATGAAATAAAAAAAATGGAGGAAAAAGGAAATAAAAGCAAATGAGAGTGATAAATACATAAAATAAAGAGATTATTTATCATCAAATTTCCACAAGGGGCCTAGAAATCTCCAGTCAAAAGGGGAATGTTTCCACTAACAAATAAAAAAATTTTAATATGAAAAATCTTATAAATTGTTATTTTTAAGTACAAGACTCTATTTTTTTTCTTTTTCTTGATATTATTTTGTCTTCATTTTAATTCATGGTTGTTTGAGGGTTGCTAAAGCGAAGATCCTCAGCAAATAAATTTATCGTGAATCACTTCTTGTTGCTGATTTACTTAAAATTCAATTAGTATGTAGAGATAAATGACTTAAATAAAAAAGCATCGCCTTTAACTATGATCCAAGCTAATATGTATTTTATATATTAAATTCATAAGGTTTTGTGGTTGCCTGACATAAAATTACATAATTATCCTTATTTTAAATTCTTTTATTTCATTTACATTTTCTTTTTCTCTTTCTCTTTTAACTATTTTAATTTATATTTTCTCTCAATTTTCCTCCTATTTCAAATTCTTTTGCCTTTTTTAATCTATCCTATAGCATATATTAAGTTAATAAAATTTTGTATTTGAATGATGAAAAATTACATAATTACCCTCATTTAATTTTTTTTCTTCTATCATCTTCTTTCCTTTTTTATCATAAATAAGTTCTGTACTTTTAATTTTTAAATAAATTTATTTATATTACTTACAATGCAATAAATTTACAACTTATGAACAAATTTGTAGCACATAAGGTTTTCTAGTTTTACTAATGTTTACAACGGTCCTACTTATTTCAACCATGCCCCTAATTTTTCAGTGGACCTTACTCATGAAAACTAGGTGTATATTCAAAAGAAGATGATGACTTTGGAAACTTTCTGTAAAAACTCTTGCTGTAATTTGTAGAATATATTCTGCATTAATGATATCCCAATTACAACTCAATTTACAATCTAACACCTCATCAAAAAAATGAAACTATATCACTTCGTGTAGAAGCTAAACACCCAACTTTTGTTTCGAAATGACTAAAATGAGTGAAATAACAATTCCTAATAAACTTCTAATTCAAAATCCACATGCCTCTAAAAACATATTAATTCCACCAGAGAATATTCATCTCAGGAAGAAAACAATAAAAAGTTTCGTCTAAAAACTCTTATTTTGAATGCTCTTGTTCAAAGAAAAAATTGTCATAAACTTCACTCAAAATCAAATTTAAAATATCAGCACATGAACTAATTTATATCCTCCCTCCAAGTAAGTATTCACAACTTGAGTCTCCTACTACTTCATGTATTTCATTCTTTGATTGGCTCTAATACTATTCCAAAATCTTTTATATTTTTTTTTTCTCTTCCATTCTTCTAATTGTTTGTTTGTTATAATCCATTATTATTTAATGGTAGCTAAAGGAGGTGGTTTAATTAAATAGGTTTAGTATTTTAAATTAAAGAGATTTTGTTTCCTTTTTCGAGATGTTAAAAAGGAAGGGATTTAATCATGTAGAATTAACATTTTAAATTAACGACATTCTATTTTAGTATCAAATTATACCTGTTTTATCTTACTAATTTTTGTTATTTTATAATTACAATGGTGCAAAAGTAGTTAATTTGATGAATAAAATATACTGAATTAAGCAATAACCAAAATAAACATTTTTTAAAATAGTGAAAGTATCTCGCAAAACATTATTTTTTAGTACAAGTTTTTCCCTTTGCATCAAAAAATACGGAAATTTAATGAATTTAGAGCATATTAAAAATTATATCCTTATCCCAAAATCTAGAAATCTGATAAAAAATAATTAATATTAGTAATTAAAGAAATTCTTAAAGTCCCAAGTTTTATATATTTTTATTTTATCTTATATTTTGGTTCTATATATGTATAATGTGTATATATATGTTATTTCATAATTATTCACTGCAAAATTTTATTTATTTCCTTTTTCCTTTTTTTTAAAGAAATTTTGGCTTCATTCTAAACCATGGTTGTTTAAGGGTAGCCAAAGTGAAGGAACTTGATTAAGTAGATTTGATATTTAATTTAAAGACATTCCATTTTTGTCTTCCAAAATAGAGAAAATTCGTAAAGTAGGTTTAATGCTATAAATTAAATAAATTCTTATAGTTCCAGGTTTTATATGTAGTTTCATAATTATAATGGTGTACTGGTATTTAAGATTAATGCATATAATCACATTTAATTAAAATTTAACCCAAATAATCCGAGTAAAGTTTGATCCCCTTTATTATCCCTGTTGGATTGCTCGAAGTAATTTTGTTAGATATTCATTATATTAAAAAAGTAAATATTCAATTGATATTATTATATTAGCTACCTTTACAAGTAATATACTAAACATTTATGACACACACACACACACATATTTCCATTATATTACTTTCATTACAAGTGCCATATTTAAGAATATTTTTATTATTGCTAAAAATTAATTTAGTATTTTTATTTGATGCATAAATCTGAATAAATATTTTAAATATTTAGCTTATATCTTAATTATATTATAAAAATAAGATAATATATATTATTAATACGTATACATATATTTAATTTACGGTATACTTGTGGAATACACACACAAACACACACACACACATATATATTAATATTTTCATGTATGACATTTTGTATATTTAATTTATATATTAATAATGCATAATATTTGATGATATAAATCTTGCAAATTTAAAAATTAAAAAAATTATTTTAATAGTGTAAAAAATAAGTCATTCTTAATAATGTAGGAATGAGTAAACCCACGGTGGTGGGGAGGAATTGATATTCCTTATTTTTGGGAATACTAATAGAATGATGATTATCCAATATTAAATCATACCAATCCTAAGAATAAAATAGCATGGGAATCGTCATTCAATTTCTACCTTATTCCTACGTACCAATTATGCTATAAAATGTGTAGATTTAATTAGATACTAGTAAAATTTCTATGCTCTATGCATGTGTTGGTTTATTTGTAAATTATATAATTATTATATTTTAATTATGAAAAAGTTATTTAATATTAAAAATTATAAATAATAGTTAAAATAATAAAATAAGGAAATATCAAGAGAATTTTAAAAAAAGGAAAAGCAATCGAGGAAAAGCACCAATGAAGAAAGCTAAAAGAAAAAAAATAAATTTAAGTAAAAATAAGAAAATTATGTGATTTTATATTATGCAAAATATTTAAAATAAAAAATGATGAAAAATCAAAAAAATTTACAAATAATAAAATTTGAGAGATCATATAAATATAAAGTATAAGTTGAATGAAAATAGAGAAAAAAATGATAGAAAGAATATAAGTATTTAACATAAGGGTGGTTGTGTGAATTTACTTTGTGTAAACAAGAATTCTTACTGAAATAATAATATACAAGTGAAAGTACATACTCTATGCATGTGTAAATTATATGTAAAAAATATAAAATATTGTATTTAAAATAATACATATAAAATCATTTTAAAAAGTATAAGGAAAATTTCTAAATAAAAGAATACAAATTAAGTATCAATCAATAAAATATTTAACAAAAATCACAAAAATTTTAAAATTTAGTCAAATCCATATAATACATGCGAGTAAATTTGGCATAATTATTTGAAAATTATAAAGTTTTTACATTTTAAATAATAGCAATAATATTATTTAACTTAAAATGCGAAAAATTGCAAAACTAAGAAAATAAAAAGAGATGAAAAGAAATGAAAATGAAAAATGTTCAAAGAAACTACAAAATAAAGATAAATTAAAAGATAAGGAAGATATAAAGGATAAAAATCAAAAGAATTCAAAATAAGGATAAATTTGTTGTTTCACATTGCATAATTAAAAGAGATAAATATATAATTTTATTTTACAAAACTAAAACAAGTATACAATTTTAATAATACAGTATACTTATGTATACACACAAATCGATAGAGGGGTCTTATCAATATAAGCATTTTTGAGGGTTTTTTTATGAAATATTTTTTTTTCCATTTTTCAAAATAACTGGGTACAGAATCTATACCTGAAATGTGCTATTCTGCCGTTTGACAAGGCGGAATGACCATTTCAATTAAAGGGCGGAATGACTTTATGCTTTTTTAAAAATTTTTATTTTGGTTATAATTTCCATCCTTATTGTATGAAAAAATATTTTTGAATCTAGACACTAGAAATTTCCGTCCTTTTTCTATTTTTTTTATTTTTTCATAATGACTTTTTTAAAATTAATTGTTTTTTATTTTTTATTATAAAAGTTTACTAAAAAATTTGTAATATTTAAATTTTTTTAGGTTGTTATAATTAAATATTTTTTTAGTTTTTTATAGTTAAATATTTAATTATATAATAATTGATATATTTTTAATAATAATGATTTAAATTTTTGTTAATTTATAATATTTAAAATTTATGTAATATTTAAATTTAAAATTTTGATAATCAAAATTTTGTAATAATTATTAATTTTATTGACTTTGTTAACTTTTTTTAAATGCAACGGTTAGTATTTTATATAATATCATTATATGAATGCAGTACAGAGGTTTCTATATAAATATGGCAAAACTGTGTTATCTTAATTGTATTGAGATGTACAATTAGAATATTTAATAAGCGGAAGGTAATGTAAGCTGACTCTATTATCTGAGTTGTCAAGCAATACAATGCATGCCAACATAACAAATCCCAGTGCGTGCTGAGTTATATGCCCTGGAGGATTATTTGACTATAATGGGTCGTCCTGTAAATATCTTGTTAGATCAGATAATGTGAGATTTCGATTTTTGAACTTATTTTTAACCCAAATACTGTTGGCAATACGCCACTCCTCCACAAATCGAGTAATATTGACCTCTTTCATTGGTTTGTTAAAAATTTTAAAGACGTATTTTATATTAAGAGTGAAAAAATAATTAAATAATAAAATAGTAAGTGTCCGATGTGGGGTTTCTTTTTCTTTCAACTGACAAAAAGTGGGTGATAAGTCAAAGCAACATTTGCAGGTTAAAGGTGGATCCTTATAGAAAAATTAATAATTATTGTGAAAATTTAATTATAAAATAGTAAATATTGTATTTTAAAAAAAGTTAACAAAATTAGCAAATTTATAACTATGACAAAAGTTTAATCATCAAAATTCTATATTTAAATATTACGTTAATTTTAAATATTATAAATTAATAAAAAATCTAAATAATTATTACTAAAAATATATATCAATTATTACATAATTAAATATTTAACTATAAAAAACTAAAAAAAAATTTAATTATAAGAACTTAAAAAAATTCAAATATTACAAAATTTTTAGTAAACTTTTATAATAAAAAACAAAAAATAATTAATTTTAAAAAAGTCATTATGAAAAAAATAAAAAAGGGTGGAAATTTCTAGTTTCCAGATTCAAAAATAATTTTTTATAAAAAAATAGGGTGGAAATTATAATTGAAATAAAAAAAATAAAAAAATAAAAAAAGCATAATGTCATTCCGCCCTTTAAAAGGGCAGAATGGAAAAAAAAAAAAGTGCCATTCTGCCGTTGTACATTCCAGGTAGAGATTCTCTACTCGTTTATTTTGAAAATTGAGAAAAAAATAGAATATTTATAAAAAACCCTCATTTTTGATGCTATTTAATCCATAACATTTTATTTTAACTAGCATTCTCATTTTTTCTTTTGATTTTCTATGCCTATGACTCTACAATATCTTAACTCAGGTGGCAACTAAAATTGATTAATCTAACTAAATGTGCTTAGACCAATAAAAAATTTAAAGAACATAAAAATTCCAAAAACATTGATAATCGAGATTTGTTTTGGCAAACAACAGAATATTCAAAACTTTATATTTTCATTTTTTGAACTTCCTTATTTTTAAATATTTTAATTCATTTTTCCTTGGTCATAAATTTATTAATTGATTTAATTAGTCAAATAAGTAAGGCTGAAGATAACTGAACACATTATATTGTATTGTAGTTCAAAATTTTATATTTTGTCCTCTCTGTTACGTTTTTATTATTTGTTTAAATTCATGCTGTTTTAATAACAAGTATTAAATTTAACTAAATGAATGTAATATGTTAAATTAAAAACACAATAACTATTTAGATGTTTTTAAAAGTGTAACATAACCCAAAAATCTTGAGAAATCAGAGGTAACGTTTGTTTAACTTTTTTAGGTTTTTTGAACCATAAACAAACAGCCATGCTCTAAATACAAAAAGGAAAAACTCTAAATACACAATTTTCAAAAATATTTTTTGACATATGTACAAATATTTAAAATTCTATTATTATTTATCAATTAATTATACTCAGAACCAATTCATTAACTACATACACAAACATTCTAACATTTATATATAAATGTATTTTTTTATCTTAAAATAATTACCATACTCATAAATCCCCTCGCAATCTATTATTATATTATAATAAAAAGTCTCAAATTTAACATGTATCTATTACTATTACTATGCGTTAAGGATATGAGACATTTACTGTTAAAAGTATATTTAAAACTGTAATCCATTTTATTTAACTCATTCTTTTACTTTACCTACGTTTATTTTTTAATTTTAGTGCATGTTTCTAAAGATTTTTATTTTAAAAATAATGTAAAAATAAAGTAGAGAAAAATATAAGATTTAAAAAAAATATAATAATTAAATATATATTTTTGGGACCTAAAATTTGAAAAAATAATTTTTTTATAATATAAATAGCATGACATGAAAATTATTTGTTCTGTAAATAGAATTATCAAACTATCCTTAATCATTTTTTGTTTTATTTTTTGCTTATTTTCACCACTTTTTAATGTATTTTATTTTTTCCTTTCTCAATTGTTTTGCATTTTTTCCCTATTTTGTCTACATAATTTTATTCTAGATATTTTTATTTCTACTATTATAAATAACGTGCCATGTCTTATTAGTTATCAAATATATATATATATATATATTAAGTTCAACATAGTCATCAGTTACTATAATTAAATTACACCAATTAATATAAATTATTTTATTTATGTAATTTTATTCATAAAATAATTTTTTGTAATTGTACACGCAAAGGTGTGACAGACTGTAATGGGCAACACGTCTCCGTCGATTCATAAATCAACGGTGAGAAAGAGACGACAAGCTAACACGTGCAAAGAAGCCGGTGTGGTTGGTGGCCCGACCACGCAGATGTCGGAAATCTTTCCCATATATTTCTTTTTTTCTTTTTATTCTAGCTTCATCCAAGAACAAGAATCAACATTGCGAAGACCAACTTGAGCAAGAGAGAAAACAATAAAAAATACATGACAGAATCAGAATGAAACTTGCTTGATATGCCGCCTTCTCCCTCCCCATTTCGTAATTAGAACGATTCTTGAAAGAGAGAAAAAAAAAAGGGCAGAGGTATAGCATCTTCCTCTAGTCACCATGCGCTCCCTTTGATTTTCAGGATCAGAGAACAAATTTGCATGCATGAAGATGTTTCAGAACCATCATCTTTGTTGAATGAACAGAGGAGAAAAGAAAAAGCGACCGACCCATTTATACTTTTTTTCTTTTCTCTTTAGAATCCTTTTGTTGTCCTTGGGGATTTTCTTTTGATTTCGCTTCAAATTTGTGATGCCTGAGGTTCCTATGGATATTGTGGTGGAAAGAGAAGATACAAATGGAGGTGGGAATGACATTGTTGCCGATGAAGAATCACAAACCGACGAGGGCATCGTTGGGATTTCAGAGAACGACAGCAGTTCTGGTTCCACAGGTGATTTTTCTTGGTTTTAATTTGTTTTAGAGAAGATCAATAGGGTAGTCTGTGGAGATGGTATTTTTTGGGGGTTGCAAACCATCAAAGCATGGGGTAAAAACTAAAAAGGCCCGTTGATCACATTGTGATTCTGCTGTTTTTCTTGGGTCAATCTGTTGCCCCTTTTTCTGCCATCCACCAGCATTGCGGTAGGAATATGGTTGTGATGATGCTAAAGAATAAGATTTTCATTTGGAACAGTTTGAATCTTTCAATTTGTTGATGAGGATCAGAGAAAATATGTTCAATTTCAGAACAAAAAGGTGTTTGAAGATTCAGTGATGAATTTGGGCGATCTGTTTGGTTTCATTGGTTCTGTTCTCTTCTTCTTCTTCTCGCTCTCTCTCTCTCTTAAAAAATAATTTTTATTTTTAGACGGGATGTTTGATTGGTTTTATGGCTAAGTCTTTCATTCCTGTGCTTGTTGTCAGTTAGTTTGCGGTGAATAATAAAAGTTGAGACTAAGATAGAGAATGGATAGGTAATCACACTCTTGAGGAAGGGCTACATGATCACTGCATACTGTTAAGTTACGTGGTATGCTCACCCACTGTCAGATCTTGAAAAATTATATTCTGAGCTTTTGAAGGGATCAGATATCTTGATTGACCATAAAAAGAGTTTTATGACTATCCCATGCGTGTTCTATTGATTTAATAACGTTGTGGCTGATAGTGTGATTCACATCTTATCAGCAACTTATTAACGTCATTGAATATGATGAAGACTGTAATTGAATAACTTTTCAACCAACAAGACTCTCATTTAAGTCTTTAAGGTCTGTGGCTGAGCTTTGTTAACACATTATCCTATTTCTAGCTATTGCATTCAAAATATGTAGACAGTTGATTTTTTTTATTTTTAGGTACCTGCATTGTTGGCTTTAGGTGTTGAAAAATGATAAGAGAACTGTAGACAAAATTGTCTTTTGGTGACCACAGGTTTAAGTAGAGACAACAATCAAATTTAATTTGACAGCGTTTGTGAAAGTGAGAAGCTTATTAAATCTTAATTTGAATATAATTATGTAATTTTGGATGAGTTACACAAATCATTAAATTGCCCAAAATTTAAATATTCAATATATTTTTGGGTAATTTCTTTATTTATGTTTCTATGGAGGTCTACGTTTGGGAATAAACATACTGCCCTTGTGAATTTTGGCTAACTTAAACAATTGATAGCTTTGATTTTTTTTTTTTTATAATCGGTACAAGCTTTTACATTTAAAGATATTTTTGCCATTTATCATAGATTCCTATATGAAATGTTTTTTGTATTCATTTTCTCTTTAGTCTAATTTGCATTGCTTAGGATCTGTCGACAGGAATCTGTCCCCACAGACATTTAAGTCCATGGCGAAGTCAAAAAGAGATCATCCAGATCCTACCTTGACTCAGCTTTCTGGAAGTGAAAACAATAAACACCACCACTCCTTTACCCTGTGGGTGAAAAGATTTTTAGATGAAAAAATCTCCCCCAAAAAGAAGGTCAGCTGCATTATCAGATTTTTGTTTGTGTGTGTTCTCCTGAATTTCCATTTTTCTCCTCTTTTATCCTTTAGTTATTCTGTGTTTCATGCTAGCTAGTATGGCCCTACTAATCATACTCCAAACCAGAATTAAAATGCTTGCATATCCTGCAAATCATTTAAGTATGTAAGTCACCAGAATGAAACTATTCTGTTGTGATTTATAAAATCGGATACTTAAGTGTTTAGAGCATATTTTTGATGTCAATTGTTTAAGGTATTGAATCCCTTAATGAAGATATATAAAAGGTAAATTTGGCATCCTTCTCAACTCTAATGGCCTCTAATATTTCTTCCCCAGACTGAGGATAATCCGTATATTGTATGTTTATTTATTTCAGTTTCGGTGTCTATGTTATGCAGGCATTTAGTTTTTTAGCTATTAATTTCATCAAGCAATAATTTCTTAGGTTTCTCCTATCTTTTGTTTATAATTTGTCTACAATCTGGTGATTACTTCTTTCATTTGTAAGACAACAAATGTACTTACTTCTCATCATATGCACACTTAATTTCCTGGGAAGTTTTTTTAAAAATAATTTTATAGAACGAAAATCACAAATTCTGCTATTACACACTGGGCTTGCATTTTAACAGCTTAAGTGGTTCAATCGATTTGCAACCATTCAAGGTGATGGCACTGTAAAATTTGAAGTTCCAGGAGATGTCGCACATCAGAGCCTTGATTTTGGTACAGGAACAGCATGCAGTGGAGATACAGATACTGAAAAAGATCCTCTGTTGTTGCCTCCGCTTCAAATTGTGATGCTAATTGTTGGAACAAGGGGAGATGTACAGCCATTTGTTGCCATTGGGAAATGTCTACAGGTGAGAAGAGTTCTATGTTGCTATGCATGCCTCCAAAAGTCTTTCCAGATGAACTCAGTTGTTGTTGCCAGTCTTTGACTTAACCTTGTTTATGGCTTACTCTTTATTTATAGCTTCTTGCTATTCGTCTTACAATATTTTAAAAAGTAGCATTTGCTTATTTGTTATTATTTTCTTTTCCTATTGAACCTTTCGTTCCTGTACCTCTGCTACTTTGAGCCTCCTTTTCCTAGTGACAATATTCTCACATTTTGGTCATGCTGATATTATTGCATTTTTTTTATACGTTAACCTGAAGGTGGCATTTGCTTTACAACCAATGATACAATTTTTGCTTGAGAATTTTTACTTCCTAATTTTATTTTTCCTTTCACAGTTGCACATTCCATTTTTCCTAGCCTATTTTTCTGGTCAGTTGTCTGGTCACAGAGAATGGACCTCCTTAACCGATTCTGGTGATTATAAACAAATATTTCTGCTACTGTTATTATCAATGCCCCTGAATTTGAGACAAAGCACATCCCAATTCATTTAAGCTATACAAACACATCCCAATTTATTTAAGTTATATGCCTTATTATGTTGAGACATGACCATCCTCAATGTTTCTGGGTTTTATTGATATCCTTGGTGTCTGCCCCTATTCCTTGTTCTTTTAAAATTAGTCGTTAACAATTCATCTCGTTGTTTTTTGGCAGATGGATGGTCATAGGGTGAGACTAGCCACTCACTCAAATTTCAAAGAATTTGTCAGGGCTGCTGGATTGGAATTTTACCCTCTCGGTGGAGACCCAAAAGTCCTTGCTGCTTGTGAGTTCTTGAACGCAACATATTTATTTCCCTTCTATTTCTTCCACCATGGTCTATCATGGATTTTCACTTCTAATCATTATTTAAACATGGATATTCAAGATGACTACTTATATTTTGGTGATAGTGGCCTCCCTAGAGCTATATCCTAGGCATCAATGGAACCTTTTTGTGTGATTAAAGGCTTTAGTATTTTATTTCTCGTAATTGGTCTAAATCTCAATGGCACAGCTCATCATTGAGAAATCTGTTTCTGAGGAGGTATATTTAGTGTTTTCTAAGGCCTCAGCTGTGATGGAACATCTTATAGTTAATGACCCAAGGCATGCTCATCTTTTGTGCCTTTTTTCTTTGGCATATTATATATATATTGGAAGAATTATAATAAATTGGAATCTATAATTAGATTAGGGTTTTATATCTACTGCTATATTTCTAGTTTGGTTTTGTTAGGATTTCATTTCATGTTACTGGTCTCTTAGTTGATTCAAAACTCTTATAAATGCCCTCTATAAATAGGGTGTTGAAACTTTTGATTAATGGGAAAAATTTGATCCTTAATTTTTAACATGGTATCAAAGCCAAAATTTCCCCTAAAAGTTTGATCTAATTGAAACCTGAATGTCTAGTCAAAGAGTTGATCAAAAGACTTGTTTACATGTGATTTTGTCTACTGTTGGTACAGATAATTGCCTGAGTACTGTTGACTGTCAACTGTTCAAGCGCAACTTATACTTTTGATTGGTCGTCACTTTAAAAATCACTGTTTCTCATGCACATTTGTACTTCCTTGTATTGCCTACATTTTTGGTTATTAGTATGGTTGTCTTCTTTCTACTGGAAACTGATTTTATGTCTAGCTACTCTACTGTCACATATGGCACATGTTTCACCTTTCTGGCTATCTGACTATATATGGCTCTTTGGCGATAACACTGGCAGTGAACTGCTGATTTCAATTTGAGTGTGTCTTTAGCTGTATTTCCTAGAAAATGTGTATAAGTAAGAGAGAGAAAGAGAACATTTACAATAATTGAAGTGTACCTACTTTTTTGTTAAAAGTGAAACCAAACATAACCAGAACTTCCTCTATATGTATTTCTTCCATTTGCCCTAAGTATCCATAGGTATAGTACTTTGTCCCAATTTCCTGTGGCTCTCCTTGATTCTGTGATCTGTATCCTACATGATAGGGAAATGTGGAGACGTCAATAATAAAATGGATATGCATTAATAGGTGCTTTAATAGATTATGCAACTAGTGCTCTTTGCTCAAGCAGTTTCGGCATTTGTCTTAGCGAGTAAATTGCCTTTGACGTAAGAAATCTTGATCGGTTTATTAGCAATAAAGAGATGAGTTAATCTGGTTAGAACATAATATGTATTTGTAGTGATCCAGCTACTCCTTATTTTCTCAATAGTAAATAATTATGGAAATAGCTTTCTTCAGCTAAAGTCTCTTTATTAATGTTACAAAAGGCAGTGTAACTTTCAAGTAGGGTGACTTTATTTTCCAAGTTTTTCTGATCTTGTTGCAAGATATTTTGGTTGCTGTTAAAAGTCACGCAACACATTTCATGTTTGAGCCCGCAACCCACCTTTCTTTTTTCAAAGAACCCTGAGGCCAATGTTTTGCCAGCAATCTCTCTGACACATGGTTGGATATTGGGAAGTACTGCTCTATGACACCCCAAGTTCCCTGCTAGCAGCATGTGGCACTAGGCACTTTGCCTGCATTTTTTTAAAAATCTATTACAATACAATTCCTGTACATAAAGAACAGATCGGTCTATCTGTTTCTTGGTTATTTATGTAACTTTCAAAGTGATTATTGACAGCTGAATTCATGGTTTGCACAGATAAAATTTCATATTTGTGTTACTTTTGAAGGACAAGGCACCTCTGATGCCTGAGGAAACAAGCAATTCTTGTTTTCATTCGAAGTTGTATTGATGAGGGAGAATTACTGAACTCAAACTAATTTCAGTTATTTGTAAATGTATGCTTTTGCAGACATGGTCAAGAACAAAGGGTTTTTGCCATCTGGGCCTTCTGAAATACAAATTCAACGAAACCAAATAAAAGAGATCATTTTCAGTCTGCTGCCTGCATGCACAGATCCTGATCCCGAGACAGAAGTTCCATTCAAGGTGGATGCAATAATTGCCAATCCCCCTGCATATGGTGAGAGATGTACAAGTATATATTTTGTGATTTATTTTTTATTTTTCTTCTTTTTTTAGAGAGAATACTTTTCTTAGTAGCTCACTTGATTATTAGCTTTTATTGATGAATATATTGTACTGACAAATGTCATTATCTCCATTTTTCTGTAACCTTTTCTCATTTGTCCCCCCTTAGGCTCTTTACTTTTAAAATAGCTATTGTATTTGTCTTGCTAACTTACCATGTTTATAGAGATTAAATTTTACCACTCTTGACTGCATTCTGAGATGTGGATTTCTGAATCTTGACCTGGGAAATTTAATTTTGCTGCTTCTTGGATGGTTTTTCCTCATGAGTTTCCAGAACTTTGGCTACATATTCACTATGTCAAGACTTTTAGTACAGGATAAAGATAAATTTATTGTGAGATTGATATTATTTGTGCAAGTGCCTGACCTCAAGGAGAAATTGGGATTAGAAGTTCAATTTTTTCACTCTTTTGTAGTTGCTTTGAGTCATCCATCTGAGATGTGTGAAAAATTTCGAGTCGATGATCTTTTGGATTCTGTAATTCTTTGTGTGTCTCTTTCTTCTGATTGGTGTTCCTACCATATTTAGGACATACGCATGTAGCCGAGGCCTTGAAAGTACCGCTGCACATAATTTTCACCATGCCATGGACGTAAGTGCATCATGCATTTGTTTCCATTAACCTTTGGCCTTTCACTCTGTCAAAGTTCCCACCATATGGACTTTGGAAAGTCTCAATTAATTTCAAGTGTGTTGATTCTTTAGTCTTCTTCTCTTACATTGTCTTGGCAAACTGTTTTATCCTTTTGTTAATGAGGCTATTTCAATTGCACTGCTTTCTTCTATTGCTGATCTTTCCAATTTGTACCTGCCTGCAGACCTACATGTGAATTTCCCCATCCTCTTTCTCGTGTTAGGCAGCAAGTTGGATATAGGGTGAGTTTACATACTAATATTAGTTTGACTCAAACTCCCAAATTCATTTCAGTTTTTGATTATGCAGGTATCATATCAAATTGTTGATGCTTTTATCTGGTTGGGAATACGTGATATGATTAATGAGTTCAGGAAGAAAAAACTAAGACTAAGGCCCGTGACGTATTTAAGCGGTTCCTATAGTTCTCCTCCAGATACTCCTTATGCGTATATCTGGAGCCCTCACCTTGTTCCTAAACCAAAAGGTGAGTTCCCTCTTCTTCCTGTCATTTAGTGGCATAATATGTGATAAACATTGATGGCAGAAGCAGAATTGTTGAACTTTTGGATGACTGACTTTATTAAATTAATCAATTTATATGTATCAAGATACATATTTCCGAGTTCTTCCAGTATCTTTTGTTGAATAAGACTCAAAATTTTCATTATACCCTATATAAGTCAAAAATAAAATAAACATCATTAATTGCCAAATTAAAAATACGATGTGTTAACAACCAACTACTATAGAATAAAAAATGCCCACACATTAGCTTGCATTCAAACCCAAGACTTCAAAATTTTGTGACATCAGCTTTGCTGCTTGAGCTATGCTTCACCAGTTCATTTTCTGGCGTCTGAACTGCACATCTTGGTGCATTTTCTTGCTGATCATGTGCCAAAATGATCACTGCAATATTATGCTTTTATCTTTAGCTAGTTGATGCAAACACACCCAAGGTGGCTTTGGTCCGAAACCTTCCAAAATCCCAGGAAAACCGTTCATTTGGCCTTGGGAAGTGCTCTGATTCTGAAACATCAAATATGCTCCTGAAAATCACATACCAATTTTGTTGTTTAATCTTGGATTACTTGATCAGAATGCATGATGTTGATTTTTGTTTGCTTTTGGTGCCATAAAATATTTGTATGCTGTGCTGATTTTTCTGAGGCTGCAGATTGGGGATCAAATGTTGATGTGGTGGGATTTTGCTTTCTGGACCTTGCTTCAAATTATGTACCACCGGATTCACTGGTGGAGTGGCTTGGAAAGGGCTGCGAGCCTATCTACATTGGGTTTGGAAGTCTTGTAAGTACTGTCCCATACTTTCATCTTCCTCTTTTACTCATTTATTTTGGTTATTCATAATCTGTAAGTAAGATGACTGCTAATATTGGATGTCATTTTGAATTACTTGATTGCGGCCTGCTACTTGCAATGTGCTCTATGAGACAATGCTCTTCTAAATTTTTATTTGCTGATTACCAAGTGCTAACTTATATGCGAAATTGTTCTTTTTCCAGATAATGTTCATGATAAAAATGATGGCCATTTAGAGAAACTTTTTATTCCATCTAATTTGATGATCCATGTGTGTGCTTCTATAATTGCTTACTCTGTCAATTGTTCTTTATGGTTAATATTCACTCCAATCATAATTGAGAAAGCAGGAGTGTGACAATGAGCAAAGTCCGTGATAAGCAAATAGAAGTAAAATGAAAATCAAGTATTGGCTCTTGATACACTAATGTGACTGATTACTTGTAGTTTCTGGTCATTTGTCCAGATTTCTTGGTTTTTTCTGTGATATTAGAGGAGAGGAACAATGTTCCTTTCTTTTCTCCAGGTAATTGTAATGCAGAAGCCAGCCAACTACAATCTGAAATTGCACTGTTCTGGGGAAATAATTATTTTCAGCTGTATCAAAAAAAGCACTTGGGTTTGCTTAATCCTCTGATAACAAGTGAAAATATGTGTGTATAAGAATTTTTAAATTTGCGTTGTTACCTTTCTTACCTTATCTCACTCTATTTATTTTCAGTCATGTTATTATATATTTTAATTAGACATCTCATGGTGAAATGTTGCTGTGGCAAAAAATTGTAAAGAGGAGCATGCTGGAATCAGCCCAAAGTTGTTGACTTTTTTATTACTAAAGAAACAAATGTTCCATTTTCATTTGCTGATTTGTGTCCTTCAGCCTGTTGAAGAACCTGAAAAGATGACTCAGATAATTGTTGAAGCTCTTGCAATTACAGGACAGCGTGGCATCATAAATAAAGGCTGGGGAGGCTTAGGAAACTGTAAATTTTCTTTTTGTCGTATCAACAGCAAATTATTTTTTAAAATTTTTAATTTTATAGGTGTTCAACAGATCTAACATTTTTACCTCAGTGGCAGAGCCGAAAGACTTCATCTACTTACTGGATAATTGCCCACATGATTGGTTGTTTACTCGATGTGCAGCTGTGGTAAGTCACTTATTGTTTATTTTTTCAGGTGTATTTAAATTGTTGCAATATTCTGTTTACTTGTTTGTCTATGCTTGCCTCATCACCTTTGAAACTTTAGTGGTTGTGATGTTAAAATATATGTTCTGACTCATCCGCCCCCTTTTGTTGAAAATGTTTAAATTTAAGCTATAGACAATAGCTGGTAGCTTTTCTGAAGTTCCTTCGTGCCCCCTTTATTTTGATTTTTGACTGGTACTTATTGGAGAACTTTATTCTTTTGTAAAACTTAGGTGGGTGAGAGCTGGTTGTCCCTTCTTGACATCATTTAAATTTATATATTTTTGTGTGCTACTTGTTATTGTGTTACTTTATGAGTCATTGTGGGTCTACTGACTAGTCACTGTCTCATATTGCATGTTGTGCATGTGGGCTGCTTATTTGAAGGGGCATTCTAGGTGGTGCCAAGTGTTCAATGACCGATTGCATGCTGTTTGTGCATGTTTTTATGTTTTCCATCCTGTCTGAGTATCATTCTATGGGGCATCAATTGTGTCCATCTCTTTGCAACAACCTGTTCTTGCTCATTACTCATTATCTTCTTGCTAAGCACTAATCTTATTAACCTTGATTATTTCCTAATCAGCAATACGTTATGCAGCAATCCCATTAATATAACTGTTTTCTGTGAATAACTAGCATTCTCTTTATTTGAAAATAATCTTTTCACGTGGTCAGTGCCATGCTGAGGCATTAGGATTATTGGCAGGCAAGAATAAAGACACTTATCCACTTACTGTAATTGGCGTGGATCCAAAAATATGAAAATTCTATTACATACAATTGCTTCAGATATGTTAGATGTTGAATGACTGGAGCTTTGCTCTTTTCTTCAGATAACCTTTGGGATGTTCTTAAAAATTATATAGATTGATCCTATGAAAAGTGTGAGAACTTTAAATATGTGGACAGGCAAGTACTGAGTAATCAAGTGAATAAGAGGTTAACATCTGCAATCCATGGTTTCTGTAAAGTGAACTGAATTTTTTCTGCAATCTATGAACTGCTGACTTTGGCAATGACTTGGATTGATAACTGGCTTGTAGAAAGAAAAGGCAAGCTTACAGCATATCAAGTTGGTGTCAAGTTCATGCAGCCCTATTAGATTTTTATGTGGCTCATGGTAAAGGAAAATATCTATGTTTCATATGTTCATTGTAGTCTGGGATGGAGGTTGATTTTGGACTGTGAATTTCGTAACTTTTGCTTTATTGTACGTTTGCTCAGAGTTGTAAAATATGCACCATCAGTGGTTCTCTTGCATTCCATTGCAGATGCGCTCTGTTTTCGAATTATTGATCAACTAAATTCCCTCATTCAAATTTCTCCTACTTGTTGCTATCATGATATGATTGCTTGCCAGCTTGACAATCCAATCATAGTTCGTTTAAATAATTTGCCCCAGATTTTCATGATAGAAAGATATTTTGCTGATCCAGTCATTTGAGCATCAACTATCGCTTCAATTACTTTTTGATGTTATTTAGTTATATTATGTTTAACGCTAGCACGTAGAAATAATTTGCTTGCTTGAATGTATGCTTTGATTCCCATTGTATTTTGCTTCACATTTTTTTTTTCACATATTCAAATATGCGATGGCCTCTGTACAGTCTTGTTTGTGGTTTATTTACTTGATAGCATACTCTGCACTCCTTCATGTTATTACAAACTGTTGTGTACATGTTTCTCATATGGTTCTACACCCTGAGATGGATTCAGCTGATCATGATAAATTCCCCAGTCAGATATATAACTGTTTCACTCACATATCTGATTTTTTTCCCCACTCATTCCAGGTTCATCATGGAGGTGCTGGAACAACAGCTGCTGGTCTTAAAGCTGCGGTAATTTCTGTTTTATTCAATTGACACTTGTTGACTTGCGCCATTTGATAATTTTTCTTTCTTGTATATTTCCTTGGTATTAAGCAGTGCCCAACCACAGTAGTACCTTTTTTTGGAGACCAACCATTTTGGGGAGAGCAGGTGCATGCCAGGGGAGTTGGTCCTGCCCCAATCCCAATTGATGAATTTTCTCGGGATAAACTGGTTGCAGCCATACAGTTCATGCTAGATCATAAGGTGAGTACCATTACACTTATGTGTACCTGAGCCCTGGAATCTGAATGACCAGTCACTGACTTGACTTTTTGATTCATTGATTTCTCCAAATTGGATAAGCAGTTTACAGAGCATTGACTAAAATATCACCATTGCATGGGTTCTTTTATCGTTTATCAGGAACCAAATAAAAGTTTCTGGTTAGAATATCTTTTAGATTGTTGCTTTGAATTCTTAGTGTTGAATAGGGCTCTATCATTTCTTCCTATTAGGAACTCACCATTTTTCATTATTTTTGTATTTGGAGGTATTAATGCCACTTAATCCCTTTTTGTTTTGATAGATTGCTGCTTCATATTATATTATTCTTTTTATAATTTGTTTTTGGAGAGCAGTAAAGCAGGTAGATTTTAGAATTAGTTGAGGAATTGAAGATATGCACACTCCAAACTCTTTTGTTCTTGGGTTGGTTGGGGTGGAGGTGCAGGGGCGTGGTGGGGCTAATCCCCAAGAAATTGTCTGTTGCTGGGTCTGTCTAACAGGTCCCAAGTTAATAAGATCTGAGGTATTATCACAATGCATCATGTGGAACCTGTGCATGGGGTCCTCATGTCGAAGCTGACATTATCCTTGGGTATGGCGAGTCATGGGACTGGTTAAAATATATCTTGCAAGGCAATGCTTCAAACGTGTCATTATGTAACATGGAAGATTTTGCTTATCAACGTGAACTTCCATGCCTGCCTGGTAGGTGTTTGTAGTCACGCAGTTTTTGATATGCCATACAACCGACTGGATTCCATTTATTTCCTTCAATAATTATGCTTCCTTGTTAAGTTTCTTGTGTGAGAAGATCTCATCCAAGAAACGTTTCATTTTCTCATGTACGAGTAATGAGGTGTGTGGTTTCAGGTAAAAGATCGAGCTGTAGAACTGGCAAAGGCAATGGAAAACGAAGATGGCGCTTTAGGAGCAGTGCAAGCTTTTTATAGACATTTTCCGGACAAAACCCTCCAAACAGAGTCTGAACAATCACACTCTCCCTTCAGTTTGTCTTCTTTGAAACAGTGCTTTGGTCGATCCGGGTTCTGATCAACCGACGTCAGAGACCTTTTCATTTTGTTTGGTGTTTAGGTGACCATCTCATCTTCTCGTCATTGAAGTTACTCTTGTCATTCCAAATTTGTCACTCTTGACATTATATCAGAAGACAAGGAAAGGATGTGAATGTGTTGCTGATGGATGCAAATGCATTCAAGCTTCCAAATTCTGGATCATACACTTTTGATTGTGGTACATCATGTGCCTTCTTTTGTCCTTGTAAAAATGTTATGGGGAAACGGATATATATATATATATATCTATCTATCTTATAGTTGCAAAAACGGACAAGTGGATGACACTCACTGGCTATTACAATCAAAAATGGTGAAACAAAAATTTGACTTTCACAGAACACAGGTATTGAGGTATATAGTTGATGATTGGGGGAAGCACTTCCGAAATCTGGTATTAGTTTTCCTTGTGCTTGATTGTATTGGACGTTGGCTCTTTTTGGCTGCTTGACAAGGTGCGTGGAAAGTAAAAGACGATCTTTTTTATTTTCTTATAAAAATAAAACTGCAATTGATTTTTATTGGATGAAATATTTAAATTATTTAATGTTATTGTTGGTTAGGTTGGACACATTTTGGACGAAGAAATCCGGTATAGCCATCGAAACAATTTGACCATTTTACTAATGACAGATCATTAGTATATATGTTGATAATGATTCATAGATCGTGTAAGTTTCTCGTTTTTTAAATTTAAATGTAGGACGTGATTTAAATCTAACACCCAAGCCCAGCCTGACCCATGCTAATTTTATTCCAATTAGATCATTTTATGGAATGAGTTTTAGAGTAGACAATTTTTATGTCTCTGCGACAAAGTTTTATTTAATTTCATTTTTTTGGAGTAATTGATATGTCATTGGACAAATTAGTTACTGCTGGCTCTACCCTCAAGCTTGGGTTTGGTGACAACCCTATAATTCTAGCTCAATCTTTAAGAATTGTAAATATTGAACAAAATATATGCTTCACAATCTGTCAAAAAAATTGCCCACGATGTTAATTATATGATTAATGTGGATTCTACATACAAAGTGCATCTATTTACTCATAATATAAGATGGACCACTAAATTACAAGAGCATTTCAAATGCAAATATGATGCAATTTGATTTAATCACTAGCTCTTCATAAATAGAAATAGATCATGTAAAATTTGTAGTAAAATTTGTATGCATGTGTGTGTGTGTGTGTGTATGTATATGTATATATATATATATTTATTTATTTTAATATCCTCATATATGCTCTTCTTCTTATTGGTAGGTCTAATAATCTACCCTTAAGCAGTAACTAATCAAAAGCTTCAAATGTTTAATAAACACATAATTACTTTAAAGAGCTCTGGTGTTTATTTATGAACAATGGAGGTAAATGAATGAATTTTGAATACGAATTTTATGATTTAGAAAATTTATTGATCAAAAGAATCTTTGACAAAATGAAATAACATATACCTCGCGGAAATCAATCAAATGAGTTAGTAAAATTTGGGACTTATAATATCAGATAATATGTAAATTTTTGTTTAAAATTATGGTGAAAATTTCATATAAAAAAATGATGTATAGTGATGTGACTCAGAATAATTTTGTTGATTAATCTAAAATCGTTCGTCAAGTATAAATAAAGAAGATAGGGAAACACAATTTAATGTAATTTGGCCAAATGGTGCATATGTCCACAAAATAGATGCTATACGTTCTATTTGTGAGACAAATACATGTACAAGGTAGGAAGAAAATTTTCATTAATATTGCTATAAAGAGTAGATTGAGTTTTTGTTTTCTCTCTCTCTCTCTCTCTCTCTCTCTCTCTATATATATATATTTATTTATTTATTTATGGGGGTTATTCTTTCCTTGACGCGAGTCCTAGTTACGTGAATACCGCCCAACCTAAGGTTGGTCTAAAAGGTGCCATCTTGGTCTAGGAGAGATAGAAAGCCAACCTTTCAACAATGCATCCTCCTTGCCCATTTTCATGTGTGCGTGCACACACACACACACATTAATGTTTAATATTTTTAGTCCACACCACTTACCCTAACTTGAGGTCGGGCCTAAACAAGAATTGATGTTAAGTTGTCTTTTGACTTGCTTTTAGCTTTGCTTTGGGTTAGGTTGCAAAATGAATTAACTGTTAATTCTAGAATGTGATAATACTAAGAGAGCCATTATGATCACATTGGAGGATGTCCACAGGTAATCTTGAGCATGTTGGCAAAATGGCTATGATGCATACCATTGAGTGATAAGTGAATGATCCAAACAACTCAATAGGTCGGCCATGAAGACCTATTGACCTACTTTAAGTAAACAATCAAGATAATCTCACAGGTTGGATTTGAATATCTACGACCTGTAATAAGTAAATAATTCAGATAATTTCACAAGTCGGTCATGAAGATCTACCAACTTCCTTATATTTTGGAGTAATTTTTAGTTTGGTCAGGGTGATGAATAATGCCTTAAGTATTGTAGCTCGTCCATTAACAAGCAATTAGTAGCTCAAGAAGCAGCTTGTAGCTCTAGAAATTTCGTGAGCAATTTGTAGCCTAGTGTGTTTAATGAGCAACTTGTAGTTCTAAAGCTGTTGTGTGCAACTTATAGCCTAATTTGTTTAATGAGCATTGTATAGTTTTGAAGATGTTGTAGGCAACTTGTCGCTGAGTGTGTTTAACGAGCAACTTGTAGCCCAAAGTTTTTAACGAGCAACTTGTAGCTTGGTTAAGATCATTTAGTCCTTTAGGAAGTAGCATGTGCTCCACTTATATTTTTATCTTTCTTTCTGTGCCCTGTTGAAGTACTTAAGAATCCATGGTCTCCCACATAGATAATGCGATAGCTCAAGTCACTAGTATGGAAGGGTTGGAGGTTCTAAGAAACCAAAGTTATGATCAGTAGCTTATTTCATCATAAGACCAAATGAGATCCACCGATCTATTTTAGAGAATACTATTTTCTAAGTTTATGTTTTTAGATTTGTCAGTACACTTGAAATGGTTCTAATTAATTTCTAATGTTAGACTCTCCCTTATTAATATTTTATAATATAAGCTATTGCCAAACTTCATGTGTGTATGTCCTATCATTGGTAATGACATTAGTCATTTGAGAAACTTCTATAAATCAAAATCCCACTCTTGGGGAACCCATTTCAAATACCTTTAAGCATTATAACCGTGGTTAGATTCTCATACGTTACTACTCTACATGACAACACCGCAGCCTCAACAACCCGTCAAGTACATTGCCTGTCACACCCTCACCCACAACTGGAACACCACCATCCTTTTGACCCATTTGTATGACTCCACCAATTGCATGCCCCACCCCAGGTCCCTCATGTAATTGACACTCATCTGGGTGTGGGGGCTTGCGTTGATGACGGAGCTACCGCCTAATCTGCGCTCGTAGTGATAAAGATGCCTCATTTAGACAAACACCTACGAGGTGGAGGTCAGGGACTTGACTCTGATAGGTTTTGATTTTATAGTGCATTTCTACCCAATAATGGCTTATTTGTTGTATGCATTTTGAGATAAAAAGGTAGCATTATATTTAAATGCATGTATAAGTGTTATCTTTGATAATTTGGAGTGTTTAAGTATAGTTTTGGTGGTAATTGAGAGAATTTGAACATTGTCTACACTTAGAAGTAGTTTGGTTGGAATTGCAAGTCTCGTAGTTGCAAGAAAGAAGCTCACAACCTTGAAGGAGGAGTTCGCAACTGTGATAACCGAAAGTAGCATATTCTAGGGTTGTCCACTATCAGCACTTGTGGTTGTGGAAATAAGGGTGGCAACTATGAGACCATTGCTCATGAGAGCAAAGTCAATTGCAACATACACTGGATGAACTTGTGTTCGATGCTCGTGATTGCAAGAGATGGAGTTGTGACTGTAGGGATGATGTTCGCCTAGACAAGACAACGCCTTACACTAGACTAGACAAGGAAGATATGTTAGTGGTATATTTCCTAATTTTGCTAACAAGTTTGAGAATGATGATACCTTTACAAGATATTTGTGGAGAAATTGTGATGACGATGAGTCCTTTGAAGTGGGTTAGATTCACCATTCCCACATTTTAAGGTGGTTTTGATTAGGACACATACTTAGAATGGGGAGGCAAGGTAAAATTGGTCTTTGATCATCATCACTAATCAAAAGTTCAAAAGATAAGACTAATCATCCTTACATTTGTTGATTATGCTAAAATTTGGTAGAGTGAATTTAATAGTAGTAGGTAAGGATATAGGGAATGGCAAGTCACTACATGGAAAAAACTGAAGAAGGTAATGAGGAAAAGGTACATGGCATATTCTTATTAGTGTATATTGTGCACAGAACTAGGTAATTTGACTTAAGGAAAATTAAGTGTTGAGGAGTATTATGATGAATTGAAATTGGTGATGAAGAGAGCTAATGTGGTTGAATGAAGAGAAACTATCAATAGATTTCTTAATATGCTGAATAAAGAGATTGTTGATGTAGTTGAGTACAGTCATTATAAAAAAATTGAAGACATGGTGGAACAAGCCACTCAAGTAAAACAACAACTCAAGAGGAAGGGTGTTGGGAGGATGACTCAACACGACACTTATGGAACTATTAACGTGAGATCACAAAGGATTACAAGTGACACTAAATCCATACCAATGAGGAAGGTAAGTTGTATATATTCTTGCACAAGTAATTATGATATTAGAGGCATTGTAGCCCATGAGAAGAATAAGGAGGAGGAAAATTCATTAATGGTGGAGGAAAACAATAGTGATGAAAAGTTATCTTTGAATAACGAGCTATCCATTGAAGAAGAGGTTTATGAAGCCAAGGATATACTGAATATGAAGGATGAAGGCATAGCCAAAGAAGTCAGAGAAGTAACATTGTTGGAAAATATGTAGTATTTGGTGGAAGGCATTACTTTATGAGTTGGAGCCAATAGTATGTTGGGGTTTTGCTCTCCCACTGATGTCTACTCATGAAGAGCAAACACAGTATATGAACATTCAAAACAAATTCATTATAGGATGATTGAAAGAAAAAAAAATCATGAAAATTATTTTAACACACAAACAACGACATTTCTAGCATACGGGAAAAAAATTACCCCATTTTTCAATATAAATAAACTTAATAAAACATCATTGTTAAATTTTAATAGAAAAAATACTTCACTAGTAATGACACAAACAAGCAAAATCACCCATGCAAAGCAAGTCCACCAAAACGAAGTGTAGACTGTACAGACACACACACACACACACATTATTACACATTGCACAATATAAAAAAGTATGTATCCTTTCAAGTGTTTTTGGCCAATTATTAAAGTACATTTATATCTTTAATTATATACTCATATTTAATAAAATTAAGGTTAGTTAAGTAAAAAAAAAAAGTCTATTCAAAATATAAATCTTTCAATAGTTGATTAAAAATGTAAATCCTTTAGTAGTTGAATACTAATAAAATTCTAATCTATGTAAATTACTTGTGTGGGTATATAAAAAACTAATAGAATTCTAAATTATCTAACTACTTGTATAGTTATTATAATTATTAACTATCTGTAATATATATTAAGTGCTTAGTTATTTTTTAATTAAATAATAATTAATTTGTTTGATGACACTAACCTACAACTATATCACTTAACAAATATAAAATAAATTAATGCGTTAAAAGTCATAAAAATAATTTTCAACCAAATAAAATTACTGAAGGTATTTGTGAGTAGCAACGCAAATAATGTCACAATGAGTTAATATTTCAAAGCATATAAATAAATAAATTATTATCTTAAACAACTATTATTATGAAATAAATAATATGTTATAGACTACTTTAAATGTGCAAAATCTGACTGAAAATTTAATTAAACATATGCTATTTATTTGATATAAATCAATATTATTTTAAATTTTAATTATCTACAATATAATAATAACAGATATTAAGATATAATGCATTTTATTGTAAGGATAAAATATATTATCTGTTTGAACATTTACAAATATATTCATCTAAATGTAATATAATGGAAATAAATTTAATAAAGAAAAATAAATTTATAGTATGAGAAATAAAATGATATGTTAAAAAAGAAAAATTTATGAAAAATGTTATAAGTAAGAAAATGCATATACATGCAAAAAAAGTTGTAAAAAATAGTCAAATTTAATATATAAATAATTCACTTTAAATGTATATAAATATGGTCTGACTAGCAATGTATAAAAATATAAAATATATCAAAATAAAATTAATTTTACAAAATTACTACAAACCTTAAAACTTTTCATTAAATTATTAAAGAACAATGTTTAATGATAAATATATATGGGTAGATTTATGATAAGTCATCTTATAATTGGATATATGCAAATTTTCTATATATAAAATGTGAAAAATATAAAATAAATTAATGTGCGGAAATATAAAAATGAATGAATAATTACGTAAACATAATGGTCTATATTATAATTACAAATACTCATATGCAATCATAAAAATAATTTTCAATCAAATAAAATTATAGAAGATAAAATAAGTAGTAATATAAATAATGTTGCAATGAGTTAATATTTTAGATAAATAAATAAATATAACATTATAATGAAAACTATTGTTATGAAATAAGCAATATGTTGTAAATTATTTTAAATGTGTAAAATTTGACTATATGTTTAATCAAATATATGACATTTATTTGATATGTTTTAATTTTATTTTAAAGTTTAATTATTTTTAATATAATACTATTGAGGTAGAACAATAATTATTAAGATATGAAATGCTTTATTGTAAGGCTAAAGTATACTATTTGTTTGAAAGTTTATAAATATATTCGTTCGAATATAATATTTTGAAAATAAATTTTAAAAAAGAAATATTTATGAAAATGTTATAAATGCGACAATGCATAGATAAGCAAGAAAGTCGTAGAATAATAAAATTTACTATTCAAGTAATTCACTTTAATATAGTATAAATTGGCTTTAATTAAAAATGTAGAAACATATAAAATATAACACAATAAAATTAATGTTACAAAATTAATACAAAACTTAAAAATCAGCATAAAATTATGCAAGAATGATGTTTAATAATGAATTTAGCGATGTAGATTTATGGCAAATTATTATAACTGCATAACAATTTTGTAAATATAATCATTGAAAGAATACAAAATAAACTAATGTACTTAAATAAAAAATAATTGAATAATTATATTACATAAAAGTAAAGATTTATATTATAAATACATATACTTACTTAACATATCTAGATAGAAAGTATGGGTATGTTTGTTTTGGTTTTTAAGTGTTTTTCTCAAAAATTGTGTAAAAGTAAGAAAGAGAAAGAGATAAAATTTTAAAAGTATAATGATTAAAATGTATATATTTTTTAAGTGTGAAGCAAAACAAACACAAATAAATATTAAATAATTAGATACTTAACTTCAAGTAAATTGTTGTAAATTTTGTCTAATTAAAGTTATTTATGAAGAATCCAAAATGGATGCAATCATATGGTAATTGCACTACAAATCTTATAAATTTAACTAAGTAAAATGTGCAGTATGATAATTTGTATAAAGAATAATACACATTTAATAAAAACATATTAGTAAATTTATAATGAGAAGAAATTAGGAAAATATTAACAATAAATTTAAAAGTTAGAAATGCATAAATTATATTAAAAACTATAGTTCTATACATAAAACCAACACGAGCTTGTCCTATATGTATCTTCATCAATTTTAACTAAATAATTTGATATATGAATAATGGATAAAAATAATTTAGAAAAAAATTGTGTCAACTAGATAGTTAAGAAAATGCATTATGAATTTTAGGAACAATTATATATTTATAAAGAGGATGACTTGAAAATAATTTAAAGCAAGATTTCTTAATCTACTAAAATTTATTGGAGAAATTTATATGATGAATCATTGTATAAGATTATTATGTAAAATTTTTGAATTGAAATATTTTTTTTTGAATATGATTGAAGGTAATTGCATATATAATTTTTTAAGGCATTGGCTGCATTCTTTTAAACATTGAGTTGTACTATTTAGCCTCAAGCTCGTGAAAATGTGGACTTTGATTGAAATGACAGTAAATACTATTTTAAAAAAATTGTAGATTTTGATTGAAATGACAGTAGATACTACTTGCTAAAAAAGTTACTATAAGTTCTACCTGGATATAAGATTACGAAAATACATTTTAAATTAAAAAATAAATTTATAATATAAAAATAAAATAATATATTAAAAAATGATAAGTCTATAAATTAATGTTATAAATATGAAAGTCCATTAGCATGCAAAATATAAAATAAACATAAAAAGATTAATATTACAAAGTAAATAGAAAGATTTAAAAACTAGCTGATAAATATTAAAGAATGAAGTTTAATGATTAGTTTATATAAGTAAATTGATAATAACTTATATTATAATTGCACAAAAATTTTGTAAATCTGATTTGGGAAAAATATAAAATAAACTTATATGTTAGAATATAAAAACAAATAAATGCTTATAGTGCATACAAATAATTGTAGATATTGTAAATATTTAATTAAAATATCTAAATAGAATATATATTTTAAGTCAATAGACTTCATTGCTATAATATATTATATAGAAAAGATTAAACAGAAAGTTGAAAACGTCCTTGAGAGGACGCCTAGTGGCTTTGAGTCTATTACCTCATTCATGAGGATTTGGGTTTAAACTTGGAAGGTGTGTGAGTTTGATAAGACTTGCGGGTGGAAAAAAATGGCTTTTTAAAAAATTTGAAAATTATATTATTATAAAGTATAAGTACTATCAATATAAAACAATTGAAATATAATACGAACAACATACCTATAGAACATAAAATCATATGCCATTATATTAGTAGCAAGAACTTTTTATTTGGATCAATTTACCAATAAAATTATTTAAAGATATTTAGTTTAGATTTAAACAATTTAAATATAAAAGCTAAGGGAAAAGTAAATTAGAAAAAAGAAGTATAATGCAAAAAAAAAAAATATTAAACAATAATTTAAAGTTCTATCTTGATTTTCTCATTGAAATAATAAGATGAACAAATTGTAAAATAATTAATTTTTATTTAATATACAATATTCTCCATATATTTTAATTCCTAGATATAGATCATTTTTTATTATGTCATAGTATATATGTAAAAATTTTGACTTAAAGGTATATACTAAGTAACAAAGAAAAGTAATTTTAATTCAAAAAATAGTTTATGAGTTTATTCATATATATGAACTGTGAATTTAAAATACAAAAAGTAATAAAAATAATTTAAAAAATACAATCAAATTTTTCATATGATCAGAGTGCAATGCAAAGAGTTTTAAAAAAATAGATATATATACATATATAAAATTAATTTTAAGTAAATATCATTAATAGAGTCATTGTTTTGTAAACATGAATTTTGAAAATACAACATATTCTTTCAAGTTGAAAATACTATTAAATTCTAAAAAAATCAGACTTTCCCACATATAAAATAAATTTGAAATTTTCTTCATTCATTTGTATAAACCACAATTTGAACAACCTTTTTGTCACCTGTTTAACTTAACCATATAGCTTCAAGATAGAAGATAAAAATATAAAACTCTTTTTTGTTAATCAAAATTCATTCATATAAATTAAAATTTAATAGGCCTTTTCCATATTCATTATTTTACTTAATTAGATGAAACAATTAAAAAACAATTTTTTTATTGTTAATATAGTACTGTGAATAAGTCCAACTATCAAATACTAAAATTATAATATCTTATATATTTATTTAAATAATTAATTTATTTTTAAAGGTAAGATATTGATATTATTTGTGATATGATAAATATGAAAATATAAATATATAACCAAATATTTAAAAGAAGTATGCTATAAAAATAAAAGTTTGAAAGGCCATAAATGATAAATTTGGAGATAAGAAAATAATTCAATTTTGAAGAAAAACTAGTGTAATATGTATATCAAAATAATCCCATTTAGTTTAAAAGGTATATACAAAGATTCAAGGTAATATATTAATTGATAAATTTAAAACTAAATCAATATATCTCAATTTTTTAGTAGTATATACAATAATTGACAAATAATAAATTCTGTAATTCCTAAACATAATATTTACTTCTATACAAATGTGTATATGGGCAAAGTACGTTCTTATTTCTAGTATAATATATCCATACTATATTATTAAGTGTTTGACTCCTACTTTAGTTACAAAAAGTAAAATTACATATTTACTTTTTTTATTGTGTGATGTAAAATCATGCATTTATTCTTATTTTTAATTCTTTATTCTTTTCTATTTTTATGATTTCCTTTTCTTTTAATTTATCTTTATTTGTAATTTCCTTTCAAACTTTTTACTTTCAATTTATTTTCATCTTTCTTGATATTCTTATTTTAAATATTGTTTGAATTTTTTAAAAAATATTATTTCAATTATGTAAAGTACAATCATTTTATATTTTATAAATAATTTTACACGCTCATTGTATGCGTCGAATTTACTGGTATACATAATTCCAATGCACTAGAGAGAGAGAGAGAGAGAGAGAGCCCAGATACTATACATTAAGTTAATTACAAGATTGATGGACCTGTCATTATTCGCATATACAGATCACTCATATCTTAGCATCCAAGATGAGAATGGAAAATGCCGCCAAAAGAAGGATATCGATAAACCATTATATCCATGGTACTAAAAATGAGCAACGGATGCAAAGGTTCATGCCACACCAGATGTGACCCCGTGATGTTAAAGCCGCAGATCAATAGGTACTTAAACCGAAAAGTTGATTGAATATTTACTTGAAAAATGCCTAACGAAATACGTGTAACACGTAGTGAAGAGGAAAGAAAAACTAAAATCTAAGATTCATCCTGTATACCTCAATTTCAAATATGTTTATAGACATGCTACACCCCCCATGTAAATGAATTCCTGACTGCCAAGTTGAGGGCAAAAGCATTCATGTGTATCATCCATGATCATGATCTCCTCTATGATTTGAGTATGTTCTTGTGTCTTAATGTATGAGTTCTCTGTAATCCGCGATACATTCCACCAGTTCTGTATCCATAAAGCTGACATGCCTTAACATACTAAGATCCGTCATGAGTCATCACGTTGCTTAATTTGCATATCTTCTTGTTGCCCTTTTGACTTCAAGACTTCTATTTTGAAGATCTTTGCCTCTTTGGCGAACCAGAACTGGGACTAACGCTCAAGGGTTCTGTGTCACTACTCGAGCTATCATCATAATCAGAAGATTGTTCCATGATATCCTGCCTTGAATTGGAACTGTCACTTCTGTCTGGGTGAGTGCTTTGGCACCTCAAGCTGAAACCAACGCTGGAATCCCTTGAGCTTATGCTGCTGCTGCGACTTTTCCTTGAGATTGAGTGACTGCCGCTGCTCAGAGGCTCCTTCTTACTTTTACGTTCGGCACTTGAACCCAACCTCTTCGATTCATCTGACCTGTCTGAGCAGTCAGCATACTCGTAGTCCAAATTTAAATTGTTGCCCTGATGGTCTGCATCAGGATTTATTTCTTGGCCTTCATCCTCGCTATCTGAAACGCCTTCTTGGTTACAACCGGAAATGCTGGCCTCTCTGGAAGAGTCATCAGCTCCATATTGACGTATTGTATTCACTCTTGATGATAATATCGGAACAAGATGATCAGGAATGGCGGCTTCAGGTGGAGCCACTGCTAGGAAACTGAGGGCTGCGGAAATATCGCTGATCAAAGGGCGTGCCGATGGTTCGTCCTGCACACACATTGCTGCGACTCCCACAGCTTGATTTAAGCATGTTATTGAGAATCCGTTTCTAAGAAGTGGATCAGCCAATTCTGAAAACTTTGTCTGATCCCGGAAAATTGGTTGTGCCTATTCACAAGCAAGTGTTAACAAGTTAGATAATGCTCTTAGTTCAGAGCCTCTCAATTTAGAAGCCAGTGTTAACACAAAATATGCCTGCAAGAAGCCAATTTCCCCCATCCTTCGTCAGCTCACACGGTTTACACAGCAATCAAGGAGAATGAAATATTATTTCTCAAGAACATGAATAGAAAACATGAATGAGCATACTTACCCAGCTAACTAAAGTTTGCTCCTCTGCTGGCCGTTTGGTGTCCAAGGCTCTACGTCCCGAGATAAGCTCTAGTAGGACTACACCAAAACTATAAACATCTGACTTCAACGTTAACTTGCCGTGTCTTTCGTATTCTGGGGCACAATATCCATTACTTGCCATGACCCTTGGCGATGCATTCAACTTATTGCCAGTCAGTACAAGATTGGTAAGCCCGTATTCAGAGAGTCTTGGATTGTTATCTTCATCCAGCAGGATGTTTGATGATTTTAAGTCTCGATATATGATAGGTGGGTCGACCTTCTCATGTAAGTACGCGAGTCCTTCTGCAATACCTAAAGCAATTTTCATTCTTGTAGGCCAATCTAATGGTTTTTTCCCTGCCGGAAGGTCTGCAAATATGAGAAATTGCCACTGAAAGTAAGTGAAGTGGATTAATAACCTAAGCTAGATGATGGAAAGATATTTAGTCAAGAGTAACTGAATGAGAGCAATGTAAGTGAAAAGTACCAAATAGATGGTTCTTTAAAGAACCCCATGGCACGTATTCGTACACCAAAAGCCTTTGATCTCCATCAGCACAATATCCAACTAGCTTGACCAGATTTCGGTGCTCAAGGAGATTCAACCTTGCAACTTCAATCACAAAATCCTTTCCCCCTTGTACTCCATTCCTGTCTAGTTGCCGAATAGCAACAATCTTTTGGAAGAGTAAAAAAAACTGTCAAATAGAGATATGCTTCTATCTTATCACTCTCAGGAGGAAATCAACAAGAAACTTGACATTATCTGGGGGAGAAACTGCAGTTCTAAGAAGCTTTAATCTAAATTTGATTATACCTGTCCACTTTCTTTGAGTGTCCCTTTAAATATTCTTCCAAAGCCACCTTCGCCCAATAGACACTCCTGACGAAAATTTTTTGTTGCCATGGCAAGTTCGCGGAAAGTGAATTTTTTTGTTGCACTGGATTTACTTTCTTCACAGACCAACGACGTATCTTGCTCATGATCATTACTTACTGCAGAGAAGAAGCACAATGTTGAGAAGCAAGTCCTAGTTTTGGAAATTGTGTTCATACAATTTCCCTGGCTAAGAGTTATTATTACCATGAAAAAGGCAAGAGTTATATGCTCAATCTTGGTCTGAGAATGGGCAATCCAGACTGATTAGATCAGCTGAATGGTGAAAGAAAAAAAAATCCTCAAAATTCTATCGTCTTCCATGTAAATTACGGATCTGCCACTTGTTTCATGTGTTTTTGCATTTCTTCCATTCTTACGTCCTTAAAATCCTATGCTTTGAAACCTCCTACTGTTAATGGTTATTCCCCACAATCCTAGCATGCTCGTTCAATCTATATTTCACTAGCAAGTGCATAAATCTTTGTGAATCATACACATGAAGACGGTAGAAAGTTCTTCCACAGCAACAACTGTTCCCAACCTCCAAAGAGGGGGGAAAAATTTCCTGAGTACTACACTCGTAAGGTTTATTGATCGTGTTCTTCTTCAAAGAATAAACTTATGATGCAACCAAAGGAACAGGTGCTCACTTCTGTGTCGTCAGTCGTATATGCTTTATTTTCACAGATTAAGAATATCTGCATGCTTTCAAAAAGTAAGTCAAGAAGCGTTTCCCCTTTAATTAACTCACCTCTAACCTTGAATCACCTTAATATTCTTTCCTTTCAGTTTCTTGATCTAGCAAGAAGATGACTTTGCTTTGTCACATGTGATAGACATGCAAGTTCAAAGAGTTTGAACCAAGCCATGATGAGGCCTAATTATGGCTCTTTTCAGGACTTTTTAACAAGTTGGTCCTACCCCACCCCTAGCAAAAGAAAACATAAAAAGTGGATTGTCGGACTCCCACAAGATGCTGTATTGGAGCATGAATACGTTAAATGAACCTTTCAGTCAATATGCAGTACCGTGATTTGTCCTGTTCTTACATTCACTTGATCACTCTGAACCAGCTGAGGACGGGACAGTGGTCGTATGCACATATATTATATGTAAAGTAAATGGAATCCAAGGTTTTAGCCTTCCTATTAATTAGTACAATGCCCTCCCACACGAGTAAAATTTTGTACTTCGCTCCTCGTAACTGAAATCCTGGTTGCGTTTCCATTTTATTACTTGTTTTATATCGAAAAACAGAACGCGTCGAACATCCTTTTCTAGAGATTAAGCACACCAAAACGTCCAACAAAAAATCTCCCAGTCAGCAAGAGAGATAAGATAATTATATTCTCAATAACATAATGGAAACAAAATTGGAATCACATTACATCTGCATATCAGAACCAGGGAGACATACGACAATCTGTAAGTTTCGTCAGATAATTTACTTTATTTTAATTTTTCTGAAAAAGCAGATATAAAAATTCTGTTTCATGCAAAAAGAAAAAAAAAAGCATATCATTACCAACAGGAGGTGGTGGCGGAGTGAATTCTTTGGGCTCAGCTACCGGCCAGTTATTGCTGTCGCTGTTGCATTCTTTCTTACTCCGAAAACATGGGAAGCAATTCATTTCTCCAGCCTCCCCAAAACCAACCCTCAGAACAAATAAAAACAGAAAAATATGGTTCCTACAGAGGAAATAGGATCATGTAAATTTCTCTATCCTTCTCTTGTCCGCAAACCTCGAACTGCCCCAAAAGAAAAAGAACAGAAAATCTTCGGTTCCCACAAAAAGCCTTGTCTCGTTATGATGCATGGAATATAGCAGGTCCGACGTCAATGCTTAGAAATCAAGATGCTTGGGAAAGTGTGGTGGCAGGAGGGGATGGGACGGATGGGCGGTGTGGGGAGGGTCCTCCAGCAGGATGAAGGACCCCAGATAATGTCAAGGAATGGTCGAAACCTGGAGGAAAGAAAATCATTTTGAAATAAAAGAGAGAAGCTTCGTTTATGGACAAGCAGCGTTTGGTTGGGTGGAAGTTTTCCTCCTGCTCCCGGAGAAAAAGGGGGAGATTTGAATGGAGTACGGCTGTCTTTTTTTCTTTTCTTTTTTGAGGTTGTCTCTTTCAATTACTCATTTTTATTACATAATTTCATTTTTGGTAAGACTTTGCATCCAAAATTGGACATCCCAGCTCTGCCAGTTAATTTTACATTGGTGGGTTCTTAATTTATGTTCAACATAAAAATCAATACACACTAAAAGAAAAACGAAACTTGTTAGAATAGAAAAATTCATAGCGAAAGAAAAGGAAAAGAAAGCTAAGACAAGTTGAAAGACTGCATTACTACAATCATAACAATTTGTTGAAGGGTAAGGAATTTTTGGATTATTTCAGAACTTCTCACGTCGTAATAGAGATTTGTGTTGTAGATAGTAGAACAACTTGCATGTGAACTTTGAATTTTTACATAGCAATATCAATTTATTTAAAACAAGAGATCACAACATAAAATATGTACCATGAAAAAGAATTCATATAAAAATATTAGAAGATTTAGTTTCTTGAAATCTTAAACTAAAATAGAATTAGTTCAAATACTCTTTCTTATTGTCATGCATTTAAGATTGTTATTGTTTAGCCACAGCCTCAATTAATTTATGTGGATACTTTGTGGCGAATGACATGATAAAATTGTTGATACGGAAAAATTGCCTGATAAATGCAATTATGTTGCAACTGATATGGTTAACTTACGCTGATAAGGTTGTTGGGTTATGTTGTATAGCAAGGTCTGATAACAAGCGAGCAAACTCATTGGCAAAGTTGGCAATTAGTGTTGGCATTGTGCAAAATGCAAAAGTTACCTTTGCTATGCGAAGAGATCTTTGCCAGTGATGTCCGAGGTAATGAGCGTAGAGTACGACTATTAGAGGGGCTCAATAATAGATTATCTGAATGGAAAGAATGTTGATAGAAAAAATGCGAATTTGTGCTTGTCATTTTGTTCTAATAGGAGATATCTTGTACGGTAATGGATACTCGAAACCCCTCCTCAAGTGCTTGGGGAAGGATGAAGCCAGCTACATTTCATAGCCATGCTGGGGAGGGAGTCTAGCCTGAAAGGCGTTCGTGCCAGATACTCGTATCCTACTACGAGAGCTAATGACATACAATAGGCTAGAAAGTGTCCCAATTGTCAAGTTCGTGGGACTTTACTGCATACCCCAGATGATGAAATAAAAATCGTAGCTTCACTAATGCCATTTGCAAGGTGGAGAATAAACATAGTGGGGCCATTTCCCATGGCAACTAGAAAAAGATTATTTATATTAGTAGCGGTAGACTATTTCAGTAAATTAGTCATGGTCAAGCCCCTAGCCATGATAATAGAATCCGTTGTCATAAATTTTCTATGGTAGAACATAATGTATCAGTTTGGAGTGCTGAGAGAGCTGGGACAAGACAACGAAAGGTAGTTTCAAAGTTGAAAAATTCAAGATTGGTGTCCTCAATGAAAAATTATGCAAGTTGTTTGCGTATGTTGCCCACCATCAAATTAATGGACAAATTAAGGTGACCTACCGGACTATAATTAAAGGGATTAATGCAAAATTAAACAAAGTGGAAATGGGTGCTAGAAGTGTTGTGGTCTTGCCAAGCCACGCCAACTCTACTATGGGTGAGTCACCTTTTAACCCAGTATATGACACTGAGGCACTCATACTAGCTTATATTAGAGAAGAATACTACTGAGTTGATAGTTATGATATCGAAAGAAATGCAAAAAAAGACATGAAGACTTAAACGTGGTGGAAGAGAGGCAAAGTCTGCACAACTGAAGATGATAAAGTAATGCCAAAGGGCACAATGCCTCTTCAACAAAAAGAAAATCCCTTGGAGTCTTAACAAAGGAGATATAGTACTCCAACGAGTAAACTAGTTCAAAAATGTGGGCAAGTTAGAGTCAATATGGGAAGGCTTGTTTGTTGTGGCCAAAACTTTACCAAGAGGGACATATAAACTTAAGGACATGAAAGGGAGTGTCTTAGACAAACCTTGGAACATGCAAAATTTTAAAAAAATTTATGTATAAATTTGTTAAGATTTTATCTGTATTTTTTAACAATCATTTTGGAGAAATTTGAGCTATGTTGGTGAAGTTAGGTCGAATAACTTAACAAGTATCAACTTGTTCAACTTTGTAAATCTAGCAAAATAAAAGGCAAGATATATTTTTCATTTATAAAAGGGCTTTTACATTGGAATATGAGAAAAATACAAGGATAGCATCAAGGGAAGGGGGATCTCTCAGGAGCAACATCATGGACTCGTTAGGCTTAAGGGTGGGGGTCTACCAAGTCGTGGATGGAGGGACTTAATTGCTACAAGTCTTGTAGAGCATACTCTCTAAGTCCCCCACTTCTTTCACTATATTTTGATTCTTAGGCTTTGGGTCTTTGAGGTCATCTACAATTGCATTTCTAGCCCCTTTTTCCTCATTGTTCTTATCTAGATTTGAGTGAAGAATGACAAAGCCACACTCGACCATTTGGTCCTTGAAGTTCAAAGCTATGAAAGAAGTATGACATAGCTTGGCCACAAAGGGAGTTGATATATTCTTTGGACTTCCCATATTTGACCAACCGTTGCTCCCAGAGGTTTTTGAGAGTCCTTTGGGGTGAGCCAAATATCTGAATCATTGAGTCTTATGCCTATTTGAGTCATTGAGGCAAGGAGTCTTGAATTGCTTGATCTCCCCCACTAGGGCTTGACACCTATCAGTTAATATCATCATGTAGAGTTTGGATTATTTCCCTTAACTAGGTAGCCTTGGCCTTATACTTCTTAGCCATTTTTGTAGCCTTGTCCCTTTGGTCTAAGTCCTTTACGTAATTAACATGAAGGTCTTTGAGCATCTCCTTGTGCTAGATTAGCTCATTGGAGATTGTCAGGGATTGATAATTGACAAAAAAGAGGTTATAGAAGAATGAAATATATAAGATAGAAAAAAGACTCATTAGAAGGCTTATCGTAGCATGGTTGCATGCTTGTTTATTAAGGATCTCGTTGTCCAATAACTAAGACTTTAGCTTCTTATATTTATTGCTTATCCTAAATAAATTCTTAAGACAATGAGGAGTCCTGAGTTACAAAAAAACCTCCTATAAGGTAAAAGGTGGGGTGACATGTTGTGATCCTCACAAATCTTAAACCCAAAAATGAATTGGGCCAAGCAATTTGATTGTTGGCTTAGAAAACCACCTTCCAATTCCCTAGGAAGGTTTGTTGGCATGAGAGCTAGAGATTCCCTGGAAGTCACTTCAGGAGAATTATAAAAGACACTCTTTGAATATGCTAACATATTTCAGAAATGGCTTTCTTGAGTGGGGACACTTGGAGCTATGGCATGAGATGATCATGATTGGGCGGAAGGTGCTTTATTTTTTCTCCTAGCAAGTCATCTGGTAATAGCAATCCCCAAAGCATGCTCTATGATGTGCTCATCTGCCAACAAAAAAAATAAAAATAAAATTCATTTATTGGGGGATACATGACAAGAGAAAAATTTTATTGTCAAGGAAGAGAAGGTACTATACTTATACTCTTATTCAATTCTTCTTATTTGAGGAAGAGTCCATAATAGAATAAGACTCTAGGCTCATTTAACACCAGGTATTTAAGGACGCATTCTTTAAAAATCACAAGCTAGGTCCTAACTTTTGAGGAAATTGGGATATTTTATATTTAGGTGTGGAAGATAGTTCATCCACCCAAGATGTATGAAATTTAGATGCCTACGATTGTTTCAATTTTTTGATGTGCATTTTTAGGTGTATTTTTATTGGGGATTGTGTAAAAGTAAGAGGGAGAGAGAGAAATAAAATTTAAACAATGTAATAATTGTAGTGTATATTTTAAAATAGATAATTCAAAAATAAACATAGCTAATGTCCCTCAAGGCATCACAAGTTAAAGGACTCTTCTTTCCAATGCTTTATTGAGAAAGAAACCCTTAAGAAAGTGGTTGTCACTCTTGATACTTAAGTAAAAAATGGCCTTTGCAAGAGATCTTAGGCCAAAGGTGTGAAAAATAGTTCAATCTTGAGTTCTATATCTAGCTTTGAATGAAGAATATAGAACTCGGGTAGTGATCTATAGAAATCACAGAATAATTAAGAGATAAAAAAAAGGTGGGTAAAGGCAAGGACAACCCCAACTTCATCTGTTAAACAAAAACTATAATATACCAAGGTAAGGACTTATTTTGGTGGCGTGAGTCTTCAAGAGGAATGATAACCATAAGATTCATGGGAGCCCCAAAATATAACTAAATTTCTTGTAAAGTCATTTTCAATCCATTAGAAATAAAATTATAGAATAGGGGTAGGGAGTAGAGTGCCATAAGAAAGTGAGTATTCGTGAATTGAGGTGGGTGGATTATGCAGACATAAGAGTCCTCCATTTCAATACACATACATGGTGGAGAAGGCTTCACTACTGGCAGTATGTTAGTTCACGTGGAAATTTGAATAGCTTCTTAAGAAGCTAAAGTTATGGAATGATAATGAGGAGACAGGTTAAGCCTTAAGGCTTAGAGGAGAGGCATCACCTCACCTAGTTGTATACCAGGTCCAAAAATTTTTGTAAGGCAAGAGCCTTTGCTAAGGCTTAATGGAGGAACACCACCTAGTCTTGTTATATAGGGTTAAATATCTTCAAAGGAAGAGCCCCGGTTTAGGTCTTCAAGAGGGTGTTACCAAGTCATACTGTAGTGTCGGGCTTAAAATTTTTGTAAGGGAAGAGCCTTGGCTAAGGGATAACGTCACCCAATCTTGCCAGAGTGTTGGGTCCAAAAGTTTTCTAAAGCAAGAGGCTCAACTAAGTTCTGGAGGAAGATCATCATTCAGTCTTGCTATAGTGCCAAGTTCAAAAGTGGCGTAATTGGCGATTTTGGGAAAATAATTAAAAGGCACAAAACAATTTCTTTAGTTATGCTAGGCAGGAGGGTTTTCGCAAGAGATAATATTTGATCAAAGTTGTATTAGAATGAGTAATATGTTTTGTTGTGAGATTTTAATATTTTGAAAATTTTAATTTATTTAAATATAGGTATAAAATATATGATAATAATTAGATGTTGTGATAGTATTTAGGAATAATAATTAGTTTATTAAGACATAAATATATGTAAATATGAGTATATGCATGTATAGATATAAGTATTGATTGGATTATAAATAGTAGTAATGATTGGAAACTAATTAGTTAATTATATATATAAGAAAGGAAAAATTTGAATTTGAATTTGAATTTTAAAGAAAATTTTGTTAAGTTATATATTTGAAAGTGTAAAGTTAGATTGCTTCCAAACATAGTCTTCATTAATAAAGAACTGAAGTCTAGGACAATTACATTACAAAGAGAAAAAAATGGGGTAGTAAGGGATGGAAAGTCTGATAATTGCTATCCTTTAACTTGTTTGAAAACACTGGGGCCATTTAAAAGTTTGGGAAGCATTTAGCCTAACTTTCCCACCAAACCAATAAGTACAAATCAGTATCCCCAGGATGATGCTTTCTTTTATTTCTTGGTCCAACCACTTAATGAACCCTTAAGAAAAATTATTTTAAGCATTTGAAGTCTACTTGGCTAGAAATGCCTTAGATCGATCACATATACTCGCAAGGTATTCTTCCCACATAATGTTAAGCAGTGTTTGGCTCTTAAGGGAGCTTTGCAAGCAGGAGATGAGGGAGGTAGGGGAATGACCATGCTAATGAGAGTTGCCTTCATTAGTATCCTTTGACATTCAATCTCTAGCACAAAGATCATTGTAGTCCTTCTAAATGCGTTCCAAAGTTTCCTCCATAAAGTAACAGAAGTCTTGTTGCTTAGTTTGTTGCGAATAGGTCTGGTTGAGTTCCTTTTTTTTTTATAGACAACAGTTCTTGAGCCGAGGGGATGGAGACTGTCAAATCGCAATTCTCCTACTTCAAATGCACATTTTCTAGTTCTAGACGTATTCAGTCCAGAGCCCTTTAGATTTGTTTGTCATGTTGTGTAACACCTCCCAATTGGAGGTAAAAGGTGGAGTTTTGTTGTTGGGAGAACATGACCAAGTCTTTTGAAGGAAAATAGAAAGTCTTAAGCATAGAGAACCCCTCTACAAGAAAGAAAAAAACAAGTGAACACTTTAAACAAAGGAGAAATGAATTTACAAAGGGGGGTTGTACAATCCAATCAACTATCACATCTCTTATGAAGGAGAAAAATAGTAAAGATGCGTTATTGGCTAAGCTATCTTTGCACCTATGGATTGAGTTGACTCCACTCTTGGTCATATGCACTGGGTGGAGGGATTTCAACACGTGTCCAGATTTTGACACCAAATTTAAAGTTTTTTTTATAATATTTTGTTCATAACAATATTATTTACCTACAGTTAATTAACTATGGCTCAATTACAAAAGTGATTATCTTTTCATCTCCTCCCTAAAACCCTGCCCTGAAAGCCAAAAACCCACCCAGAACAATTATCTAATGCTACTTCTATGGAAATCGTTTGGAACATCGATTCTCCCCACCCTTTCTATTCCTTCCAAAGAGATAACACAACTTCTTGCAAAGAATGTGTGACTTATCAAGGAGAGGCATTCAAAGTGGCGGTTCCAAATTTGTGTTTGTGTGTGGGTGAAGTTACTTTTCTCCATATGTGTTTCCCTTATTTTTATTTTTTAGAAACAAGAAACAATATAAAGCCACAAACGCAGAAGAAAGACGAGGTTATAAGGGAAGAGGAGAAAAAAATTAATTTTCTACAGTAGTGCACACCAACAAAAATAGGATCTATGGCCACCACAAAAGTCTTGCGTATTGTGACCTAACCCATTAACTTGATATTCAAGTTTCTTCAAAGAAAAATTCACATTTGAAATCTAATTTTTCTTAGCCTGTTGATCTCGCTAATCCCTGTTATGCATTATTCCCTTATCCAGTGTTTTTATGTGCATATTAGTGTTTCATGCAATAATTACCTATATAAATTAGAAAGTTTGTTTGTTGTGATTATTGTAAATATTTGAATTTATTGGGAGATTTACTTTCTTGCTTTGGTTATAAGAATGACCAATGTTGCTATTATCCTTTTAAAAATAATAATAAAAAAAGAGGATGCAATATTTACAAGGTTAGGAGCATTAGAGTGTTGATTGTCATTTTCTTTTTATTTTCTCGTTTTAGGATTTTCTTTCCCAATAATGAGTAGATGAAAGCATTTTTATTTTATTTGCTTATTTTTTCCTTTAATTCTTGCCTTTTTAGCATCATACAGTGTTGGTGTATCTAACTTGCATTTCTTCTTATTTTTTGCTAGTTCTTATTCATGAAATTTATATTCCTATTCTGTTATGGGGATGATAACTTCCTCTTATCTTGTATTTAACTTTTTCTAATCATAGAGTTAACACTTTGATTGCAGTAGAGATACTAATACAATGAGTATGGGTAATTATTGGAAGATTGCACACACAATAACTTGGTAAGATTTAATGAACTTTTTATTTTTGAATCTCTTACACTTTTGTTCCATTAGGGAGTTAAACAACTTTTCACTCTGTTGAGCTTGCAAGTGACATTCTTGGTTGGAAGCAAAAGATCTTCTAGGCAAATCCACAAGTGAGAGAGTTAGTTATGCTGACACCTGTAGTTAAGATGCTATGTTTATCTAATTGATTTATAGAGATATTACGGTTATCCAATTGGTTTCTAGACATATAGATTTGAAATTCGACAAGTAATTAGATTAGCAAAGCCTTTGTAATACCTGTCGCTTAACAAAAAGTAGAAGTTGTAAATCAAATGATTCAATGTATATTGTTGTTTATTTCAAACAAGCTTCAGATATAGATGTAATGTATTACATTAATGTAACTTGCATTCCCTCTTATATATGTCTTGCCTTTTTTATCATCCAATTATAAGAGATATGTTTGAGTTTCCAATTCATAAAATTGTCTTGAGCATTATTAAGTGTTATTCAACTCTATCACTTACTACTTTCGTCGATCATTTTTTTTTATGTATTGCGGTGGTATATCATGCACATTCAATCATTTCAAAATATTGGCAACTATATTTCATTTCTTTGTCTTTCATATCAAATTCAACTTTGCATACTCGATCTAAGGTTTTGTGATCATATTTTGAACACAAATATACTACCAGTATTTAAAGGTTGTCCATCAACTTCAAAGCTTAAAGAGTTAATGAGCTGTGTTTGAAACATCTTGTATATCTTGTGTATATATATTATCGTAGCGTGATTCAACAAAAGACTACTTTTACCAAGTGGAGGCATCCCATGGCGACATCTAAAATCATCTTTTTTTTTTCATCTTAGCACCACTTGTTTTTAACTCTAAATCTTGGCACACATTTAAATAGAGTTTGAGTCCTTTCCCACCATCTTTTAAAATACAATTTGTATCTTCACTTCATGAGGTAGTTTTAAATCCGCACTAAACCTATGCTTACTAAATGTAGAAGATCATTTATATCACAATTTGTACGTATTGATAAGCCATGAATGGCCATGAAAATTATAGTTTGCAATCATTTTACACCATACCTCTTCAAACTTTTCCTCAGACACTTAAAATTCTATACACTTATTGAAAAAACTCTTGAACTCTGAGTAGTTAATAAGATTTCCAAAATGTGATGGAGCATTTTGAGTAATATCCCACTAACATAATCAATGTTGTGAACCTAAAAAAACTCTGTCAATAACATTAGTCCTTTCTTGACAATGGTTTGTAAAAATTGTTTTAGGATGTTTCCCAACCATGCATTCTAGATATTTATTAAACAACCACTAAAATGAGACCCATGTTTCATTAGAGATAAAAGTCAATTCAAACATTACACTCTACATATGATGATTGATGCCAACATAAGGTTAACAAATCAGGTTATTCTTATTTGTTTTGTAAGTAGTATCAACAAAAAACACATCGCAAAAAGTCTCATAATCAACCCTACTATGCCCATTTTTGAAAAAAAAAAAAAAAGGTTGCACAAAATCCCAATAAAACAATCTATTTTCATTTGATTTTTGCTTGAAATTTTGAATTAGATCTGTAGCATCATTGTACTCCTCAACTTGTCTATGGCTTTTAGCTAAATGATTAACACAATCATATGCATCTTTTTCAAGATATCTAACATTTTCCCTCCCTTGAGATTCTTCTTACAAGTAAGAATAAGCGTTAGAAATTGAAAATCCAACACGGATTAAACACTTTAATGTATTTCATTTAGCATAAAAAACACTATGTGTTGATTTCAAAATGTATCTTTGATCTGCTTTTGCAATCTCATTATTATGTGCATTGTTAAAAATAAGCACTCTCCATTCTTCATTCTTTTGGCACCCAATTCTAAGTCTTGCAGTACAACTAATATTCATTTCCAACTTTTTATGTTGTCTGTTTTCAATAGTGCACTTTTGCTGTTTTGTTCCTTTACAAGAGTGATTTAACTTTCACATAAAGTTCTCTACTATTATCATTAAAATACTCTTATTTTCCTTTTCTAATATAAAAGCCCTTACAACGCCCATGTTCACAGTATAATAAGTATGCATCCTCAGGACTGGCCATGCTTTGTCCAACTTCAAGTTTGTGCTCAAATTCATCTAGTATAGAATCAATATGTACCTAGATATTTTTAGGCAAAAATGGTTGTGCAATTGTGTATTGTCCGGTATCACAATTTTTATTTCCAATCTTCTCATTACGATTTTCACCTTGTGAAAAATAACAATTAAATAAGGATTATGCTATTGAATATAATAATACACAATAACATATTCATACCAAAATAAAAAGTGCATACTTGTGAGATAATTAATGTTATTTTGATTGACAGAATCATCAAAATTATGTAAATCATTCATGCTAAGATTCGTCAACAAAATCTGAAAATTATAGTGGTTAAAAAGATGATTAAATTCCATACATATAAAATTTAGAGCTAAATAAGATAGAAATAATTGGAGAAATGAGGAAAAATAAATAAATATTCTGTTTATCTTACAAACATTTTATCTCAACCTTTTATCAAGCTACTTACATTGTGATACGCCCTATAAGAACTTAGAAGAGCATATTCACTACTTAAAGAAATAAAATGTTAGTTTAGATACAAAACTTATTTTACATATTTAAAAATTTTAGAACATGGTATTGAGTAAAAAGCATTCCTCCTCTTTTTGAAAAAAAAAAAAAAAAACATTGCATATTATCATGCTAGGCTAGAAAAGCATGAAAATTGGTCATTGAGAAAAATACCCAAGACAATAGTGGATGGCCCAAGCATGAATGAGATAAATCAAAGCTATAATGCAAGATTATTTGATAGCGAACTCATAAAAATGCACCCATTCAGTAAGAAGATTAGCTCCTGACGATTTGTGATTTCCTTGCAAAGATATTGCTATAAAAAAAATTTTGTAGCTTCCATAGAAGTGTTGGATAACAAAGCCGTCAAAATATTTGTGAGAAAATGCAACTAAAGAATTGAATATACGTGCACCAATATTGGAGATAAAGAGGAAACGGTACGCTGGTGTTGAAGATGAAAAGCCATGTCCATAAAATTAATTATCACGATTTGTGGCTGGCAACCATAGTTAATTAATTGTAATCGATTAATATTTGCAAAAAACGAGAGAGAGAGAGAGAGAGAGTACAAGTTCTAAAACGTGTTAAAATCTGGACATCTATCAAAATCCTCAATGCATATGACTGGGTGTGGGGTCACGAGGATCGCACCCATGGAAGATAGATCACACAAAATCTAAATTGTCAAAAAAAAAAAAAACACAAAAACTCATGCCCTAAGCTCATTGCTCCAAGACATTGAATTTGGGAGGAACAAGGGTCTAAAAAGAACGTGCACCCAACTCGATTGAATGCTTGATCATGCCCATGTGGGCTATGGCTGAGCATGAATATGACGTTGATACTAGTTGGCCTAAATGATCTGGCTAGGTCGTAACCCAAACAGGTTGCTTACAAGTAATTAATGATCGACTTGTTTATGATGTGGTTATAATTGATGAGCTCGCTAGATTCGGTGTACAAGTACGAAGTTCTAACTTATCAAACTTATCGAGTTCAAGTATTCTCATACAGAGTATAAGCTGTGTTTGGCAAAAATCGAAAAGAAAAAAATTAAAATGGGGAATCGAGTTGGAGCTACTCGATCAAGCTCGAGTATCTCCACGAAATGTTCGAGCTCAACTTGGTGAATACGTCGGCTCGACTCGAGCTCGTTATTGATCGAGTTCGAGTCAAATTTTGATCGAGTTGCTCGATCGAGTCGAGTTGAATAACTTGATTGACTAACACCCTTAGATCACACAAAATCTAATAATCAAAAAATAAAAAAATAAAAAAAATCATGCCCTAAGCCCATTGTTCCAAGACATTGAATTTGGGAGGAGTAGTGGTCTAACAAGAATGGGCACCTAACTCGATTGAATGCTTGATTAGGCCCATGTGGGCTATGGCTGAGCATGAACATGACATTGATACTAGCTGGCATAGATGATCCGACTAGGTCGCAACCAGACATGTTACTTACAAGTAATTAATACTTGACTTGTTTATGATGTGGTTATCATTGAAGGTAGAACTTGGATCTAATTTTACAGTAACAGAATTGACAAAAAGAAATGAATATATAAATATCATGAGTTTACAAAATTATCTTTAAATGATAATTTTTTTTATAATTGTGAATTAAAAATTTAATTGATATTTATATTTTTTAATATTTAAATTAGTTAAAATAGTTTTGAAAAAATAAAATCAACCAATTAAAAAAAAGGACTTTCAGGCAAAATTATTTATTTACCAATCAAAAGAATTATCATTTTTTTCATAGCATAGAGTTTCAAATTTTTACAAAAAGTTGATACAAAGTAACAAATAAAGATGAAATATGGTGTCCTCCAAAAAAAAAAAGATAAAAAAAAGTAAATAAGACTACAACTATGGTACATGTAATTTTTTGTGATGTCATAATTTTTTTATAAAAGGCAAATATGTGTTTGATTGTATAAATATTTTTACATATAAAATAAAAGATAAAGAATGAAATTTAAAATAAGAAAAACTAAATTAAATTAAAATTGAAGGAGGATATTGGTCAAAAAAATAATAAATTAAAATTTAAAAACATTCAATGTCTATGCATATAAATAAAATAATAATAATTTTTACATATAAATTTTATACCATTTATATAATTCATAAGATGATAAAAAGAAAGAATATAAAAAATAGAAAGTACAAAAAAAGTATAAATTTAGAGAAGTAAATGAAATAAATAAAATTTGTGGGACTATAATAAAAAAAGAGAATATATATATATAAATATAATTAAAGATATTTTAATAATTATATATTATACAATTATAGTACATTATAAAAGAGTAATTTGGTCGAGTATATCAAACCTATGGCTAGAGAGCAGTAGTTCTTATACCGTTGACAATCAATATTTTTTAAAAATAACTATTTTTATATAAAAATTATAATAATATAATTTGGAACGAAGTCCAGAATATTCGCTCCATTCTCAACTTAGTTCCGTATGCTAATTTTTCGTCTACCAGTCTTCACAACAGGAATTAAAGAATGCGTAACACTCGACATATCGACGTTGCGAGGCTCATAATCACAAGACTTCTTATCCAACTTCCCAAGGTTCCTAGTTCCTACTCCTCCCGCTCGACCATCTCTCTCTGGACTCCCAATCCCAAGTCTACGTTTTCTTCTTCTTTTTCCATTTCTTCTTCCCCACCGAGAATCCTAACTTGCAGGTTAGTGGGACTTTTTTTTGCCAATCTGGCTTCCGGGAATTTACGAAACTTTTGATTGCGTTGTTTTTTCCTTCTTTTCTCTGCAGATAAAAGCAATGTATGCAGGATGTGATTAATAGAAAGTGAGGCTTAAATAGTTCGGGAACAGATGTTTGATTCGTAGAGACAATGTGTATACTTTGAAACGAGTTGGTCTAGGTTTATTGCTTCTGAAGTGGGGGGTGAAGTAGGTCTGTTTTATGCGAATATGAGTATATAATGAGTAATCGAAGTCTTTAATTGAAGTCTTTCTTTTCCTTTTTGTACCTGAATTATCTGGGCATTAAACTCAATTTAATTCGAGGGTCACATGCAGCGGAAGATCTTGAAATTTATTTACTAAGGAAAAGGTGAGGGAAGACAAAATGTCCCGAGCATGAAGCATGAAGTTAAAATGAGGAGGTTCATTTTGTTAGTGTTTTTCTCTCTAATATAGAATATCCAGACATGGATCTAGAAATCTGTGATAGAGGTTTAGGCCTCACTGAAATGCCAATCAAACGGTGAAGAAAAAAGAATTGAAGACTCACTAGTGCAGCTCTGGGGCTCCTAAATTGTGTTCGGAGTCACCCCTTAAATCTTACGATTTAGCTTGATATTATTTTCTTCTACCTGGAAATTTTATTTTAACTCAGTGAAGTTGTTGTCATTCTAAATCTGGATTAAATACCTTCTGCTGATTGCACACCTGAGCTCTGATACATTTGTGTCTAATATAAATTGATAAAAATGTAGGAAGACATTATAACTATCAGTACAGATCTGTCTCTAATGTTTGATGTTGCAAAACATATGTTCGGTCTCTCTGTCTCTGGATCAATGATCAGATTTGAAACACATATAACGTTGCTGAACTATATCACAACTGCAGACAGAAAACTTTTTCATTGCTTTAAGTATCAAACTTTCTTGATTATTCTTTTATTAAATATGGTGCTAACATTGACTTGGTAGTCTGAATAGATTGGATTATATCCGGGATTCATGGTATCTTTTTGATAATGCCTTTGTAGAGGAATACATGCATTCAACTTTTAATCAGGCATCCATGAAGACCATACCTAGCCTTGTCCTTGATACATTGGTTGCTTTGGAGTTATTACTTGTTTAAAGCATATTTGACTGGGTTGAACTATCTTCAAGTTGAATTTGACAGTCGTAAGAGCGAAACATGGCCGTCCCAGTGTATTCGGTGGTACTTTCCCGTGGTGAAAACATTCTTTTCCAGACTAAACGATTGACTAACAACGTAAGACATGTCTGGAGTGGGGCTGGTGTCAATGGGAGTCTAGTAGTGACAACATCTTCCAGGCAATGGAACTCTAGATACCTGAAGTTGCCGAAAATTCATCAATTTTGTGAAGGGGTGGGGCCAAAATGTTCAAATCACTTCTTAGCAGGAATAAGCAAGACTTGTTCCTGTGTGATTAAAGCAATTGCAGCTGAGGTGACTTCTTAATCTTAGCCCTTGCTTTTTTTTATTGCATTCACCACATTCATTTTTGTGTGAAGAACTCTTGCTATTCTTTCTGTTTCTGACTAATCTTTTGTAGGCCAAAAATAAAGCTGGCTTTCCGAATATGAAACTTTCTGTTTTCTGGATGCAATGGATGAATATCAAGAGTGCAGCAATCTTATTGACATTGACATTATTGATTGTTCCAAGAGCTGATGCTGTGGATGCTCTGAAAACTTGTACTTGCTTACTGAAGGAGTGCAGGTAGTGTGTTCCATTTAGTTTCTTTCAGTTTGATTTTCAAATGAATAAGATTTCAGATTACAAGGCGTCTTCTCAGTTTCAACAATAATGTATACTTTTGTGGACATCTAACCTGGAGCAAATATTCTCACACACGGGCATGATGAATTTTTATTGTCCATTTTCTATAGCAATTGATTCAAATTTACTGACTTTTCTCGTTAATGTTTCCCAGCTTCCAATTATTCAAGTTTACCAGTATTATTGAAACCTTATACACATTACTCCACACTGAATTCTTTCAAGATCAATCCAGACCAAGTTGCTTGTGTTGGGATAGTTTAGAAATCTAAAAATAGTCTTGTATGCTCAATGTAAGCTCTAATAAATTGCTCTCTTCTAACAAGATTGAAGCTATAACTAGATTCGGATCCTCCAGAATTATTTGCTTGGAAAGTTTGGATAGCTTGCACACATTCTGGACCTTTGTCTTCCTATCTTCCTATTTCCACCACTTGAACTTTTCTCCTCCTGTAGATAAAAAACCTTAACCTGCGAGCAAGTTTCTGTGGCTCAATGTATGATAATTTCTGCATTCCGTGGATTTCCTTGAAACAAGGCAAACCAAATAATTCATACTTACCAGGGGGTATACTCTCACCCATGCATCCATATTATTTATGGCAATAATCAGAGATTCTAATGTTTTGACAGGTTGGAGCTTGCCAAGTGCATTGCAAACCCATCATGTGCCGCTAACGTTGCATGCCTTCAGACGTGCAACAATAGACCAGATGAGACTGAATGCCAGGTAAATCCCACATCTTCCCTGATTTTAAGTTGTAGTTATGAATCTGCCGACCTAGCTTTATCAGAAGTAACATGTGGTCCTTCTGTATAACAGATAAAGTGCGGAGATTTGTTTGCAAATAGTGTTGTTGATGAATTCAATGAGTGTGCTGTCTCACGAAAGAAATGTGTACCTCGTAAATCTGATGTAGGTGAATTTCCAGAACCCGATCCCGCAGTTCTAGTGCCAAACTTCAACATAAATGATTTCAGTGGGAAATGGTTCATAACCAGTGGGCTTAATCCTACATTTGACACCTTTGATTGCCAATTGCATGAATTCCATACAGAATCCGACAAACTAGTAGGGAATTTGTCATGGAGAATAAAGACACCAGATACTGGTTTTTTCACTCGAACAACTGTTCAGAACTTTGTGCAAGATCCAAAATATCCAGGCATACTATACAATCATGACAATGAGTATCTTCACTACCAAGATGACTGGTACATCTGTTCAACTTTTTACTGATCTTTGCTATGTGTAACCTCTAGCCCTTCAAAAGGCAAAGTTCTTGTCCTAGTTTAACAAAAATTTGATGACCGAAAACTGCATGTGTTTATAACATTAGTTTAAGATAAAGAATGCTATTGGGGGGATGGGAAGCCACGAAGCATCCTTGACTCAAGATTAGTTTTGCACTAGTTTAATTTTAGTCCTGAGATGAAAGTAAACTATTTAATGGCAAAGCTCTTTGCGTTATTCAAATTGTTTTGTTGCCATATGGCCATAAAACTAGCATGTTCATGACTTGTGGGATTTCCAACCACCGAAGTCCATGATAATCTGTTGATGTCATTATTTCGTATAGATATGTGACAAAACTATCACATGCATTTGGTAGTGGGACTGGTTTATTGATATTTGAGATGGTTCCGAGCAGGTATATACTTTCATCCAAGGTGGAAAACCAACCAGATGATTATATATTTGTTTACTATCGGGGCAGAAACGATGCTTGGGATGGATATGGAGGCGCAGTGGTGTATACGAGAAGTGCGGTTTTGCCCGAAAGCATCGTATCTCAACTACAGACGGCTGCTCGAAGCATTGGCCGTGATTTCAACAAGTTCATCAGGACAAACAATACTTGTGGACCTGAACCTCCCCTAGCCGAAAGGCTGGAGAAGACAGTGGAGGAAGGAGAGGAGATCATTGTGAAAGAAGTGGAAGAGATAGAAGAGGAAGTGGAGAAGGTGAAGAAGACTGAGATCACATTGTTCCAGAGATTGGCAGAGGGATTTAAAGAGCTCGTGAAAGACGAAGATTACTTCTTGAAGGAGCTGAGTAAAGAGGAGATGGAAGTTTTAAATGCACTTCAAATGGAAGCAACTGAGGTGGAAAAGGTCTTTGGTAAAGCGCTTCCTTTGAGGAAGTTAAGATGATGTATAAATCCACAAAACTGCAGCACAAAATGTCCTCAGATGCATATAATGGTACTAGTAATAGACATATGGTGATTGGTTGATACGTTACTTTGTGAATTCCCAACAAAGATACATACTCTCTCTCTCTATATATATATTATGCCATCAAGAGAGTCGTCGATGTCGCCAGAAGTTGCAAGAAAATCTGTTAATACACATTTATACGAGTCAACTGACTTTTATTACAGGCACTTCAGTCAACGTAGGCTACCCCAAGCAACATCAACTACACTTATTATTGGGGGTTTGGCTTGTTATAAAATGTCCAATCACGGAGTGGTTGTTGTAATATTGACCATGTGCCAAAGATCTCGATAAGCTTCTTTTTATATGCTTGAAAGAAGAAAGAAGGGAGCAGTTAATGCAAGAGGATAAGAGGGGGCATTGTCTGTGTCCAGCCTGACAGAAATCAGAGGCTTAAAAAGAGTTCCTTCATCAGTACGTCCACTAGCTTTCGTCAACGACAGGAACCCAATTAGCTCGGACAAACTTTTTCCTGTCCATACTCCAAAGCACGTAGCTAAAAGTAATACTAAAATTACCACTTCCTCTCTGCCCCTTTCGCGTCACACATCTAGAGGTATGACAATCTGCAGGTGAGGACAGCTTTTGATGGATCAAATGTGTGCAGTTAAATTGTGGAAAGTGAAAAACTTTTCATCCCTAGTACGAAGTTTTCATCCCATTCAAATAATTTACCTGGATTCAGGAGACCTTTTTCTTCTGGAAGTACATCCACTCTCAACGCCTAGAAATTGTGAATTTCTTGTAATTTATATAATGTATTAAAATCCTTTTTTTTTTTTGTCTTATCTTCGTGGTGCGAAAGGACGAGTGATATTTCACACTTCTGCTTGTACATAATTAGACACCTATTGGCCAAATTTCAACCGATCCATTTGCTGACAAGTCAAATCCAGGCTAAGTGGGAGAGAGACAATAAACTCCATCGCCCCGCTGCGATTAGCGCTAGTCTTTCTTCTTGCTTGTTGTCTCCTATTCTGTTTTGCTGCCATGGCCGCAGTAAGTCCAGCTGACTCTTTAAATTTTGATTTTACCATATGTGCACCACCTTTTACTTTTGCAAAAATTTTAGCTTTATGTCTCTTTTTAATTTTTCTCTTTCTTTATCCTGCTGCTTGGTTGGTTTCAGGAGTATTGTAGGAAGAGTGGGCAAATCCCTGCGTTTGGTGACTGGGAAAACGCTAACCAATTGCCCATAACTCAGTATTTTGAGTGCGCCAGGCAGGCGGGGCTGCTTCGCTGTACCTGCTCTGGAGAATGTGGTGGTTCATCTGCTTCTTGGGGGGACCGCGGCGGTGGTCTTTATGGGGTTGGTTCAGAGAAGCCTCTGGCTCGACGGGTTTATACAGTCCCTCAAAGGAAGGTTGATTTATTGTATATACTCTTTCTGCTTCATCTTTCTTCCTAAGATACTATAATATGCAGAATTTTGTGTGGGTGAGCATCAGACAAAATAGTAAGATCTAATGTGAAATAATGGAATCTATGACGTGCCCCTGCCATCACGATAGTGGGTAGTATCTTAAGCCCCGTCTTTGATACTTTGGATGTTTCATCTTTGCCTGTGAATGTATGCTTTTCAAATTAAAAGTGTGAGTTCTTTATGCTTTTCAAATTAAAAGTGTGAGTTCTTTATTCCTTGGGTTCTTGCTCTTCCCTGGTTTTGTGAGGCATATTTGTTACAGAATCTGGGCCCATTTTCCTCTGTTGAATTAGAAGCCTTTGTTCTTCTGAAACTGTGACTGTTAATCCTTTGTTTTGATCCTATGCTTCTTGTGGAGCGCATATTTTCAAACTTATCTTGAAATGCTGGAAAGTGTCGTTGCTTATTTACCAAAAAGGACGCATCCACAGGAGATTAAATTTGGCATACAGATAAGGAAATGGGACATTATTATTGTGAATTATGAACCGCTGAAAAATCAAAATTTTCCTTTTTGCTTTTCTGACTTCTGAGATTTTGATGTGCAAATTGTAATCAATCATGTTTCAGCAAGTGATGGTGAAGGAAATACATAATCCAATACTCGAGTCCACTTTTGAATTTGTTTCTATTTTACAAATTATTCATTATCTCCTAAATATTTTACTATTCAAATTTTATTCAAATTTAAATGTAAAATTTTTTTCTCTTATATTTTATTACAAACTAATAATTTTTTAATTATTATATATATTTACAATTAAATTAACACTTTTTATTATAATTTTTTAATCACATTTAAATTTTTTTTATTTTATAAATTTATATACTATCATATCATTTAATTATTATTATTATATATTAAACATATATAAAAATAATTTTTCTACTCTATCAACTCTTGCAGATTATAATTTTCACCGTCTATTCAAATCATTCAAATTTTCTTCTACCATCTTAATTAGAAAACCAACATAGCCAATACCATCTGCCTATCATCTCCTCCTCAGGCATATATGGTAATGTCCTGAAAATCTAATGATGCAGACAAGGGGAACGAACGGAAGCTGCCCGCAAGTCAAGGAGCAGAGGAAGCCAGTCAAGGTGCGTGAGCTAATGGACCTGCCAAGACATCAGCCCTCGGCTCGGAAGCATTGTACTAAACATAGTACCAAGTCGGGAAAATTCATCTCACAGCAGTCTTCACATACTGTTAAACCAGTTGATGAAGATCTTTACAAGATCCCTTCCGAGTTTCTTGAAAACTCTAAGAGAGTAAGTTCCGTTTTAATCTCCATGCTGTTTATTTCCAATGAATAGTGTGATGATGTACTGGCATATTTTTATATGGAAGAACCAGATTTAAGGGATAGAGTTGATGATAAAGATGGAGAGTACGGATTATTTTGGATGATAAAAAAAATCCCTTTCCTGATTAAAAGATAACCATGTCTAGCATAAGTAGATCAGCATCCCATCTTGCAGGGGCAACTCAGGGAGGGGGGACTTAACGCTTTCAGGACTTATACTTTCTCTCTGCTTTATTTTGTCTTGTTTCTCCATGCAGAAGAAAATGCTGGGATTCTTTTCCAGATGCATGGTTCCCCCTTGTGCTGCATGAGTTTGAATTTGAGAACTTCCATTGTCTGGAGTAATTGTGCGTGATATGTATCTTCAGTTATCAGTATTTCAGCTAAAGCCAGCTCGACTCTGAGCAGAATAGATGAACCCAGACTAGCTAGCATCTCTAATTTTGTTTTGATGTCTTAATTTATCGAACTTATGACTTGGTATAAAGGACATTTAGCGATCATCTTTCTATCAATGCTGAGTTTGAGCTTAAATTTTGTCAAATATACCTTCCTGGGACTTGCAATAGATGTTTCCTGATTAGTCTAACCATTGTTATTTTCTGACTCCTAGTTATGACAGTATGGAAAGTACACAAGTTAAGGGAACACGTACAAAAGATGAAAAGTCAATCCTCTTGATGTCAGTTGTACACAGAGCATAAACTTAATGCAGAAATTCCATTCAAGAATCACATTTTCAACAGAAATCAGACTGTTGCATTTCATGTAATGTTCAGTTGTGCTGTCAATGGCAAACAGAAGTAAGAATGCGAAAAAACTTGATGAACACAAGCCTTTATATTTTGAACGAATAAGGACAACAATGATGTATGAGTATGCAAATAGGTTTTGAAAGATTATCCTACTGTTACGTAGTGTGTGACATAAAAGCAAACCTATTCAGCCTTTCCAGAATGCCGGTTGCTTTCCTCTTAGCCCTTGAAGTCCCGGTTCTTGCTACTCGAGACAGAGTTTCGTATCCCTTCTCCACTTTTTCTATTTTTCTTAGTTTTGTTCGATCATTGAAGCACATTGTATAGATAATAGCAACACAATGTTCCTTGTTCTGCTCACTAGTAGTATCCTCTCTTAATATGTCAAACAGGCAGAACAGCATGCCATGCTCTTCCATCTCCTCAACGGCCCGTTGATGGCTGGAGAGCATTGCAAGTATTCCCAGCATTTCATCAATGAGTATACCACCTATGATCTTGTCCATAACAGCAAGGACTGCCCCTTCAGAGACAGCTCTTTCCCTATTTTCGATCACAGTGCATAAATTGAGAATTGCCAAAGCAGCATCTTTTAAGGCCAAAAGATGCCCTTCTTCCATAAGCTCGATCAGAGGCCTAATGGCGTCTGATTTACCTAAAATATGTTTATTTGAGTCAAGGGTGGATAACGAAGACAGGACAGCTGCAGCATGACTTCTTGTTTCTGTATTTCTGCTTCTCAAGGACTTCACCAGAAAAGGAATGGCTGATGGGTTCCCTTCTACTATCTTCCTCACGTTGCTCTCATGAGAAGAGATATTCAATATTATTGCAACCAAATCATTGTGCAGATCAGCATCAGAATAAGCCCTTCCCATTAAGAGTGGACTGAATAATTGGGGAATAGCACCCGTAACATCTCCAAAAAGAGCCCGGAACGAGGGAAATTTGTTGGAGAGAAACCGGAGCTCTTTTGCAGCAGCCATCTGATCAGAAATGGCTGAGGAGGAAAGTCTGTCAAGCAGCTGTGTTAGATGTTCGTTGCTAGCATTTGCCGCATATTCTTCATCACCAGCTAGACTAGTTCTTGGCGCGTCAACTTTGTGCACCTTACACCAATTCGTGATCATTTTCTTGATTGAATGATTTGGGATGAGGACGGTATGAGGCAGTGCTTGATCAGTCAGTGGACATGACCGATGGCCATCTTTCAGCCATTCTCGAATACGTTGCTCCTCAAATGTCTGCAAAATTCCAATTATAAAATCGAAAGAACTCTTAACCAAATTCTATAAGCAAGTCAAGGAAACTTTAATTTGAAACTTGAAATAGCTTATCTTCTAATTCAGTAAACTGAAGACACACACTAATTTACCTCTAATCCGATAAACTGTGACAGCTATTTATGAATCATCAGTCGCTTTCAATCATACTCTCCATTGATAAACACAACGATAACGATAAGAAACACTATAAGGGGGTGGGGGAATGGCAAAGCATGTAGACGAAAAGACAGAAGAACCAAGAGGTTCCTCGCAAAGACTATTATTTCCCCAATCATCAAAGATCAGAAGAACTCCGACAAAAACCCACCAATTGAATGATATCGAAAGCATGTTCCAATTCCCTAAATTCAGTTTCGCGCAGGTACACTTAACAATTGCCCAAAAACCCAAATCAAAGACATATACGAAACCCCAACAAAAAAAAGAAGGAAAAACGATGGGATTTGAAGAGGGGAATCCAACCTGACCGGAGGCTAGCACAACCGGATCTTTCATGAGAATCCCAGAAATGGGACACCTAAACTCCGACGGTGGCTCTTGAAAATCTAGATTCCGGAGTTTTACATATTTTTGATCACTCTGCTTCAACTTCAAGTCCTTAAGAGCACACAGGGTTCGAATGGCATTATCAGTAGCCTCCAAAGTGCAGTCGCCGTCATCTTCCTGAATAAGGGCCTCCGCCACTCTTTCCAGCTTCTTCTTCAGCTCTGAAATTGCCTTTATTTCAGCTAGGTTTGCTCCTCTTTCGGCCTCTTCGGCCATTTTTCTTACCTATTCTTGATAATTTATTCAGAGAGTGGTTTTGTGGCTTTGAAGAACGTCAAGGGAGTAGAAAACTAATGTAGCTCTCTCTCATACTTTCCATGCTCTTTTCTTCTTCTTTCCGGGAACTACAAAGTTTTTGCTGCTTACTTTTTGGTCTCATTCCTTATTTATTTTGCTGCTATTTTCAGGGCTTGGAATTTATTAATTCGAATGTAATAATAGCTGGGTTTTATGTAATTTACTGATTTCTGTCGGAATGGCATTCCCCTTAATAAATTAGAGACCGTTTTCAGGAAGAAAGAAAAAAGGACAACATTTAGTTGAGGGTTGAATATTAATAATGTTTTACTTTAGAATTCCCTTGTATTCACATATTTATCTTAGCAAGAGCGTCTTTTAACTTTGTCTCATAATTATAATTTCTTTTTATCACAAAAATAATAAAGTCAAACTGTTCTACGTTTTGAATTATTTTATTTATTAGACTTTTTGGTTTCATGATTGTAGTTTAACTAAAATTCCGAATGTTTATAATTGTCCTACGATTATGTTAATGCCCAATTCAACTCATATACTTGTCTATTATCTTTATATATAACAAGATTATTCAATGGAAGATCATAGTTGAAATATTGACAATAACTTGCATTTGTTGTTTCAATTGGCTAAGACATTCCCAAGTCGGCCACGGCTGCTTTCGTTGACGATACTAAAACATAGTTATGAAAACATTTGAATATATTTATTTCAACTTAATCTATAAAAGTGGAGGACACTGTGTTATATAAGGGTTTTCTCTTTTTTTTTTTGTTTTTTGTCCTTCTCTTTTAAATATTTGGCAAGAAAAAGACAAGAAAACAAGAGGATTTTGATTGGACAGAGCTAAAGTGATGCCATTTGTTTTACTTGTAGAGGACCATTCTAATTTTGTGGTTGGTTGAATTTTATCCTTCTTCTTCTTCTTTCTTGTCTTCTTTCATTTTTGCCCAAGTTGAGGAAGTCTTGAAATTCAGAAGGAGATTTACTGCAAACAAAGTTACTCGTGTCATCTGTCCCCAGTTTGAAAATGAAACGTTTGGTAAGCAATCCTCTGTCAAGAGGGATCTTAATCCAACCCAACGATGCATAATCCCATGGGCCAGAAATTTTTATACATTTATCGAAAAGCGACAAATGTATGGTTTGATACATCAGTGTCTTGGACCTCTTCAAGATTGGATTCAGTCAAATTCAAGACAAACAACTATCATTACGCTTTGGTTACACAGGACAGAATTTTCTTCCTATCACTCTCGCGCTGCTCTCTTTCGTTTGCGTAGTCTTGGTCCTGATTACGGCTTTCGGACATTTTACAGCATTTATAAAACTAATTAAAATTATAATTATGGGTGGTTTAGAGTGTCCCATTATATTCATAAATGGTGCGAATTGCGCTTAACAAAAACCCTTTTCTTTCTGGCTTTTGGACAACAAAAACACTTGCCTGTCTATATTGGGGCATTTTTTAGTAAGACTGGGAAAATTATATTTCACTGGTTAAGATGAATTTCAAACCTTTAACGTGGGAAAAACCCTCCTCTTTAATGTCTTAAATAAGAACAACCCTATAAATTTTCCCCTCTGGTGCCATTTCAAAACTCAAGTTAATACAACACCAAGTATTTGTTTTATATTTATTTTCACAAATAATAGTTCAGAAATTGTAGTGCCTGTGATTACTTTTTACGTGAAAGAACACTTTTTGAAGACAAATAAAAATTAAAACACAAACAAAGGACACCACCACCACCTCCCCCAGCAAGGTTTTCCAAATGCCACATTAAATTAACTCTCTCTTTCATCCAGTTGTTCATAATTCATCAAAAATTTGAACTTTTATTGGTCAAAGGTGATGCGGGCGCCAAGTTAGAGCAAAAGATAGTTGGAGAAAGATTCATGCAAGTTGGTGCTAATAGGCTTCTGCACTCCAAGATGATACTTGTGCACAAAGTTTAAGAGAATTTTAAGATGTTTAGGAAGGTGTTAAGAAGCAAAGGAGGACTCATGGATCAATCGGGTGTAACATAAAGATGAAAACAACAAAGTTGGAGTAGTTAAATCAATCCCAAGTCAATTAGGATCGATCGCAACAACCCAGCCCGATCCCAAGGTGAAGGATCGACATAGGATGACTCTGGACATTTTGTCTTCACAATTACAAAACGTCTGTATCGATTGCAGGAGCTTTGGATTGACATTGATATCGATTGTGAGGAGCTTAGATAGATCTAAACATCACTAACAAATAGACTTACAAATTTATCTTTTGAAATTGTGATTACAATAAGGAACCATTGATCCAAAAAGGGATTGATCGATTGTAAAGGTACTTTGATTGATCGCAATGGCAATGTAGAGCTCAAGATTTCCTTATTTCTTTAGGATTCTTATCAATTTTAATTAAAACTCTTCCTGATTCATTCTCCACGTTTTCTAGGGCTGTGTTGGCATGCATAGGGCTTGATATGTCTTCCACGGTGCTTCACTATATTTGACCATCGAAGCTGCAAAATTGGTAGTGTCCTTGCTTAGGGAGTATAGGGATTGATGCTATTGGACTAGATCTCTTTCTATATTTTCCCTTTTGGTTGCAGTTGCTCCACCCTCAACTCTTTGACAGCCTCCACCATCTTGTGTGTTCTCAAGTTTGCACTGTTTTGATGATAATAATTAACTACTGTAATAGTAGTAGTATTAGTAATACTACTACTAATAATAATAATAATAATAATAACAACAACAACAATAATGAAAACAACGGAAATAATAATAGCAATGTAGTACTTTTACTGTAAAATTAATAATAATAATAATAATTGTGACAATAATAATATTTATTATAATAATGATAATGATAATAAAACTAATTGTATTATTAATATTCATAACAAAAATAGAAATAATGATAATAACTACAATAATAACAACCACAACAATAATACGAACTAAAACAATCACAATACAGAAATAATAATAATAATAATAATAATAATCAAAATCATAATTATAATAATAATTTATTATTAATTCCTACACGTTCACTCTTACATTTACAACTACCTCTGACATTATTACATTATCTTATAAATACAATCCATTCACATTCAAATTCCTACTTCCCTATTTTATGTCTCCCAAAAAATTTTTTTTATCACTTTTTCTCACTTTTTTTTAACTTTTTTTTTTTTTTGAGAAGAAAATTTCAGAAAAATAAGCTGCCTGTCCAATCGCAAGGCTAAATTCCAACTGTGGCTCTTGAAAATCAAGATTCCTGAGTTTCACATATTTTTGATCACTCTGCTTCAAGTCCTTAAGAACACACACAGTTTGAATGGCGTTATCAGTAGCCTCCAAAGTGCAATCGCCGTCATCTTCCTCCATAAGGGCCTCTGCCACTCTTTGCAGCTCCTTCTTCTGCTCTGAAACTGCCTTTATTTCTGCTGGGATTGCTCCTCTTTCGGCCTCCTCGACCACTTTTTACCTAATCTTGATAATTTATTCAGAGGGTGGATTTGTGGCTTTAAAGAGCATCAAGGGAGTAGAAAACTAATGTTGCTATCGTGTCATACTTTACGCTTTTGCTCTCTTCTTTCAGGAAACTACAAAGTTTTTGCTACTTACTTCTTTGGCCTCATTCCTTATTTATTTTGCTTCCATTTTCAGGGCTTGGAATTTATTAATTCAAATTTTACAATTGTTGGGTTTTATGTAATTTACTGATTTCTGTCCAAAATGGCATTCCTCTTCCATAAATTGGAGAAAATTTTCAGCAAGAAAGAAAGAAGGACGACATTTACTCAAGGGTTGAATATGAATAATATTTTAGTTTAGAATTCCCTTATATTCTTATATTTATCTTAGCAAGAGCATCTTTTAACTTTGTCTCATATTTATAATTTCATTTATCATAATAAAAAGTCAAACTGTTCTATGTTTTGAATTATTTTATTTATTAGACTTTTTTGTTTCATGATTTTAGTATAACTAAAGTCCGAATGTTTATAATTGTGCTATTATTATGTTAATGCCCAACTAAACTAATATACTTGTTTATTATGTTTATATATAACAAGACTATTTAATGGGGGGGAGGCGGGGGGGGGGGGGGGGGGGAATCACAGCTGAAATATTGACAATAACTTGCATTTGTTGTTTCAGTTGGCTGTGAGGTCGGCCACGGTTGATATCATTGATGATGGTGACTAAATCACAGTTGATTTTGATTGGACAGAGCTAACGTGATGCCATTTGTTTTACTTGTAGAGGAGGACCATTGCAATCTTGTGGGTGGTTGAATTTTGTTCGTCTTCTTCTTTCTTTCTTTCATTTTCTACCCCAAGTTGGGGAATTCTTGAAATTCAAAAGGAGATTTACTGCAAAAAAAGTTGCAAATATCATTTGTCCCCAATTTGAAAATGAAATGTTTGGTAAGCAATCCCCTGTCAAGAGAGATCTTAATCCAACCTAACGATGCATAATCCCACGGGGCAGAAATTTTTATATATTTATGAAACAGTAACAAAAGTATGGTTTGATACATCGTTGACTTGGACCTCTTCAAGATTGAATTTGGATTAATTCAAGACAAACTTTTATTCTTAATTCTTTTGGTACACAGGACAGAATTTTCTTCTTAACTCCAGTAGTACTGCATTCTTTGGTTTGTGTAATCTTGGTCATGAGAACGGCTTCCTGACTAACTCATAGTACTTATAAAACTCATTTAAATTATAATTATGGATGGTGTAGACAGTCCCACAATATTCATAAATGGTGTTAATTGTGCTTACAAAGTGCCCTTTCTTTCTGGCTTTTGGACACGCAAATGCCACAACGAAACACTTGCCTGCCCATAAAACCGGGAAAATTATGTTTCATTAGTTAAGATAACTTTCCAACCATTAACGTGGCAAAAACCCTCCTCTTTAATGTGATAAATAACAATAACCCTATGAATTTTCCTCTCTAGTGCCAATTCAAAACTCAAATCAATACGACATAAAGTGCTTTTTTATATTTATTCTCAAAAATAATACTTCAGAAATTTTGGTGCCCGTGGTCACTCTTTAAGTGAGAGAATACTTTTTGAGGAAAACAAAAAATAAAAAAACAAACAAACACCACCTCCACTCCCACCCCCCAGCAAGGTTTTCCATTGCCACATCTGATCAACCGTCTCTTAGAAGTTTAAATATTTATTGAACAGAGGTGACGCAAGCGTTCAATTTGAGCAAAATGATGGTTGGAAGAACAATTATGCAAGTTGGTCCTAATAGGCATCTGCATTCCAAGACGGTACTTGTGCACGAATTTTGAAAGGATTTTTTTATTGTTAGGAAGGTTTTAAGAACCAAGGAAGACCCATGGATCACTTGAGTACCACACAAGTAAGAAAACAACAAACTTGGAGCAGACAGATCAATCCCCAATCAATTTGGATCGATCGCAACAACCCTAGATCGATCCCAAGGTGAAGGATCAACATTGCATTATTTTGAATGTTCAGTTTTTTCTATCACAAGACATTTGGATTGATCGCAATAGATAAGGATCAACATTGATTTGATCATGAGAAATCCAGATCGATCCAAACATGACCAATCGATAGAGATGCGATTTATCTTCTAGAATTATGATCAAAATGGGGAAACATCAATCACGATTGATCCGAATTGGGATCAATCAATTGCAAAGGTGCTTTGATTGATAACAATGGTAGTATAGAGCCCAAAATTTTCTTGTTTCAGTAGGATTCTTTGCCAATTTTAATTAAAACTCTTCCTAATTCATTCCAAATGTTTTCTAGGTATATTTGTCAGCAATTATAGCTATAAATAGGAGCTCTTGGTATATGGAACAACAATACCTTTTGATTATTTGATTAATGAATTATTCCTTCTTAGGTTTTTCTAGAATTTTAGAGTTTTTCAATTATTGTGAATTCAATCCGGGATTGAGTTATTCCAATATGTCCTAGAAAGGATTCATGATGTATAACCAAAGTAAGTGTATTGGTTATGGCCATTTTCTATTCAAGTTCTCGCCGTTCATTGTGTTAGGGTCATATCTATTGGGTTTCGATAGATTTTGGGTGAAATTTTAAAATTTTAAACTATGAAATAACAGAATGAGGAATAATAAACAAAACATGTTCTGTTTTCGCCATATAAAACACATCAACTATATAGTGCCGAAAAGTATGCAAATAGTACCTTTTGAAATCATATTCCAACTGAAGTGAACACATGATCCTCAAGTTGTGACCCTCGAATCCAAAATTCTAGTTTGTTCACATGATTGAAACATGAACAAGCACCTCCTACACCTGTGCACACTTTTTGCGAGGTGCTAACTTATAACTCTTTTGAACAAGGAAACCTTAGGATAAGAAAGAGAAGCAAGAAGATGTCTAAAGAACTTTCCTTTTTCTTGCTTGGGAGGTTGTACAAATTTTCCTTGACTTTTAGGAATAATTTTGATGTCTTGTAATTTAAAACTCTTTTAAATTTATCAACACAACATCCTACACTTGATATGATTTTTATTTCTATATATAGCACCTAGAGGCATACATGGCATGGCTCTATAGACTTTCTACACAGACATTTAATTATTTTTAGCCTATAGATTATTTAATTATTAATCATATTAACAATTAAAGGCCATCCAATTTTTAATTATTAATCTCATTAATAACAAAGGCCAATTGAAAATATATCCTTTAATTAATTAATCTCATTAATCAAATCAAAGGCTCATTATATTTTTAGTTAATAATCACATTATTAATAAACATGACTTGTATCTTTTCCTTTAATTTAATTAATCCCTATTAATTAAATTAATATTTCGTTATGCTTTTAATCAATAATCTTATTATTAACAAGTACTAGGGCAAATCCATTTGATCCAATCCAACAACAACTAAATTAATTTCTCCATGAGGTTTCTCAAGCTTCATGCCCAATACTTCTCAAGTTACAAACACCCCCAACCAATTTACTATTTATCCTTCATTTCAACCTTTTGTGTGTTACTCTCTAAGTTCATCCTTAATTAACAATTAGTATAGCTCGAAGAATGTGGATAGAACCTAGCCTATGATCCATAGCATAGTCTAATCAAGATGAAGTGAATAGATCACATGAACCCTCCTGATTGTGAATACCATGTAGTATAAGCCTTTTTATTTTACTTTTTCCCAATCGAGCGATAGCTATAAATTTAGTCAAACTCACTAGCTCGGTTATGTAATCAATTAATGTTGCCTAATGAGAGTAATATTCTATTGTAAACTTCTTTCTAATCATATACTACATTAGCTAACGATTTTTGTCTCATAGAACATTAGTTACATAGGGCAAACACATTGCTTATTTACAAGAAAACAATTTCTTATTGAACATACACATGCCTCCATAAACATCTAAGCAACGATATATTGAGTTCATAACCTTATCTCATATCAAGATAGAAGTTGGCCTTTAATGCTCTAATAAAATGTTAATTGTCGTGTGCACAAGAGAACCATATTATCTTACGTCTAAGGCCCATGCATAGTTGACATGATCATGAAGCAAAGTATTGACAATATTGTGTGTAAGTCCATGTGTCTGCTTCATTCTTTAAGTTCGTGCTCGAATCCATTTTCTAATGACATACCCACAGACATATGTTTTCAATATCTCATATTTAATGGCATGACACTAACTATACAAATCAAGTTATACAAGTCATACAGACTCTCCAATATCCATTTAGAGAGTCTATGACTCACAAACAGATTTTAGTGATTATGTACTAAGATAGCTTTGTGTCTATATTTATAACTCTTTATGAATAAAGCATCTTAATGCAATTACATGGGCACATACACAATTTTATGCCATATAAGATTTACATGTGTAAAAAACTGTCATAATATTGATATAAAAGAAATTAATATTTTATTAATATTTGAAAAGTTTACATATACAATCAATATCTCTTCCTATCTATTTAGCGTTAGAGAGTAAATCACTAACAATATCATATGGTTTGCACATGCAACATTCGCATGGGTTTTGAACTATGCCTTTATCAATCTTTTCCTACACTTTTGTGCATGTGTCAGTTGACGTTAGAGCCAGTTGTATCGAATTTTGATTTGGTTCCCAGTCCAAGTACCAATTTCATATCTCTTAGTTTCTTTCCTATCTTGCTACTCCATCTTTCTCCATAAATTTAAAAAATTATTTATTTGCTCTAAATTTTTTCAGTAATTTTTTTCATTATTTTCGTTGGCTTGATTCTTTGAATTTTTGATTATTTGAAAAAGTACAAAACAAATAGAGAGTCTAGGGAAAAAAAGAGAGATAAAAAGAGTTATAGTATGAAAAAAGAAAAAGAAAAGTGTTGGAAAAGTGATCTGGACAAATTTCATTAAGGTTGGAAGTTGGAGATTGGAAAATTTTAAGTTTGTATTGAAATTTAGTGGAGAGGGATTGAATTTTTCCTGGAAACCCTAGCAATGATTATTCTCACTTTACCTTGGATTGATCGCAACTATGATTACATTAAGAATAGTCCTATCGCGACCTTACTCAATTGATTGCACCTTCATTTGGTTAATTGCATTCATATGTTTTTTTGTCTAGATGGATCGCACGTGTCCCTGCGATTGATTGTCACTGATTCTTTAGTTTTGGATCAATTCTTGTAATTTAGGATCATTCACCAGGCCTTCTTTGTCTCTAAATCGATCTCTTGATTCCTAATCAATCTATTTTAACCTTTGGGTTGATCCTTTGGTGTTCGGATCAATCATATACCCAAAATTTCCTCTTCTTTCGCACACTTGCTGTAGGGGACTTCTTACTTGAGTTTTCTATAGATCACTTGGAATTCTATGAGGCAAACACAAGAATTGAGTAGGCGAGTTTATTGTTATTATTTTTTTTGTTTGTGCTTTGTGAATGATACATCGGTGAGAGCTAAGAAACGAGTGATTACATCTTGTGAGGTGAGATGGACACTTGCACATTTATTCTATACTCCATATTTTTAAGGTGTTAGAGGAATCAGAAGTTGGAAACAACACCTACAACATGGAGTAGTTAGCTAATAGTCTACCTAGCATCAATTAGAGCTTGAGAAACTTAGAAACATCTTATACTACCATACGAGGTAGCTTGGTGCTTTGGTTGGATTGTAGTAGCGGGAAGTTCAAGCCTAGACTAGATGAAATCGCATGTCGAGATAGACAAGGTAGGTATGTCAGCGATGGGTTTTCTAATGTCACTACTGAGTGTGAAATTAATGACCTTTCCAATAGATGTTCATGGGGAAATTGTGACGAAGATGGTGATAAACCCCTAAAGGAAGTCAAATTTTCCATTCCATTATTCTGTGGGTGTTTTGATCCAGATGGATATTTAGAATGGAAAAGAATGTTAGAATTAGTTTTTGACTATTATAATTATTCAGAAACTTAGAAGGTAAGACTAATGAACCTTGTAGTCATTGATTATGCTAAGATTTGGTAGAACGAGTTTCTTAGTAGTAGACAGATTTATGGGGACATCAAATCACTACTTGAAGGGAATTGAAGAGGGGATTGAGAAAGATGTATGTTCCATATTCCTTTCATCGTATGCTGTGCATATAGCACAATAATTTAACTCAAGAAAAGTTCAATATTGAGGAATTTTATGATGAGTTGAAGTTAACAATGAAGAAGGCTAATGTCGGTGAATATGTAGAAGAAGCCATAAGTAAATTTCTTAATGACTTGAATGAAGACATTGTAGAGATAATTGAGTGTCATTGTTATGAGGAAATTAAAGATATGGTAGAGAGAACCATTCACATAGATTACGACCCAAGAGGAGGGGTGTTGGGAGGATTACTTAGCACAGCTCTCATGGGACCATGGTTGGAAGATTTACACAACACGCCACTTGTGAGGCCATTGATAGAACATATGTGGATGCCAGTAGCCTTAAATCTGAGATGAAAAGAGTTAAATTGTACATATTCTTGCACAAATAATTTTGGTTTTGGAGATATTGTATGAAAAGTCACCATTAGATGATGATATATCTACTAAAGAAGGAATTTGCGTAGCTAAAGATAAGTTAGATTTGGCAGATGATAGCATTGGTGAAGAAATTGGAGGAATGACATGGGTGGATGAAGGGAGTGAAGCCTTAAGTGAAGAGAGAGATATAAGACCCATGGTGGCAGGTGATTGTAGCATAATTGAAGAAATTTCTACACCTTGTAATTCTTTAAAATTAGTTCATGAGATTCCAATGTATTTGGAAAATTATATGAATTAAAGTTAGAGAATGAAAAGGAAAAGAAAGAGGATGAGGTAGAAGAGAGTGAAGAAGACGAAAAATAGAAAAAAGAAAAGGAATGTGAGAGAAGAGAAGATGAGACAGTAAAGACAAAAGACAAGGGAAGAGCTTTAGAGTTTAAAGGGTTATAAGAGCTTGTATTGAGAGGCATATTTTTACCAATCCATTAGAATATCCTTTGCTTTCTATTGTTGCTTTCTTGTAGGATTACTAGATTTTTAGATAGGAGTCTGGCATGGAGATTCAAACTCAAGCTAATGAAGTTCTACATACTAAAGCATTGGTGAGTCAATGTGAACTTATGCCATGCGAAGAGATAAGTTGCCTAAAGTATGATAGTTCATCAATCGAACATTTGAATAAATTGCATGATGTTGCATTGTTTGTTAGACTTGATTTTCAGGATTATTCCTACTTAATTAGTTTAGCATTCAATTATTAGTCATTTAGGGTTAATGGGATCTTAATTCCAAGTGCGTAATTCTTAATGATATACATGATTGTAATTGGAATTTGAGAAATTGTACTTCATCATGCATGTGTATAACTTTTAATGAACACCATGTGAATTATGTGCTTACTGAGGAACCTAGGTGGAATTTAAAGAGGTATAACTTGCAAACTATGAGATTGGTGAATAGATTGAGATGTTGGGAGTTGCATGTGAATTGAAAGGCAAACATAGCATATATCTTAAAATCATACATAAAGTTTCCAGGGGCTTAATTCGGGAGCTCATTATATGAGTGTATAGTGGTAATATCATTGGTTGGATATAAGCATAATGAACTTCGTTTAATTGATGATTACCACTTAAGTGAATTTTATATCTCTCATTCCTTGCATGGATTGTATATCTGTGGTGTTTGCATTGCCAAAGAGTCATAATGTTTACATCACTTGTATCTTTGGTTTTGCGTTATAAGGATGATGGAATTTTTGAAAAATTGTCTTATGCCCAAGGAATTTGTGAGATATGTGTTTAATCCTAACTTAAAAGTTAAGTGTGATGAAATTCCTATGGATGGCGTGTTTGAACATAAGGATTATCTTGAGCTTAAATCATGTCATTGCACATACTTGTGAGCAAAATGATAAAGGTCTTGTGCATATTCTACATGAATGCATGGGCTTTGATGTGTATGAAGTCATAGGAAATGCTAGAGGGATATGCTATCATTTGCATGAGTCGTATGTAAATGAGGAGTCCCTTGCGAAGTATCCAGATTGATAGGCTGTATATATACTTCATTTGCTAACAACATAGGGACATGAGCTGAAGTACCCAGAAATTGAAATGCTTATCTTGGCACCTGTAAATATTGCTCATAGATTGTGACCATATTTTTTAGGACATCTTATCATCCTTACACAGCACCTTCTCAAACAAATAATGTATTGAGATGAGGTATTAGGAAAAGTGGTTAAATGGGGGCAATAGAACTTGGAGAGTTTGATATATCTCATGGCCTGAGGATGATGATAAAAGTTCAGGCCTTGGTTGATTTCATTGTAGAGCTGCAAGAAGAGAGGGACTCACTAAAGTGGACACGCACTTAAGAAGCAGAGTAGGGATATTGCTTATCAGTACAAAAACAGATGAATTAGAGTACGACTTACAACTATACAGCCTTAAATGACAAAGCTAAGTATGAGCCACTAATTTAAGCACTGAAAATGGTTGAAAACTAATGAATTAAAAGAGTGGAGGTTAATTTTGACTCCTTCCTAGTGATCAAACAATATGCATGAGAATTTGACGTTAAGGAAGGGGGCATGAAGGCGTATGTGGAGAAGGTTAGGCAAATGGCAACATCAATGACGGAATTCAAGTTGTGTCAAATATCAAGAGAAAAGAATGTTAAGGCTGATGGGTTAACCCAATTGGCAACTACCACAGAAGTGGAGGCACCCTTAAATATTGTGCTCAAAATGGCAGAAATGGTACTACAGCTTGATGGCAAGCAAGATGATTAGAGGATCCTAATCATTGGATGTTTGAGGGGTGAAGAAGCAAATTGGAAGATGGAATATAGAGCAATCTGATTCCTGATGAAAGGAGAGAATTTGTACAACAGCCTTTGTTGAAAAGCTTAGGAAGGGTAGAGGTACACTATATATTAAAGGAAATACAAGTGAGATGTTGCAGCTCACACATGGGTAGAGTAAGACTTTTATAAAAAGTGGTCCGAGAGGGTTATTATTGGCTTACGATGAGGGAAGATGCCATTAGGATGGTAAATGTTTGTAAAAAAGGCCAAGAGCATAGGGACTACATGAGTAGGCTTGCTCAGGAAATGAAGGCCATGATAACTCTAGTCCCTTTTGCTAGATGGAGCATGGATATAGTAGGTCCTTATCCTACCGTGCCTAAACAAAAGAAATTCCTAATTGTAGTAGTGGATTGTTTTACTAAGTAGGCGGAAGCCGAGCAGTTGGCAAAAATATTAGAAAATAAGGTAATAATTTTTTTATGGAGAAATATTATGTGCAAATATTGATTGCCTAGGGAATTGAAATCTGATAATGGAAAATAGTTCCAAGGTAAGAAAATATAGGACTAGTGCAAGAAAATGAAAATACAGTAGAGGTTCAACTTGGTTGCCCCCACCCAGACTACTGATCAAATAATGGCAATTAAAAAGACCATAGTCAAAGCAATCAAGGCAAAAGTAGATAGAACTCAAGGTAATTGGGTGGGATAATTACCTAGAATATTATAGGCATATCACACAAACCCCTCGATAGCAACGGGAGAATGCTTGCATAGCTTAGTGTATAGGGCAGAGGTGATAATCCCAATTGAGATCGATGAAGAATCACATAGGATCATGTCTTACAAGGCAGAGGATAGTGAAAAAAAAATTATGGCTAAGATAATAGAGATGTAGAAAGAAAAAAAAAAAAGAAATGACTCACTTGTGAAACCTCAAGTATAGCAGATTGTTTCCCTTTTTAACAAAAGGGTGAAAAAAAGGGCCTTAGAAGAAAGGGAGTTAGTACTCATAAAGGTTGAAGGCATGCACCCAATATTTAAGGTGGAACTAAAGTGGGAAGGCCCCTATAGAGTGAAAGAAGTGTTACCAAAAGGAAGTTATAGGTTGGAAACAATAGATGGGAAGCCCTTAACCCGACCTTGGAATATGGAGAACTTGAAAAAGTTCTATTTATAATGAAGTTCGAAGGAATAATTTGCATCATTGTGCACAAAGGGATGGAGTTGGGCTATATCTAACTAAAAGGACCAAATTAGATTCTACCATTTAAGGATGAAGCTAATATACGCTCACCTAAGAGGGACTAAACTTGGTCCTAACGTAAGGGTTGGAACAAAGACGTATCCACCCAAGAGGTGCAAATTAGGCTCCACCACTAGGGGATGGAGTAGATAAACACCCCCTAAGAGGACTAAACTAAATCCCAACATTGTGGATGAGCTATACAAGATTACGGAAAAGAATCTCACAAACCCTCATCAACCCCTAACCTACTACCCCCAATCTGTAGCCCCTTCAAATTCCTTTATGGGAGACTCAGACGCTTAAACCTGGGATAGGAACTTCAACAGCTTAAACCTTGAATGCGGGCACCTTGGCTGCCTGAACCCAAAGACAGGAACTTCGGCCACTTGAACCTTGGAGGCAAAAACCTCAGTCGCTTGAACCTTGGTAATAGGAGCATTGGTTACTTAGTTTTTGATAACAGCAAGGTTAGCATCTAGATCAAGAAAGCCTCCCTCTAAAACAGTGTCCTCCCTTGGGCCCTTATCCATATGAGATAAGCTAACATCTTCTTTCAAAAAGTCCAAGTTAGCAAGGTGCTAAAGGTAGCTATTAAAATTATGAAGGTCATAGCAAGTAGCCTAGAAAACTAGCTTTTGATTAAACTTTTCAAACCTACTCCAGGTTTCAAGGCATTCCACCGAATACTTAGCCCAAAATGCCTTACCTTCTTGGGTCTTAGCGTACTAAACCAGAACAACATTTTGGGCAGCTATCGTCTCAAATACTCGTTCTCGCATCTTGTAACACTCTAACTCAGCTATGTTACACCAATTCTAAAGGGTGGAATTCTCAGATTCCATGGTGAAAATTCGAGCATTCATTTATTGGGCACATTGCTGGACCTGGGCTTGATAGTGGTGGACCAATTCGATGAGCTATATCAAACCCCAAAGGCCTATCATGTTTCTAGTTAATAATTATATTATTAATAAACATGATAACAACTAAATAACTCTATTTGTATCTTATCCTTTAATTTAATTAATCCATATTAATTAAATTAAAGGATCACTATGCTTCTAATTAATAATCTCATTATTAACAAGTATAATGAGAAATCTATTTGATCCAATCTAATTGCAACCAAATTAATTTTTTTCCATAGGCTTCTTAAGCCTTATCCTTGAGACTTCTCAAGTCTCTATCACACTCAAACTAATTTATCATTACTTCCTCATTCCAACCTTTTGTACATGGTTTTTTAAGTTCATCTTTAATTGACAGTAAGCATAGCTTGAAGGATATGGGTAGTGCACAGTGTACGACCCAAATTGTAGCCTAATTAAGATGAAGTAAATGGATCACACGAACCCTTCCGATCATGAATATCATGTGGTATAAACCATTTGCCTTACTTTGTCCTAATCGAGCGAAAGCCATGAATTTAATCAAACTCAGAAATTTCGTCATATAACCAATTAATGTTACCTTATGAGATTAATACTTCTATTAGAAACTTCTTTCCAATCACACACTACCTTGATTAAGGATTTCTATCTCATAGAACATCACCTTACTTACTTGCAAGGAGACAAATCCCTTATTGATTGTATGCAAGCCTTTATACGCATCTTAGCAATAGTACGTTGGACTTATGACCCTATCTCAAACCAAAATAGATGTTAGACCTTAATACCCTAATGACACGATGACCGTCATGTACACAAGACAACCATGTCATCTTAGGTATAAGGCTCACGTGCGGTTAGCACGAATACAAAGTAAGATATTGATAGTAAAGAGTGAACTTCACGTGTCTGTTTCGTTCTTCAAATCATTATTCAAATACTTATTTTCTAATAACATATCTACATACACATGCTCTTAGTATTTCATATTGAATGGCGTGACATTCATTGTACAAACATAAGTTGTACAAGTTGTGCCGACTCTCTAATACACTTTAAAAAGTTTGTGACTCATGAACTAGTAGTAATTGTGTATTAAGATAACTTTATGTCTATATTCATAATCCCTTATAAATAAAACTTCTTAATAGAATCACATAGATAGATGCAATATTTTATGCCATTCAAGGTTTACATGCATGAAGGAAATATTACCATAATGTTGATAAAATAAATATCAATATTTTATTAACCAATGAAAAGTAACATTTACAACTAATATCTTTCTAGTATCCCTCAATGATAATTTGGTATTGGAGGGCATATCGCTAACAATTCTAACTATAGAAACTTGCAAATTGAGCCATTATCAATCTTGTCACTATAGATCAATCTATCTCTATTGCAATGGATCTAGATCAATCTTGCTACTCCCATTTTATTTTTTCATCTATGTAATGGACTAAATTGATCCATGAGCTCTCCTTTAACTATTAAAGCTTCTTTAAATGCCTAAACTCCTCTTGAAATTTTTGAACAAATAACACCATGGAATCCTTGAGCTTCTTAGCCTTAGCTCACATAATTGGTCCTATGGTCAACCTCAAGTATTCTTTCTATTTAAACTCGATGGTTACGTAAATGTTCAAGGTGGGCTGCTCCATAAAGTGATACATACACCACAATGGTAGCCCAAAGAACACCACCTACACCTAGTAGGGCATTCTCCAATAAACGCAAGGAAGTGGGTTGTCCAATTTGGGTGCCTAGTGGTGGTTTTAGGATTCGACTAGCCACCTTCAACACCTTCCTCAAAGTTGTAAATACTTAAAGGATGACATCTACCACCTTTACAAGAGCTATGCGAAGCCCAACTTCATGTCTCCAGGTGATGGTGGCAGTGATCCTTCACAAATGTTGGCTGCACTTTCCCTAACTAAGGTGACTTCACTGTCTTGAAAATACTAAGAAGACAAGTTTTCTCAGATTGAGCGCCTAGTTCTTGATGAAGTGAACTGCCAATGGGATACTTTAGCGCAATTGACATTATTGGATGAAAGGCAAAATCTAAATTGGATTGTGATGTAGGTCTCTCTTAAATTGTTAAAGTCTATACACACCTTAATAAAAGAAAAAAAAAAGTAATGAGGTAAGATTGGTAACCACCCAAGGTCTTGAAGAAGGACATTAACGTCTTTTTTTTTTTTTACCAATAGAGGCAAGGTTTACCCTTATATGAATGATTCTAGTCATTTGAGTTTGATGAATGTGGAGGGCAAGTTCAAATTGCAAGGCAAGAGAAGAAATTATTAGAGAGAGAGAGAGAGAAGAATATTATGAAGTTTTTCTTATAAGGGAGGATATATTAGTGATGTGCTCTCTAACACCAATAATAAATGAGAGATACTAGAGGTATATTGATTGTATATGTACATTTTCTTATGTAATAATAAAAATATTGATTCCTTTATATGATATTATGGTATGTAAATCTTAAATGGTGTAAAGTGTTGTCCATGTGATTATGTTAAGAGACATATTCAAAAAGAGTAATCAATATGGATAGAAGGCTATTTTAGTGCATAATCACTAAAATTGGTTCATGGGTCACAGACACTCTAAAGAGTATTAGAGAGTCATATGATTTACACACCTTTTGTTGGTGTGGTGAGTGTCATGTTATTTAGTATGAAATATTGAGAACGCAAGCTTGTGGATTTGTCATTGAAGAATAAGTATTTAAACACTGACTCAAAGAACAAAGTAGGCACATGGAGTTCCCAGTTGTCAATGTGTGGCTTTGTAATTGTGTTAAGTGTGCATGAAACTTAGACTTGAGACGACATAGTTATTTTGTGTGTTTGATGGTCAACATGTGATTAGGGCATTAAGGGCCAATTTCCATCTTATTGTGAGATAAAATCATGAGCCCAATGTGCCATTGCTTATGAAGACATGTGTGCGTTCAATAAAGGATTGGTCTCCTAGCAAATAAGCAAAGCATTTGTCTTATACAATTGATGTTCCATGAGATAGAAATTCTTGGCCAAGGAAGTGTGTGATTAGAAAAGAGTTTTTAGTGGAACCATTATTGTCATGAGATAACAATGATTGGTCATATGATTGAGTTTATAAGTTTGACTAAATTCATGGCTCTCACAAGATTAAGATAAGCAAGACAAAATGCCTATACTAGATGACATTCACGACAGGGAGAGTTCATGTGATTCAATCACATCGTCTTAATTGGACTACGATATGAGCCATAGGTTAGGCATTACCTATATCATTTGAGTCATGGTTATTGCCAATTAAGGATGAACCTAAACACACACACAAAAGATTGGAATATATGAAAAATGGTTAATTAGTTGGGATGTGAATGAGGCTTGAGAAGTCTCATTGAGTAATTTATTTTGTTGTAATTCTGTTAGACCAAATGGAATTAACATAGCACTTGTTAATAATGAGATTATTAACTAAAAGTACAATGGACCTTTAGTTTAATTAATAGGGATTAATTAAATTAGAGGGTAAGACACAAGTAGGCCTTAATTATTAATGAAGATAGATAATTAGAAGGCTATATAGGGTTCAATTATTAATAGAGATTAATAATAAATAGTTTATGGGTTAAAAATAACTTAAGGTCCATATAGGAAGCCCATGGAGTCTATACCTTGTATATCATCGATGCTTTACATGGTAATTAGAATCTTACTAAGTATAGGACATTGTGTCTTAGTAATATATATATTTAGAAGAGCTCTAAACAATATAGAATCAAAAAATTAACAATAATTTTCATGCATTCCCTCAAGTAAGAAAAGAGAAACACCTCTCTCTCTCTCTCTCTCTTCTAGAAGCCTTCTTATCGAAAAGGTGTTTTGAGTAAGAGTTTTGTAAAGGCATTTATAAGGTAAAAAAGACGCTTGTCAATATTCCAATCCTATGGACAAACTAGAGATCAATATTTAAAGGCCACGACTCAAGGATTGTAAGTGCACTTGTCTTGGAATAAGATTCCAAAGATGCATTATGCGTTTACTTATTTGTTTGATTTTGTGCGTATTATGCAATGAAAATGGCATGGGTTTGGTTTGTTTATTTCCTTTGTATGTTCCTTATTATTCCATGTTTTAAAATTCAAATTTTTGCATGCCAAATCTAACCAAACCCAACAGTAGTATTAGAGCTAGCATTTTCTTTTAAAGCTTCGTATATACTTGTTCGGGCTTGCAAAATTGTTTTGTAAATGTTGGAGTTGAGAAAAGCTGTTAAAAATCAAGTTTTGATCATAAAGAATACATTTTGCTACCATTCGCGACTTTTGTCACGATCACTCCATAAGAAGCTAAAGTTATGTAAAACTTATTTCCAAAGGCCACAACCGCAAACGGCAGCCTCGTGATTTCAATAAGAAGTTCCACGATCACAAGTGACGTTGCGATAGAATAGGGTTTTCTATTGCAGATGGCTTCATAAGTGTGAACCGTTGGCTTGCAGTTGTGGGAATTGTTCCTACAACTGCAGTTGACCTGTTTGATAATTTTTTCTCAATTTTAAGTATTGAAAAGGTGTTTTCATAAATGAGAACTAATGTATGAGATGTGTAAGTCATGGAAAGGATCATTAAATGGAATTGTTCAACTATATATGTGATATATGATTATGTGGATACATGTTGTGGATAGAATATGGACTTAGGTCACTTGTGAATGAATGTTTTTTTTATTTTAGATTGGTTTCATGGTTGTGTAATTGTTTTTGTGGGTTGTAAGGGCTGAAGCCCAAATTTTTATTTTTATGTAGAATAGGGATTATTCTCCGCGATATGCCACATGTACTTGTAAACATGGAAAGTATCAAGAGTTGATGTTCATGTAGTGACCAAGGGTTGGCGGTGTTTGAAGTTTCATTACATGTTGGGGCCCATGAAAGAATCCACGAAGACCAAAATAAAAGAAGACATTTAATGATCTCTTATGTGATAGTATAGGATTTCACACACATGTACATAATCCAATTGTTGGCTCAAATTGGATCTAGATATCTATAATCCTCCAAATTATTTTATTTACATATTATTTATGATGCATGCCCTCTCCTAAGCTCAAAATTCTAAATGTAGTTTTAGTGTAATGCCTACGCCTCTTACAAAATTGCTTGAGACCACTATTTTGACTGGGCTTAACTATGTTGATTAGCTCCGAAACTTGAGAATTATTCTTAATCTAGAGCTCATCAGCTAGTACTAAAGGCTAATATCCCACTAGCAGTTACTAAGATACTAGTGAGGAGGAGAAATCTTCCCACAAGAGTTGGGTGGAGGACGATCCGTGGCCGATCTCCAGATGACCTATAAGAGCATGGCAAGAGCTTGAAAGATTTTGTATCACTTGCAAGAGTTATATGGTGAGCAGAGTTGTACTAGTAAATGAGAGATATCTAAGCGACTATTCAAGATGTGCATGGCTAAGGGTGGTGAGCATGTTCTCAGGATGATTTCACTCATCAAAAGGTTTGAGCCAGTAGACTTTATCATGGACACCAACTTGTAGATGGATTTGATCCTTTTGTCGCTTTTGAATTCTTTCTCACAATTTATTATGAATTATCATCTTAATGATATAAAATGAAAAAAATTCAAATAAATTACCATAAAATTTTTTAATATTATCAAATACTAAATAAAAATTGAATTTAGTTTGACTTAAATGTAAGATATTGCATCATTACATATTATAAAGGAGGACAAATTTATAATGTGCATTAAATATGTGAAGAATATTAATTATTGTCAAATATAATCAAAAATAAAAATATCAACTAAAAAATTGAGAATAAAACTAAAAACTTGAATGGCAATTAAGACATAGAAACATGTTGCATGCATTTTTTTGTTTTCTCTTTTTCAGATAATATGAAAATGAGATACAATTACATTATTTAGAATGAAGGAGCAACAAAGAAAAGGAAAATAGAATGACTATTTCACATTTTATTATTTTCAATTGATATCCAAGATAAAGCAAAAGCATTGAGGGAATAACATTGAAAGAGCATTAGAATTGATTAACTCAAAATTTATTATTTTAAATGACTTAAATGAAATTTATAGAAATAGTAATTTAGCATCTAGATGCGGCAAATCAAATTTTATCAAACCTAAGCATTTGATAGATACAACAATATAGAAAACAAAAGGACATCTAAATTAAATGACAATACCAAGTCTGATAAAATAGTAATGAAGTAAAATTATGATAAGTAGAAAAATATTCATGAAACCGAATTAATCCAAAAATTAAATAGAATTAAAAGTTAAAAATAACTGAAATACAAAGAAAGCATATGAATAGAAACATAGATAATATTTGTAAACAATCGTTTTCTTAATTCATAAAAAATAGATAACATGCCTGAAAATGGAATTATACTTTCATCGAATATAGAAAAATTAAAATTATTACTTAAGATTAGACAAATTTCATTAGATAAATTCTATTTGAAATAATGAGTGAGAATATGTTAAAAAATATAAAACTTATGCGTAGATGCAAATATTCTAAATCAACAAACTTGTAAAATAAAAAAAATGATAAAAGTTAAAAAAATGAATCGAAAAATATGGCAAACTATGTGATATTATTTTGCTTTGTACCAGTGGCAATCTAGTGGCGAAATCAAAAACCGGAACAAATTCTAGCTACGTAGTTGCTTGTGACAGACATCAAGAAGATTGAGGTTAGGAGAATTTAAACAATGAAAGTGGTGATATAAATCTTTAGAAGAGTTGAAATAATTCAAAATCAACATATAATTCATTCTCTAGCATTGAAAAAGGGTAATTTCATATATTAGTTATTGCATAATGTGCTTAATGTAAACAAATTATAATCACAAGAAGGAAATTTCCACCAATTAATTATTTTGTTATATATTTACCATGAATAAGGAATAGCGAGAGAAGGATATTTGAAAATTTTAATTATTTTAATATATATTGCTCTGAATAAATTATAAAAACAAAAAAGAAAATACATCATATATATTAGCCGTAGATAAATTACAACACAAGGAAGGAAATCGCACAAATTAATTAAATGATGTGACCTTCTATTTTTTAACATGAAAAGAAAGAAATTTCACATCTAATATAATACATAAATTTAAAGAGAAATTAATTCTTAAAAATTAATCATTCCTTGTGGATTTTGGAATCTTCTATTTTTATTTTTATCTAGATACATATACGAATTACTAAAATATTTGTGATTTTACATTTGTCATAACAACATTCATGCCATAACATGGTTTGATATTATCTTGAATAATTATAATAAATAAATACTATGTTCCTTTTTTGTATGATGTAAAAAGGAAATTTAGATATTACAAAGTAATAGCACAAGGACATTTGAAAAAAATTAATTATTTTAAAATATATTGCTCTAAATAAATTACAAAAAGAAAATGAACATACATCATATATTAATCGTAGAAAAATTATAACACAATGAAGGAGATTGCACAAATTAATTATTTTTTAAAGTTAAAGAGGAAAGTATAAAATTCTTAAAAATTAATCATTCAGGTGTGTGGATTTTGTAATCTTCTATTTTTATTTTTATCTATATACAAATACGAATAACTAAAATATTTGAGATTTTATATTTGTTATAACAACATTCATGTCATTTCAAATAACTTCGAAAGCATGGTTTTATGTTATCTTGAATAATTATGATAAACAAATACTATGTCCCCTTTTTATATGATGAAAAAAGGAAATTTAGCTATTACATATCTAGCTTTTATTGAAAGTAAACTTTAATTTAGTATGATAAATTTTCCTAATTTAAATCTAACCTAAATAAATTAAACACAAAAATGGAAACTACATAAATCAATCACTGTATAATTCGATTAGTTTAAATAAATCAATTATCCAATATTTCTTATTAAAAAATTCCCATTCAGAATTTTGGTCAAAAATGGTCAAACACCGAGCTGCTATTATACATTACATTAGATTACCCTACCTCTCTTAACTCGTGTCTAGTTGATTCAACTGTGGAGTACTAGTTTAAATTTTATGTTTGGATTTAGGTTTTGGTTAGATAGTCATGTTATTATCTCTATTGATATTATGATGATCTTGCACTACATTAATGACATGTCCTAATATTGAAATCAAAATTAAAATTATGTCTACATATTAAATATATGTACGACATAAATATAAAATGGATGGTTTGTTGGTCATCAACGTGGGCAAACTAACCGATTGTTTTTGGTCATGCTTTAAATGGTCATCTATCCATAAAAGTTAAGTTACTAAATTTATATTGATACATGACATTTATTAGTTATTAGAATTTTAGTATTTAGCCAAAGGTAAATCAATATTCTAATATTTGCTTGTCAAATACTCGTGTATCCTATGATACCAATGTTATATTTGATGAGCATTGTTTGGTTGCCCAATAAAGTTTTGAGGCGTTAAATTTATAATTATATATTGTTAAGTTTACCTAAAGGAAACTTGCAACATATTTTAATTGTTTGAATCTAATGATTTATTAAGCATTTATGTATTTGCAGTTGTCTCTCTTCATTCTTCATTCGCATGCTTCTTCTATTACCACGTTTAAGGGTTCAAATTTCTCTGAATGGTGCAAACAAGTCATTTTCCATTTAGGTGTTTTGGATCTTGACTTAGTACTATTGCAAGAAAAGAAGTTGCGATTATAGACATAAGCAGTGAGGTTCAGAAATCAAACTACAGAATATGGGAAAGGTTCAACAGATTATGCCTTAATTTAATGTGAATCACCATTGCCAACAATATTAAGATCACTATTCCAAAAATTGAAAGTGCTACAGAATACCTTAAGTTTGTGGAAAAACATTTTCATTTTGTAGACAAGTCTCTTATTGGCACACTAATGGCTAAACTCACGACAATAAAATATGATGAGAAAATATGCAGCAACATAAGCTTGAGATGACAAATATTGCTATGACAATTGATGACTCCTTTTTTGGACAATTTATTTTGAATTTGTTTCTTCCTGAGCATGGACATTTCCAAATTAATTACTACACCCTAAAGGATCGGTGAAATGTAAATGAATTGTTTGGTATGCTCAATCAAGAGGATATGAGGATAAGGAATCAAAGAGTTTATTTTGTTAACCTTGTGGGTTAAGGGGCTAGCAAGATTCACAAGCTTCAAGGCAAGAAACTTAAGAAGAAAGCACTTGCTAAAGTGACACATGTTGCTACTCATGCTAAAGGGAAGGAACGGAAGATAGATAAGTGTCACTTCTGTAAACAAAAAGGGCATTATCAAAAAGATTACCTAAAACATAAAACTTAGTTCTAAAAAAAGGAACACCATACCTTTTTTTGTGTTACGAACTAAACTTAACTAAAGTTCCTTCCAATATTTGGTGGCTTGATTCTGGTGCTACAACACATGTTTTCAATATGATGCAGGGATTCCTTATGATCTAAACCATAAACCAAATTGAGAATTTTCTATTCATGGAAAACTGCAAGAAGGCCCCAGTTGAAGGTATAGGGACTTATCATCTAGTATTGGATACTGGTTATCACTTGTATCTAATACAAACTCTCTATATACCTTCGATTTCTCGAAACTTGATTCATGTTTTAAAACTTAATGTTGATGGGTTTACTTTAAAGATTGGATATGGTTGTTTCAATTTATTTAAACATAATTCTATTATTGGTTCTGGAATTCTTACAGATCAATTATATAAATTGAAACTTGATGTGAATTTTTTTGAATCCTTATTTTCTTCTGTCTATCATGCCATTGAAACTAAGTGTGGCACAATGAATGATAATTTTGCTTCCTTGTAGCATAAACGCTTAGGTCATTTATCCAATTAAAGATTGGAAAGATTGGTAAAGAATGAAATTCTTTTAGTTTTAGATTTTACCAATATTGGCATGTGTGTGGATAGCATTAGGGGAAAGAAAACTAAACATAGCAAGAAAGGTGTCACAAGAAGAATCCAACTCTTTGAAATTATACTCACCGATATATTTGGACCTTTTGATACTCCATCCATAGATGGAAAAAATACTTCATCACTTTTATAGATGATTTTTCATGTCACATATATATCTATCTGCCTAATGAAAAATCTCAAAGTGTAAATGTCATTGAGGTATTTCTAATGGACAATGAAAGGCAACTACACAAAAAGATTAAAATTGTAAGATCTAATTGAGGTGGTGAATATTATAGAAAATTTGACGAGTTTGGATAATGTTCAGATCCATTTGCAAAGTTTCTTGAAAACATGGCATATGTGCACAATATACTATACCAAGAACACTTCAACAAAATGGTGTTGCAAAAAGGCATAATAGGACATTGATGGATAATGTCTAGGTCCATTTGCAAAGTTTCTTAAAAAACATCGCATATGTGCACAATACACTATGCCAGGCACACCTCAATAAAATGGTGTGGCAAAAAGCACAATAGGACATTGATGGATATGTTTAAGAGTATGATGAGTATATCTTCATTATCCAAAACATTGTAGATGCATGCATTTAAAATTACTGTATATATACTAAGTAGGATTCCAAATAAGGCAGTCTTAAAAACTCCTTTTAAGTTGTGGACTGAAAGGAAACCTAGTTTGAGGCACTTGTATGTTTAGGGTTGTCTAGTGGAAGCATGAATTTATAATATACAAGGAAAGAAAATAGATTCTCAAACAATGAATGGCTATTCTACTGGCTACCTAGAGAAATCTAAAGGGTATAGATTTTATTGTCTGAACCATAGTCCAAAATTGTTAAAACAATTAATGCTAAATTTATTGAAAATGAGGAAGGTAATGGGAGTGATGTAAAACATATTGTGGAATTAATGTTCTGATGTGCACACCCATATCAAATGTTGTCTCAGTTTTATAAGAACAAAGTGATCTTAGGCAATATTTGCATGAAACTACACCTCATGAGAAAACTAACTTATAAGCAACTAACATAAATGAACCAAATGGAATAGTCTTAAATAAACTTATAAGGATAAGAAGATTAGCTATTCTTGATGATTACGTGGTTTACTTGCAAAAGTCAAAATTTGATTGTGGCATTCATAATGATCCTATTTCATTATCATAAGCCATAGGAAGTGATGACTCTAAAAAATGGATTAATACCATGAAAAATAAGTTAACTCAATAGCACAAAATGATGTCTAAGAACTTGTTGAATTGATAGAAGATTCTAAATGAGTCAGGTGTAAGCGGGACTTTAAGATCAAACATGACACGAATGGTAGTATTGAACAACATAAAGCTAGACTTGTTGCCAATGATTATGCTCAGAAGGATGGCACTGATTATAACAAGACATTTTTACATGTCTCAAAGAAAGACTCACTAAAAATAATTATAGCATCAGTAGCTTAGTATGATTTAGAGTTCCATCAAATTGAAGTGAAAACCATCTTTCTAAATGAAGATCATGACGTAGAAGTTTATATAGATCAATAAGAGGTTTTTTCATAGAAGGAAAAAGTCACATGGTGTGTAAACTTAAGAAATCAATATATTGACTCATACAAACTTCCCAACAATTGTATATTAAGTTTAATGATACCATAACATGTTTTGATTTTAACGAAAATACTATTGATCAATGTATTTACTGAAAGATTAGTGGGAGTAAGTTTATACCTCTAGTTCTATATGTTGACGATGTTTTATATGTTGCTAATAATTTTGGCATATTGCATGATACTAAAGAATTTCTCTTTAAGAACTTTAAAATGAAAGATCTGGGAGGGGCATACAGTATGATATGAATTTCAATATTCTATGACAAATCACAAGCATTAGTAGGATTATCTCAGAAACCATATATCAATAGAAATTTTGAGAGATTTAATATGAACAAATGTTTAATAGGAGTCATCCCTGTACAAAAGGGAGACAAATTTAGTCTTATGTGAGGTCCAACGAATGATGTGGGACAAAAGAAAATGGAATCTATTCCACATGTCTCTGTTGTTAACAGTTTAATGTACTTCAAATATGCACGAGACCCAATATTAGTTTTGCTGTCATAATGCTAGGAAGATATCAAAACAATCCTGGCATTGATTATTGAAAGGCTGCAAAGGAAGTGTTGAGGTATCTTCAAGGAACAAAAGAATATATGCTCATGTATAGGAGATCTAATCCATTAGAAGTGATTGGATGCTCAGATTCAAATTTTGCTGTGGATGCATTGATAGTAGAAAGTCAATGTTTGGTTATTTGTTTCTATTAGTAGAAGGAACAATTTTATAGAAAAGTGTCAAAGAATCAATTATTGCTTCATCCACTATGGAAACAGAATCTATAGCTTGCTTTGAGACTATAACTCATGAATTATGGCTGCAAAAATTTATTTCAAGGCTTGGAGTTGTCAACTTGATAACATGTGAAATTATAGTATATTTGTACCCCTAGTGTGGTTAAATTATGTACGCATGTAAGTTAAAATGGAGAAAATATGTTATCATGCATGAACTGTATTAATATGATGATTTTGGTGTGGAAAAGTGTAGATGTGAGTTTAATTATTAATTTTGTACATTTTCTATACTTAAAATATGATTTTATGTCCGCAAGCAAATGTCGCCAACGTGGAAGGAAGAGCTGCAACCGCAAACGATGGAGATACAACCATGAGATGAAACCGAAATGTATTTTGGAATTGCTATGGTTGTTAGTCACAGTCCAAAGGTAAGGGTCGTAGGCATGGGACAACTAATCACGATCGCAAAGCAAACTATGAACCACACTAGAAATTGTGAAAACGAGAGTCATGATCACATGGGCAGGAGGACGATCACGACGTGGCTCGACGCAACCACAAAACACAATTATCAGATTTACATAAATCTTGCACCTAGGTTCATGAATGCAAAGAAGGGAAGGCACAACTATGAGAACTAATGTCACAATCATGAGAGCCTGCACGACAGGACTTCTAACTTTGATCATGCATAAAATTTTTGGGGGGTTTTTTAGTCTTTTCACACACAAACACGAACCCTAGGCATCATGTAACTATAAATACATGTTTTTCACGTATTGGAGGAGTGATAGACTTAGTTTTCATTCTTCAAACACTTAGACAAACAAGTTTTCAAGATTGAAGATTTGGAGAAGGAGGAATCCACACTAAAAGCTTGAAGTGTGTTCAATGTCTATGCAACACAAGATTATTGGACTAAGTTTTTTTGATTTTATCTAGTATTTTAATGTTGTTTTGGATGATAAACAATTTAGATATAGTTTTATTGAAATTATAATGGGGTTCTAAATTTCTTTCTAGTCGCTTATGTTAGTGTTTGGTGAATTATGTATGCATGAGTTGTGATTGATTATCTTTGCATGATTTATTTGCAATTATTGAATTGGATAGTAATTAGGAGATCCACTAATTAATTTGTGATTGTGTAAGGAATAAAAAAAGTGAAGCTTGTGTGCTAGATATACAATTGTGAACATTAATTCGATAAGAATAACAAAAGTGAAATCATAGATTTAATACGGGTAACCATTATTAATCATCAAATTTGAATTTCTTGACTCAATTTAGCCCAAAAACACCTACTTAAATCTAGAATTAAAGTTATAGAAGAGTCGAGGAGAATATCATATAGACTTTAAGATTAACAATCCGTAACCAGTGTAATTAAACGAATAATTAACATAATTTGGCATTTATAGAAAACTAATACAATACAAGTAGCTAGGCGTTTCAACTACTAGTACTCCATCACCTTTGACTTGTGTACTTTGTTCTAAGTGTTTGCTTTCATTTATTGTTTTCTTTTGCTACAGTTTTGAAGCCTAGCTAATAAAAACTTAGTTATATTAATAGAAACAAAACCCTTTTTTGTGGGAACAATATCTATACTTACTATAATATTATGTTTAATTTTAAATTTAATTTTAATGTGGTGATAACCTACGTCACAACACCATTAGTAAGCCGCTAAAAATTTATTGTGTTAATTCTAGAATAGTTTTTTCCTCCCAAAATGACAAGTACTCTAAAGGTGTTAAACATATGGAATTGAAATATTTTACCGTAAAGTAAGAAGTTCAGAAACATGATGTATGTATTAAACACATTGAGATGGATCTCATGATTGTAGATCCTTTAACTAAAGATTTACAACTAAAGACATTTAAAGAGCATGTTCAAAGAATGAGTCTTGATTTTATTGATAATTGTTATTGATGATGTTTTAACATTCTTAAGCTCAATTATGGTTTTCTGGCATTTTGGTAGATTTTTTACTCATTATAATTGTGTACACATTATTGTTATTTAACACGAAATTAAACGTCCATAATACATTAATGTGGACCTTTATGATATTTATATATCCCTTATAATACCCAACTTGGTAAATTGCTATTGTAGTAATATATGGAATAAAATATGCAATGTTATAATGTATGACCACCATAACCGGCACTATGTGATTTATCATGTAAGGATAAATTATGAGGATACCAAGAGATTTGTTTATGCATGCTGAATGTTTACACTATTAAATGAAGATTTGAAATATTGGGTCAAGTGGGAGAATGTAAAATAGTGTCTCGATATTGTAGACATATGTTATGATATGATTTAAAATATAGAAATATTCCATATACATTAAAGATTCCTATTTCGTGAATAGTTTCTTTTTAATAGTGGAACAAATCTGAACTGTTTATTTGAGTACTTGATGGATGTAAATTAAATTTAAAGATGTATAAATTAATCCTCTCTCCACCTAATAGGGTTACATAAAATACTTTCCATCAAAATCTGAATAACATAAAGAAAGGTTTAGAGAGAAAAATCAATTTTGTAAAAAGTGGTGCTTTTCAATTCTTCAAAATCATATCGTCTTTTGAATCAGATATGCAATATTATGTCCAATTAATTTATGACATATTATTTATTCAAGATCTTAAATTTAAGAATGTTTCATGTTGTGTAAAATTAAATTTTACATATTTGATATAATTCAAAGATGGTTACTTTAAAACCCATTCTTATTAAAAGATAGCACATATTAAAGAAATATTTGAATTTTAATTTGACAGTTTTGATATTGAGAGACCGTGGCAAATTTAAAGGTCACATAATTATTTACAGTTACATTTAAGCTGTAAGTATTAAATTTATTTTAAAATATTTCATTATTATAATTAATATACTTATTAAAAGAAGCAAATACCGTTACCATTAGATTCTCAACCTTAACAACATAGAATAGATTGATAAGTTGCATTTTTCTAATGAGTGACTTAATACTGGTATTTGGAATCACTAGAATTGGCATGTAGGAATTGATTTAATTAAATAAAATCAAGTCATGTCTACAATATTGAATATCGTATTCATAAGATTGAACACAATTAATACGATACAATTATACTAATTTAAACATATAATTATTGTAATTGAACTTTAAGAGGGCAAATATATTTTGGTCTTCCAAACATTTGTTTGTGAATACGTGAAATGGTGGAATCGTGTAATTCTTGAGTTTGCTTATCCTCTCTCTTTAACGGTTCAAACTTCAACATGTAGATTATAATTGATTTACCGTTGCTTATGTTCGATGATACTATGGAAACTTTAATATTCTAATAGGTCAATTCAATCTATTCTATATGGTGCTAAATTATTCTTTATTGAGACTCTCGGGATGTTGGTGATAAATAAATGAATGTTTAATTTAGAATGTCAAAAACAAGCACTGTAGAAGTTGAGGTAAATATTTTAGATGTGACTATCAACAGCCACATCAATCACATCAATCTATGAATTATTTTCACACGCATACCAAATACAAATGTATGAATGAATTGTACGTGTTTTAAAACGTCCACTGCTAAAAGATTTTGTATTTTTCACCATATTTACCACAATAATAATAATAAAAAAAACCGTGGCATATATATTTGTCATGGCATTTGCTATGAACTTTAGTCACGTACATTTTTCATGGCATTAGCCGTGGCAAGTTTGCCACAATTTTTGCCACGATTCTCTATTTATCACAATGTTTGCTACGAATAACTTAACTCGACCTCTCCATTCAATTTTCCATAGTTACGATACAATTGATTGAGTAAAAAAAAAAAGAGTGGATGAATGTGGAAGAGTAAAACATGTCTATTTCAACCTTAGGACCAGAGGGATTGGTCAAGTTTGCACTTAAACATGTTTGGGCTGCTTGAAGTGCTTGGGGAGGTTAAATTCAACAGGGATTGATTACTTGAAAGGTTTCTTGTAAACTTGCTTTACTCTTGTTTCATTTAACATAGTGGAATCCTTTTTCTTAGGCTGATGCCCCACAGATATAAGTGAAAATCTTCAAACTACGTCAACAAGTTCAGGTGTCCAAGATATTTACTTTATGTATCTACTACATGATGTCCCAACATAACAAGTTCTATTCAACACATGGTGTTGAATCACTTAATCAGAACCTTTTAAGTGGAATCAAAGCTATGTAACCCTTTTGTGACTTGTTTTTTTCAAGCATGTGAAATCTTGGAAACTCTAATTAAGTCATGAGTATAAAGGAAGCAGCTTCGTTTACTAGTTTGCTTTTGTTTAATTGGTCAAACTATCTATACTAGAAAGCCCGAATCAGAAGCTTTATCAAACCTGTCAATGAAAAGGCTTGAAGTTCCATCCTTATCATTTAGCACCCCCACTACTTAGATTGTTGATGGAAAAAGTGTGCCTAAGAATGTCAAGGACTGGACCACCGACGAAAAAGGGCTACCTTGGCAAATTCAAAAGTTATCAATACTTTTTTCACAAGTATAGATGATGAGTAGTTCAATCTAGTATTAGAATTGGATTGGTTATTTCTACTACTGCTAGGAAGTTTTTTTTCCACTGATGTTTATGTTGCTGCTTTGGATATGATTTTGCTGCTGTTATTTTGTGAACCTCCTGGTATTGATCAGAGTGTTGCAACCTTGGACTATTGTTCTTCCGTTGCTACACGATGAATTTTCATGCTATAAAAGAGGTTACTACTTGGAAGTTTTTAGATTACTGAATATGGACACAAAAAAATGACATGACAAAAGGAAATTGTGCCACACAAATCCAAATGGGGAAAATCATTGGCATGGCGCTAACATGGCAGCTAATAAGGAATTGATGTGGCATGAGTTGCCAATGCTATGGCAACAAATAATTTTAGAAGAATATATGTAATTATCCATGTTATTTAGAAAAGATTTCGTGTAATCTTATTAACTTATTTTGTGGATTTGATTGATATATTGTTTATTAGTCCATGTATGGATGGAAATTAAGTTCATTTAACATGGAATATCTGATAGAGTTGGAAGATTTTGTTCATATTTGATTTGTAGAAACAAAATCCGCATAAATGGAAAGTCTCGCACCCAAGAAGGAATGTTTAACTAGTATTAGAACACCAGATGTAGTGCCAAGGTGAGAAGATTTGCAGTTTAAATTATGGCAAAGATTTTTGGTGATCTAGTCTCTAAAACTCAAGGGATTTGTTGACTTACAAAGATTATAGGCTATGTTTGGGAGAGGAATTTTTGTTAGATATCATGTTTTGTAGAAGTTTTATTGAGATGAGTAAAATATTTGGAAAGAAAAGTTTAATGGGATGAATAGTATAATTTATTTGAATATATGTATAAAATATATATAATAATGATTAGATAATGTGATAGTATATAGGGATAAAAATTAGGTTTTAAGGTATAAATAAAAAAAAATTTGAGTAAATATATATATAAGTATTGATTTGATTGTAACTAGGTATAACAATTGAAAAATAATTAGTTAGTTATATATGTAATAGATAGAATTTTGAATTTAAATTTGAATAAAAATTTTGTTGAATAATATATTTGGTATTGTAAAGTTGTAGAGCGAGTTTTGAGTCAGACACTTAGGTTCCAAACATTGCGATAAAGTTTAGAGACTTTACAATGCAAATTGGACTTCATGGACCTGACAATTGAGTGTTCTTAAGAGTGAGTATCGTCTCCTTGTAGTTTGTGTAAGATTCCATCTAATTGAACGAAAAAAGAATGAGTGTAAAAGAGTGAAACACGTCCATTTCAACCTTGATTAGGACCACTGGAGTTGGTTGGGTTTGTAATTGGGCATTTGTTGCTTGAAGTGCTTGGAAAGGTTGAAGTCAGTAGGAATTGATTACTTGAAGTATTTTTGTAAACTTCTTGTATTTATGTTTCATATAACATAGCGGAATTATTTTTCCTAAGTTGGTGCCCCTCAGTCAAAAGTGAAAGTATCCGAACTGCATTAACGAGGTCGTGTGTACAAGCCGCTTTCTTTTTGTTTTTATTGCTCGGTATTCCAACATAACAAGTTGAATCAGTTAATCAATACATTTACTGACATTTTATATTTCTATTATATAATAATATATGTGTATGGCTGTGAGAAAAAAAAAAAAAAACTTTTGCCATGATAATTAAAAATGAATTAGCAAATAAATGTAAGTAACTCTATTCAAACTTGACAAGACATATAATGAGCTTATTAGTATTAATTACTTAATTGAGAGAAAATGTGGAAATTAATAAAAAATTTTATGGGGTGGGCAGAGGGCAGAGGGCAGAGAGTGAAAAGATGTAATGGAAAAGAGGTACATTTTGAAAGTTATACATTTCGTACAAGCCACGGTTACAAGTAGTTTGGCACGTTTGATGTACGTGCTTAAATTCATAAAATATCAAATTAAAATATTTATTTTATTTATAGTATATGTTAACTTATTTTTTACGTTCATAGATATCTAAAACTAAAATAATATCATAAGAAAATGAAATGAAAATAAAAGTAAGAAATAAGATAAAAGGAGATTTTTTTTTTTCATTAGTGAATTGCAGAAGAGTAAACATATAAATATATTTTGTGGCATCATGACCCCTAGTCTAGCTAACGCAACATTAATAAATGAAATGTAGATAGCTTGGTATAGTATAAATATAACTATATATATATATATATATATATAAGGGAAACAATTAAAATGCCAACTTATTTTTCATGTGATTGAGACATTATTAATTTATTCGAATTTCTATTATATCTAAGAACGTAATTGGAGAAAAAACATTAGTGAGAGTAAAGTTGGAGAGAGAAATAAAAGGAATTCATGGAGACATTTTTTTTCCTGCAGTCGCTTAAGTTTTGAATGGAAAAAGTTGGAGTTTCATCTTTATGCATAATTGTTATGACAATGTTTGAAAGCCATCTTTAACCCCCACAAAATTAGTTTCATATTGAAACATATTCGGTAAGTTGATCTCAAGCCTTTAAAAATACGAGTTTCAAGCATTGTTTCCATTCAAAAATATTTTAGTTTAAAAATAATTTTCGACGGACAAATAGAATGGTCAATTGATCGAATATTTCTTCATTGAAAAAACAAAAATATTCGATTGTTAAGCATAATTATTACAGGGGTATAGCTAGTCTTTTGAAAACATTCAAGATGATCTTAACAACGCAACAATATATGTATATACATATTGGATGCTTTTGCTTGTGATTTTTCAAGAATTTGAAAAAAAAAATGTGATTAAAAAATCAGAAGGCATTTAGTGATAAGGTTTTTGAATTCAAATTCAGAATGAATCCCATAATCATTGTTTGCGTTATGGTTATTGAAATTAAAATTCAAGGATCATACCTAAAAATTTATGATGCACCGAATCTAATTAAAGTACAGTGTTTCTGGCAAAACTCAAGTTTGATTCTTACACAACTTATTTAAAATATACGAGTCTCACTAATCTAATAAATATATAATATGCATACACAAATCATATAATTTAAGATGAGGCCTAATTTTTACGTACCCTAATGTATAATTACTAACTTAGTCTTATTTAATTTTTCATTTTTTCTCTTTCATTTATGCACTTTGTTTCTTGTTATTTCATCCTTTTTTTTCTATCTTCTATTGGACTTTCAAAATTCCTTCATTTCATTTTTTCATTATTTTTATTTTCCTCTACCTTATAATATGTTTTATTCTCGTTTTTATTTTTCTATCCTCTATTTGACTTCCTTTGTCTTTCTGTTTAATTGTTTTTCCAGAATTTTTCATCCAAATCATCCATACTATTCAATTATGCTTGAAGGCTTTAGACAAACCAAGGTTTTTTTTTTTTTTTCTTTTTTTCTCCTTTTTCTATTAATGTATAGAATTTATTTTTCTTTGATATTTTCCTTTCCTTTCAACCCTCTTTGATATTTATTTTTATTTCCTAATGTTAATTAACTTTGAATAATTTTATTTTTAATATTTAACCTATAATGATTTTATGATATATTCTAATTAAGGAAAATATAAAATTTATGAATAAATTACACATCATAAAATTATTTTCAATTGTTTATTGTTTAACTTTATATAGGTTAAGGTTAAAATTAATAACTTATCATATTTTATTCCAAAAGAGCCATCAAACCGAGCATGCATCAACTATAATAATACACATTCTATTTATTGAACCAAACAAATACATTAGATGAATGATTCTATTCCAAATTCAAGGTGAAAGATTTTAAATTTGAATTCGATTCCATCGTGTGAACTTCACACCACCTTAAAACAAGATGCAGTTCCTAAAAAGCTCTTCCTAAAAATTGTTGCACAATACTACAATACTTACGTTATATCAAGTTAATTTGTGTACGATTAATTGAATTTATATTTAAACTCAATGAATTAAGTAAATTTTAGTTCTTGATTGATCAAATTTTTACTCTAAAAAGTGGAAATTTCTATCAATTCTTTCAATTTAGGCTTCACCAACATTTTTGTTATACTGAAAATATTAAATATTCAAATTTAAACAAAAATGATATTGGTTTGATATTTAGAATACAATTGGTTTACTGCACTAACCAATGTTTTAAAAATTAGATCTATCATCAAAACAAAAAAAAATAAAAAATTATCAATTTAAAGGTTACTAATTTAACTAGTGGTTTAGCTGTGATCAAAGTGATAATATAATATTTATATTATAAAATCAATTAATATCCTAGAAATACATAAAATTATGAATATTAAAAAAATTACTTGAATTTAATTTTAAGCATTTTTAATTACTACTAATAGTTAAATATATTGCACTAATCTAATAAAAGTACCGCAAAGATAAAAAATAAAAGTAAATATTGATTCAACAGATAAAATATAAATATATAAAAATATATATCTTATTAAAATATTTAATAAAAATATAATATAATTTTTATAAGATAATATAAATTCAATATGTGTCGGTCCAAAATTATTGGACATTTTAAAAAACGATTTATTTGATTCATGAAATTTTCTTTGTGGAGGAGGACAAATAAAAAATAAATGACAACGAAGAAAACAATCATAGAATTAAGAAGAAAAAAATTAAATTTAAAAGTCTATTCATTTATTAATTTGAATCTTTAGATTTTCATAAATCAAGATTGGTTTACTTGATTTAACAATCCAACCGCCTTATCTAATTTTACTCAATTTTGTTGTAATTTTAACTTTTAGGACCCATTCAGACCATTTTTACGATCGGTGATCCAACCAGTTCAACCACTTGATTCACCTGATTCAAGTAGATTTTTAAAACATTTCCACTAACCATACAAAAGAACCACACATACTATTTTAATCATAAAAACCAGACACACTTAAAAACATAATACCAAACACAACAATCACAAAATTATAACCTCAAAAATAACTCTCATTAAACGAACCCAAAAAAGTTAACCTAACGTTAATTATAATATATCACAATTGAATAATAGAAGATACTTCAAACATTCAAACTTGCAAGTTTAAACTAAGCAAATATTGATTTCAATTCAGCAGCACAATATGCTTTTCATTAACTAGACAATAAAAATACAACAAAGCTTATTCAACTGAAAAACACATATCATTAAAACATAATAGCAAGTATAAAATCACAAAATTTTATTCTAAGAAATAGCATTCTCAAAAACGCCTTACGTCGAAAACGTACACTAACATTTGGCTTCGTCATTCCCTTGCCAAGAAAATTTTCTATGATATATAATTTTGGTAAAAAGAAACACCAAGCTCTTCGTTTAAATGAACCCATAACATTACTAGTCCGTGTGTGCGTGTTGAAACCTATTATTGCAAACTTGAGTGTCAGTTTGGCCTAATTTTTGAAGCATTGATTTCGATGAGAATTTTAGATTTAGTGAGATTAAATTTATCTTTTCGTTAATGAACTTAAGGGATTGAAAGAAACTGATTGCATGAAATTATATATTAAGTGACCAAAAACTCAATAGTTAGAGTCTTTTCAACTTCAAAACTAAACGAAAAAAAAAAAAAATTGATGCAATTTGCAGTATCATCCCTTCATTTGCTTGGATCTTATAAATAAGGGGTCACAATTCTATATACTCCCTAATTTTAGTAGAACAAAATTAAAATTATATGGAAACCCCAAAAAATAATTATCAATTTATGCTCTTCGCCATTTTTTGGAAATACTGATTTGTTAAATTTATCCACGTAAATTGACTAAAATATTTTTTATCAAATTTGGAAGGGTAAAATATGAACATCAAACTTAGTGTTATGAATCTATTGAGTGATGTTACGTATCATATCCAGTTTTTCTTTTTCAAAAAACAAATATTTCTCTCTATCGAATTTCAACACGTGGAATACCTCATTTTTATTTAAAAAAAATAGGAAAATATGGGACTGCGTTATCCAATCAGATCACATTTTTGACAACTATTTATAAGTGTGAATTAACTAGAATTATTAACAAATAACAATACGTTAAAATAAAAATTATTTCAATATACTCTTGTAATATTTTTATATTTATTATAATTTGTTTTTATGTGTTTATGCAATTGTTAATTATAAAATGATTAAAGAAAATTCAAACTTGCTATAAAATTAAAATAACAAGTGTAATTAATAAAAAATAATTGCATGAGTTATATTTAACAATATGTTAAAAAAAAGAAAAGAATGTCTCCTTCTTTTTATTTTATTATTTCTCTCTCTCAATCTCCTTTTCTCTTTCTATTTTCTTTTCATTTATTTTTTCATTTTCTATGATTTCTCCACTTCTTTATGTTATTTTTTTAATTTCTACTATTTAGTTTTTAATTTATCTATTTGTGTTTCTGAATTTTTTGTATTTTCTTATATTGTATTTCTAAATTTTCTACTATTTTTTAATTTCTGAAATTTTCTATTTTCTTTTCATTTTTATTTTTTAAAACATTTTATTTTTTCGTGTTTTCTAATTTTTTTTGTTTGTAATTTTATTTATTTCTTAATTTTTTCCATTTTCATGAACTCATTTTAATTGTGTGTGTATATATTTATATTTGATTTTTTAATTTTATTCATTTTTTAAATGTGTTTCAATAGTAATTTTTAAAATATTGAATAAAAATAATTTTAAAAGTTAAAAATACTGAAAATAAACATTAATTTGAAGTAGGGGAAGACTCATGCAGAAGCGAAAAAAAGAATATAAAATACAAAATAAAAGTAGAAGAAAGAGAAAAGATTAAAATATAAGAGAGATAACATGTGTCACTCTCAAATCCACTAAACCCATTAAGTGTTGTCTGCTATTTGAAAACAGAATCCAACAATTTAGACAATCACAGATATTACTTTTTGCTGATAAAAGTTGGAATAAACGGAAATGTAAAGTGGCATTTCATCATGACTGATAATTATTGGTAGCCATAATTCATGATTACAAATGTATTAATGCAAGCAAAGGAATGTTGTGGCTAAAGCCAAACTATCTGATGGAACAGCCATTCATTTGGTTTCGAGACCTGCAGAATTCAGATTCAATTTTTGTGTCAATGATGAAAAATGTGTAGTTAGCGAAGATTGAGAGAAATTTAAACACCAAGGTTATGTTTGTTTTAGTTTTGGATATGTCTTTTCAGGTGAAGTTTTATTGGAACTGTGCAAAAGTAAAGAGGGATAAAAAAAAATTTAAAAAGTAAGTAAAAATTTGTACGGTGTGAATCTTTGTTTGACTTCTTCGTTTTCTGTTTTTTGTTTTATTTTATGTATTAATTTAATTATTTGGTTTTTTGCCTAAACTTGATATTTTTATATTAATTACTAATATTTTGTAATATAAAAATAACCTATACTTTGACATACACACACAAAGATATATATGTATATATATTATGAAAGAAGACCTTTCATTTTCCGAAAGCATGCAGGCACACAACACTTACCTTGTTATGTTTGTTAATTTAATATATAAATATGCTCTATTTATCAAGCCTAGCACAATAAGTACTTTTGGCGTATCAGTGGAAGAACTTTATGAGATCCATTATGATATTATTTATACACCTCCAAAGTTTTTATTGTTCAGAGTTTCACACAGAGTTGAGGAGACCAATCCCATTTATTGTGGTTCAAGAGCCTCCCCTAATAACCTTATATATACAAGCCCATCACATTGCCAAACCCCTCACCAGTGCACCCAAGTTGGTACACATTCCAACCATTGTAACTCTTAACAATGGCCATCTTATTCTTCTTCTTCCATCCAGCTGCTGCATTTCCATTTCTAAGCCTAATTCTACTTGCGTTTGCTCCCCTTGCTCCTCTAGCCGAGGCACGAGCCTTCTTGGTGTTTGGCGACTCACTCGTCGACAACGGCAACAACAATTACCTTCTCACTAGGGCACGAGCCGACTCTCCTCCCTACGGCATAGACTATCCGTCTCATCGCCCCACCGTCTCTAATGGCCTCAACATTCCAGATGTCATTAGTAAGAGATGATCAAAACATAATTAGTCTTGGCATGCAACGCAACCCTTAGGACCACTTGCTTAAATTTGTTTATTTCCTTTTGTAATGTAACTAGCTAGCTTACCAATTACCACTATGTATTTAATTTTTCTGGTAATTCGAGAGTGATAAAATGTAAACTTTTTAGGTGACCATATGGGAGTGGAACCCACAATGCCATACCTAAGCCCACTTCTCAGGGGAGAGAAGCTTCTTGATGGGGCTAACTTTGCTTCTGCTGGGGTTGGAATCCTTAATGACACTGGGATCCAATTTGTAAGTACATGCATATATGTTCGTGCGTGTGTTTATGTGAGTGATGACTCAATTTTTCATGTTGTTTTTTTTTTTTTTTCTGATTGGCCGGTGTGTGTATGTGTGAGCAATTCAACTAATTAAGGTTTGTCTTTGCAGTTGATTGAAGAGCAACTAGAATACTTTAAGCAGTATCAGAGGCGTGTGAACAGTCTTATAGGAGTTCGACAGACCAAGGCATTAGTAAATCATGCGCTTGTGCTCATCACTCTTGGGAGCAACAACTTCGTCAACAACTACTTCTTGATTCCTTTTTCTCCTAGATCTCGTCAATTTTCTCTCCCCGATTACCTCCGCTACCTCATCTCTGAGTATCACAAGATTTTGAGGGTACGTAATTGTTTTCCATTTAGTCTTTGAAATTAATCATAAAAAAAAAAAATCACATTGTAGATGCATGCATGCATATCTGTAATATGAGTCAGACGATCCCTGCTGCTCCCTTCAACCTGTCGTGAAATGACTGTTGCAGAAGTTGTACGACTTGGGAGGAAGGAGGGTGCTGGTGACAGGAACTGGGCCCATGGGGTCTGTGCCGGCCGAGTTGGAGCAGCGGAGCAGGAACGGTGCATGCGCGGTGGAGTTATGCCGCCGGACTATTCAACCCTCGGCTGACTCGAATGCTGGGCAGCCTCAACAGGGAGCTTGGTTCTCACGTCTTTGTTGCAGCAAACACATTTCAAAAGCACATGGACTTCATTTCTAACCCTACCTCTTACGGTATGATCACTGTGTTTATACATGCAAACCCTAAGAGTTAACAGGAAATATTCTATTTCATGGTGGGCTCGAAATGATATATTACCCACAAATGACGTGCTGTTCTCGTTTGATGATTGGGCAGGATTTATTACATCCAAGACTGCTTGCTGCGGACGCATTCCAACCATCTGCGAGGGCAAACAGATTAGTCAAACAGATGTTGACCGGTGACAGCAAGCACATGCATCCCATCCACCTCACCACAATCATGGCAACGGACTCCAAGCCCTAGAAATGGCGTCATCTGCTGCCTCGCCATACGGCCATAGTCGTACCTTTTAAGTTTTTCCTTCGTTGAAAGTTTGCTAGCTGTCATAGTGGGCCAGTACTCCAAATTCCTAAATAATAGCTTTGTCGTAGCTTCTGATGGTCGTGACGCATTCGTGTCTTGCGGTGCATTGCACAAGATGTTGCCAATTTCTACTACATGTTACAACTTGCCGTAACATTCTCTGTTTTTTTTAAAAAATAATTAAATTTGTTACGTAGGATTTTCTATTGCGAGAAAACAATCAAAAAAAAAATAAAAAATACTACAATATATTTATAGACAAGGTGCATCGATAATTAGCTCTACATTTGTACAATCTCAAAAAAATGTAATGTTTAAATGAGAAAAGTGAGTGCATTTTTCTCACGTCCATCATAAATAAATAACAGACTATGTATTATCAAATCAATCAACTATGATTAATAATGTCAATAGCCACATCAGCATGACACCTCGATGCAAGTCTACACTAGTGGCTCCTTACGTGGCTATCTGTGTTGAAGTCTGTTTTGTTCCAATTCAAAAGAATATTTATTGTTTTAAAAAGTACTTTTTAAGTAATTAGTAGCTATATGTTAGCTCTTAAATAGTCCCTAGCTCATTATAAAAATAAGCTCAACGACTAAACAATGCAATTTAACAGTAACCTTGCTCCTGCTACTATAGCTTCCATGCCTTCATTGCTTCTTCATTGATTTCTCTTTACCAAAGAGCCAACAAGAGATAAAGTAACTCTCTAATCAAACCCTAACTATGACAGAAACATCCTCATCCATAGGAAACCTCCAACGGTGTCACTAAGAGCTATGTGATGTGGGTCAAGAGCATGAGGATGGCACTTAGAGCAAAGAAAAAGCTTGAATTTATGAATGGCCAAATCAAAACACCACCTACACACTTCTGGAAGCATGGTAAAATTGTAATGACATGGTAGTTTCTTAGATCCTCAATTCTCTGACTTCATCTATTAAATCTAATTTACTCTTTGTGGATGATGCATACAAGCTTTGGAGTGAGCTAAATGAAAGAAAGTCTCAACACCATGGTCCCCAAATTTACCAATTAAAGAAAGCACTAGCCACTTTGATGTAAGATGGTAATCCTGTGGTGACATAGGATATGGCATGAGCTCTCAATATATGATAATATGGCTGAGTGTACGTGTGGGCAACTAAAGATCCTAATTGAGAGATATCAAAGAGATTCGGTGACGCAGTTCCTGATGTGCTTAAATGAGGCTTATGCACATGTGAGGGCTCAAATTTTGATGTTGGACCCAATGCCTCCAATTAACAAGGTGTTTTCCATAGTGCAGTAGTAGGAAAAATAGTGCCAGATCATTGGTGCAATGCAGGGCTCAGAATCTATGGCTATGACAATATAGAGAGGCCCTATGAACTTAAAGACTAACAGTAGGAAAGAAAAGTTGTTTTGCTCGCATTGTAAGATTCTAGGGCATTCTCTTGAGAATTATTTCAAGGCAGGGAATGTAGAGGTGCCTATATGCTCACATGCAATATAAAGGGTCATATTGTGGACAAATGCTATAAATTGATCAGGACATAAGTTACCCTAGAATAACATAGGCACTACTGTAACAAAGAGCTTAGAATTGAATGATAATGACACTTACTGTAGCAAAGAGCTTAGAATTGAATGATAATGACACTGACCGGGACTTAATACATTGAGCTGATGGCAATCTTAGCCAACAAAAAGTCAGCAGCCACCAATCTTGATGAAAGGGATTCTGCCACTGTTACAGCAAACACTGTAACTTTGATAACAACTCTTAAAATGCCAATCCCATGAACATGAATGGCAATCCCATACCCTCAACTTGTTTGAACTTGAACTTAGAATATCCAATCAACCATCTATAGGTGATTGACACGGGGCAACAAATCACATGATCTATCACCCTAGCTTATTTTCGTCCATCATAGCTCTTGTATCTAAGCCAATCAGCCTTCTAAATGGTTCCAATACATATGCTACTCATATAGGAATAGTAAAACTCAGTGATACCCTCACTTTACATGATGTTTTGTGTGTACCTACCTTTGCAATCAATTTGTTGTCAGTAAGGAAACTAACATAGTCCTTTCATTGTTGTTTTCTATTCCAGTCCTCTTTTTGTATTGTGCAGGACCTCACTTCTTAGACTACAATTGAGAAGAATGAGCTGAGAGATGGCTTGTATAAAGTTGTTAAGAAAGAAAAAGGTTCCTAATTGATCTCTATAGACTTACTTAGACCCAGTAAGTAAGCTCATTCCACAACCCTTACTATTGTAACCTGAGCCCCATGATGATTTATGACATTATCATCTTGGACACCCCTCTAATAGAGTTCTAGAACTAATAGACCATCCCATTGTAACCATGTATTGATCTAAATCTAATAAAATACCATGTTCAATTTGTCCACTTGCCATGATGCACAAGAAGCCATTTTTTCACATCATTCATATAACATCACATCATTTTGAATTGTTACATGATGGCATATGATGGGAATAGGTATTTCTTAATCATAGTAGATGAGGCACTTGAGCAACTTGGGTTTACTTACTTAAAACCAAATCTGAAACAAAAGAATGCATCATGTCATTTCATAACTTGGTGTAGAACTAATTTGAAGCTAAAATTAAGATAATGAGAACTAATAATAGGAATGAATTTTCACTCAAGGATTTTTACAAGGATAAAGGGATTATTCATCAAAGGACGTGTGTAGAAAGACCTTAACAAAATGGCATTACAGAAAGAAAACATCAACATGCTTTGAATATAGCTAAAGCCCTTAGGTTTCCATCCAACTTGCCACTAAAATTTTGGAATGATTGTGTTTTAACAACCACTTGATAAATAGAATCCCAAGGGTCGACCTAAACAATAAAACTCCTTATGAAATGTTGTTTGGAATTAAACCATCCCATGACCACATGAGGGTATTTGGCTACTTATGCTATGCCTCAACAATAAGTTAGGGAAGAAAGAAATTTAACCCTAGAAGTAAATAATGCATCTTTCTAGGATATCCATATGGGGTTAAGGGATACAAAGTGCTTGAATTAAGAACTAACAATGCATTCATTTTAAGGGATGTGACATTCTATGAGGATATCTTTCCATTCAAATCTGAGAATATCCCCAATAACATGTCTTGTCCTAGAACAAGATCCATGACACCTTTTCTTTCCAATGATGACCCTGCACCATTACCTTTTGATATAGTGATACAACCATGAATCCTCTAACATTATCTCAGCATGAGCAAAATGGTATAACCTTAGAGAATTCTCTGAATCAAAGGACTAATTCCAATTCTAAATCAAACTAGAACCTTAAACCAAATGAGTTTACTACTATTTCATGGAATGAGCAACCAATTAATAACTTGAGAAGGCCTTGTAGAGTTAGGACCTAAGTATCTTAAATGTTATTACTGCCAGCTACCCTCCCCATCCATTCCCATTCTAAGCAAGCAAGGTCATGTAGATCTTAAAAGTCCTACTAACCATCCACTGAAAACCTATTTATCTAACCAAAGGTTCCTTCCTCATCATCAAGCTTATCTGGCTGCTATTTCTGGCCATAATGAGCTAAGGAGTTATGATGAAACCTCAAAAGACCTAAGATGGCAAAAAGCATTGCAGATTGAACTAGAAGCATTGAACCAAAATAGAACTTAGATCCTCATAGAATTGCCTGCAAGGAGGTAACTAATAGGTTGCAAGTTTGTATATAAGATCAAGTACAAATCTGATGGCGCTATGGAGAGGCACAAGGTAAGATTAATGGCCAAGTTATTCACATAAAAGGAATAGATTACCAAGAAACCTTTCTTTCCAATGGCAAAATTAACAACCATCAGATGCATGTTAGATATGGTTGTAGTAAGAGGGTGGAAACTACATCAATTTAATGTCAACAATGCATTCTTATATGGAGATCTTGAATAGGAAATCTATATGGTAAAACCTCCAAGGTGCACTAAAGGGAAGCTTGGGTGTGCTGATTGAAGAAAAGTTTGTATAGTTCGAAACAAGCCTCAAGGCAATAATATGCAACATTGTCCAATGTTGTAGTAAATTTTGGATTTCAACTCTCCTTCGCGGCCTTGTTAATGTATGTGTGATGATATCATTGTAGGTGGCAACTCAGAGGCAACAATTACAAGAATAAAGGAGTTTTTAAATGAGAAGTTCAAGATTAAAGACTTGGGACAGCTAAAATATTTTCTGGGAATGGAAGTAGCTCAAGGCGCTAATGGCATATACATCAACCAAAAGAAGTATGCCTTAGACATTTTTACAAACAGTGGGCTGTTGGGAAGTAGACCATGCAAGATTTTAATGGAGCAAAATGTCAAGCTGAGTAAAGCGTTGGAAAGTTGCATCAATTTACAGAAGAATGGTTGGAAGATTGTCCTATCTAACCATTGATTTACATATGAAAGCAGCAAATGAGGTGCTGCATTACATCAAAGCCACCTTAGGACAGGGACTTCTACGACCATTAAAGAATTATCTCAAGCTTAGAGCCTTTTGTAACTCAGATTGGGGAGCATGTTTGGATAGTGGTAGATCAATAACAGGATATTGCATATTCCTTGGAAAGTCCTTAATATCATGGAAATCAAAGAAACAAACCATAGTCTCAAGATAATTAATAGAAGCTGAATACCACATAATGGTAGCAACTTTTAGAGAACTAACTTGGTTAAGGTACATTCTCACTGCATTGAATGTGAATCATTCAAACCCTACTATGTTGTATTGTGATAATCAGACAGCAATACACATAGCTACAAATCCCATATTTTATAAAAGAAGCAACCATATTGAAATAAATTGGCATGTGGTTAGATATCAATTGCTAGAAGGTCTCGTTAACACCTATCATGTGCCCATTAAAAATTAACTTATTAACATCATGACAAAACCATTGGGAGTTCGACTACCACTCTCCATCTTGAGAGAGACGATCAAGAGCCACATTAGCGAAACACCTCAATGCAAGGCTGCACCAATGGCTCCTTAGGTGGCAGTTTGTGTTGGAGTTTGTTTTTTTTTTTTTTTTCAGTTTGGTTATTTCCAAAATAGTCCTTAGCCCATTATAAAAATAAGCTCCACGGAACTGTAACCTTACTCTCATAATTCTGTTACTGCAGCTTCCATGCCTTCACTGCTTCTTCTATGATTTCTCTTCACGAAATCATGAATTAACATTGCTTAACAAATAATAACTATTCAATCGTTCATTTTAAGATAATTTTATTATTTAGAAGCCATTGAAAACCAAAACCCTGGAGCTGCCATGCTGGGTTGGGTGGACTGGTGGTCTCAAATCCAGCCCATTAGAAATTGGGCGTAACTCAAGAAGTTGACTGATAGTCAAAGACCAGCATTTATAGCCCACAAAGTGGATTATTGCCGAAGCAGACAAATTAGGTTGTTTTCTCTGTATTTTTAATAAATGCCAACTGATTTTTCACATAATAAGAGAAAAAGTTGTTGAGAGATAAATATATTGTACCATAGGATATATAGTGCTCAACACTTCAAATCTTTCCACATGAATTGACTTTAATGATTTCTTAGGGAAAAATATGAAAACAATAAATGATATACAAAGCTACCTTATTGCTTGCTATAATCATTTCTTAAAACGTAGGTCCCATGTAATGTGAACAATTATATTAATAACTCAAATCAAGATCTTATTATTGGGTTTTCCGATTCTCCCTAATTTCTATGTCTTATTTACGAATTACATATCCTTTTGTACAGCGCAATACCAATACAATAAATAAATAACTAATACTTATTGTTTATATTTCCTTCTTTATGTTGCAAACAAAGTATGAAAATGGGCTTGTTGTATGAAAAAGCCATGAAGGAAGGATCATGAAAATTAAATCACGTTTAAAACTTAAGAAACCTACACACAAGAATTAAATTTTTATATGAAAGCCTCATGAATCCACATGAAAAAATTTAGAGAAAACTCTTAAACTCAAATTAATAATAATGAATTACTTTTTTCTAGGATGATATAGATGAACGGTTCAGATAGTAAGGAATTGGATTCCTATTAGTTAATAAGTTCTAACTTCAGTAAATAATATCAAATTAAATAATAAACCTATTTACATTAGTTAGAAGAATCCTATTTAAACAAAGTAAAATAACATCTCAAATACAGAAAAGAATTCCTAATCCAAAAAAAAAGTAAATAAAAATAAATTAAGAAATAAAATCTATGTCGTGTTCCGCATCACCATATTAAGATGCTTTTTGACATATATACGTGACCAATGAGTCTTTTTTGAGGGGCAATATAATTGAACAATAATAATGATAACTAATAAATTGACATATTTAGTTTGTGTGCTTAATTTTATATAATATGAAATTTAAAATTTTATTTTTTAATTAATTTGTGAATATATTAATTTATTTAAATGTTTATTTTATTTTTATGCAAAAATATTAAAATTAAAAAAGAATAAAAAAAATAAAAAGAAAAGATAATTTTGCCATTATAAGTTGAAAAAAATGTATATATGTTAATTTATTTAGGGCAACCAATGTTGTCCCAACCTCTTAATAATGAATTCTAAAAACCTAAGTAAAATGATAAGAATGAAAAACAACAGAAAAAGGATAACTTCGCCATTATTAAGTTGAGAAAGAGTATATATGTAAATTTACATACTAAAATCATAGTAGCCTAAACTTTTAATAATACCTTGTGAAAATGGCTCGCTCCGTGTGTATGTAGATTTATTATAAATTATGAATATATTTTAATCAAAAGTAAATTATTAAAATTAGAAGTATAAAAATTATGTAGAATAAGAAAAAGAAGAAAGATAAAAAGGACTTTAAAAAGGATAAAATTTAAGTGAAAAACAAATAAAAATATTAAAAGAAAAGAGAGAAAAAAAGATAGAAAAGTAGAAAATAAAATTAAGAATAGCTTTGTAATTCTACAATGTGTAACAGAAAACCTTACTCTCAAAATAATGTAAGTATTGAAAGCAAGTAATGGCATACGATTATATTTGAGTGTTTGGTCTCTTTAATTAAGTGTAATGATGCAAATGTACTAATTAAAGTAAATTTACCAAATAAAACAAAATTAACTCTAAACTCTTAATAATTGTAATGATAATGATCAGGATGACAGGGACGACGAAGATAATAATAATAATGCATAATGTAATTATGCATGCATGTTTGTGTACCGTTGCTTTTGGATACCAAATAGAAACTTCCTACCTTATTTCTTTCAACCCAGTGAATGCTTCCTAATTGAAGCCAGAAATCGGTAAATAATACATAAAAGGGTGCATACAATGCCATAAAAAAATCCTATATATCTAAAATAGAAAATAGAAGAAAAAATTTCGTGGCTGAATCCCAAATTAATGGCATGAAATTATCTTGTAGGATCTTTGAAAAATTCCATCGTACAAAATTACATGTCTACCCTTCTTCCATTACCAACTATCTAATTAAGAAGACGAAAGGTTGAAGAAGCAGTAATATTTAAACACCAAGACAGCGGCCACGTGATGACAGGCACAACTGCTCATTGGCATTATCTAAAAGATATTTGACAAAATAAACAAGAGACAATCAAGGCCCCCTTCCTAGAGTCTACAATCTGTTCACCAATGCTTCCTACATTTGGGCACAAGATCACAGAATTTTTAAATGAAATTGATTGCAAATAAGTACTATATGGAATGTAAAACGGAAAATTGGAAAAGTGAAAAAATTAGTTGGTAATGTGACATAATACAATAAATAAAAAGTTGAATAATTATAGCCAAAAGACAATAATCAACAGAATCATTGAAAGCAAAGCCTCAATTTCGAGTATTTGACCGCTGTATCGTAAGAAATTATATAGTGAAGCTAGCAAATGATTGAAGCCACCGATTGCTCAAGGACAACTGTCCAATATGACACCCAGTAGTTAATGATTTTCTGGGCTGTTGTGACAATTCTCCTCCTTAACCACTTATTTCACCACTCCATTAATGGGTTGGAAACCTCATGCACATATATATACATCCCTCACCATTGCATGCTCAAACACAAATTTTCATGCAGCTCATTGCATAAAGAAAATCTATCAATATTTTGCTCCGTAGGGGAAAGGGATAACTAGCTGCTTTATAACTTATGTTTTCATTGTTTTGGGTGAAAATGACGAAGTCATTGGATATTCCAAGTTGTTTTGTGTTCTTCTGGCTCATCTTGGCATTGGGAAATTTGGTCACTCAAATTGAAGCTAGGGCATTTTTTGTGTTCGGAGACTCGTTGGTGGACAATGGCAACAACAACTACTTGGCCACCACGGCCAGGGCGGATGCTCCACCTTACGGCATTGACTACCCGTCTCATCTGCCCACCGGCCGTTTCAGCAATGGCCTCAACATCCCTGACATAATTAGTATGCTTTCATGTTATTTTTTCACCATTATCTTCACTTCAAAGTTCCCTCGTCTGCCCTTTTCATCCATTCAGCTTGTACAATTTCTTTGCGTATGATGTGTAAAGAACTGCAAAATATCTCCTTTGCACCATGCAATAGGAGTCCATTTTCACAAACATCGACGGCATGCATACGGCAATAATTATGCCTTTTGTAGAAAATAATTGCACATTTTTGCACTTTGGCTAGGTGAACAGATGGGTTGGGAACCCACGTTGCCATACCTGAGCCCAGAGCTTAGGGGGCAGAGACTATTAGTTGGTGCCAACTTTGCTTCTGCTGGTGTTGGGGTACTCAATGACACTGGAATTCAGTTTGTAAGTTAAATAATTTTCAACAACATTTTGTTTACTCACTTTTCATTATTTCAACAATTAACTATCACTACGTTCCATTTATGTTCCAACTGTGTGTGGTCCTTCCAATAATTTGTGAAGGGGGTTAGTTGAATACGTATCCTCTTTCATCTGCCCCTTGGGCACCCATATATGTTATTAGGGATTTTGTTTTATCATATATATGTGGAGGAAGATTTGCACATGTGAAACATTATCAAAAAATTCCTGCCCATTAATTTGATTCATGAGTCTCATGTAAGATGATCATAAAATTATTCAAAAGTATTTAGGTTTACGGTTGAGGTATGAATTTGGATAAGACATATTATTTTGTTATATATCCCACAACTCAAGCACAGTTTTAGCTACCCTTATCTCATAGAAGAATTTATTTTAATAAATCATTTCCTCGCATTCATAATACTTTTCACAATATATTTTCCCAAGTCGTTGCATCTGCATTTATATATTCCATTTATAATTAATGAAATATAGTCTCATTTGATTTGTTAATTTCCCCGAGACTAATATGGATTATTTAAGAAGGACTGAAAATTTTTGAAACGCCGTATATATTCATTTGTGCAGGTTAATATAATTAGGATATACCAGCAGTTGAATTATTTTGAGCAATACCAGGAGAGAGTGAGGGCAATTGTCGGAGAAGAGCGGACTAGGAGACTTGTGAATGAAGCACTCGTTCTGATCACTCTGGGAGGAAATGATTTTGTCAACAATTACTATTTGGTCCCTTATTCTGCAAGGTCTCGTCAATATTCTCTCCAAGATTATGTGCCCTATGTCCTCTCCGAGTACAAAAAAGTATTGAAGGTAAAAATAATTACAACCCAAAATCAAAACACATAAATCATTCGGACACACACACACAAACGCAAATATATATATATATATATATATATATATTCACCATATGTTGATGATACATGTGTTTGTCATTTGTAATATTATAAATGTGGGATGTGCAGAGAATGTATGATCTTGGCGCCCGTAGGGTTATAGTGACCGGCACGGGGCCACTGGGATGTGTGCCTGCTGAGCTGGCACAGCACAGCAGGAGTGGCGAATGCGCACAAGACCTTCAGAGGGCTGCTTCGCTCTACAACCCTCAACTGGTTAGAATGCTTGGAGGGCTCAACCGGCAGATTGGCAGAGATGTTTTCGTGGCAGCTAACACCAATCAGATGCACATGGATTTCATCTCCAATCCCCAACGCTTCGGTGAATATTTGACCCATGACTTCACTAATCATGTCTTCTGTCGCCTATTATTTGGAGATCATTAATTAAAGCATCAATAATGCCTGTTTGTATTTATAAGTAAGCATCATTATACTGTTGCTGTAGGTTAATGGAAATAGCATCATGTGACATAGGGCGAATGGCGTTAATGAGTGCTAATTGGATGCTGTATGGTACAACCAAAACCTAACTTCATTGTGTGTTTGTGGGCAGGATTTGTGACCTCGAAGCTGGCTTGTTGTGGACAAGGGCCATACAATGGACTAGGGCTTTGCACGCCCTTGTCCAATTTGTGTCCAAACAGGGACATATACGCGTTCTGGGATCCATTCCATCCATCTGAGAGGGCCAACAGGATTATAGCTCAGCAAATATTGAGGGGCTCTAACCTCTACATGCATCCGATGAACCTTAGCACCATCATGGCCATGGACTCCAGAGTTTGAGGCCCATTTCATCTCTTGAGCGTATCAAGGATTAGGGAAGAATTATAGACCCAAAAACAGCAGCCCAAGTTCTTGACTGCAACTTGCATTTCCATTCTTATTATTGTTATGCTCCCTTTAATTGCATTTCAGTATAACTAGTGTGTTTGTCTTTGTAAGGACTTGAATGTCAATTTGTCAACAATAAATGATGGACATGACATCATATTGCATGTCTTACTTTTGCGTCCTTGAAATATTGATTTCTTATGGTCAATAATATTTAGGTAATGGCGATACATTTGATGTGCGTGCGAAATTATTCTTAAATTATAATATTTTATTAACCGTGACAAACCATAATAAAAATAAAGTTGTTTCAATGTGAAAATTATATAAAAAAAATAGAAAAGGAGAATATACAAATAAAGAAAGACTGAATTAGATGATATAAAATTTATGAAAGATCATAATATTGAATTTTATTAAAAGAGAGAGCAAATAAAAAAAGAAAGTTTTTAAAGAAATATAGTACTACAAAAATCAAGTCCTCATCCTTGAACATAAGCTAGTGGTGCTTTTGGCTACTTGAATTTCACCATTTAGGGTGCAGCAATCAAGTTGCTTCACGCAATGCTTTTATTGCCTTCCCACACATCCTTATTCGTGGTTTAAGTTGCTCTCATTTTTGCTTGCGGCTACTATAGAAATTACTTTTGCTTTTTATTCCTCTGACAATTGAGATGTTTCAATTCATCAAACAGTCTATTTCCTACCTATAAATGCAGCAGTAGTTTGGAAAGTTAGCCATTGAAGGATCTTCTTCATTTCTTGTTGGGAAATAAGAAGCCTTTGTATTTTAACGTACGTATCTAATTTACTGCTTTTGTTGTTGGGAAATAAGAAGTCTTTGTATTTTAATGTATTTACTTAATTTATTTGGAACTATTAGACCGAAATCCACATTTCAAGGGTATGATTTGAAGCAACAACAAAAATATTTTTATTAGAATATTTTTTAGATAGATGGTTCTCTATTGGACAAAGGAACAAGTAATTCAACTCATTCAATTCCTTATCATGAATGCTTATGATCCATATTATGCAAGGGGACATCACTTCTACCAATTTGAATTGAAGGGCGACATAAAATTGGACAATTTTCCGCATCATATTTATGGTTACCTTATTCATTGTACTTAGCAATTCAAGCTTGATGTCCAATTTCACCAAGTAGTCATGTTAGAGACATGGACAACCACGAAGACTTACGACATGAGATTATTCCAATGGGATAAGAAAATGCCTAATTGGCCTGTGTGGCAATATATGACTCAATACATTTGCATGTGTGTTTAATGTCATTGCTCGTCGACCTGGTTCAATTTATTTAGATGTGATCCAGCCAATTTCAAGTGCTTAAAGAGCATATATTTATCGATACAAATATTTTTGTCTCGATAAGATATTCTATTTATTCTGTCTCTCTGTTGTTTACAAAATCTGTTTCTTTTTTGTTATATATAGAATATATAAAACAAGAATAAATTAAAAATGATATAAGTTGAGGGAATCAATGAAAAATTAAGTTAATTTTAAAATATATAAAAAATTAAGGTATTTTGGCCCTCTTATTTCTTAACGCAAGGCATGTAGATAAAGTCATAAAATTAGTCCGAAATTTATATTAGTGTGTTTATTTATTATCAATAAGTGTACTGTCGATAAAATATGAATCGTCAACGAGCGGGAAACAGGTTCAACATCAATTCTAAATGACATTTAATATAACGAGAAAATGGAGCATTGAATATTATATTAATTAAGACGCAATTAAGAAAAGTTAAAGAAGCTGACACGACAAAAATAATTTTTGCCGATAAGAGAATTATAATTAATGTATTGAACTGTAGGGTTCAACTGTTATTTCATGCATTTATTAATATTGAGTTTAATTAATTGAAGCTCCCACATGGAGGGCAATATAATAAAAATTCACGGAATTTCTCACAACATAGGATAGAACTAACCCTTTCCACTTAAAAATTTCCTTAAATTGTTCCCAACCTGATTATTAAAATTTAATTTAATTAATAACTTCCCCCAGTAGTCCAATAAAATTAAGGGTTATAGTTAAACATTACAATAATTTATATAAATTTAATTTAAAACGCCTACCCAGTAATTCAATTTTTTGATAAATCTTATTTCACTCTGGCGTGTACTCATATTGCACTATAGTTCCCGTTCACAATAATTAATTTCAAACAAAAATCTGCAAATGGAACAGTAAAGTGTGGACTCAGGAGAAAACAATTATACATATCTGTTTACGTATGACTATAAAAAAGAAAATTGGGGACAATAATTAAGTACGGATGCTAAAATTATCATTCATTGCATATGGTAATTAAACGATAAAAATTTATTTCGTTGAAAAATAATAAATTTCATAACATTAATAGTGGGATAAGAAGTCTGTTTAAGTAATTGTTATCATTAAAATGTAATACTTATATAATGACGATAAAATTTATAATAAATGCTATAGACAAATTTTTGTTGTCACTAGACTGTTATTAAAAAGTAGACAATAAATATACATGTCATCGACAGTCAGTAGTGATAATTAAAATCATACTAAAGCCATACTTATTAAATATTTAATTTTGGTGACAAAATAAAATATTATTGATACTTAATGCGTGTAAAATTTTTAGTATAAAACGATCACTCAATGTATATCAATGTCTAATTAATTTAATCGTTATAAACTAATTTTAAAAATTTTGAAATATCGTTGTATTAGAAAAGATGTCAACTTATGGTAATTAAAATATTAAAATCTGGTTTTAAAACTTGATTTTGATTTTTGAGATCCGGATTGAATAAAGATTTTATGTATTTTTAAATTATATTTTTATAATTAGATTTAAAACTTGATTTTGATTTTTTAGACATGCATTGAATGACTTAATCTAGAATTATTTACAAAAATAAAAAAAACTCAACTAATTTTCAAAAAACAATAGAAAGAATTTTCATCAAAAAATAATTATCCTCAATTATTGAACACCAGAATCAAACACAAGTTTTTTGGAGCTCTTTTGGTCTCCCAGAGTACTTGCAAGCCTCCAACAACTTCTCCAAGCCAATCAATTGCAAATGTGGCTCAAGTGCAAGCCCTAAATGATAGGAATCAAATTTCCTTAATCTTCATGATAAGAATCCTCTTCATGCGTTGCTAACTCCAAATCCTACAAAGGTATTCACTAGAAGGAAAGCATGGCAGATAATGTAAGTCATCATTATACTAAAATTAAATTTCTATTAACCTAATATTGTAGTGAGTATGGGTGTCATACTTATAAACAAAAGGGTTTTGTGTCTACCAATCTAACTAGAGTTCTATTAGTTAAGCCACAATAAAACAGTGAAATACATTTAAAAATAAAATCAAACACTTCGAAACCCAAAGCAACAGACTCAAGTGATGGAGGACCAAGTATTTGAAAACCTTGTCCCTTGTGATGTCATGATTTTCAATGTATGGTAATTTAGATTAATTATCAATTTAATCACCTAGTTGTAGATTGATAATCCTAAAATTTATAAGATATTTTATCAAACTCTCTTATAACTCTAACTCGAAATTTTAGAGAATATTCCCAAGTTAAATCAAGTTAAGTTATTAGATTCTATGATTAACAATATGTTGTCTGCACTAATATTATAGTTTCACTCTTATTATTTGTAATTATATGTCTAATACGCTAGTTTCACTTTCATTATTACTCACACTGACACAATTTAATTATAATGTTAATCAAGTCCTATAAGTTACTAATCAATTTTCCAATTACAAATAATGAAAGCAAGGACAATTAATCACAAAAATTATGTGTACATATTTAACCAAACACAATCCCAATCACTTAAACATAAGAGTACTAGTGGTGGTAATGTAACTCCCACTATCACTAATAAGACAATAAATCCTAGCTTCTACCTCACACCTCACTTGGAAAATATGCTCTCAATGCTCATCCTCTATTTTTCGTATGATGGTAACGCCCTTAAGATAACCAAATTTTAGAAGACGCGTCAATTCTGTGCCCCTAGTCGAAGGCCATCTTGCTTCCATCAACCATTCCTGGCCAAGAACTAGCTCGCCTCCAATCATAATGATCGCTCTTCTATTTGAGCACTGGCTCAAAAAATATCCTCATTCTTAACCACTAAAATATAAAATGTGATGGCTATGAGTAGAAGATGAGTAGCTACATTTAACTTAAACGTGTTCATCTTCGACATCAACTTATTCTTGCCCACATCTTATGATTGCACCCTCTTTAGTCCAATCTCATTAATAGATGAGTCAATTGTCTGGAAAGGATTCTACCTCTCATCTTAGGTTGCTGCTTTACCTTAATCCTCTTTTTGGACCATGTCTTTTTGACTTTACATAATGATGTAGCTTAATGATGGCTTCGATGTTTCAATTAAGTCTGCTATGAATCTTATTATAGTAGCCTCTCAATCCTTTACTATATCAACTCTCATTAAGGTAATATCAATCTCCTTATAATAATCCTCTACACTCCTACCACTTTGAATTAATGTATGTAAACTCCAGTACAAGTTCTTGTGGTAGTGACTTAACTCAAATCTCTTCTTCATGATAGCATTTAACTATTTTCAAGTACATATAGGTTTCTCATTGGCTCATCTCCTACTAATCCACAATTACTTCTACCAAATAATGACATAATCAGTAAAGTCAACGATTAATTTTACCTTTTTTGCATTTGAGTACTAATGTCAATAAAAAGCTAGACGATCGATCACTCACTATAAATATACATCTAGTTCTAAATGGCCCTGAAATGACAAAATTGTGAACTTCAACTCACACCATGCCTCATCATCATATCAACACCTTCTATGTTGGCTCCTAAGTGCCTTATCGAACTAGTAATAATCTAAATCAAAATAATCATCATCATGCACAGACCTGCCTCCCCTTACGTAATGTACTAGGTTTGTCTCGTCTAGGCACTGACTTATCTCCTTTTTGTCGAGGTACTGCGCCACCTTGTGTAGTCATTATGAATGTATGTAGAGTCTCCAATCTCTTGCTAATGCTGGCTCATGTGTCAATCAACAGTTTCATATCAAGTTTATTACCACTTACTCCTCATGCCCAAACATCTTGTAAAATATGATATAGAAAAAAACATATATGCATATTCTTGCAAACTCAACCTCAGAAAATGCCACCCATGCTAGTGTATCATAAGCTCAAAATATGCCCACACTAAAATTCTTGCGCCTCATTCTATAATTCAAGTGTAGTCTAAGTGAATCAATTGACGCACACTTTTAAACTGTGAAGATGTGTTTGAAATAAGTGTATGAACTCTTAAATCAAAACACATTCTTTATTTCAAGTGTAGTCTAAGTGCATCAACTAACGCACAATTTTAAAGTATGAAGATGAGTTTGAAATAAGTGTATGAACTCTCAAATCGAAAAAAAGGTACACAAGGATGGTGAAAACATAAGAAAATGATTGAAAATAGTGGAAAAAGGCATCAAAATGCAAGTGGCATGCTTGGATGGGTTTACCACGGCTAATATCTAGACCACAATGTGGTTGCAATTGAAATTGTTATGGGCGCAGATACAGGAATGTAGCTGTGCATGGTAAGAAATTGGTACTGCATGGTAGAAAACTGAGACATGCATCAAGATAGATAGATCCCGTTCAGTAGGAACACAAGTGTGGCCGTGGAATTGCAATGGTGGTTGTGCTTGATTGTGATAAGGTCAAATAGACACAAAATCACATGGATAAAGAGAACAAAAAAGAAAAAAAGAAAAAGCACGGCACTTCATGAAAATTTGACACAATTTAATGACACAAATTCCAATAATTTTCCAACCTCAATAGTTGAAAGAAATTATTCAAGAAATTAATTTAATGTCCGAAAAATTTCGATTTGGATCCCAAAATAATAACAACTTGAATATTTTTTTTCTTTTTTTAGAATAGAGGATGATGGTAGAGATAAGATAGCAAATACATAAAAGAAATAGATGCGAAAAAAACTTCATACCTAAACCCCATATTGAATTGGAATTTGATACACAAACATTGGTAACACATGATGCAATCTGTGAAAATATAAGTGGCATTAATAGAATGTCCATAGTCTACATGCCAATGAGTTGATAGTCTACATGCCAATGAGTTGAAATGTCATAAATCAGGATTAGCTTGAATGACTTGATTTGAAATTGTTCACAAGAATTAAAATCACTAAACAAATTTCAAAGTAACAACTAAGGGAACTTTTTAAGAAATTCATGCAAATAACATCATTGTCCTGCAATGAACATAAAAAAAAAAGAATTTACACTATCTAAACCTAGCACTCAAATTGGCTAAAACACAAGAAAAAGTCCAAAATCCCAAAAAGTACTTAATAAAAAAATTGGCGATGAAATGTTGTGACCATAAGGTCGCGGTTGAGGCACGGCCATGATATGGCTATTTGTCTGGCCGTTGTCACGGTAGAACGCGAGAAAAAAAAACATTTTATGGCCACAAAAAATCAACGAAGTCGACGCATTCTCCCAATTCCACATCCATCAGCCCCAAATCTTTAATTTCAAGCTTGGTGTTCTCGAATGACTCCTTGGATTCACATCACTTTTCTACAAGACAATCAAATGTTTTATACTCACTTGTACACACGCACAATGTATACATTTTATTTTTACGTGACGATGGTAAATAAATAATTCTACATATATGTATGTGTGTAAACTAATTACAATACATTAGTACAGTATAGCAACAAACCAACATTGATTATGTCAGATTATGAATAATTTCAAAAATATTTAATTTCAAGTAAAATTAGTTAAATAAATTCCTTATAAAAAAAAAAATACGAGCACCGATTTCAATTATTCATTTTTTGAAATAGTATGGTCAAAACATTTTTTGAAACATGTCATAGTTTAATTATATTTACATAAATTGATTTATAAAATTATTTATGTATTCTTATTAGATAAATATGAATGAGTAGATAAAGTAACTGAATAATTATTTTCAATAAATCTTTTATCCAACTAAAATTTTATATAGATAATTTTTTAACCGTAATACATTTTATGTTATCAATTATTTAAATAAGTTTTGTTTCACTATAAATAAACAAAAATAATAATAGTAAGTTTGACATGAATTATTCATTGTACATTATTAAAAAAGCACCCGGTTCATGTGGCCATTGTGTGTTAGCAGCAAGAGGACTCAGCGTATTGGACCAAATAAAGAAAGTCTAATTGAATAAGGGAACAATATTATCTATGGGTCAATCTAGAGAGAACAGTCTAAGGGCTGAGTAAGTTAAGTATATTCATTGGCCCAACATTACATTTTAACTCAAAATATTAAAACGTTAAATGTTTGAGCCATTACCAATTATATATTACTTGCTCTTTATGCATTCTTTCAGTGTGGGATATAACTCATACTTGACTTTTGTTCAATTAAATTCAACACAATGGGGCACCACCCATGAGACAAACTGAGCATTGTCCTTCCTCAACCAAACCGATTAATTCCTTATGAATCTTCAAGAAATCACACTGAATCTTTTATTGTTCACCATGAATTTCTAACTAGGATACCGATCAAGCGCCATTGCCATACTTGTCTGAAATCAAATCGTTGAGTTTAATAATGTTTGTTGGGAGGAAAAGAGCCCAACTTTGCAAGTTCAAAATTGAATTTACGAAGGAATTAAAACAAAGCATGGACTTATGGCCTTACAATCTATAAAAAAAAATTAACTTAAGCCATTACATCAGTTCAAAAAACCAATCACATTCACATGTCATAAGTCTATATTTGATCCATCAATCCATCCATGGATAACATGTCAATCCTTTGTATAAAAAAACAATAAATTCCTTTTGAATAATCTTTTTTAGGACTTACACTTTTCATGCCTTCAATCTTCTTTTGTGAAAAACTCTTTTTCAAAGTTTTAAATTTGAGACAAACAAAGTTTGATATCTTCTACAATGAGTTTTGCAATTGAAAGAACCCTTCCTGTGTTTTTGAAGCCTCGGTCACGTTCGTGAAGCCTAGCCATGACAGTATTCACAATTCAGTCGCTGTCAATGCCATGGCTACAACTCCCCACTCCACAGCCACAACCAACGACTCTATGGCTGCAATATTAACCACAATGGAGTTCACAACTTTGCCCCGGCCACAACAGGAGAGCCATGCCTTCGTGGTTGTAGGAACTACAGCAGCAGAGTTCTAAATTATGTTGTGCTTGTGGTCGCGGCCACAACACCTATTGTTGTGGCCACATACTTTGAAACAGTTGTACACACAATTTTCATTCTTTTATATTTTTCCTTGAATTCAAAATCATGCAAAAACTATTTTAAGTCACAAACAAGTGTCTTATACAAGTAAATTAATTTCAAACAAAACTAGCAAGAAATCATAAAACGAGTCATTCAAGGTATGATCATACAAAACAAAGCATCAACTCTAATACTACTTTTGGGTTTCACCACATTTGAAATGTAAGAATACAACTTAAATTTTTCAACACATGCAGAAAAGCATAATAGAAAAAAAATTCCAAGGGGGCGTGCTTTCTTCATATGGTACATGTAAAAGATATACACATAGAACGGATAGAATATTACTTCAAATAATTTGTCTTTAAATCCCATGTGTGTGGTCTTCAAGCTGTAAGCTTGTAGTCACAACCCTTAGATTATCCACTTGAAAATGGCATAGGCAAGATCTCCAAACACCCCTCACAAACTCTTTATGAATTATGAAGAAATCTAGAGAGAAAAATCAAGAGGAGGCTAGAAAAAATTTTCTCTCTCCTTTTCCTTTTGTGCGATAGCTTATGTGTGTGTATTCTATGGTTGGAATTAATTCTACCTTTATTTATTTCGAGGCACAATCTCCAACTATGACAGGGAGGAATCTTTCATAAGTTTAATTCTAAGGACATGGAATGAGCATAAGCATAGACCTTTAAATTAATTTAAGTCAAAATTATATTTATTTATTAATCTCATTAATAATTAAAGTCCAATCATGTCTTAGACTTTTAATTTAATTAATCCTATTTATTAAGTCAAAAGCCTGTCATGCTTCCAATTTACAATCTCATTATTATAAACTTAATTAAGAATAAATAATTCCTCTTAGTACAATCTCATTGTCACCCATTTAATTTGATCCTTGGACTTCTAAAATCTCAATCAAATTGCCCACGATAAAATTACGATCTAGCCCTTGCTTATTCTTATGTATGTTACTCTAAATTATTCATTATTGGCAACAAACATGGCTTAAAGGATATGATTAACGCTTTGCTTATTGTCCATATCGTATCTCAACTAAGATGAAGTGATATAATCACACAGATCATGAGTAACATATAGCATAGATCTCTGTCTTGCTTTTATAACTTAACAAGAGTTATAAATTTAGTCAAAATTACAAGCTCAATTATATAAACAAATCAATATTCCTTATAAGACTATAATCCATTAGAAACTCCTTTCCGTTCATTTGTTACTTTAGCCAAGGATTTTTATTTAATAGGATATCAATCGCATATAGAAAAATGTCTTACTTACTAACAAGGAGACAAATCTCTTATTAGTCACACATATACTTCCAAGTACACATTACTAATGGCATTTTGGGCTTATGACCTTAGTAAGGCAGATTCACCATTTAATACCCTAATAACACATTGATCACGACATATAGAAGATATCCACATCGTCTTCGGTTTAAAGGCCATTCACACGTAACACAATCACAAAGCAAGACATTGACGAAAAAGAATAAACCCCATATGTCTGTTTTGTTCCTTGAGTTAGTATTTAAATACATCATTCCCTAATAATGTATTCGCATACATATGTTCTTAATATTTCATATCAAATAATATGATACTCACTATACGAACCTACAGTGTACAAGTTGTATCAATACTTTAATGCTTAATTTATGACTCGCAAACAGTTTTAATGGCTATACATCAAGAAGCCTTACGTCCACATTCAAACCTCTTATAAATAAAGCATATGTAATGCTTTATGCCAAATCAAGAATTACATGTATATATAACTAATGGGTATTGATAAATAATATTTTTAATTTTTATTAATAGCCATGAACATTTTGAACCAATTTTCCTTTTAGTACAAAATTGTATACACATCAATATATATATTTTGTTTACTTATAAGATAAAAGCCCTCCATTTTCTGAGCTTATTTCATTTTTTTGGCCCAAAATCCACTAATTTAAATGCTTTATATTTTATAATACTCAAATGTTTCATTTGCGAATCAAAAATAGCAAAAAACATGTCTCATTTCAATGCATTTTATTATTTGTATGTTGAGCTAAAATATTGGCACTATGACTTATTACTATTAATTTTTTTTCATATGCAAACACTTTCACAGTTGCTATTATAAATAGTTCATAGAATTGATCAATGGTTTGGTGTAATTTCACACTTGGGACAGTAAACCAAAACATTGAAAACACTAGACCCTAATTCTTGTTTGTTTTCTCATGAAGACATGGAGTTCAATTAGGCCCAATTCTATGTGAATGTGTTGCTTCAATTGTTTATCTAGCACCTCATCTCAACGATGTAGTGACAAGTAGAGATATAGCAACAGGATAGGGTGGGGATAAGTATGGGGGACCCTCAATTGAAAATTCCCCCCCACCTCACCCCAGGGATAGCGTGGGGGGATTGCTCCCCCCATCTCCTACCCCTCAATCAAATATTCCCCCCCACGCCACCCCCACCCCGTCCCCCATCTCCCATCTCAATCCCCATAGATGTCCTGTTGAGAGAAAAAAAAAATATATATATATATATATATATTTATATATATAATTTTATTTAAAAATTAAATTTTAAAAAGAAAAAAGTTTGTTCCTACTTGTTTCTATTATCAAATTAAGAAATATCAATTAATTCTACAAAAATGATAAACACGTGAGGCCCCTTTCATAATTAATATAAAAAACATTAAAATATGGAAGAAACAATCTTTTTATATAATAATGATCAAACAATAGTTTAGATTAATTAATTTTTAAATTAACTAGATATAGAATAATATACAAAATTAATCACTAAGCATTATACATAACTAATTATCATGTTGCAATTCATTCTCAGTAATAAATTTCTCACACTTTTTCTATACACAAAGTTACTTACAAATTATAATATTATTGTATTTTAAACAATAAAAATGATATCATTCAATATTAAAAGTATAATAATAAAAAAATTAAAGAATTTATGGATAGAGAAAACTTGAGATAAAATATAAATAAAAATAAATTAAAAGAGAGTGAAAAAGAAAATATTAAAAAATAATCAAATGTAAAATTAAAATAATTACATAATTTTATATTGTAAAATTTAGTTTCTAAAAAATAAAATATAGTTAAGAATTATATATATATATATATATATATATATAGTTATATTTACTTAATTAAAATAGGGGTTGGAGCAAGGGATAGGGTGAGGGGAGATTCCCTCAAAAGTACAATAAAAAATATTGTACCCTAAACCCCATAACATCACTTAATATTGAAAGTATAATAATCAAAAAAATATTAAAAAATTTGTAAAGGGAGAAAACTTAAGATAAAATACAATAAAAATAAATTAAAAAATAAAAATATTAAAAAATAGTCAAATGTAAAATTAAAATAATTACATAATTTTATATTGTGCAATTTATTTTCTAAAAAATATAAATACAGATAAAAATAAGACAAATACGCGCGCGCGCGCGTAATTAAAGTAAGGGACAAAGCAAGGCATGGGCGAGGGGAGCGAAAAAATCCCCACCACGCCCCACCCCTACGGCCCCATTTATACTCCATAGGGGCAGCTTGTGATAACTAAAAATATATATAAATATAAATAAATATATTTAAAAAAAATAAATAGATACATATATCTATCAATGACATTAAAGGAGTAATGAAGAGTGGTCAATCACACATTAAAGGGATCATTAGAAATGGTCCGTATACGAAGAAGGCAAAGAAGTCATCTCGGGAGGTGGTCATCGTTTGACGGAGAACAAGAAGTTTCTAAATGGTATTGAAGCTCAAGACAAAGAATATATTTCTTTGAATTATACAAAAGAATACTTATCCAAAAGTTATGATCCTTTCTTGATATGGATGGATCATAAAGGAGAAAACAATATACAAAAGACTTTCATCTCCAAGGAAAGAAATTCCATGCCAAGAAAACTAGAGGGGGTAACGGCCAGTTTCTGGAGAACAAAAAGGGGCCGCTTGAAGAGAGCTTATTGGAAGAAGAGATAATTGGTAGCTTAAGCAGGATTTAATTGGCAGCTTAACGAAGCAATAAATAACAGAAGGAATGTGGTTGAAATAGCAGCCTTTGTAGCCTTGAACGAGAATCATACCAACATTTCTTCATTTCTTTTTTCTTTCTTTACACTCGACAAATAAAGAAAACAAAAGGAGGAGAAGGGCCGCCTTTTTGGATACCAGAAACAGTTTGAGCGGAAGAGTTTCGTAACAGTCTACACAGGGCTCAACTTTGACCGAACTTCCGATTTCGACATGGTTAGATTGAGAAAAAAGTGTTATTACATCTGTAGGGAATGCTCGCATCTTCTCCCTTCCTCGCAATCAAGGCAAGGAAATCAGCAACTCGCACTCATTGGTGTAAGCCATTCAACCGTACGTTTCTCTCCAATACAGGAGGTAGTTGATCAGAATTTAATATACATATATGTAAGTATGTATGTTGTATGTATATGACACCGCGACTGCTAAGGTTTTGACAAACAATCCCAAACCTTTGATAGACCTAATCGGAGGATCGAATTCTTAGGACATTCTGCATGGAGTTCTTGGATAAATGCACTGTCTCATTAATACGTGGAAGGGATGTTCAGTGAATACGTGTAAGGAATAGAATTATAAGGACAAACACATGATTTGAGTACCAGAATTCAGTTCTTACACTAAGGATCTAGTCATCACCGAGGCTTTCGATCAATTACTCAGAAACAGACAAAACACAAGCATAGACATTAATAGTTAGAACACTACTTTTGTGCATATAATTCTAGTGAATTAGGTATTGAAATTATGGTTGGGTTGGCTTATATATATAGATAGATAGATAGATAGATAAATATATGGATATAAATTTATATATGTATGTATATTTGACAAGGATACTGGAACCGCATGCAATTGAGGGGAATTGTGTAAAAGATAGTGTGGATTTCGCGATCTTGTCAAAAGAATCAAGCACATGTTTGTTGGGAGTGCGGCGGGCCCGACTACAAACTCTGATTGAATCTTATTGGGCCAAAGGAGAAGCCCAATCAAATTGGGAACATCACCCATGAACAACGTATGTTGGGCCTGGAGCGGAGCCCAACGAAATCGGGGAGAACCGTTCACGGGCCTGTACGTGACACGTATATAAGTGGGCTTGACACCATGTATTAACCCAAAACCTTAAGGCTGTGAGTTATGGGTCAAGTATCCACTTTATATACAAGTCACTTTCCTCTTTTTCTACCAATGTGGGATGCCAATTTTTCTAACTCATATTTGTTTCCCAACAATCTCCCCCTCAAATATGAGTTTCTTCCACTTGCTCCTCTTCAATTAGAAACTTCTTAAGTATCTCACGGTTTTCACTAAGTTGTTCATCAATGCCCATCAATTCTGTGGGCCTTCCTTCCATGGGGTATGGGCTTCCCATGAGTTCTTTGAGCACACTTTACATGCCCATCACTTTTGTGGGCCTTCCTTCCATAGGCTTCCCATGAGTGCTCTGAGCACACTTTGCATGCTCATCACCAAGTTGCTCATCAATGCCCATCAATTCTGTGGGCCTTCCTTCCATGGGGTATGGGCTTCCCATGAGTTCTTTGAGTATACTTTACATGTCCATCACTTTTGTGGGCCTTCCTTCCATGGGGTATGGGCTTCCCATGAGTTCTCTGAGCACACTTTGCATGCTCATCACTTCTGTGGGCCTTCAATAGGATATGAACCTCCCATGCGATCACCGAGAATCGTCTTCATACTTGTCCCAAGTTGAACCATCAGCTCTGATACCACTTGTTGTGTGGTGGGCTCACAAAACAAACTTATAAGAACAAAATTAGAAGAGGAAAAGTGGAGAGGAGAACACTCAAGAATTTTTCTACTTCTCAACTCAATCAACACTTTTATAAAAAACTCTCTCTTCTACAACTCTATATTTTCTTTCTTCTTCTCTTGAATTACAAATGACTTGCAAGACTCTTCTATTTATACTATTTTCTATCAAGAATGGACGGTGGTGATTAAGAAGATCTAATGGTTCAAATTAATCATCACCTAACCATTTTCACCTATCCCCACCTAACTTACCAACCACATAAATGTGGACACACACATTGTCTAAATACATCACCAACTCTATGTATTTAGACATTATTTCAATCTTCATACATACAAATTCTAGAAGAAACAATTTTCAATACAAAACTAATTTATTTTATAGAAATGCTAGAAAATTAAGCTTAATTTCTAACACGCCCCCTTAAGCTTGATTTTCTCATCCCGAGCTGATGCCGCAACTTCTCAAAGACTTCTCTTTTTAGGGGCTTTGTAAAGATGTCAGCAACTTGTTCATCAGTCTTCACATATTTTACCTGCACTTCCTTCCTTGCAATGCATTCTCTTATGAAGTGAAAGCGCGTGTCAATGTGTTTACTTCGATCATGGAACACAGGATTCTTCGCTAAAGCAATCGCTGATTTGTTGTCGACATATATTGTAGTCTCATCTTTCACATCAAGGTGAAGCTCTTTAAGTAAACTTCTTAACCACAATGCATGGCAGACACTTGCTGTTGTCGCAACATACTCAGCTTCACACGTTGATAAGGTCACAATTGATTGTTTCTTTGACATCAAAGTGAATGCTGTGTCTCCAAAATAAAATATAAATCCACTTGTACTCTTTCTATCGTCAAGATCACCAACCCAATCACTATCACTATATCCCTTCAATTTCATGTCTTCAGTTGCAGGATAGAACACACCATATTCAATGGTTCCTTTGATATATCGAAGTATCCTCTTTACAACTTGAAGGTGGTAACTTGTTGGAGTCTCCATGTAGCGACTAACAAGGCCAACTGCATAAAGGATATCAGGCCTTGTGCATATCAAGTACCTCAAGCTTCCAATCAAGCTTTTGAATAAGTTGGAATTTACTGGATCTCCATTAACATCTTTTGACAGCTTCATACCAACTTTTGCTGGAGTGCTAATGGACTTACAATCTTCCATTTTGAATTTCTTTAGTATTTCTTTGGCATAATTCTCTTGAGAGATAAAAATGCCATCATCTTGTTGTTTTACCTCAATTCCAAGGTAGTAAGCCATCAATCCAATGTCAGTCATCTCAAACTCCTTGGTCATTGCTTTTTTAAAATTATCAATCATCTTGGAGTTGCTTCTTGCAAATATCAAGTCATCAACATAAAGACAAATGATTAGTATATCACCATTCTTACTTGTGTTGATGTAGAGAGCATGTTCATGAGGGCACTTCTTGAATCCATTTTCTTGAAGATATTGATCAATCCGGTTGTTCCACGTCCTTGGTGCTTGCTTCAAACCATAAAGTGCCTTCTTTAATTTAAGAACTTTATTTTCATGCCCGCGAACAACATAGCCTTTAGGTTGTTCAATATACACCTCTTCTTCAAGAAATCCATTCAGGAAGGCAGACTTTACGTCCATTTGGGGAATCTTCCACCTCATTTGAGCTGCCAATGCAATCAAGAATCTTATAGTTTCAAGTCGGGCTACTGGAGCAAATACCTCATTATAGTCGATTCCAGCTCTTTGCTTGTATCCTTTTACTACAAGCCTTGCTTTGTATCTTTCTATTTCTCCTTTTGCATTCCTCTTGATTTTGTAAACCCATTTTACACCGATTGGCCTATGTCCTGTTGGCAGAGTGGTCACCTCCCATGTGTCGTTCTTCTTTATAGCTTCGATTTCTTCATCCATAGCCTTTCTCCATTCTTTGTCTTTTGATGCCTCTTCATAATTGATTGGTTTAGAATCTGCAAAAAGACAAAATAAGTTCTGATTTTGGCTAAGTTGATAGATTTCATCCCAAGTCCTCGTTCCTTGTGGTCCAATAGCATTTTCATCATCTGATGATGTGGAACATCTTGAACTTGATTCGGATTGCGAACTTGATTGTGGAGGTGATGAAGAGGAAGTTGTAGGCTTTATTTCTTCTTGAGTTTGACTGTTCTCCTCCTCTATTGGATAAAATGTAAATTGCTCCTTGGCTTCCAAACTCCAATCCCATGAACTCTTCTCGTCAATGACCACGTCTCGACTAACTATGACTTTCTTTCCAATAGGATCATACACCTTGTATCCTTTGAAATGTTGGTCATAGCCGATGAAAATGTACATTTTACTTCTTTCATCGATCTTCTTTCTTTGTTGGTCTGGGACATGGACATAAGCAATGCTTCCGAACACCTTCAAATGAGATACACTTGGTTTGTATCCACTCCATGCTTCTTGTGGCGTCTTGTTCTCCACACTTCTTGATGGACACCGATTTGATAAGTAGACAGCACAGTCTACTGCCTCTGCCCAAAATTCTTTAGGCAAATTCTTACTCTTCAACATACTTCGAACTATATTTAAAATAGTTCTATTCTTTCTTTCTGCTATCCCATTTTGTTGTGGTGAGTATGGGATAGTCAAGGGTCGCCGAATTCCATTTTCTTCACAAAATTTTGTGAACTCTTTTGAAGTGAACTCTCCGCCACGATCAGATCTCATTGACTTGATTTTGAATTCACTTTGCTTTTCTACGAGAACTTTGAACTTTTTGAATGCTGAAGGTGCTTCAGATTTCTGTTTCAAAAAATAAACCCATGTTTTTCTACTATAATCATCAATAAATAGTAGAAAATACCTGTTTTTTCCCAAAGATTCTGGCTCAATGGGTCCACAAATATCATTGTGGATCAATTCCAATGGTTGCTTGGCTCTCGACATTGATTCTTTTGGAAAGCTTTCTCGATGTTGTTTTCCAACAAGACAACCTTCACATAGTTGATCAGGTTGATTGATTGATGGAAGCCCTCTCACCATCTTCTTCATGGATAACTCCTTTAAGCTTCCAAAGTTGAGATGTCCAAGCCTTAGGTGCCATAGCCATGATTCTTCTTCAAAGCAAGCTTTTAAGCATTTCGCCACATTGGTGTTGATATTCATTAAGAACATTCGGTTCTTAGTCATTGGCACATGAGCCAAGAGATTTCCTTTGTTATCTTTGAGATAGAGACTCTGCTTTGAGATAGAGACTCTGATTCTTCAAATGAATATCATATCCCTTCTCCAACAATTGTCCCAAGCTAAGAATGTTAGTCTTCATACTTGGAACATAATACACGTTCGATATGAATTGGTGGTCTCCATTCTTTAGTTTGATGAGAATTTTTCCTTTACCTTTGACAGGAGCCTTTGAAAGATCGCCAAAAGTAATACTTCCTGTCACAGATTCATCTATCCCAATAAACATGTGCCTATGACCGCACATGTGATTACTTGCACCAGTATCAAGGTACCAAGTATGCAATGACTCTTCATTTTGTCCCTTGTGTGCCAGCAAGACTGTATTTTGAACTTCATTCGTTTCTTCAATATAAAAGGACTTTTCATTTTTCTCATCTCGACACTCATATGAATAGTGTCCGTACCTTTGACAATTGTAGCATTGTACCTCCCTTTTGTCTTGCCTTTGATTGTAGCCACCTCTTCCTCGATCTTTTGATAATCGAAACTTGTTTGCCTCAAAATTTTTGTTTTGATCTTGATAGCTTTCACTTCTTCCTCGGCCTTGACCTCGGCCTCGACCTCGACCACGTCCACGACCTCGTCCTCGGCCATGATCACGTGCGACTTGATTCCAATAGGCATTGTCCTTCTTTTCTCCAATGCTCATCTTCACTTGAAGGGCTTGCTCAATTGATTCTTTATTTCTTCTTTTGATTTTCTCTTCATGGACTTGCAGCTTGCCGGTAAGCTCATCAACGATCATGGTCTCAAGATCATTAGATTCTTCAATTGCTACAACCACATGATCAAATTTTGAATCAAGTGATCGTAGTATTTTCTCCACGACTCGACTATCGAGCATTTTTTCACCATTTCTTTCAAGTTGGTTTGCAACCAGAGTGACTCAAGAAATGTATTCAAACACTTGTTCAGAGTCTTTCATTTGTAAAACCTCAAATTCACTTCGAAGGGCTTGGAGTCGAACCTTCTTCACCTTATCAATGCCTTTAAAGGCATTTCTAAGGATATCCCATGCCCTCTTAGAAGTGGTTTCTTGGGCAATCTTCTCAAAAATTGAATCATCCACACTGAGTTGGATAAGTGAAAGTGCCTTTTGATCTTTCACTTTAGCCTCTTTGACTGCCTTTTTCACATCTTTGCTTGCAGTAGCCAAATCTTCTGGTACCAAAAATTCTTCTTCTACTGCATCCCAAACATCTTGTCCACCAAGGAATGCCTTCATTTGGATGCTCCATTTTTCGTAATTCTCTTTTGTGAGTTTTGGAATTGGAAGGACTCCACCAGCAACGGCCATCCTAACCATCCTCTGATACCACTTGTTGGGAGTGCGGCGGGCCCGACTACAAACTCTGATTGAATCTTATTGGGCCAAAGGAGAAGCCCAATCAAATTGGGAACATCACCCATGAACAACGTATGTTGGGCCTGGAGCGGAGCCCAACGAAATCGGGGAGAACCGTTCACGGGCCTGTACGTGACACGTATATAAGTGGGCTTGACACCATGTATTAACCCAAAACCTTAAGGCTGTGAGTTATGGGTCAAGTATCCACTTTATATACAAGTCACTTTCCTCTTTTTCTACCAATGTGGGATGCCAATTTTTCTAACTCATATTTGTTTCCCAACAATGTTAACTACCTATGATTAGTAATATAAATCCATATTGTTAAACCACACTTAGACTAAGTAGCTATAGAACTGCAGAAAACTTTGAGAAATTACAGAAGATGAACATGCCGTAATGTGTGGATTCAAGACTTAAATCACATTTGAAACGAGGATTAATCAGAAATTAGAGGGAAAAGGGGATTGGAAGTCAAACAGCCATTAACTATCACATGCAGATTTAATTCTGCGCGACTTTAATATAGAAATCATAACATTCTGTAGAAAGTCTCAAATTAATACAGTTTGTTGTGTGTTAAACTGGACTTATGAAACGTTTCAACCATGTATATATTACAGCAAAACGTGACCTAGATCAATACAGTTTATTTTTTAAAATTGACTGAAAGATAAGCTTCTACATCACCTTTAGGCTTCCTAACTTTGAAAATGTATTTTATTGGGAACTTAGACAATAATTATATCATAATTCAAGGACTTATGCTACATTTTAGAAATGAATGGGAGATAAAGTATGATTATTTGGATTTAAAGTGGGTATTATTTTAATTAAATAGGAAATCAAAGGATCAAACTTAGTGAACCCTCAAGTTAAAGCGACATAATACCATGTAAGTAGATTATCTAAAATTTTTATAACTATTGCCAAAGCATGATTTTCAGATTTTCATGAAATTCTTCTTTGAGAATGTTTATGAATTTCAATAAGTGCTTCTACTCTTATATTACGCAAAATTGTTTTATGCTAAGTTGAAATTCTTTCCTAAATATGTGTTCAATATGAGCAAGTATCATGATGCATTATTAAATGTTTTATATTGAAGTGATGTTGAGCTCTTATGCTTACAAAAATGTTTTGTGTGATAATGCTTATTGGAATGTTTGCTAGAGTAGCGGAACTTGTTTCAACCCTCCTAAGAGGGGTTGAAATCTATGGCCTTTGAACAAAGAAGGAAGTGGACTCTCTTAATTGGTTTGTAGACTGAGACTGCCTTTATGGCTGCACATGACTTTTTAAATTGGGATAAAAGATTAAGATTCAAATAACCCTTTCAATCGAGCTTAAAGTTTAAGATTTCAAATAACCTTCTCGATCAGGTTTGTAAATTAAGATAACCATTTTGTTTAATTGGTCATTCTAATTGTACGTGACCTTCCTTAGTCAAGATTATAAACTAAAATCTTGATCAGTGAAATTAATACACGAAACATCTGAATCAATGAGCAGCTTACATAATGAAATGACGTCCAAAAGAAAATTTTCACTTACATATGATGTTCATGAAATGTACGCTATGTTTTTCTAAAAATGGTTTATGTAAATGTTTGAATTGTTCACATGCCGTAAAATATATAATCCCTTACTGGAAATGTTTACTCACAAACTTTTCTTTTAAAATCCCTTCGCAGTTGAGGATTTTAAAAGCGAGTCGACATGGAGTTGGTGAAGAAGCTGTTTGGAAAATAGTTTAAGTCAAATATATATTTTTTCAATAAATTGTAATCTTAATGCTTTAAGTTTGAAGAGTCATCTGTTAATGAATTGTAGTTTAATGTTCCACAACCATTGATGTTTTGAGATAAACAAAAGTCTCTTGTATAAGTTTAAAATTTTTAGAAGTATTATATTTACTCTTTGCAATACATGGTTTTAGTAACTCTAATGCAAAAGGCTTGGGTATTGTCAAGACGAAAGTCCAAGGATACTATCATATTACATGCCCGAATTAGAGGCGTAACAAAAATTGTATCAAAGCTTAGGCTTGATCCTAAGAATATAAAGTACCTAAACTTAGACTTTGACCATTAGGACTTGAATATAAAGTGCCTAAACTTAGACCTTGACCATTAGGACTTGAATATAAGGTGCTTAAACTCTAGAATATAAGATTTGAGACTAGCCCGATGTTGGGAGCTACACTATCTCAAGGGCACCATATAAAAAGGCCCTGGGCAAGAAAGTTAAAAGATTGAAGTTAATGGTATATATAGGAATAACTAAAACAAGGCATACTAATTAGGTTACTTAATGCCCTTGTGATATCGATGGCCCTCATGAACTTAAAATTTAGGTTTTAATTAGATAGTGGTGATGACATTTTGAGTTTACTTCCCTAAGTGAAAAAGAGCATGAGAAACATTTACAGATAGTTTTATGAACCTTAGGGAGAAACAGCCTAATGCTAAGTTCAACGAATATAAATTTGGACTAGAAAACGGAATGCTTTAGGTCATACTTATCAAATACCACCTAGGTAAGGCCAACCAAGTAGCAAAAACCTTGAGCAGAAAGAAAACAAATGTGATGGTTGTTATGTTAGCAAAATAACTCAAAGTACTAGATTCAACCGAAGCAGTGATGGTTGCTTCAAGCACTAAGCATCCAATATATGTAGAGATTAAAAGGTCACAAAACTCAGATCCAGAGCTTAAAGTCCTTAAAGAAAAGGTTAAGGAAGGGAATATGGAAGAATTCTAAGTTGGAGATGGTAGAATTCTTTATATGTGAGGCAAACTATGTATGCCAAAAATAGAGGAATTCAACAATAAAATTTTACTATAAGCACACCAATCTAAATACTTAATCCACTCAGAAAGAACTAAGATGTACAAAGACCTACAAAAGAACTTTTTATGGTCAAGAATAAAAAGAAATGGCAAATTTTGTAGCTCGCTATATGACAAGCCAAAGTATCAAGGTCAAGCATTAAAGGCCAAGTGGTTATCTCTAACTCTTGGACTTTATGATGGGACTACCTCAAACCCTGCAAGGCTATGATGCAATATAGATGGTAGTGAATTAGCTCGCAAAATCGACTTATTTCTTAGTGATCTAAACAATGTATACTTTAAATAAGTTAGTCAAAGTATATATCGACAATATAGTAAAGCTGCATGGGGTCCCAACTAGCATTATGTCAGATAGGGATCCAAAGTTTATGTTGCGATTCTGGGGAAGCTTCTAGAAAGTCATGGGGATGAGGTTAGTTTTGAACATAGCTTACCATCCTTAAACTGATAGGCAATTAGAAAAAACAATCCTAACGCTTGAAGAATATGTTAAGTGCTTTCATGCTAAAGTTTCAAGGATCTTGGAGCGAGTACTTGTCATTAACCAAATTTTCCTATAACAATGGCCACTATATTAGTATAAGGATGGCACTTTATAAAGCTTCATATGGATGAAAGTATTGGTTGCCCATATGTTGGGATGAAGATGGTAAGAAATAAGTGAGAAGACTTGAATTAGTCAGAAGGGAAGGTGGTGATAATTCAAAAGAGACTTAAAAAAGCTCGAGAAAGGTAGAAAAGTTGGGCAGTCTAGAAGTGGAGTCCAATACAATTTCAACGAAGCGGGAAGTTATACCTCAAGGTGTCTCCAGCTCGTGGAGTTGTGCATTTGAGAAGCATGGGAAGTTGAGTCCACATTTTGTGGGACCGTTCGAGATACTAAGAAAGGTGGGTGACGTGGCTTATCCCTTAACTTTACCTTTAGGATTGTCTAAAGTGTACAATATCTTCCATGTGTCCCAATTATAAAAATATGTGTAGGACCTAAGTCATGTATTAAAAACGCAACCACTAGCTATAAAAAAGGATTTACAAGATGCGGAGACCCCAGTGAAAATAGTGGACACAAAAGAATAGGTATTGCAAAATAGTCATTTTGTAGGTAAATGTTCAATTGTTCGATCACACAGAACGTGCAGGTACATGGGAATTGGAAGAAGATATGTGAAAGCATTACCCTTAACTAATCTTGATATAAGAGATCCTATCAATAACATTAAAGGAGTGTAACAAAACTAATTCCAACCCTCCCAAGAGAAGCTAAAATCTTAGGCGTTTCACCTGGAAAAGAAACTAACCCTCTCAATCAAGTTTGTGGACTAAGATAACCTTCATGGCTACACATGACCTTCTCAATCAAGGCAAAAGATTGAGATTCGAATGACCATCTCAATCGAGGTTAAAAGTTGACATTCAAATGGTCCTCTCAATTGGGGTCATGGATTAAGACAGTTGTTTTAGTTAATTGGTTATTCCAATTGCACATGGCTCTCTTTAGTCAAAGTTAAAGACTAAAGTCCTAACTAGTGAAATTAGTACACATAACATCCGAACTAATGAGCAACATATATAACAAAATGATGTCTAAAAGAAAATTTTCACTTGCGTACGATGTTTATGAAATGTACACTAAAAATATTTTTTTATAAGTAAAGTTTTTCTAAAAATGGTTTATGTAAATATTTGAGCTATTCACATCCAATAAAATAAGTAATCAATCCCTAATTGGGCATTTTCACTCATGAACTTTCCTTTTAAAACCCTTCATAGTTGAGGATTTCGAAGGCGAGTTGAGATAGGGCTAGTGCCAAATATCTATATTTTTCATAATTTGTAATCTTAATGCTTTAAGTTTGAAGAGTCGTGTGCTGATGAATTGTAGTTTAATATTCTGCTACCATTGATGTTTTGAGACAAACAAAAAAGTCTATTGTGTAAGTTCAAAATTTTTAAAAATATTATATTTATGCTTTGTAATGAATGGTTTTAGTAACTTTGATACAAAGGACTTTGGTATTTCGAAACAAAAGTCTTTAAGGTATTATCATGTTATGTGCTGAAATTTAAGGTGTAACACAGGTGTCTATGGCCACTTGCCTCCATTATCACCTCTAGTGACGAGGCCTTGGAGAAAAGATCTCATGCACTTGAGCACATTGATGGCCTTTTTATCCAAACAATGAACTCAATAAGGGGGTTGTCGAGCACACTATAGAGATGAATTATTCAACAAGGACTTCAAAAATGTAATGCATTTTGGAGTTTTTTCATTGCAACAATGTGGAAGTCCTCATCAAGTACATCATCACTTTGTTTATAACTGCATTGTCATTATTGTTGCAATGAAGATGACAACAAGAGCAACAAGATTATGATGAATTTTTTCAATAAAAATCTATCTATAATCCGTCCCAAGTGTGTTTATATATTCAACACTTAGATTTATTTTTTTACCATTTTTATTACTCCATAAGCTTGCAACCTAGGTTGTTTTTTAGTCCTTTGAAAAATGATCTAAAACACACATATTCAACCATTTATTGTCAATTACTTCATACTCCAAGCCTTAAACTCTAATAATTTCAATTCCCACCAATTATTCTGAAGTTCTGCCACTCAGCATTTACCTACTCAAAAGTATGTAATTTTTGGTCAGATAAGTATACATCATTTAACTTAATCATCTTGTTTTACATTATTTGTGTAACATTTGTAATTTTTTTTTTGTGTATTAGATGGAAATAATAATTCTCCTGGTTCACGAAATATGGAATTATGATAATTGTCTATTATGAAGTTGGTACATTAGGTTTATTTGGACAAATTTAGTTTGAAATAATTTTACTAATCTTTATTTTCTTATGAGTTACATCAAATTTTGATGTGAACTAGTTAGTTTTGTTACAATTACTCTATTGGTTTATGTGAATTTAAGTTGAATATATTCAATATATTAGAAGAATGAACATAATGCAAATCTCAAGGATTGTATGTTGAGTCAAGTATGCATGGACGTTTAATTTTGCTTGGTAATTCAATATTGCAAATGTTGTCATTCATATGCTCACTAAATTTCATTTTGCTTGGCAAATGTGATTGGATTTAATGAATCACTTATCAATTGTATTAACTCATGTTCCTAAATTACTATTCTAGTTCTAAGGTTTTGATATTTGTGATGAATTATGTGATGAATAGGTATAGTGAATTTTAATGAAACTAGGATGATATATTGAAGTTTAAAAACTTTTAGTTTCATCATAAATGTACAGATATAACATTTCATTGTTTTTCTTTAATGCAAGGACGACTAGAATAGCATTTGCCTGTGGTAGGCAACTTAGGGCTAAAAGTGGTGCATATAGCTATCGGCGGCTGCCATCATGCTCTCTCCCTCTTTGTACCCTAGAGGAGGGAACCTCACCTTATGCTAGTGCTTTGACCTTCCAAATTTAACCTGATGTGTCATCTACATTCATGAACCAATTCCATGTACATTTGAAGTGGCAATGTCACAAGAGTGCTTATTGGATGAGGCATCCCGACGGCACCAATGTGGACTAATTATATAACTTATCAATGCTTCTAGTAAGTTCTCATATATTTTGTCACTTTTCAAAGTTTCTAAGCCTCTTGCATGAAATCAGTGATATTGGAAATGTGCAGGAGTTTGCTTATTGAATACAATCAATGATTTATATATGATAACTAAACTAAGAAGGATTGTATTCTTATACAATTAATTCATGTGGGATCAACCAAACAAAGCAAGTATCAAAAAAAAATTAAGAAAAGGACAAGTAAATTTCTTTGGGAACACTTGCGTAGAGTTAGAGTTAAGGGCAAGAAGCCCAAGTTGATCCCAGAGACAAAGTGAAATGAGATGATAGTTAAATAGGGTCTTTTTGAAAAACATAGAGCCAACGAGATAGTTATTGCTCTTTTCTCATCCACGTTCGATGGAGACAAATCAATCCAAATGAATGCCAACAATGATAGATTGACAGATTTACTATCATTGTTATATCTAACATTGTATAGGTACTTCTCATTATATTTTTTCTTCTATTACACCTAGTTCTCTTGAAATATATCTGAGAGTTTGAAAAACTTGAAGCAAACAGTAGTGTGGACCTCGAACGAAAGCTAAAAAAGTTAATATATTCATTGCTGCAATTGGAATGCGTACTCTTACATTTCAAATACTCCTACGCTGTTTTCATCACTAGCAAATTTGAATTTTATTGCAAAAATTAATAACAAAATTTCACAACAATACTATGTCCTAAGACTTAATAACAAAGGAGTTCGAAGGTGGTAGGACACCCATCTCCCGCCACAATATTGTGCTTTTAGCCCACGAGGGCTTCAAGAAAGGGAAATTGCACGGGATATGATTTGAGGTCAAGGCATAGTTGTCATCAAGTTCTTCCTTCAATTCACCAACTCCTTGAATCAATATTTTGCACAAAAAATTGCACCAAACTAATTTAGAGCTACAAGACTACAAGATAAGTTTGCAAAGAATTTAAATAAAACTTGATGTTTTCATGAACTTGGTCTCCCTAAAATTTGGCTTATTGTCTATGGATCAAATTCCACGTATGCACACAATGACAATGGTGGTGGAAGATTATACAAATGAGAGTGAATTATTATCTCATGGTGTTCATTGTGTGCAATAGATGGCTTTCAACTGCAATTATAATTGATTTAGTCCGATGGCGTTCTATTTTATTTTTTTTCATGTTTTTCATTACTTGCCAATCAAAGTTTCATTGATAAGTAATTAATCAAAAATAAGAAAAATAGATTTTTTCCATACATTTAGAAAATTGGGAAATTTCTTCTCAAACTATCCCAAATATACCTCACATCTGTCTCAATTCTTCCCAAAAAATTCATTCTAAATTAATCCATCCCAAGTTTCATCTTAGATTATCAGTCCCAATTGTTGCCCTAAAATCCATCCCTAATTTCCCATCCTAGATCCATATCTAAATTTTTGTTCCACATCCATCCCCAAACTATTCTAGTTTCATCCCAAAACCATTCCAATATTCTATTCAAAATCATTCCCAGATCCCATTTCATTATACAATATGTGGAACGCTCTCATGGACGGTTTTTTTTTTTCTTTTTGGTCCAAAAATTCGTCAAATTTAGGACAGATTTGAAATCCATCCCAAATTTTTTGAAATGGGACCATTTGGTATGGGAAATTTTTTCGTCCCAACCAAATTTCGGGACTGATCCCAAATCGAATTTTTTTTTCCCGTAGTGCATACAAAGTGGTTATCAAATAATTAATTAATTTCTGTATTATTGTCTTGCATTAAATTTATTATTGTTTACATTATTTTTTATTTTCAAATATTATTTAAATTTGTTTTTTAGAAAATTATATATATAAATACATAGAGAGAGAGAGAGAGAGATGTTTCTTATTAAAAATAAATTTACAGAAAATCAGATTATAAAAACTTACTTTCCTAAATAAAATTAAATGTCAAAATTGGATTACAAAGATTCGATTTCAAGACAATTTACCATAAATTGTTAACTTTTTCAAGACAAAGATATTTTATGAATCTTAAAATTATAGCCACGCGTCATTTGTGATAAACTTTTAAGCTCTAAGTAGTTCATACATCCATTTCATGAGAAACACACTGTATAGTTAGTTTATCTTCATTTTTATTTTGATGGAATTGTAGCTGAAATGATTATTTTGTATAATAAAAATTGTATCCATAAATTAATGAATTATTAACAATTATTTTTAGTAATTTTAAAATTTTAAAATAGTTATATACTATTTTTTAATTATTGCTTCATTTATTTATCATATAATATTATGATTTTATATCAAGTCTTTGTCATACCATAAATTTTTATCTATATACTAAAAATATCATTTGATTAATTTTAATAAACTAATTTAGCCAGCATTGGCTGTGATTGCTATGCCCATCAAAATTTACACAATTCAAATATTTCATTCAAAAAAATTATTATTATATTCAAATTCAAAGATTCATCTTTTACTAATATACTCAAATATTCAAAATGCAATTATTATGTTTATAAACAATCAAATTACTACATAAATATTTACACTAGCTTTTATATTACTTATTCCTTGAAGATTAATTATTATCTCTACAAATAACCACATCATCCAATTATCATTATATATATCATATATAAATTAAAACAAATTTAAATTTTCATTCCATCATAATTTTCATTCTCATAGTTGAGGGGAAGTTGTTGTATATACACAAACCTCAGGTGTAATTGTCCCCGACTATTTTCTTTCAAAATAAGCAATGGCCTAATTATAACGTTAGTTAGTATCGTATGTCCATCAACATTTAGTTACAGACAAGACGTGCATTCAAGGTCAAGAAACGTAACTATACAATTGATTATTATTTATCTTTCAGCAAAACCACATATAATATGTGTGTGTGTGTGTGTGTGTTACATATATTATGTTTATACATATGTGTGTATGTGTGTGTATTACTATAGATTAAGATTAAAGCATGATACTTGTTGTACAAAATTAATTTATATAATTATCCTCCAGTATATTAGTGCACGGCAATAAAGTGTTAACTTCTTAAATCAAATTATTCTTTTATTATTTTCCTTGTCACCATTTTTACTTTTTTTAATCTTTTTATATCCATCATAATTATTTTCTTTTCTTTTTCATAAAATTTTTAATTAATTAAATGTGTGACCTCCAACATTAAGGATCTTCGAATATTAGGATATACACTTTTTGAAAGTACTTTTATTCTTCTATAATTTTCCTTTTTTTAATCTTTTATATATTTAATAAGCATCTTCATTTTTTCTAAATTTTTTATGTGATTTTAAAATTTTAGCACTAGTTTTTGAAAATTAAATAATTTTTTAGAATTATAAAGCTATTTAGTATATCTTCTTAAGATATTAAGGAGTGACTGAGAAGAAAAGAAAGCAGGAGAAAAGGTTGGGTTTGGAGGAGAATTAATGGGGAAGATTGTGTGGTGGATATTCAAGTGGGCTGCAGGAAAGAAGGTGGAGAGTGTAGAGAAAAAGAGGCAGATCGCAATAATTTACTATGCCTAGATTATAGACCCTTTTCTCCACCGGCTGAAAAAAAAATTTCTCTTCAATTTTCCAATCTTCAAATTTTCATTCATTGCTGGTGCAACTACTCTGTGTGTGTGTGGGAGGGTGGGTGTGAAGACAAATTCATTGTTTGCAAGATTTAAATTCCATGCAGGCATCTATGCTGGCAATCTTGTGTCTGAGTGCGTACTACAATCCGACACCCAGAGTGTGTGTGTAGGGAGGGAGGGAGGGAGAGAGGGGGGGATCAAGAGGTATATATATAAATGTATGCATATATACAGTGTCAAGTGAAGAGGAGAATTGAATAGAGAGATTGTTTATAAGATGGCTATGTTGATGGTCAGTTTTGGGTGTTATTAAGAGGTGGAAACTAATGGTGTGATAGTGGGTGCGTGGGTGTGGGTGTGCGTGTGAGTGTGTTCTCTACTTGGGTTTAATTTCTGGTCACTGAATGAAATGGACAGTGACATGGGTACAAGGCAAAGAGGGTTTTCAACTCTCGTGGCTTCCTTTTTTCTGCCCATGTTCCTTCTTGTCCTTTCCCCAGAAACATCTCTGGCCGTTTCCCCAACTTCTTTGAACTACACAAAATACAGACAGGTTAACAGGTTGAGACTGGCAAGGATTCGGAGGCACCTGGACAAGATTAACAAACCTCCTCTCTTCACCATTGAGGTGTATATTGACTATATTCATACGCACACAAAGGCGCAGAAGTTAACGTGTCTTTGTTTTAGTGTGTTTGTCTGTGATTTCTTCTTGATATGTTATCAAGTGTTTTGAATCGTTATATCTTTGCAGAGCGCTGATGGAGATATCATAGATTGCGTTCATAAAAGAAAACAACCGGCCCTGGATCATCCTCTTTTAAAGAATCACAAGATCCAGGTAAAACATCACTGGTACACGCACATCTTGAAACAGGAAAATTACAATTTTAACTGGAATTGAAGAAACCTAAGGCAGGTAGAAACACCACTTTTGATCTGGTTCGTACTTTGAGATTTTTCAAACTGCCAACCACCTTCTTGTTTTCTTAGTTAGTTTGGACCATCTTCTACAATTTGAAACTTCATTCAAGTGTATGATGTGTATTTTCTCAAATATACATTGGGAAGCGATCATATACACACACTTAGCTGAAGTAGTAGAACGTATGTCTAACTCCTAACACGTTGAAATATAATAGATCACACACGCGCATATAATATAACACAAGCATTTTCTTCTATTTCACATCCACTACACTGGTCAACCAAATCCTACTTCTCAATTGAATTACTAATATTGCTTATGTCACGTTTAATATCTACAGAACATATCGTATTAATTAATTTATGAAACAGAAAGCTCCACCAGAAATGCCAAAGGGCGCCTTGAAAGGGATCAAAACAAACAGCAGCACGAGTGTGGATGCACCCGACGGGGCGTGGCAAGTGTGGCACCAAAGGGGGCAGCTCTGCCCGAAGGGCACAGTGCCCATCAGGCGCAGCTCCGTCCATGACGTCCTCAGGGCCAAATCATGGTATGATTTCGGCAAGAAACGATCACACACAGCGTTGCCTCCTGCAGCTCGTCAGCGTCCGCCGCCGGACTCCCCCGATGTTGGCAGCGGCGGAGGCCATGAGGTAGGTACTTATACAAACAATACATACATTTACATGATCATGAGCAAAGCATACACATACATAGCCGTGTCTGAGTGTGCATATGAGCCGCCTTATCAAGAAGGATCCACTTTTCTTGAATTTGAGAAACTGCATGTGGGCTTTGCGTGACAGGAACATGGGTGGATGGGAGTGAGATAAATGACTAGTTGCAGGTAGAGATTCGGAAATTGTCCCCTGGAAATGTGGGCAGGATCAGATAGAAACTATTAGGTTGTATACTTGCATGAGTGTAGAGTACGTATGAGCTTGAAAAGTACATGGCGTAAGTAGGGAGGTTGGACCATATGTATTACGTAGGAAGCTGACCATCGTACATACGATTTATTTGCGTATTTGCCCAGGGTTTTTTCATTTTTTTTTTTTTGAAGTCGCGTTTCTAATCAATGTTGATTGAAGCACGCGATAGCGTACTCGAGAGAGGGAGAAGTGTACGGGGCAAAAGCGACAATTAACGTGTGGGAGCCATGGATAGAAGTGGTGAAGGAGTTCAGCCTATCACAGATTTGGGTCCTGTCTGGCTCGTTTGACGGCTCAGATCTCAACAGCATTGAAGCCGGCTGGCAGGTACTTCTGCTGACAACTTATTATACACGTGATCATCAATATTATGCGTTAAATTAACAAATACATACATATTTTACTTCCACGTAGACGAACTATATATAATATTAGAATATTGAATGTTTTATATTGTAAAGTATAACTAATTTATGTGATGAAATACTTATATATTGATATAAAAGTTAATAAAATTTAATAGAAACTACCAAAAGTTCTCTATCAATTCAAAATTTGTTTTTAGCATCAATTGTAGCATTTATAATTTTTATTTATTATTATTTATCCAATAATTTAATTTTTTGTTAATTTATAGTAATATATATATATATGTGGATAATATTGTCTTTTTTTCTAATAATAATGTTTTTTATGGAATGGTGATATAAGTACACTCCACCTCTATGTCATCCGTATGGGATTTGATGATTCATCTGAAGCAAAGTAAGCAATATTTGTTTTAATATATTAATATATTTAATCTAATCCCACTTAAATTATAATTAAGTGAGACTGGATTGGATGACAATAGTATATAAGTTTCTCTTGTAAATTCATTCATTTATTTATACGGTCTATATCTATAGTATATTACTAAGAATTTGAGGCTAATTTGGCTGCACACGAATTTGAGGCTACTTTGATTTCAGGTAAATTTACAAAATTGTCTTTGATTAACCAATTTACTCCATTACCTTTTATGAAAAGACCACACATATTCAATTATTCAAATATAAGTACTAATACACCATTAACATTTTTTCTATAAAATAAGACTTTTTTACACAATGTAAAATTACAAAAATACCTCTTAAATTATTTTATTTTTAAAATCACTTTCATTCTCTATTTCTTTTTAACTTTTATTTTTATATGTATTCCCTCTCAAATTTTCTCTCTTTCTAATTCCTTTTAGATCATTTCATTTTCTTATATCAAATATTTTTATACATTTAATTTTAAACAATTTAATTTCTTGTATTTAAACTATGATAATTTTATAATTTATAAATAATTTACGTATACATAGAATGCGTGACTTTTCTAGTTTACAAATAATTATATGAGTTTTGATGGTTTTACACTAGTCAGGTTAGTCCGGAGCTGTACGGTGACAGCAGGCCCAGATTGTTCACCTATTGGACGGTTAGTCACCCCATCATTGTCTTTATCTCAATTACCACTTCCACTATACTGTATACATGCATTTATTTGTTTACTCGATTTGTAAATAGTAACATTTTATTTACATATATTTATAATTTCTCGAAAATAGATAACAGATGCCTTTAATTAGACGCAAACACGGAAAGTAATTAACCATGACAAGTAATTAGATGGACATTAATTAACCACGACCATTGAAACTTCGTTTTCCTCACTGCATATGATTAAAAAAATTGCTTATTTATTTAAGGGGTGTCTCTCATTTTTTTTCTTCTAATCTCTTCATTAGAAATGTACGACGTGTAGAGTTTATGCACAAATTGCAAAATTGTTATTGTTGTTGTAGTCATTTATCAAAAGTAGCCAGCCAAAAATATTCGCAACAGCGACTAACCATGTATTAATTAATTAGTTCACTTATTATTACACGATTATTGGTTTCAATTCAATCAATTCAAACTGAATTAGAATTTTTCATATATTAATTAGCTTATTTTTTCTTAATGAAATTTAGAGGGACGGATATCAAGCGACAGGATGCTATAACCTTCTATGTTCAGGGTTTGTGCAAACAAATAGTCAAATAGCAATTGGAGCCGCCATTTCTCCACTGTCATCCGTCGGAGGAACTCAGTTCGACATTACCATCCTCCTGTGGAAGGTCGAAACTTTGTCCATCCTTACTAACATTGATCCATTACCCTAGTCCGAGGGTGACCAAAATCAACCTCCTCCTGACACCTTGCCCTATGTAATAAGAATAATAATAATAATCAATATTATTTTGCAGGATCCAAAATCGGGAAACTGGTGGATGGGCTTTGGTGACAATACATTAGTGGGCTATTGGCCGAGTGAGTTGTTCACCCACTTAGCAGACCGGGCTACCATGGTGGAGTGGGGCGGTGAGATCGTAAACACTCGAGCCAACAATGGGCACACATCAACGCAAATGGGCTCAGGTCGTTTTGCAGAAGAGGGTTTTGGAAAAGCTAGCTATTTTAGAAACTTAGAGATCGTTGACAACACCAACGGCCTCAGCTCTGCAGAGGACATAACAACCTTGGCTGAGAACACTAATTGTTATGACATCCAGAGTTCTTACAACAATGAATGGGGCACTCATTTTTACTATGGAGGGCCCGGGAGAAACCCAATGTGCCCGTAGCCAAATTTATGAAGACCCTTGTGCATAATTTTTTATTGTTTTGTTTTATGGCTATCAAGCGTGTAGGATCATGCGATTCCCAACTTTCGAGACTTGTCAATCATACTGATGAAATGCATCAACACGGGTATAGACATGGCATCATTCAATTGGAAAGGTAACTATTACGAGTATGGAATGTAAATGATTGTTCGTGTCATGGTGTGTATTTATATGTTGATGCTAATGGTTGTCCAGTTAAAGCTTCTCAATATAGGTCTATGTGGGAAAACTAATGTATTTAAAATCAAATCAGACGATCCATAGGGTTATCGGTTCAAGTAATTCTACCAATTTTGAATAACTTGTAAAACTGGTGTCCATATTTATGTACATAAATATATATTTATAAATATACAAACATATATATGTTATTTATTATAATATATGCAATACCCATATAAATATACTTATGTATTCAAATTAACCATTCAAATGAAAATTTATATATTAAATTAATGTATTATAATAATATGTGCAATTAATATTTGCATAAATGCATTTAAAAATTCAAAGTCAACCTACTATTGGATAATTAATTTTTACAGAGGTCATATAAAAATCATTTATTATTTTGATAATCTTTATACAAATTGTTTAATGGGAATACGAAAAGTTTAAAAACATTTTTATTACTATAGAATTCCATTGACTAACCAGTTCTAATGAGCACCAATTTTAACTCTTACCCAGACAAGGTTTTAGACTAGCTTGTAGTTAAACCGGACCAACTAATCGGCCTAATCTTGGTCTAAAAACATAGGAAAATACTTGCATGCTCTAGGGTGCCCACTCCAACAAAGACAAAGTAGGCCCCACATGAGACTCCCACCTAATAGTTGTATGTGTGTAGGAGTAGGAGTGAGATCGAGTCGAATCGAGCTCAAGTAGTGGTATACTTGAGCTCGACTCGACAACGTAACGGTGGAGCTCGAGCTCGAGACTGGATCGAGCTCTCGAGCTTGAGTAGATGAAGTCAATTAATCGGAAATGTATTTATAAAATAACAAATGTCCAAAATGCCACGGAATGAAGACTTATTTACAAAATTGCCATCGAGTCGAGTTACTCGAAACTTGTCGAATCGACACAAATTTAACTCAAGCTCGACTCGATAAGCCACTCGAGTAGCTCAAGCTTGGCTCGAGCTCGACAATGCTCGAGCTCGAACCGAGCTTTGAGTCGAGCTACTCGACGAGTCGAGTCAAGTAGCTCGTCAAGTAGCTCGACTAACTCACAGCCCTATGTAGGAGTAGACACTTTTAGCCCGTGCAATAATGCTAGTATTTCTCGATATATGGGGTTTTTATAGCAATCTGTACACACGTCCTCTGCCCCCCCTCGCCACCCAACAAAACAAAAAACAATAATAATAATAATAACAATAAGAAGAAGAAGAAAAGGAAACAAAAAAACATTGTTTTGGGCATTGGTTTTTTCTTTTTGATCATGTTTGGTATAATTTATTTTAAACAACTTATAAGATACTAGACTTTTTAAAAAAGAGAATTTATCAAATATTGAATCTTAGTTTCAAATAGTAACTCATCCAAATGTTGAGATAATGTCAACCATCATAGGTGGTGCAGTCCCTACACCACACGTGTATATTAATATATTTTTTTCATTAATTGTCTCATTTATGAAAATAGGTATGAAATTAGATAATAGGGAATGGCCTACACTAGTAGCAGTATGAATGATCAGATCTTATGCCTGGATTTGCGGCACAAGACACCCTCACAGGATGCTGTGAATGTATTGGTAATCAGAGCTAGAAAATAAAATGAGAAAAGGACTGAAAATACATTGAGTGATCAACACTTTGTCACTGTCTGTAGGAAACGTGAAAAGTTAAGACGAGTCAATGAAGAAGCAAAAAGGGAAACCGGTGGGAGAAAGGGGAGACGAAACCCTTTTTCTATGAATCCACCAGTGAGAGTCTTGAGATACCTAGAAGAGTAAAAGACAGAGGCAGAAGCGATAATACAGCTGTCGGTGCAACCAGCTTAACGTAAAGGTGGAAGTAGCCGTGGGTGCAACCTTTCGTAAGCAAAAAGAAGGAATGATTTCAAAGAAAATAGTAGAAAATAGATTAAATGAGTCAGAGTTGAGTAGTGGTAAACAAGAAAAACAGACCCTACGAGAGGATATAGAAAAAAAGAATAGCTAATTTATATGAGTAGATAGAAAAAGTGAGGAAGCAATCTAAGAGAAAAATATCCAAGGATGTTATCCTATTTACAGAAGAAGTATTAACTGACCCTTTGCCTGAAAATTATCAAGTAAACCTTCCAAAGTACAATGGGGCTTAAAACCCAAGGAAGCATTTAGCTAAGTTCAGACATTAAGTGTTGTTGCATCAATCTGTTGATGAAGTAAAGTGTAGGGTATTTCTTACTACACTGGGAGGATTAGCACAGAAATGGTTTAGCCAACTACCATCAAAAGTAATTAGGAATTTCGAAGAGTTCTCCTACATCAGTTTTCTAGCAGTAAGAGATACAAACATACGATGATATCACTTTTTAATATGAGGCAAACCAGTAATGAATCTCTTAGAGAGTATGTAAAGAGATTCTCAAGAGCAGCATTGGAGGCCCTATCTACAACCCAAGAAGTGTTAGCAAGTGCTTTTGTATAAAGACTAAAGGACAGAGATTATTTTCGACCTTTAGCAAATAAGCCTACCAAAGATTTCGATGAGGCATTGCTAAGGGCAGAAAAATATATTAATATGGAGAAAGCTTGGAAAGAAAAGATGGAAAAAAGAAAAACAATACAGGTCACCTGAAAGGAAAGGCAGGTCCTTCTAGCTCAACTAAACCCAACAAAAAAACAAAGAATACTCCAACTTACCTCCCTTAAAGTTATTAGGGAACAAATCTTAGCATCTATAAGGGATACAAAAATGTTGAAATAGCCGCAAGGAGCATACACTCCTTCTATAAACTCCAGGCAAGACAAATTTTGTAAATTTCACAATGAATATGGGCACCTCACAAAGGAATGTGCAAGTCTCACGGGACAAATTGAGAATTTAGTAAGAAAAGGATATCTTCAAGAATATGTGGAGAAAATAGAGCAAAGAGAAACCGGAAAAAGAACTTTGGAAGGGACGAAGAGACTAGGGCTAATAAAAAAAGGTTTTATTAGGATGATAATGAGAGGAGAAGCATGAAGGAGAGAGAAGAATAAATTGAGAATAATGTCTATTGGTGGGAAAAGACAAAGGGAAGCCGAAGAAGAAGTGACTGATCTTTCCTTTTGGCCAAATGATTTGGAAGAAATAATTATACCACGCCATTAAGCATTGGTCATCGCTATAACTATAACTAACTATGATTTGGCGAGGTGCTTGTTAGATAGTGGAAGTTCGGCAGATATTATATCAGTTGAGGCATTCGATAAGATGGGTTTGGGAAGAGAACGTTTAAAGTGCACAAAAGACTCTTTATTTGATTTTACAGGGGAAACCGTGCAACCACAAGGGGAAATCATCTTACTAGTCGCCATGGGCGATGAGAACACAAGGAAAACTAGGATGATTGAATTCTTTTCAGTAAATATATCACTAGCATATAATGTCATTTTTGGGAGACCAACCTTAGCAGAATTCTAGGCAGTCGCTTTGCTATATCATTTGGCCATTAAGTTCCCAACTAGAGATAGGGTGGGAGTAGTAAGAGGGGGACCAAGGACTTTCCAAGAAATGTTACATAGAGACAGTAAGGGAGGAAATACCAAAAAATGTTAAAGGATGGATGGGATAGATGGAGCCTATGGAAGAACTGTTGTGGGTAGAGATATGTTCAAAAGGAAAGCTAACTAGAAAAGTGGGGGATGCACTCTTGGATTGTCTTAAAGATGATCTGATTGAATGCTTAAAAAAGAATGCGGATGCCTTTGCTATGTCCTCAAAAGAATTAAAAGGAGTATCCCCCAATATCATGGAGCACTAGCTAAACGTAGAGACAGGAAGTAAACCTGTAAAGTAGAAGCTAAGACAGTTTGATCTTGAGAAAAAAAAGTAGCTTTTTTTAGTGAAGTTTCAAAGTTGATTGAAGCAGGACAAATAGAAGAAATCAAATATCCGAAATGGGTATCTAACATGGTGATAGTACCCAAATCAGAGGAGAAATGGAGGATGAGCATAAACTTCAAATATCTTAATAAAGCTTGTCTAAAAGATTGTTACCCATTACTAAGAATAGATCAGTTGGTGGATTCTACATCAGGATTAGAGCTATTGAGCATGATGGACACATATCAAGGGCACTATCAAATTCCGTTGGCCAAAGAAGATTGGAAAAAGTTAAGCTTCATAACTCCCTTTGGTACTTATTGCTATAAAGTAATGCCATTGAGTTTGAAAAATACTGGAGCTACTTATCAGAGATTGGTAGATAAAATATTTAGAGCTTAAATAGGTAGGAATATAGAGATATATATATAAATGATACGATAGTAAGGTCAAGACAGAAAGAGGAGCATATCAAAGATTTAGAAGAAGTATTTCAAACACTAAAGAAATATAGTTTGAAGCTGAACCCAGCGAAGTGTGCTTTTAGGATAAGTGGAGGAAAACTTTTGGGATACTTCATAACTCAAAAAGGAAGAGAGATTAACCCAAAGAAGGTTAAGGTAATACAAGAAATGGCGGCACCTACAAATATCAAACAAGTGCAAAAGTTAACCAGATGTATCATGGCACTAAGCAGATTTATTTTGAAAGCAGTAGACAAAAGTTTGTCATTCCTACAATTGTTAAGAGTGGTAAAAAAAATTGAATAAATAGAGCAATGCCCAGAATCTTTCCAACAACTTAAGCAATACCTGGCTACATTGCCTTTGCTTAACAAGCCAAAAGTTAGAGAAAGTTTATACACATATTTGACTGTATCTCCAGTAGCGGTTAGCTTAATCATATTGAAAAAAGTAGGAGGGACACAAATGCCCGTGTATTATGTGAGTAAAATGTTGCAGGAACTTAAGATAAGGTATTTAGAAATAGACAAATTAATGCTGGCATTAGTAGTAATAACTAGAAGGTTACGACCTTATTTCTTGGGACACCCTATCACAATTTACACCAGACACCTACTCAGGCAAATATCAATTGAAAAAGAGGTTTTGAATCGAATAGTCAAGTGGGTAGTGGAGATAGGGGAGAATTTGTATAAAAATTCATATGATGTACCTCTGCTAAAGTGCCTAAGAGAAGAAAAAGCAAGGCATGTATTAAGAGAGGTACATGAAGGGTGTTGTGGGTCACATGTGGGAGGTGTAAGACTTGCAAGGAAAATAAAAAGAACTGGTTATTATTGATCAACTATGAGAGGTGATGTCATAAAAATGTTTCGAGCATGTCAGAAGTGTCCAAAGTATAGGGACTATATCAGTAGCCTAACAAGCAAAATGAGTTAAATTGTATCCCTTGCCCCTTTTGTAAGGTAGGGTCTGGACATTATAGGACCTTTTCCACAAGCAATAGGACAGAAGAAATTCTTGATTGTAACGATAGATTAGTTTACTAAATGGGTGAAAGCTGAACTGGTGGCAAAAATTACTAAGTAATGAAGTTTTTGTGGAAAAATTTGTTGTGTAGATATGGAATCCTAAGAGAATTGATATCAAATAATGGTAGACAATTTCAAGGAAGAAAAATTCAAAAGTGGTGCAAACAAATGAAAATACATCAGAAAGTTAGTTTAGTAACACATCCACAAACTAAGGGGCAAGTCAAGGCCATTAACAAAATTATAGTATGAGCTATCAAGACATAAATTGGAAGGGCGCAACGGAGTTAGGTGAAGGAGCTACTAGGCATTCTGTGTGCATACAGAACAACTCCATTAACGGCGATAAGAGAAAGCCCTTATAGTTTGGTGTATGGAGCAAAAGCAATTATACCTACTGAAATTGGAGAACAATCTTTGAGAATAATATCATATGACCCAGAGCGAAATGAGTAGATGCTTTTAGAAGAAATGGTTATGATAGAAGAAAGAAGAGAAATGGCACATCTAAGCAACCTCAGATACAGACGAAGAATTGCGGCTCTGTTCAACAAAAAGGTGAATATCAGGAAATTTGAAAAGGGAGAGTTGGTCCTAAAAAAAGTGGAAGCATTACGTCCTATTGACAAGTTAGATCCAAAATGGGAAGAACCGTAAAGAGGTATGTGAAGTTCTTCCAAGGGGAAGTTACGAGCTGATAGATATGAACGAGAAAGTACTACCTTAACCATAGAATGCTAAAAGTCTCAAAAGGTTTTACAGTTGATATGGCTATGTATAAATAAATGTCTTTGTAAGATCAAAGTAAGATCGAGCTATAAGCCTATGAATAGGCTACTTAAAAATTTACAGAAATTTAGTTGGCCTCCGCCTTGAGATTGAGACAAAAAAAAAAAGTAGAAGTGTGAAACACCAAGAAGCTTGGGTTGACATCTACCTTTCTAGTACATAATATTTAGCAAAATATTTTACATGACTATTGCCCAAGAAATAAAAGGACTAGCACCAAAAATCAAAAGGTAATCACATCCTACTATCGAGCCTGCTCATCTGCTTCTGCAACCTCGTCAACTGGATGCTCTTTAGACTCCCTTGATATAGTCTGGGCAGAGAGATCATCATCGAGGTTATGGAAACCATCCTCGAGTATGGTGTCGGCCTTAACCCCCTAGTTGAGCAAATTAAGGTCAACATTCTTTTTAACAAAGCCTATCTGCAGCATATGTTCCACACAGCTATTGAAACCATGGAGGTAATAGCGAGCAGCACGATGAACTAACTTCTAATTAAACTTGGAATGGCGAAGAAGCTCCCCCAAACCACAGAAATGCCTGTAGAAAGTAATAATATTGATAATGATAATAATACATATATATATATATATATATATATCTACTAGGCTTTGGTCACCAACTACCTGAGTATAAAGTTCCTAATTAGACAGTTGATTAGCAATTGCTCGGTCCCAAGAGGCGGCACTTCTTAAGACAAAATCTTGAGCCACATTAGGATTCTCTACCACGTATGCACCAGCTGCCAGCATAGAATTTGGAGTGGGTAAGGTTGCTAATCCCCTAATAGGAGGCATGGACACTAAAGGAAAAGCCCAGGTTGACGAGGAGTCATCTTCAACCACAAAATGTTGGGAGCAAGGGTGAGTATCTCCTACAAAGGT